>JAULUF010000023.1:11382500-12057500 GCA_031834385.1 Semotilus atromaculatus | reverse complement strand
TTCAGATACTTTTTCTAAACTCTTAACACAGACTCACCTACAAAACACAATTGGCCAAATGGATAATTTTCTTCTCAAAAACACATTTTGTTAAATGTATACTAACTCTTCATTTCAAAATAGAACACATCTTTCTCTGCACACACTAACTTTACCAAAACACTGGGAATCTGACTCAAAATGAAATGATTCTGTCAAAGAATAACACTTGTTTTCACTTCACAAAGTACATGCAGTCAATCAAAGTACACCAGGTTTCAAAATACTGGCTATTGTTGACATTACAAAAACTGCATAGACTTTTATGTTTCGGTTTTATGGGTATTTGCATGCAAAACATGCAATCCACCGTTTTTACACTAAATTTCTTGGTTGGGAACTGTATGCCCACATGTACAGTAATGTTCACGTTCAAAAGCAATCCAGTAAAAAAAAAAGCACAAAATTACTGTATCTCTGCGATCTTCAGGGTAAGGCCACCTGTTTTCATCAACATCACATCTGATATTATCCAAGGTGATGCACCTGGGATAAAACCGCTTGGTATTGCATCTCTCACTGCACCTCTCACTCCATCTCTCACTGCATCTCTCACTGCTCCTGCATCTCTCACTGCATCTCTCACTGCACCTCTCACTGCACCTCTCACTGCACCTCTGACTGCATCTCTCACTGCATCTCTCACTGCATCTCTCACTGCACCTCTCACTGCACCTCTCACTGCACCTCTCACTGCATCTCTCACTGCACCTCTCACTGCATCTCTCACTGCACCTCTCACTGCATCTTTCACTGCATCTCTCACTGCATCTCTCACTGCACCTCTCACTGCATCTCTCACTGCATCTCTCACTGCATCTCTCACTGCATCTCTCACTGCACCTCTCACTGCATCTCTCACTGCACCTCTCACTGCACCTCTCACTGCATCACTCACTGCACCTCTCACTGCATCTCTCACTGCACCTCTCACTGCACCTCTCACTGCATCACTCACTGCACCTCTCACTGCATCTCTCACTGCACCTCTCACTGCATCTCTCACTGCATATCTCACTGCATCTCTCACTGCATTTCTCACTGCATCTCTCACTGCTCCTGCTCCTCTCACTGCATCTCTCACTGCACCTCTCACTGCATCTCTCACTGCTCCTGCTCCTCTCACTGCATCTCTCACTGCACCTCTCACTGCATCTCTCACTGCACCTCTCACTGCATCTCTCACTGCATCTGTCACTGCTCCTCTCACTGCATCTCTCACTGCATATCTCACTGCATCTCTCACTGCACCTCTCACTGCATCTCTCACTGCATATCTCACTGCATCTCTCACTGCACCTCTCACTGCATCTCTCACTGCATCTCTCACTGCACCTCTCACTGCATCTCTCACTGCATCTCTCACTGCACCTCTCACTGCATCTCTCACTGCATCTGTCACTGCTCCTCTCACTGCATCTCTCACTGCATATCTCACTGCATCTCTCACTGCACCTCTCACTGCATCTCTCACTGCATATCTCACTGCATCTCTCACTGCACCTCTCACTGCATCTCTCACTGCATATCTCACTGCATCTCTCACTGCATCTCTCACTGCACCTCTCACTGCATCTCTCACTGCATCTGTCACTGCATCTCTCACTGCATCTCTCACTGCACCTCTTACTGCATCTCTCACTGCTACTGCTCCTCTCACTGCATCTCTCACTGCACCTCTCACTGCATCTCTCACTGCATCTCTCACTGCACCTCTCACTGCATCTCTCACTGCATCTGTCACTGCTCCTCTCACTGCATCTCTCACTGCATATCTCACTGCATCTCTCACTGCACCTCTCACTGCATCTCTCACTGCATATCTCACTGCATCTCTCACTGCACCTCTCACTGCATCTCTCACTGCATCTCTCACTGCATCTCTCACTGCATCTCTCACTGCACCTCTCACTGCATCTCTCACTGCATCTGTCACTGCATCTCTCACTGCATCTCTCACTGCACCTCTTACTGCATCTCTCACTGCTACTGCTCCTCTCACTGCATCTCTCACTGCACCTCTCACTGCATCTCTCACTGCATCTGTCACTGCTCCTCTCACTGCATCTGTCACTGCATCTCTCACTGCATCTCTCACTGCATCTCTCTCTGGGCCTGCTCTTCTCCCTGGGCCCCTTGCTCTTACTCTTCCTCGTCCATACATTTCAGTGTTTGTCTTTTTCTGTTATTGTTTCCAAAAACATCACTCCTCAAAGTCCTCCTTTTACTGCATAAGTGTCAATGTAATAGAAAAAAATAACCCCTGCCACTGAGTCTAAGCCAGACTGGAATCAGCTGTGCTTGGCCCAGTTTACCCAACATAAATCAGCTGTGTGTCAGTTATTCAATTGTTTGTTTATTATCAGCTGAAATATATAAATATATTGGGTAACACTTTATTTGAAGGGGTGTGCATAAGACTGACATGACACTGTCATAAACATGACATAACACCTGTCATGAACATGAAGGAGTCTTTATGAATGTTTATGACTGTTGTCATTAAGTGTCATTCGGTAAATTATGACACTTTTAATGCAAAGTTGACATTGTTTAAAATGTCTTTGTTATGACAACTTGACATTAACAAAGACAAAAATGTCTTTGTTATGACAACTTGACATTAACAAAGACAAAAAATGTCTTTGTTATGACAACTTGACATCACCCAAGACAAAAATGTCTTTGTTATGACAACTTGACATTAACCAAGAAATCATAACCTAATTATCAAACTTAAAGCATTTGACAGTGTAATAACCCTTAATGACATCTTTATAACTAGTACAATGTGTTCCACTTTACTTGAGGACAAGTAATATTCATGACACAGTTATAATGGTGTCATGACGGCCAAAGTTGTGAGAGGTTGACAGGTTATGATTTCTTGGTTAATGTCAAGTTGTCATAACAAAGACATTTCTGTCTTTGTTAATGTCAAGTTGTCATAATCAAGACATTTTTGTCTTGGGAAATGTCAAGTTGTCATAACAAAGACATTTTAAACAATGTCAACTTTGCATTAAAAGTGTCATAATTTACTGAATGACACTTAATGACAACAGTCATAAACATTCATAAAGACTCCTTCATGTTCATGACAGGTGTTATGTCATGTTTATGACAGTGTCATGTCAGTCTTATGCACACCCCTTCAAATAAAGTGTTACCATATATTGTTTTTGAACTGATATCATTGCAAAAGAAGAGGTTTTTATACTGTATCTAAGGTTTGGAATATTGTTTTTGCTATGGTGTGTGTTAACATTCGTAAATACTACAAAAACAATCCATTATTTTGTTGGGAGGTATAGCTTGTCTGTTAAGAAAATGCAAGGATTGTGGAAATGTGTTCACTGACTGCATATTGTGTAAAAACGACATGAAATGAGTGAATGGTATGGCCACAAAAGACCGATGCTGTGCTAATTGTGTTTAGAGTTTTGAAAATGTGACAACTGATTGGACAAAATGCTTGTTAGCGACTGAAAAAAAACTGTAAAATAAAAAAACGAAACAATATTTCACAATATTACTATTTTTACTGTATTTTGCAGCCTTTGTGAGCATTTGAGTTTTTCAAAAACATAAACTCTTACAGACCCCATTTAGAGTTAAAAAATGTAAATTTAAATAATTATTTTAATATTTTGTTTTACATAGTATTCATTTCGCTCAACCCTATCATTTTCTACTCTTCTTACACAGTGTTGCAAGATCTGTGTGTGTGTGTGTGTGTGTGTGTGTGTGTGTGTGTGTGTGTGTGTGTGTGTGTGTGTGTGTGTGTGTGTGTGTGTGTGTGTGTGTGTGTGTGTGTGTGTGTGTGTGTACCTTTTTGTTTGGGCAAAGGCCACATGTCTTCCCTACAGTGACCACTATGGTCACTTAGAGATGCACTCTTCCTCCCTATTGGCACCAGACTGCACCACAACTGGATAAATCTGTCTATTTATATGGCGCCACAACTCCTTATCCCAGCTTTGCAGAGCGCCCAAATACAATTAAGTTCTTTCCTATTTGGCAAAACAAATTTTTGCATTTCTGCTACACCAGATTCTGCACTAACTCTAATAGAACTATCTATCTATCTATCTATCTATCTATCTATCTATCTATCTATCTATCTATCTATCTATCTATCTATCTATCTATCTATCTATCTATCTATCTATCTATCTATCTATCTATCTATCTATCTATCTATCTAATTCAGCTTATTTTGACCAAGAATGTGTTCAGCAACACAACCACAGTTTGTTTGAAGTAGACAAAATTCTGCTGCTGCCTGCTTTAGTAATATATTAAGGTTGTGCAGTACAACATTAATATCTCTTCTCATTTAAATATAAATGCATTCAATGTGTTAGACTGCTCACATTTACACATATTCATCAACCAGAAAGAAAAGAAAAACAAGGGCACTTAGGGTAAATCACATACTTTTTTTCAAAGGTGGCATGACTGAAGATGGCAGTGCCAAAGAAAACTTGAAAAGGAAATCATGTCCCTTTTGTTCTTCCAGAACAAAACTTTCAAGACAAAAGCCATTTAGATGATGCATTACATCTCAACCAAGAGCCGTGGTAATGAAAAGGGATAATATTACATCAGACACATCAGACAGTAAATTGGCCCTTTTACATAGAGCACATTGCTCATTAACTCTCTATAGCTCTTCATTTGAAAGCTGATATAGCTCTTTCCATTTATTATTCACTCTTTATCTCATCTGTATCTCATCACTGCAAACTCAAATATTGCAACTAATATCTGCAATTCAATACTCTATGTTAATGAAACAGCCAGAAATAATATACTGCAGTATACCAAAGCTCCTTATAAAACATATTGCTATGTAATCAATAGCTTAAAGACCTTGCAGTTTCAAAGGTAATACATATTATGCATATTCTCATTGATAAGATAACATTGTGCTGTATGATCTCAGTTGATCCCTTATCAGTTCTCCTCATGGTCAACAGAAGCAGCAGTGTATTTACCTGATTTCCCAGGCTGTTGTAAAATGTTACATTGCTTCTTCTGTTATTTAAAAGGGCAGAACAAACCCATTTGGGACCAGCCTGATCAAACATGTACATATTTACTCTAGAAGAGAGGAAATGAATGGCTATTTGTTTGAGACTGGATAAGCACCGTTTATGAATTTAATAATTTCACCTATAGGGCCCTATTTTAACAATCTGAAACGCAAGTATCAAGCGCGAAGCGCAAGTAACGTTGTGGGCAGGTCTTGGGCGCTGTTGCTATTTTACCGGCGGGATAAATGACTCTTGCGCCCGACGCACCGTTTAAGCACCGTTTATGAATTTAATAATTTCACCTATAGGGCCCTATTTTAACAATCTGAAACGCAAGTATCAAGCGCGAAGCGCAAGTAACGTTGTGGGCAGGTCTTGGGCGCTGTTGCTATTTTACCGGCGGGATAAATGACTCTTGCGCCCGACGCAAGTTTAAAAGGGGTTGGTCTGAAGTAGCTTCATTATTCATAGGTATGGTTTGGGCGTAACGTGAAATAAACCAATCAGAGCGTCATATCACATTCCCTTTAAGAGCATGATGAACGAGGTGCGCTTGTTCCATAGCGCAATACTACATTTTACAACGGCGCATTTCTCGCCGCATGTTCTCGTCAGGGCCATAAAAGAAAGAGAGGTGACATTGGAGATGGGACAAACCCACCCAAATTAGCTTCGGTTATACATGCATATAATAATTTGGGTAAATATGTAAGCTTTATGCCTATTTTTCCCATCGTCATGGACACAACGATTTCCCTCGTGTTTTAATATTCTTCCTTATAATAATGTATAATTTGCAATAAAGGAAAATGCATCTGTGTAGATGAGAGAATCATCTACAGTGTCTGCGCGTTGTTCACTCTGTATTATGACCAAGCATGCGCGCTTAAAATAGCATCTGAACGCGCCACTGACTTTAGACTAGGTTTTTTCTGTTCAGTGGCGCAATTGTTTTCTGGAACTGCAAAATAGCACCAGGGATTGTTTGCGCCGGAACACGCCTCCTTTTTTGCGCTGAACCGCCCAGGGAGTGCAAGTTCATTCTCTAGTTTGCCGATGTGCGTCTGTGGAGGGAAAAGTCCTCTTTGCGCGGGTGCAAAATACGAATGATACATGCGTCAGTGTACAAAGTCATTTGCGCCTGGTGCAAGATAGGGGCCATACTGTCATATGACATGTCTCACCACATAACATTAGCAAGTCTCCTTCTATCACAATGAACTGAAGCTTTTTATGCTATAAGATAAATCAGTCTAAATTTTTTTCCGAAGTCATCATACTTGAATTCCAGTCTTAGTGTTAAAAATATAGCCTTATCACATTGAACTACCAGGCTTTCAGTTTCAAATACCAAGACTATGTCAAATTAATGATAAATGGTCAGAATTACCAATCTCTATATTTTATTGAATTAGTAGTTTAAAGCTGAATATACTACCCCCATTTCTGTTCCAAAATTAGATTAGGAGCTCAATCTATATTCATCCCCATATAAGGGAATGACAATTTAATGCATGGTCGAAAAGATTAAGGCTTTCGAAGGATTATAATGTAATTTGTTGATGTTAATAAAAGTTTGAAATTCTTAAAAAAAGAAGGGACAAAGCCTAATAGAGCCATAACCAATTAATCTGGAGAAATGCAAGTCTAAACCAAGTCAGGTGGAGGTTGCATATCTTGTTTATATAACATGCTAATATCAGACTCTCTAGAGTTTTCTGCATCTATTTTAGCCCTGTGGAAGCAATACTTAGATGTATGACTAGATATAGACAAGGAAATATGGGAGCAAATGTGCAGAGACAGTTAATAGTAGACAGCAACTGTGGCTTATGCATACTTATGTAACTCCAGTAAGGTTAAATACAATTAATAGCAACATACATATACTTGTCCAACTTTTATAAGTGCAAAGGGTACATTATTTCACTGTATGTGGGAATGTGAGAAATTAAAAGAGTTTAGAAAGAATATGAAAATTATATCATTGCCATTTTTATACAGGAAGATATTTAAGAGTAAAGAAGCCAAATTTAAAATTGGGGAGTGGGGGGTTTGGGGGGGGGGGTTCTCAAACCCAAAAAAGTTTGAGAACCACTGGCTTAGGGAGTAACATCACTATCTGAGTCACATGCATGGGCTGCACCCATGGATTTGACTGCTTGAGTAATTCGTAGAGTCAATTTATGCTATGCCCACTATGTTTGTCCTGGTATAGTGGGTATTGATTCCCCATAGCGTCAATACCAGATGCAGTGTCGAAGTTCCACTTGGAAAGGGAATGTTCAACACTATCTCACGACAAATTCATACGAGTGAGTAGGAGGTGGAATTCGTAGTATTTGTCTAAATCTTAGTGATGGGTAAGTTGGGGGGCGGAGTCAGGGGTAAGCCATTCGTACGAATTCATACGAATTTGGCAACTCGTAAAATATGTAAGATTTCGCAAAAATCTTTGAGAAAAATTAGAAAACGAATTTGTACATTGTATGAATTCGTACAAATTAGTCACCTTGTAAAATAAGTACGAATTGCTGTGAGATCGGGTTGGAATGTCTCTGTGGACACTGAGACACTGAAGACACTGTGCCTCGTTGCCATACCTTGGGCCTGCCTGTGCGTCTCCTTCAAACAAAATAAATTATGACATGTCACCCAGGCTCCCTTTTAATACTCAGCGGTGCTCCGCGTGTGATGTCATAGACTGCCGTCTTCCAATGATTATTGGCTTTTGTTTATACATGTGTCAGACAGCCGTCACATTGATGGTGTTCCCCAAAACAAAGAGAGTTTTTCTTTTTTTTTTTGTATAAAGATTATTTAAATTAGATTTTTATATAACAATTAAAGCTAGAAAAATTGCCATTTTAAATAGTCAAGTTCCAAATTTTGATAACAGGGTTGCAAAAATTGCAAATCTCACATGAAATTAATTAAAATAAAACAGCTCATATAATATTTAGTTTGACCTCCCGAGTCTAATGATTAGCATTTTTTTTTTTAAGATAATGCACCTCTCAATGACAATTTCATTAGAATTTCAGGCCCTATGTTGCTCATGGAATGTAGCAATTTTCTGTACAGACAGACAGTGAGAAGGAAGCTAGAGTTTTTTTACTATTTTTCGTTCATAGTTTGGACAAGTTATCACATATTTATGATGAAAACACATTTTCTAGTAAAGCCATAGTCAGCTGTTATTGATTGTAAACATTATATTTTACGCTAATAAGGTTTTTATGCATCCAGATGGCCTCAAATATATTATAATAACATCTTCCTCAAAACTGTATGCTCATGAAAATAGATAATAGAGCAGCCCTCTGTTCTGAAATGATTCATTATTGCAAATTACACTCTGAGCCTAATCAACCAATTCAAAATAAGGGTTTTGGGAATTTCATTTCTAGAGCTCTCTCTGGAAGGATTTCCCTCCTCCTTCTTCATTTGACTTTACAATGGTGCTCTCTCCTAAACCATTAAACATCAATATCTCTCCTTTCACCCAACCTTTGTTGAGTTATTTCTGTTAACTCAACAATGGCCACAATCAACAAATATATTTTCGAATAAAGAAAGCATGTTTACATCACACTATTACAGGTAATCTGTAAATGCATTAGAAATTACTGTAAAGCAAACACAGATAATCATTGAGTCTACTACACATTATATTGATTTCCTGACCTCGTTCACTGTGAGGTCACAGTATACAATCATTTAATCAGGGATGTAACCACCATAGATGTTGAAGACTCTTCCTGCCCAGCATTTAACATTCAATAATATTCAATAATAAAATTTTACACTAAAAGTTTTTACATCGAACAATGTCCAAACACTCAAATACACTGCAACATATGATTTCCATTACACGAGAGTAGATGTTAAAACTTCATGCTGATTTGTACTCGGCTTTCGCCAAGATAAGCAACACTAAGACGTAGCTTTACAGTAAACTATGCTTCTCCATCCATTTACGCTTCTTTCCATATGAGGGTGTGACTCCCCTTCTGTCCGGCGTTAACGGCTGCAGTGTACTTGGCGCGTCAGCACACACGACGGCTGCAACTACAGTGTGGTCTCCCTAGTGGACCAACACGACAACCATCTGGATTGAGCCGAGTAGGGGACATCTCTAGGGTCTTCAAGTGGGCACCTTCCGTCCTCAGTGTTTCGTCGACTAGCCCACGACACCTCAAGAGGGCTCGACAGTGACTCTGGCGTCCCAGAGTCACCCCCATCCGTCCCCCACTCAACTCAGCCCAGCTTACTGACCTCTACATCCCTCCTGCTGCTGAGACCTAACCACAATCTCACTATCTCTCCGCAACCCAACCATACGCGCCAACCCGATTGACTAAGGCTGTCGAGCCCCACTGGTGCGTTAAAGCAGTTACAGTGGCAACGGTTCCGTATGGGATACCACCTACCGCAAAACACAATATCTGCCCAACCACCCGTCATTCTATACTATACAACCTATACAAATTGTATAGTATACTATACAACCTATACTATACAACCTATACAAATAAACCAACAGACTCTTCAAGTTTTTCAAGAATTCTACGAAACCGTAGCGTGGCGGCCTGTACCTTGCCAGCTAGAATCTTTCCGTCTCAACCACAGCCAGTTGCTGCTCCTTTCTGCTGCTTCAGATAAGTTCTTTACTGTGCGACGCAACTCTTGGCCGCTGAATCCGACGTCTCTGAGGAACCGGGTTGTAGAGTGTGCCACAAAACCTCGACAACCCACTTCCACTGGATAAACCTGGACTCTCCATCCTCGCTGTTCTGCTTCAGTGGCCAAATGAGCATACTGCAGTTTCTTCCTCTCATATGCCTCATCTACAGCATCCTCCCATGGCACTGTCAACTCTATCAGTTGAACAATGCGTGCTGATCCAGACCACAAAACAATGTCTGGTCGTAGGTTAGTGGTGGCAATCTCAGGTGGAAAAATAAGCCGTTGATCAAGATCAGCCAGCATCTTCCAGTCCCTAGCAGCTTCCAGTTGTCCTGGCCGAGAATTGGTGTTAACACCTTTTCTTGGTGGTTGCTCGCCTGGGCGGAGGAATGTTGTCTTCTGCGTGTAATGTTTTGCTAGAACATGCGGCAACTTATTGGTCATACCACGCTTGCCTTCCAATGCTAAAGCCAAACATCTCAGTACTTGGTCATGGCGCCAAGTAAACCGACCTTGGCTAAGAGCCACCTTACATCCTGTCAAAATGTGCCTTAATGTGGCAGGTGATGAACACAAAGGACAAGAGGGATCCTCTCCTACCCAGAGGTTTAGGTTCTGCGGTGATGGGAGAACATCATATGTTGACCTAATAAGGAAACTGATCCTACTCTCTTCCATTGACCAAAGGTCTTGCCAGCCCATTTTGCGTTGTTCCACACTCTCCCATCTCATCCACTCTCCCTGCTTGGCCTGGGAAATGGCCTTTATACTCCTCATCCTCTCCTCCTGCTTTCGCACCTCGTTGACTACCAGCTTCCTCCTTTGAGCTGGGCCTGCCTTGTGCCATTTAGGAGGAGCTAAACTGAGCCCAAAACCCCCTCTTCCATGCTGTACCTGTCCCACGATATCCCCTATTTGAAGGTCAGCCTTTGCCTCTACTACAGATTTCTTTGCTGACCACTTTCTACCAGTTTTTAACACAGGGGCTGCCTCCCTTACACATTTGTCACGTGACTCTACTAATGTCATTTCCAGTCTGACCTTGGCACACTTAAACTCCTCGGTTAAAGCAGAGACTGGCAGCTGCAATATTCCTTTACTATAAAGTCCCACTCTGCTGAGGCAGCGTGGAACTCCCAACCATTTCCTGATGTATGAACTTATTAACGCTTCCAGCTTATCCACTGTTGTCAAAGAAACCTCGTACACAGTCAGTGGCCACAGCAACCTCGGCAGTAGACCAAACTGAAAGCACCAGAGTTTTAGTTTGCCTGGTAGAGCACAGCTGTTTATGCTCTTCAACCCTTCCACTGCTTGTCGTCTAACTTCTCCCACTCGAACTGTGTCCTTTAGATCTCCATCGTACCATCTCCCAAGACTTTTCACTGGCTTCTCAGAAACTGTTGGTATTGCCTCACCATTAATGAAGAATGTTTTCATCTATAAATGGAGAACAGATGAGAATCGAGGCAAAAATGAAGAGAAAAGAAGATAAAAAAAATAATATGGCAATGTGTGGAGGAGGCAAGATAATTTATTTGCACACAGATTTATCTTTTATGTCCACACATGCACACAGTCCTTTGCTCACACACATGCAAATATGCCAGGAAAGTGTAGAATAGAATAATGAAATTCAAATCACTGACACAAAACACCTTCCTTTGCATAGGCTTTCCATAGTCTTAAAGAAACATGCACACGGCATAGATATGATAAATGAAGATTTCTTAGCTCCACAAAATAGTGAGGATATAAAAGATAAAAAGCCAGTGGAATGTATATGGGTTTAGTGAAGCATGTGGTTTATGGAAAGAATCTGTTTTAAAGGAAAGTGTGCTGAAAAAAGATAAAGCTTTGCACAATGATTTGTAGTTTTCAGATTTTCAGGGCTCTAAAGGTTTTCGGGAACATATTTTCACGACCGTACATGGATATTTTGTTCTACTGTATTCCATTTGATCTGGGTTGAATCTTTTTTTATTTGAATCCACCGCCTTAGACAAAGCCATGCTGTCTGAGACATTTTGGAGGCTTTTTAAACTGCAAGAGCATGTTCTCACTTCAACTTGTCGAATAATGCAGGTAAAAAAAAAAAAAAAAAAAAAAAACATTGCATGTTTCAAAATGCATGAAAAAAGTAGCACTTTAAGCAGATTAAAATGTATATTTCCCTCATGCAAAATATGGTAATGGATATGTCATGTTTTGACACTCAAGATATAAATGGGCAGTTATAGAAACTAATATTTCATAAGGGCTCTCTCATTGTCTGCCCCTTACTAAACTTGTTGTCAGACAATTTCAGTCCACTGAGAGGTCTTTCATGTCATTTGTTTGATGTAACGTTTAGTAGGGCGAAAGGCAAGTTAATTTGACAGCTGTATGTGAGAGAGAGACAGAAAAGAGAGAAAAGCCTCATTAGAGCTGTCCACTGCCGTTTGAAAGGGATGAAATGAAATTCCTACAGAAAGACAGCGGTAGAGAAGGAAGAGAAATTTCAATGTTTTTTAATCCTCAAGTAGCTGTTACTTCCCCCTCTAGGACATCACAGGAAGACGCTCACCTCCTTTTCTGTCAGATACATTCACAGTCTTGCGCACTGCTCTTCTAGTTTCCTCATTATGATCACTGCTTGGATAATTACTGTGAAAATTTGAATGTGATGTGTGCAATTTTTTCACGGTAGACACATTGAACCTGTTTTAAATAGTCGTGGCTTCAGATACTTCGTGTGTGGCATAATCATATACATATTCATAATACATTTACATATACTATACACACACCCTGTTCCAAGAGGTTGTGGCTAAAGTATTCATATTTTTGTGAATCATAACTACAATTTCAAATACCTTCTATTGGAATATATTTTAACATTTCATTTATTCCTGTGAAGGGAAAACGTCACAGGATAAGACTGTCACCTATGTTCCCTGAAAACAGGGAACGAGACACTGCATCAAAGCGCTATGGGAAACGCCTCATGCTCTAGCGTGACCAGGAAGTATGGGGCGCCTAGAGAACATGTCATCCACTTCTTCGTCTGAAGGGACTGTAAAAGCAGACCGGAGGCATGGCGACGAGACGCAGTGTCTCGTTCCCTGTTCTCAGGGAACATAGGTTACAGTCGTAAGCTGAGACGTTCCCTTTCGCAAGGGAACTCGCACTGTGTCAAAGCGGTAGGGGAGCGATCTACCCACGCTGTCATGCTGAGGGAATGCTTTAACAACTATGGCTACAAGCAAAAACACATTAACTCAAAGTCAAAGCCTCTCACTGCTTACACGTCAGGCTAACAGTAGCACTACTCCCTACGGCCACTGCCCGAGCTCCATGCTATGCAAGGGGGAACTCCGTGAATCACACAAGGGCTTGCCAGCTCAAGGGAATGGGAACCACAGCCCGACTTTCAGAGGTGGGTTCCATGAAGGGAGTATGGCCCAGAGCCTATGGGCCCTAGCCTGCTACTTTCAAGGGGACAGAGATAACCCCCATACCAGGGAGGCTATCATGCTTAATGCTGAAGCCAACAACTTACTAGTATGAGCTCAGACAAAGGGCCTAAAGCAACTCTGTTATCAAAAGGGCCCTTTTCTGTACTACTACCTGCAACGCTGTTTGCATGGAGGCCTCAGCAGGATGACTCTCGAAAGAGAGGAGGTCTGACAAATGTAGCTTACAAGCTGTGTATATGGAGGCCTCAGCAGGATGACTCTCGAAGAAGAGGAGGCCTTACACATGTAGATGGGACAGCAGGCTTGACTACCACCAGAGCTCAGGGAGCGAGGGTCCTAAAACACCTCCTGGAGGGAGGGAGGGATCTCTTCTCAAGCTCTACCTGGAGGGCTGTTTGCATGGAGGCCTCAGCAGGATAACTCTCAAAGGAGAGGAGGCCCGACACATGCAGCTAACAAGCTGTCAACATGGAGGCCTCAGCAGAATGACTCTCCTAAGGGAGAGGAGGCCTACCATACCCTTTAAGAATCAGCCGAGCTCTAGCTAAGCACAACACAGAGCTGAGGAAGTGAAGCCTAAAATATAACTCTCTGAATTAAGAGGCTTCTTCTTGTTGCAGAGATCAGATCTATCTGCTCGGAACTCTGGAGGATGGAGGCTTCAGCATGACAACTCTAAGAATGAGAGGAAGCCTATGACATCCTTATGTGCATTTCCAGAAATCAAGCGTAGCATCAGTTCTGGCAGGTCACATTAGTCAAGCTCGCATCAGCTGACTCTCAGCTTATCCACGTCTACCTATAGGAATACGATGCCTATCCCCCTATAAGCTCCTTCAGTATTATCAGCAGCTATCGCGTTTCTCAGGAGCTAATTAAATGGTGAAATTCAGCAGGCAAACCACATCATCTCACAAGGAATCGCGCAGTCGGGAATTTAGCGAGAGGAATTCGTTCCCCAGAAGGATTTCACCTCAGATTAATTCAAATTCGTGAACTTGAACATGAGAGCCGCTGCATTGATTATAAGCTGCCTGATTTGGAACTGACCTCAGTCTGCATTGCTGCTCGCATCGCTGCATTATTGACACAGGACTCGAGGTGATTCATTCTCCATTCATCTCTGAAAGTCATCTTCACCTCCACAGCCGATGAAACCAGTACGACGGGAGCAAAAATCATGTTCATGAATGAGTAAGCACACTGTATTCATAGCTTAGCCACTCACTGTATCTGACTGGCCGGACTACACTAGGTTTAATACTGGTCCTATGGTTATACAAACATGCTAGTTGTATCAGTTTGGTTGCCGCTAGTCTGAGCTATTGCTGTAGGGTGTATGCTTCCCCTGCCAAACTACACTAGTTTAGCAATGGTTATGTGATTTATACAACATGCTGTTGTATCAGTTTGTTGCCGCTAGTCAGAGCGTTTCGGTATCTTCACCTGCTTCAGCCCCATCCTGCTCATCCATCTGAGATCCCCACGATCTGAGTCACCTCTCGGACTCGGCCAGAGCAGGACCCGAACCGCAGGGCAAAGATGACTGTCCCTCTTCCCTCGAGAAGACAGACAGACGAGAACGGAGCGTTCTTATTGAGAAACGCTCACAGTCCACGCACTCTGTCCCCTCGAGAACAGAGCGCGCGTGCTTTTCTCCCAAACAAAGCACGCAAAGTTCGTGAGTGTCAGCAGGTGTGAGAAACCTCTCACACGGGTCGGAACACTTCCTAAAGCACTTGTTTGCCATAGTTTCGATTTACTCACAGTGTCAGTGAAACAGTCCCTGAAGACGAAAAGAGGATGACATGTTCTCTAGGCGCCCCTTTTATACTTCCTGGTCGCGCTAGAGCATGACGTCATGGCTGACACCGGCCAACAACCGACAAACTGACACCGGTTTCAGTCATCAGTCACGCTGAGGCATTTCCCCTAGCGCTTTCACGCAGTGCGAGTTCCCTTTTCGAAAGGGAACTGGATTTTCAGAAGTTCAGAAGAACAATATTTGGTTGAAATAAATATATATTTTGTAACATTATTCATGTCTTTATATACATAAATACATACATGTGTGCATACACACACAAACACTCATTTATATACATTGCATGAATTAATATTCTTGGAACCTAAAATGATTTGTTAATCATTTATGGCTCTAATTGTGTTTATACATGCAATCGTTGCTCTGTCTATGCAAACATTTAAAAATGTACATGGTAAAACTACACTTTACTTACACATAGTTATTACTAACTCTTTTGACTTAGACTATTAAGCAAACACCCATAACACCCTAGAATCCATCTGACAATGTCCTAGAATCATTCTAGAACCATCCAGAACACCCTAGCAACTGCTTTGCAATGCACTAAACCAATCAGAACACATCTGCAAAAACCAACCACAAACAATCACTATAGTGATGGCTTTTACACAGGCAAGAAATTCACAGTTTTTTTTTATATTAATATAATAAATAAGATTCACCCAAAAAATAAATGTGTATGATATAACTAAGCAATCATATAGAACCATATAGAGCTCATTAGCCAGTACAGCATGGAGAGAAATGGTCTCATCACTGTCTTTCTCCTGACATATTGAGGCTGAGGGAGGAACGAAATGAAGGAGAGATGAAACATCACAAGCAGCAGATAAAGTGATAAATGGCAAAATGAACTCTAAATGATGTGTGTGGGAGTGGCTGGACGTTGAAAGATGGATTGATTGAGAGAGTGACTGATGGATGCACCGATTGGTGGCAAGTGTTGAAGGCGGGCGGTGTGTCACACTGGAGCACTTAGCGGTGTCACATTTCAGATTTATATTGGCAGAGATTAATTTGCTGTTCTTTGAGATGAACACAACAGATGTAGGGTATTTTATTGCAATCTCGAACAGAGTGTCAAAATGTGTCATTTCATTTCAAGTAATACATTTTTATTTTTTTATTTTTTTAAAATCAGGACAAAGCCGACAACTTATGTGGGGTAGATATTAACTGTTCAAACATTTGGGGTCAGTATGATTTTATTTTTTTTATTTTATTGTTTAAGATTTATATTCCTTTTTAGGAGCAGGAGTTTTTTTTTCCTTCATTGAGATAGGATAGTAAAGTAGACATGTAGCGAAGTGGGAGAGAGAGGAGTGTGGGATTGGGAAAGCGAGGACTTGAACTTGGGTTGCCTGAGGCGCATGAAAAAAACCTTGAGGACCCCACATTTTTAACAGAATGTTGTCACGATATATAAGTTGTTTATTGTTAGTTTTGTTTTCAAGGACTTTTAGTTTGTTTTCATTCATCACATGTGGTCCTTTGTTTTCCGCCACCTTTCTGTTTCCATGGACACTAATCCTCATCACAGCTGTTCGTCATTTAGTTCATCATCATGTGTATATTAGTTCCCCCACCTTCACTAAGGGTTTGTCCGGTCTATGTTTAAGTTACCGTGTGTGTACTATAGTTGCGTCAGTCTGAACCTTCTGTGTATAACCTTGATGATTTTTATTAAAATGTGTTTTGAATAATCTTCTTCTTCTTCTTCTATTCCTGCACTCTTGCTGGCAAGTGTATACCTGCAAGTCTTTAACTAATTGCTTTACAAATGTATTATGTATAGATAATATAGTTTTACCCTTTTCTCAGAGACAGACATGCAGGCAAAAATATGAAAATCCATCATTATAAAAATTATAAATATCAACTATGATGGTATTAATAGTGAAATAGTTATTTTCAATATTTATTGTGTGAAAAGTATGTACAAAAAATATATAATATGAATACAAATAATTACTATAGTTAGCAAAACAGTTAAATTCTGCATTACCAGAAAAACAACTGTAATTTTATCAAATTGTGCTACAAGTGAAAAATAGTTAATTGTGTATATTTAGGATACAATCACATTGTCAGCAATGAAATTAACCTTAGAAAGACAAAGAGGTCTGCCACTTTAATTTAAAAAATGTAATTGTCATGTTATGTTGGTTTATTAGTTTCATTTTCATTGACTTTTAGTTTGTAGCGCTTTATTCCCTGTTTCCTTATGCTGTCATGGTTTCTAGTTTGTGTTCATTTGTTGTCATGGTGATTCATTGTTTACTTCACAACTGTTTTGTATAGACCTTATTCAGACCAGCGCCATGACAGGTATGAAAGTGAGGCTGTGAGGGATAGACTTACTGTGTTTTCAATGGGATCCGCTGTAAAAAGCTCTATAAAGCTCCTAGATCACTTATAATTTTAAACAGATCATATTGTCTGGATTATTTGGTCTGGAATTTCTCAGAAACATATTTTTGCATGTTTTCGTCAGCAGAACAATCCACAAACACATTTAATAGCAGTACAACCCACTGAAGAGATGGAGGTCTATCCCTCACAGCCTCGCTTTCATTCCTGTTAAAAATCAAAGATGGCGCTGCTGTGAATAAGGTCTATTTAGCTCATTATCTTGTGTATATAGCCTTCTGTCAATTGTCTTGTTTTGGATGTGTGTGGAGCACAGTGTTTTTGTCTTGCGTGTTTCTTTATTTTGATAAAGTAGTTTGCTGCATTTAGATCCACACTTGTCTTATTTTCTTCATCTGTGACAAAACAGAAGAACCCAAAATGATTTAAATTAATCTTGCAGCAAAGTTTATCTCCCTCAACCATGAAGGGCTGCCTATAACAGAATATACTGCCAGCTTTTGTCAGCTAGCCCAGAGCTCGTTTTTGGATTATGTGACTTTAAAATCAATCTACTGGGTTGGAGCAAATTATTACTACTCTTTAGATTTTATCGAATATGAAAGACAGATTATGGAGATAAGCTGTTCTCATGTACCTTGAGTGTGCTTTCCCCTTATTGATGTTGTCACCCACAACCACCACTCAACCAGGAACCATGCCCACCATGGAAAAAAAGCCTGAGCCCACCCACAGACTAGGAGACCCAGCAAATGCTCACCACCCAATGCCTGAGCCAATGTCCACAACGGTGTAAGAGCATGCACCCTCATCTATCCTGGAAACAAAGCCTGCCGTCCCATCTGATCAAGTGTGTGAGCTGGTTTTTAAATCTGCTCCTGTGGGAGTACTGGTGAAGCTGGATGATGAAGTTTGTAGATCCCGCCATCCTCCTGCATCAGAACAGTATACCGAATCTGGATGGATCGATTTTCTGATGACTTCCTGTTCCTTCCTAACCCTAACCCTAAGCATTCATTGTCACTGCTGGTCCTGCCCAGCTCCAAGTCTTCTTTGATGCTGATGGTTCCGCCCAGCCTCCTATCCCACCTCCAAGTAAGTCAAGTCAAGTAACATTTATTTATATAGCACATTTAACTATACAGATTGTTTCAAAGCAGCTTTACAGAGATAACAGGAAAATAATGCATCAAAGTTTATTTCCAGAAGAAAATAGCGTCACAGTCCAGCTTAAGTAAGGTCAGTGATGTTTAATTTTTGCTGTAAAAAAGTTAATAATTTAGTTAATTTGTGTGTGTATAGACACGCCACTCTGGAGAAAACCATGATGTCATCGTCCATCAAAGTTCAGTTCTCATATAGTGGTGTCAATTCAGGCAGATCAATATTATTGTTGAATATAAAATTAAATGTTAAATTAAATGTCCCCAACTAAGCAAGCCAAAAACCAATGGTAACAAAGGTGAAAAAAAGGTGACAGTGGCAAGGAACCAAAACTCCATCATGTGGCAGAATGGAGAAAAAAGCCTTGCGAGCCAAGTTCTCCTCTGTCCAACAAACGAACAGTGTATGATTATTATTCAGGCAGCATTATAGGTCAGAAGTCAGATTTGATTGGAACAATCAGAATATTATCCAGTCCCATCTGGTTGAAGATCAGAGTCATCACGCCGATATGGAGACGGGTTTGTTGAGGATCAGTGCCGATAGCTGTCGTGTCGATGAGGGGAGAGTCTAGTTGACACAACCTCTGCTGACAATTTAGGGATGCGTTGTGGTCGTGTCTAGGCACAGGTCCTCCATCTGATCTGGATACGGCCCGGATCCGGCTGACTACATCATACGTTGTGGTCGTGTCTAGGCGCAGGTCAACGATCTGATCTGGATCCAGCTCGGATCCAGCTGATAACAGTAAACCTCGGAAAAAGCAGAACGACTAACATTAGCGTAGGTGCCATTCTTCTTATGATGTAACGAGTACATCAGGTGTTATAGGAAGTGTTCCCGGTCCCGGCTGACTTAATTTATGCAGCCTAATAATCATTTAACTGATTTGAATAGATGGTTAAAGAGATGTGTTTTTAGTCTAGATTTAAACTGACAGTGTGTCTTCTTCCCAGACAATGTTAGGAGTTTAGGTGCTAAATAGGAAAAAGATCTACCGCCAGCAGTTCAAATAATACACAAAGTAAGATTTACAATAAAAGTATTTACAATAAACAAGTGATAACATAAAGACAGTGAAAAAAAAGAGCTCTAAACAAAAAACTCCAAAATAAAAATGAATGAAGCGTGTTCTTCATGAGTGGGTAAAGCCAAAACAACAAACAAAAGATCACTACCTGGTAGAAGGAAATCTAATTAACCTACAAAAATAAATACAAATAAACAACTCTTACCTAACTTCCTGACAAATACAGGAGAAGATGAGAATAAAAGAAAATGGCACCCATCTCCCTACTGCTCCAACACTCAATAGCGGGCAAACAACTCACAGCTGTACACTACAGCCACAAGACATTTAAGTTTGATCTTGTTTTTAAGCTTAACACATAAAGCTACCACTACAGCCATAACACCACATTTTAAGCTTAAAACACAGCAACAAGAGGAACACTCTGGGATTGGCAACATCAACAGTCTCAGGCTCTTGGGAGAAGAAATCTCTCCACTTCTCTCTTCTTCTTCGGGTTTTTATGGCAGCTGGCATCCACTGAGTTGCATTACTGGCACCTTCCGGCTTTATTTACCATTTGCTTTCATTCATACTAAATCCGCCTATCTAATCCAGTCATCCTTAGAAAACCAAATTTCCATTTCCTACCCTCCACACTCTGATAAATAAAAATAAAAATGTTACTGTATTATCTACCCGTCCTATTTTTTTTTTAACTGTTATAATTTCTTGTCTTTCCTGAGTAAATTTCCTGCATGTTGTAAGAATATGTTCTACTGTTTCAGCCTCCTAACATTGTTCACACATTCCTGTAAGATGTTTTCCTGTAATTAAAAGTGTGCCGTAAAGATTGCTATGCCCAATTCTCAGCCTGCTTATTATCACTTGCTCTTTCCTCTTTGTTCCCCTACTTCTTGATATACCTACTTTGATTTGGATTTTGTGTAAATGTCTCCCTTTTGTTCCAGTATCCCAGCTCTGTTGCCATTGTTGCTTTATACTTCTCCACACTATGCTTTCTCTTCTGATTTTGATAATTTAATGTTGACTTCAACATCTCCTTTTTTAACTGTTTCTTTTGCCATCTTATCTGCTTTCTCATTTCCCTGAATTCCCGAGTGTACAGGGACCCACAGAAATATGAATTTTTTCCCCTGCCTATCTATTCTTGAGTTCATAAATAAGACTTCATACAGCAGGTCCAGGTGACTTCTAGTTGTACATGTCTTCATGTTTATAAGAGCTGCCACAGCGTCATTACATATTAAAATGCCCTTATCACTAATATGTTCTTTCCATTCCAACGCCATCAATATGGCAAACAGTTCAACTGCAAACACACTCAGACAATCAGATGTTCTTTTGTTTAGTTCCTCCAAGTCTCTCTCTCTCCGGTTCTGCTTAAATACTGGCTCCTCTTGCCATTGATGAGGAGTAGCTGATATGTCCCATCACCTAGATTAGGAAAGGGAGGAGCAGAGGAAATTAGAAAGAACATACAACAAAAACTACAACTCCCAGCAGGCTGTTGGGTACATTGGCAGCACGCACAGTACATTAATGAATGACACATTCACTAAAATTGTAAAACATAATTCCATACATCCTGGGACGTAACATTAGCAATATAGACAACAAGGAATGATAGTAAATAGAGATTCAAAACAGATTGCTATATGGAGCTTGCAGACGCAAACCAGCAGCAAGGCAGACACGACATCCAGTTCATCGGTGTCAGATATGCTGGTCCTGTATTACTCAGCCCAGTGATGAGACAATGCATTGAGTCTTCAGCTCTGCCTTGGTGTCTGGATCCCCTGACTCCGTCTCAGGTGTCTCAGTCTGATTCCATAGCTTCACCTTAGCCTGTTGACTAGTTGGCTCCACCTTGGCTCCTCGCTCTCTTGGCTCCACCTGGGACCATAGTCCTTCCAGCTCCACCGGGCTCCCTCGTTCCTCCTGCGGCTCCATCGTTCCATCGAACTCCGCCTAGGTCTGCACCGATCACATCATCACGTTGGTCAGTCGGGCTCAGGACTCCACAATGGCTCCTCCCTCTATTGGTTCCACCATGGGTGACCATCATCCTGGCAGGCTTCTGGGGGTCTCCAGTAATGTCTGACTTTCATGTTTTTACCTTATGTGTTTCTTCTTTATTTTGAAATTGTTTATTAAAGCAGTTTACTGCATTGAGATCCATGCTGCCGCATCGCATCGCTTTCATCTGAAAATATTCATCCATTTCCACTTGAAACAAAATGACACTGGAAATGACACTGTGATGGGAATTTTCATGACTTTCAGTAAAAACAAAGAACCAAATAAAGAAGAAAAAATAGAAACTAGTAACTGTGTGAAAAGCGTTTCAAGAGTTTATTTTCTAAAAGTCCACAGGGCCAAAAGTACCACACTGTAGTCACTAAAGGCTTTCTTAGTAACAGCATTCTGTCTAATACTTATGAAAGAGTGAAAGTGTATGGGTGTATAACCGTCAAAGAAAGAGAGATTTCAAAACGGAGTATTGTTTTTAGTTAAAGTAATAGTTATGTGGTTTTCAGTCTTGCACAGTATTAATCCTAGCATTGTTATACGAGTTTGTGTGTGTGTCTTCATAGGTCTGTTGAGGCTGAAAGGCTCTGTGATTGCTTTGGGGGATTATAACAGGCTTTATCAGCAGGATAAAGAGTTCAAAAGAGCAGTCTGCCCTTAGTGCCTGCTCTAATCTCTTATGCATATCAGCTACAGCTTTAACAGAACTCCACAGCATTCTAATAGTGTCTATGAATAACAGTGATCCACTTTATACCATAAGTGCAATATTTCACAACAGATGACCAGACAAGAGATTGTGAAGCATCCGTGATTGTAAAATGCTTTGACATTTAAATAAGACAGGCGGTGCTTTGACATTAGTAATCTACATTGAACTAATAAAAAGACCCTAGAGCTTCGCTCATTGTGAAAAAGAGTGAAAAATGGGAGAAGACTTTTTAGTTTTTTTGATGCCTTGGAACTAAAGCACCATTCAGCAGAAAATTAGACTATAGTTTAGATTCATAACTGAAGTATGTACCAGGTTTTAAGCAATACTTTAAGGGGCAAACAAGAGAGTAATTTGCTGAATACATGTTTTGTAAATAGGAATATATGTGAGTATAAGATGACCAATCACAAATTCAGATCATAATGTGGTATTGTCACAGTCCTCGTCTGCGCCTGTCTGTCTTTGTCTGCACTACACTTCCCAGAATTCTCCTTGTGTCCACACCTGAACTCACTCCCTCAATCATCCACCTGTTCATCGTCTTATCATCTGTGTCACCTATCCTCACCTCGTTAGTGTTCATTTGTATCTGTATTTAGTTCTCTCTCGTCAATGTTACCTGGTGATTATGAGTGACATCTGCCTGTCTGTATCCTGAAATTTTCATTTAAAGGTATTGTATGTAGAATTTTTATAAAGATCTTTTTTCCAGATTTGTTTAAACTTTCTATATATATCAATGCATAATTAAAATGTAAGTACTCTGATAAAAAAAGAGTATAAAAATCGAGTGACTCTAGAACGTTTAATCTGCACTAAACACAGCTCATTATTTCCATTCGGGACGAAACAAAGGATTGGCTTAGGCAACTGTCACTCTCTCGCAACCATGGCAACCACCATTTTGCCACACATGACCTGCCCACTTGCGCGTACCCGTTTGATTTGAGTAATTCAAGAGGCACAGAACCTAGCAATAGCAAAACAATGGCAGAGAAAGACCAATTGAAATTCACATATGCAGTTCGCGAAGGCAAACCTCTACTTCCTCGGACCCTAGTTGCACGGCCTCTTGCACGACCTCCTCTGCTTCGCCCTCGACCCCGGATCTGTCCTCGAGCTGACGATGCCGTACTTGTCTCTGGAGTGTAGTCCTCATCAGAGTCAACAATGCTTTCATCATGGAAACTCTTACATGCAGAACACCATATATGTTATGAATCTTACACGAAATTCATCTTCATCACAGTGTAAATGATGGCAATGGAAAAACGTGTATCATGCAACCTGTTTTTAGCTTTGCCTTATAGATAACTAGCTCGTTAGCGAATCAATAAATATATATTTTAAACTTTACCAATATCAATCTGCTAGCCTGATAGTGAGTACTAAAATACATCTTATTTGTTTATCTTCATAATGATAAAGTTAGATTTTTTTTTACATGTGATTCTGACATGATGTCACTACATGCACTGCGCTCCTTCCTCTCCACTCGTCTCAGGTAAATAATGCGTCTTCAGCTCAGCGGTCGGAGTCGCGCGTTCATGTGTTTTGGGGGCGTGGCTTTGGAAGGAGCCCAGAAGGGAGGGGGTGGAGTGAATGGAAATAATGAGCTGTCTTTAAAACAGTCGTGAGAGGTCTACAGACACTCGATTTTTATACTTTCTTTTTCAGAGTACTTACATTTTAATTATGCATTGATATATACAGAAAGTTAACAAATTTGGAAAAAAGTTTTTTATAAAAATTCTACCTACAATACCTTTAAGTAAAGAAGTTTATATTGGATCTTCTGCCTGCCTTGTCTTCCTCCAACACCACATTGTGACAGGTACATTACCAACTTTTAAATCCAAGCTGAAAAGCAGTAAACAAAAATCTAGGTTCTGAGTTACAGAGTTTGGTCGTCTGCTAGTATTGAAAAACAAAGCAAGCTTTGATTCTACTGTGTGGGAGGAGTTTTATCATGGCTTCTTGAATAAAATATCATCAGTAATAAAAGAATGCATAGGTTTTTCTGTGCAGTCGGTGAAACCAACTAAGGAGATAAAAAACTATCCAAAAAATAAGACAAATCTAGAAAAGGAATTAAAGAGGAAAAAACGAGAGGTGAAGATGGTACATAAGGTAAAACTGGAAAAGGCTTTTAAAAGTAACCGTTATTGGAGACTGTATGGGATTGTCAACCACACAGAAATCATTAGTGGTAGAGAAAAAGAGAGTTCCCAAATCAACTGAATAAATTTATACAGGTTTGAGAAAGGAAATGTTTCAAATCAGAGGAAGGCCACGGGACCAGATAATCTAAGTGCATTCATTTTGAAAAAAAATTTGCATGTGAGCTTGAGCCTGTATAGCAACCCGAGTTTGCATAAAAGCAAAATTGCAGTGCTGAAGATGTGGTGGTAACATTATTACATCTGATCTTGAAACATCTGGATAAGCCTAAAACTGTAGGGCACTCTTTTTGGACTTTACCTCTGCATTTAATATGATACAACCAGAGCCAATGGAATTAGATTAGATTCCAATGGAAGTTAATCCTTACCTGATTCATTGGTACTGCACATTTTTGACAGGTAGAACACAGATAGAGTCAATCAGAAATATTAAACTCCCATTGTCACTTATTCCAGAGTGCTTCAGGGTTGTGTGAGCTCAGCTTTATTTAGTATTTACCCTAGATCAGGGTTCCTCAATCTCGGTCCTGGAGGGCCGGTGTCCTGCACAGTTTAGCTCCAACCCTGATCAAACACACCTACCTGTGAATTTCTAGTGATCCTGAAGACCTTGATTAACTTGCTCAGGTGTGTTTGATCAGGGTTGGAGCTAAACTGTGCAGGACACCGGCCCTCCAGGACCGAGATTGAGGAACCCTGCCCTAGATGATTATAAAGCTGATATTGTAAATACATAATAGACTTTCGCAGATGATACTCTGCTGTTGTCTTTATTGTGGATTGAAGATGATTCCAGTATGCATCAGTGTTGTACGGATAGATTAGTGGAGTGGTGTGCGAGGAATTCACTTATTATAAATGAAAAAAAAGACAAAGAAAAAATTATTTTTGGTTCAAGAGTATATGTATCAAATACAAATGACTATACATAATATACATATTGTACAAGTGTCATCTTATAAATACATGGATGCTGCTTTATCATGGAGTGCAGTGCACATATAGATTATGTAAGGTACAACAACGTATTTATTTCCTTAGGAGACTAAGTTCCTTTGGATCAAACAAACAGATCTTGCTATTGTTTTTTTGTTTGTTTGTTTTTTATACAGAGTGTTGTACAATATGGAATGTGCATGGTGTTGTCCCTGAAAAGTAAAAAAATCCCCAGTGTTAAATTAATTCCCTTCAGTGTCCACACTACAGGGTGTGAAAATGGGCCACTATTATGTCATCAAAACATAACCATTATGACGATGTCATAGTTTCTCTTGCCATAACAAATGTGCTTTACAAAGACAAATTTGGAGCAGAGAAAAAAATGCTGTTCAAAAGCCAAGAGTCCAACTAAAGCAAACACTGATCACAATAATGGAGATGTTAAATGTAACATTCATTAAAACATTAACATCTAACTCTCTGTTAATTCTCAATAAGAAATTAAGTAGATGTTTGAGAGAAATAAAGTCAAACTGATTTATAATAAGTGTAATGTGTAATGGCTGGAAGTCAGTTGTAGTTGTTGTGTCTTTTCTTTTTCTCTTCTTGTTGTTTCTCTTTCCTTTAGTGATTCTGCTATTAACATCAGGTGTCACCACTTATGGTCAATCATCACTCAACTAATCCCTTAATTTCCTCTTAAACTTCAACACTGCTTCAACACTGCTTCCCTGTAGTGTGGACACACTGGTGATTTTGCTGTGTATTTTGTATGAGGAACATCAACTTTTGCCAACAAACAGAAGACTTGGAGTAATTATGCTAGAATGAGCAGATTACAGAAATCTTTTGTTCATCGGTCTGTAAAATTATTAAATCAGAATTGGAGGTCTAAGTAGGCCTTAGATTTCTGAAAAAGAGAAAGGACTAATCAATGCACTGCAGCCAGTTATGTATTTGTTTTTGTGTCAAGTGGGGTTTATTGTATTGTGTTTTACTTGATGTGTATTGAAATGAGACCGTATTTGTTATAACAATTTTTGGAAATCCATTGATTTTTTTTTATTGATTTTTTTATAGCTACAATGAATGATATATTGTCCAGTTTAAAGGGGTCATGACATGGTTTTTTGTTTTGTTTTATTATGTTCCCTTAGGTGCAATTATAGTATTACTATAGTTTTTTTTTACAAAAAACTTTAAAAATGTAGTGATTTATGACCTTTTCCCACCCTGTTTCTCACCTCTGATTCGAACAGTCTGTTTTGGGGGCGTTTCCCCTTTAAGACTTCAGTGTTAACACCCACTGTTATGATTGGCTAACGTCAGTGCTGCTTATGCATAAATTATTAACGTTAATCATTTTGTTTCACATGTAGACTACACAATGCTCCACCACGTGAAACTTCGGTCTTCCAATCTTTTACCATCGTGTCAATTCTCAATTGATTTTGATTCATATGCGCGAGGGAGGGAGGGAGAGAGAGAGAGAGAGAGAGAGAGACAGTTTGAAGGCGCGCGCGCGCGGCCGGGGCTCGCTCGCTCTCTGCTCGTTCTTTCAGTAACATTCCCTGTCACAATATCTCACTCACCGTTCAAATAAGGCTTTGGCGCGCTGCATATGCTGCATATAAACTGCATCCGACTGCTTTCCCTGACGTCTGGATCGTTTGGCAGCGTATTCAAACACTCAAACAGGAACAGCACATCTGCTGGCATAGCAATCTTCTTGTAAACAGACCCACTCGCTGCACGTCGAGTCGTCGACTGAACACATGTGGGCGCGAGCCGCACGACAACGATGCGAAATGAGGCGTACCTGTCTTGCACTGGAGGCGGTCATATGCAAACGACTGGTACGTCACTTCACACCGTGACATCACTTCTTACCATGGATCCAGAACGAGCTGTATTTAGAGCTTGATTAAATAAATGCTTCGTTTATAATGGGGAGGACGTCTTAAGCTATGAAACTTGCAGGAAGTTTTAGTAGTACATAGATCTCTTATATACCAAAAGATCAAGGCAAATTTGGTTTCTCATGTCATGACCCCTTTAAAGAATAGAGGAAATATTGGTCCATTCACAGCTGCTTTCAGCTCTGTGAAACTCTGACCACTAGCTGTGACCATATACCTACGGTAAGACCAATCACCATCCAATAAGCTGCTTATTCAGCTCGACACTGGGTGTTCTATTGTTTCTCTTAAAGATGTATTTCTTCCCTGCTAACCATAAAATCTCAAAAATGACACACTTCAAAATTACAGTTCTATGTAGTTCTGCAAAAACTGGACTAAAGTTTGATGGTCTTACTACTTCATATAGTGGAGCGGCTAAGTGCTTGTGTTTGGCAGAATCGTTCAGTTTATGATACAAGCGTGAAAATTGGCATGAGCAGGCTCCATGGGTCACTTGACAAGAAAATTGTCAGAGCCACTTGAAATTTCAATATATAATTTCAAGATGGCGGCAATTTTTCAGGATTACTGCTGCCCGCCATGTGGATCTTTAAATGATACATTTTCTCATAGATACTTTCTGTTTGTCATGGTTCCATGGCTGTGTCAGCCAGAGTCGCTGTTGCCTCTGGATCTGTTCTTATTGACATTCAGTATTAGTCATTGCTAAATTTTTTGTTTGGTGCACTGTCTGTTCAGCACCACAACTGTGCTAATTTATTCATCTTATTTTTGTTTCCCCACCTCTCAGTATTAATTTGACATGTTTAATAACTGTTAGTTTAAAAAAAAAAAACTCCCTTGTGACTGTTACCTTGTCGTGGTAAGGGAGCTTGTGTACCTCAATGAACCCTGAGAGCTATGCCGGTGGGAGGCAACTCCTGACAGGCTTTACCAAACTGGACAGGTCATGGGTGAGGAGTCAGACAAAACACAGTCAAACTACCTCTCTTGACAAGAGTCTCTTGAGGAACCCAATACATTTCTATGAGAAAATGTATCATTTAAAGATCCACATGGTGGGCGGCAGTAATCCTGAAAAATTGCCGCCATCTTGAAATTGTATGTTGCTGTGGGCGGTTTCTTGTCAAATGACTTTTTGAGACAGCTCATAGCAATTTTCATGCTTGTATCACCAACTAAATGATTTCTTAAGCCTAATTGCTCCACTAAGGTGGTGGCCATCTTGAAAAATGGCCGCCATCTTGAAATTTCAAGTAGCTGTGTGTGGCTTATTGTCTAGTGACCATCAGAGACTGCTCATGCCAATTTTCATGCTTGTATCACCAAATAAACCACTATATCACTTAACTGCTCCACTAAGATGTCGGCCATCTTGAAAAATGGAAATTTCAAGTGGCTCGGACAATTTTCTTGTCAAGTGACCCATGGAGATTGCTCATGCCAATTTTCACGCTTGTATCATAAACTGAACGATTATATCACTTAGCCGCTCCACTAATAGTATAAGGTAAAGAAGAAAAAACGGTAACACTTTATAATAACTGCATGCTATTAATCATTAGTTAAGCATGAGTAAACAGTTAATTCATAATTTATAAAGCATTAATAGACATTAATAAGCAGTTTCTAAATGAATTATAGCATTAGTTACAAACCAGTTATTTAAGAGTTTTCAGTGGTTCATAAGTTACTTAAAAAGTGTAAGTAAATGGAGTAAATTCAGGTAGTTATAAAGCATTAGTAGTGGTCAGTTAACTATTTTTGTGAGCTCATCTAAAGTGAGGACAATTCATGCCTTGTAAAGCATTTACAGGGGAGATATAAAGGCTCATGTATCTTCTAAACAGAAAAATTAAACAAACACAACTCTGTAAATGCTTTACAAGGCATGAATTGTCCTCACTTTAGATGAGCTCACAGAAATAGTTAACTGACCACTACTAAATGCTTTAAAACTACCCGAATTAACCCTGAATTACAGTATAAATACATGTTAATAAAACATTTACTAACACACTGAGTAACTGTTACTATATGTTTGAATAATATGTATGAATGTACATTTAAATAGTTTATTAATCATTTACTTACACTTTCTAAGTTATCTTATGGACCACTGACAACTCTTAAATAACTGGTTTATAAATAATGCAATATATCATTTAGAAATGATAAATTGATCATTAATAAAGTATGAAAATACAATTAAGTACATTATAGATATACTTTTAAATCAAGAATAAAACATTTATATCTGTATTTATGAATTGCTTATTAATGTATATTAATGCTTTAAAAATGACGAATTAACGGTTTACTAATGCTTAAGTGATGATTAATAGCGTGCAGTTATTATAAAGTGTTACCGAAAAAACATTCATACACACACACAAATATTGTACATCTATCATTGTATGGACTTTCAATAGGTGTGTTGCATCGTTTTTATACTAAGCTAATGATATGATATTTTCTGTCCACTATCTCTAACCTCTCCCCTAAACATAGGCCTCACATTTTTAATGGAATATGTTTGTTACACTTGTAAAGACTAAGGGGCGGATCTAATCCGTGGGGAATTTTGCATATCATAGTTAATAATTGGTAATTAACCATTATTCATACAATTTTGGATTAGATCAGTCTTACATTAAATTTAATCTCCCTCTAAGGGAGGATCTGTCCTTTTACCTGCATGCATGCGTGTATCCTTGCATTTCAACTACAAGTTGATTGCATAGATCACGTTTTACAGACAGGTAAAATTTAATTAGCTCAATTGTCAGATTAATATTGGGGGAATCCCACATATCATCTTACTTCATAGGATTTCAGGAAACGCAATTCTCTGGCCAGAAGAACTGGGTTTTCTGCCCTATAAACACATACTCTTTAAAGTATCTTTAATTTATAAAGCTGTAGCTTGATCTAGTCATTTCAGAGACCTGGAGTATGAGCAGACACAGTAACATCAATCAAAATGAATATAATGGATTTAATAAAGGCATGTCTACTTATATATTTACTACGGTACAGGAATATATATATATTTACAAACAAAAAGGACATAAACAACACAATAAGACATCAATGAACGAGAAAGTGTGTGAGATATAGAGATATGGATAAATTACACGCGTGAGAGCGGGTAAGAGAGAGAGAAATAGGGTTACGTTCACCTAGACAGTCAACTTTCCTGAAACAACACGAAAACACATTCTTAATGCTCTGAAAACAGGGTAACCCAAATTTACTTGCATGTGGAAGGGTTCTCTCATGTGTTGCTGCGTTCCTTGAGCGGCCTGCATGGTCTAGCCGCGTTTTGGACGGCAGATCTTTTGTTCTCCGTGCGCGTGCGGCCCGCATGGTTTAGCGGCGTGCGTGAGCTGAGTCCTTGGTTCCGTGGAGTCACGTGATGCGGCGCGAGTCTTTGAACAGCGGTCGGAAGACTTTTAGGTCACGTTACTAACGGAAATAGTTCGGCTCAGGTCATTTCACTTCGTGGAAGTGAAACAAGTTGAATACAGAAAACAGATTTTAGGCTAGAAAGTAAAGAAAAGATCCAGGATATGATCTGATCCCCTGAGGGGACCTCCGCGTGAATTACATGTTTCTGACGTGCTGGAAAGTTCGAGAGAGACTTGGGCGGAGCCGCGCTCCTACATTTATCACCTTGTAGAATTCCATCCCCTTCCTGTTCACTGGGCCAATCGGGGAATGGATGTTGCACGCGGGAACCCTCGGTTTATTGTCCTTTGTTTGGGAGAACATGCCCCTCGTGGTACAGGGGTGTGTTCAAGGAGGGTGTATATTTTAACAGTTTGAATCTTCACTGGCGGTAAAACCTATTAAAAATACACTTTACTTTATATCTCTGTGCATATTCAGATAGCCCGTTCCATGAGCATTTTAGAGGTGTCAAACACATCAAATGAAAGTCAAAGGAAAAATACAGAGGTATTTAAAATGCATAAAGAAGGTATTTCTAATGTCTATTTATGCCGTGGCCAAACAAAGATATTTCACTGTGACATGGGGAAAAACACATACATTTAACAAAATATATTTCATGGTTTTTATGTCTTTACACAACAGAAATGTCCGTCTCTTTGTTCAGAGACATTCTGCGACATTCCGATGGGTTATAAAGTCTCGTAACAGGAGCTTCCCTCGTGTGTTGGGGGAGGGAAGGGCTCGTGTGTGTGTGTGTGTAAAATTCAGTCTTTCGGTGCCTGAAGGTTTTGGGACTTTAGCACGGATATTTTTATTTATTCAGATTCACTCTTAGCCCAGTCCCTACACACTTTATTATGATACGTCACTTCAGACGTTCCACCAACTCTCAGTGTATTAGTAGACTGTTAGGTTAGGGTTCGGGTTAGTAGAATAAGTTGACTCGTACTTGCAAAGTTACTTAGAATTAGTTGGTGTAAGTCTTTTCATGCCACGCCATGTTTTTGTTTCACGTTATGTTTTTGATCTTGTTTAATGTTTGTTTTGAATAAACTGCACTTAGGTTCTCTCAACTTGCCTTCAGTGGATCCCTTACAGATACTAAGCAGACAGTCTAACACTCTAATAACTGGTAGTTGTACTTGATGCAAAGTTACTTATAGTAGTAAAACGTCTGAAGTGAACTATTGAAATAGTGTTACCAAAATATTTAATGTTTATTTAGAGATTATGCCAGTACACACATACATTTATTCTTAAAGTAGTGGTGAAACAGAAGTAGTGTCGGATCTTCTTTTTTCCCATATTGTGACGTACATCAGAGTGAAACAAAGTGAAGCATATCACTGGAGAGTTCTGTCGTCACTAGAAGGCTGAGTTATGAGATATTTTGGTTAAAAATTACAAGGTCAAAACTAATAAAAAATATTAAGCATATGCATGGATGAGTCGTTCACAAAAAGATGACATGCATTTAGAAAATAGAAATTTGATTTCATGCCTATTGCCTACTGCTATACTTGCCTTGATTTCATTGACAAGATTTAATTTTAATTTTATTTTTTATTTTTTATTTTACAGGGATCTTGAAATGGCTATACAATTCTTTGGAAACCAAGTCTGTGATGCTGCATTACATCTGACTATTGAAGTACTCTTAGTGGCCTTCTTGGAAACACCTTTGAGCAGATATTTTCTGTGTAATAGAGACAGAGGTAAAAAAAAGAAAAAAGAAAACTATCTACTTGAATGGAGGAAAGATTGAAATGTCTTACTACTTTTGCTCAAATCATGCTAAAACTATCAGAAGGGTAATTGCACTTTTTACCTAAAAGGCTAGACTGGACTTCCTACATCTGTAATATCGAGCACTGCAATTTCTCCTGTCCATACTGTATTTCTACAGATGGTCCATCTCCACCTCCAATTATTGTATCTGGTATCGGTTTCTAGATGGATTTCTAAAGATCCAGAGAATAAAAAGTTATTTGTGGAAGTGTAAATTGAGTATGTGCTGCTGAAATGCAGTTTTAGTTGTTTCTAGGCTTTCTAAGTAACATTATGCATTGGAGCCAACACCAAGGAATGGCTTTCTTGTGGATTTCTGGGCAGAACTGACTAATCTTAAAGGGTGTCTGCAAATTGAAGATATGTAACTGGAATATCACAATAAGACAAGACCTTAAGACAAATGGAATAGACCATCATTTGCACATGGCCTAAAGCAAGCATTTTCTGCTTGACACAAGAGAAATGAGCCAAAATATCTTCAAACATATGCGTGACTATAATAGTAAAGTCAATGCTAACATCGGAAAGCTCACATACTTTTGCTAACAGCAAATGTGTTCAGCAATCTGATGAAAACTTCACTTTTGGCAAGGTCTTATATATATATATATATATATATATATATATAGATTGATATTAATGCCAAGACATATTTTATTGGAACAAATAAAATCTGAATGAAAATATGAGAAATGTGCAATAATGAGTTTAAAAATAAAAATGCTGTTCCAGGGCTGAACTTAAGTTCTGGAAAATCTTCAGTGGCAGCAAATCAACCCATTAACATAACAGTGGCATTGAGCTACAACCAGTCAAACATGTTCCCTGCCACAACACTCTGCTCTTATATCAGCTGTCAGTCAAGCACAGGCACATCTTTGCCAAGATACGGCAAAGGAAATGTTATCATAACTATTGGCTAAAAGTGTTTTTTACCTTCCAGGCTTTTTTCACACATTTGGGCTACTGTGTACACAGCTGAAATGCCAACAACACCATTAGACAAGAGCGAGGCACAAAATAACACTTTTTGATTTTCTCAAGTTTGTGTAAATGCACTTAGAACTTGGGCACTTTTTATGAATACATCATAAACATTTCCGCTATCTTCCAAGAAAGAGGGGAAGTGAAATGTGGGGTGTAACATAGGACTTAAAATCCCTTTTAACATTTTTTACATATTTTATATATATATATATATATATATATATATATATATATATATATAATAAAAAAAATAAATAAAAAAACAAGATAAACTAAAACGTGTCAATAAAAGCCATTTATTAACTTAGGACAGTTTTATCTTCAGTGTGAAATTTGACTTTTGCTATGGTGAAAACTTGGCTCACAAATCTTAAAACACTATTATTATTTATCTAGACAACAAGAAAATAATTGAAGGTTCGATTTAGAGATAGACATAAAAAATATAATATACATCTGTTGTATAACTATCACAATTGACTATCACAAATGCCATTTGAAAGGAAGACCATCAAAAGCTTAAAAATACTGCCATCGGAGGATGCATTCCAAGGTAGGAAGGCATCAAGGCACATCTAAATCCAATGTTAGCCTACTTCCTCTCTCCTGGGATACCTTCATCTGATCGATTTTTGAAGGGAGCATAGATATTATATTTCCCACACTCCTGTGCATCCCATTCTGTGACTGTTAAAGGCCCCATGAAATCAAAATATAAGTTTTTTAGCTATTAGTATGAATATGTTAGCCTTAAGGTTATGAATAAGCTGATGTGTTCCAAAACAATGATAAAATTCGCATTTAGGAGACATAAGCATTCAAAACTTAGTCTCTCACTTCCGCTAAAATGGATCAGGGATTTTTTTTTGACATCACCACGGACTTCAGCTTCTTATCACATCTTCTGTCCAATCAAATGCTCTATATAATGTATAGCATCCCACTCCCTATGCTATAAATACCAGCTGGCCAAAGCGACCACTGACACGTCACGGAGAAATATCCGGAGATGTGTGTTCGGTTGCTCAAACGCTCGAGTTTTACTAAGTTTTCGAACTGTACGTTGGTTAAGAATGAAATGGCTAGAATTTATTCACACCTATATATTGAATCTAATGTATCATCAGCGCTCGGATTCGCTTCCATGGTGCTGTCACCAATATGTCCCCCCTTAGGGTCCCGCCTGTTTCAGTGGATATTACGTCAACGCATCATACAAAGCTGTGCATTCCAAGGCTCTTCAGTGGGTCTTTTAGGTCCTTTAAGAAAAGTTGCAGTTGTTGGTCAGTTTGTTTGAAAATTTAAATTTTTGCCCAACATTTTCCATTTTTGATGTCCTTTCTAACAAGAACTTAATTTCTATTTTCAAAGCTCTTATTTTGTTGTAGATAAATACACCATTACGCTGCCTCAGAAGTCTGTCGGAAATCAGTTTTGTGAGGTACCTTCATGCGTAAACACTGACTGCAAAGTCATTGCCTGATGGGGCAGCAAGTCAGCTGCCTATGCTTTCAGATGTGGGCAAATTATTCTGGCACTTTCTAGTTGTCAAAGTGCTTGGTTAAAGTGATGTACACCTACGGTTACTCTTCTAAGACACCTGTGTGAACTTGAAATGAACTGACAATCTATACTACATACATCTTGCCCATGGTACAGAGTGAGCCAGGGCAGCACATATAAAAATAGATGCATGACACCCTGAGTCTCACAACTAAAGCAGTAGATCAGATCCATCATGCCCTCATGAAGACTGATGAGCTGTCTCTGAAACTTTGAGATGTTGTAAGGTAGAACATATCTTACTTGGAGCTCAAAAAGACATGAAAATGACAGAATCCAGATACTGTCTGGCCTTTCTAACAAAACGAGCAACGAGACAAGAAGTCAAACTGTCTGAGAAGTGACCAAGAGACCAGCTATAACACAAATAGAATTTGAGCTATTTGGCTGAAACGGAAGAAACTGTCCAGGCATCAGCAATCTTTAAACACCTCACAGAATTGCCTGTGGGAAAATGGCTGGGGGGAAAAAAGTCAGCATTGAGTCACATCGGGCTTTACTGGAAGCCATGTGACCAAGCTAAAAACTTTCTGATGAAAAGATTGTGGCCTAAAGAGACAGAAGTTAAGGTCTTTGGCCTGAAAGTAAAGCGCTATGTTTGGCACAGGGCAGGTAGCACCATTCATTCCATCGAGCGTTGAATCACAGCATTATGGTCTGGCATTTATTTTCAGCAAGAGGAAATGGAAAGCTTGTTTGGCATGGACAGAGAGTCTTTTACAAGAAAACACATTGAGGAAAACATGTTTCAATCAGTCAGAAATCTGCATGATGGGTGAAAATTTATTTCGCCCGAATTCGTACGAATGACCTACCCATCAAGTGGGTTTAGACAAATCGTACGAATTCGTATGAGTCCGTAAAAGATGGCTAATTTGTACGAATTCATACAGCCTCACTAGTACGAATTCGTCGTGAGATAGCGTTGACACACTAATGTATTATTATTATTGTTGTTATTATTATTAATAATAATGATGATAATAATGATTTGTGACCATAGTGATATGAACATATAATATTTATATATGTACATTTGATATACATTTACACATTTAATATATTGTGTTTTTCAGGAAAGAAATGGCAGATGAATACTTTCTGAAAGCACAAACACATTTACCCTTCATTGTATTTATACCAAAACTCTGTTTAGGAGACTATGAGGCATTGATTTTTTTGTTATACCCACATACACACACATCATTGTTTGGTAAGAAACAGTCATTGTTCTGCCACAGAAACATGGCTTTGTCACCTAAATTAAGCTTTTATTTTGGAGCTCTGAAGGGACTGACAGGATAATTGTTTTACAAAACAGCTTAAATACCAGATGATCCAATGGTCTTATGTTGGCAGTCTAGAAAACATGAACACTGTTCTGATTAAGTTCTGGCTGAAGGTCTATGGCCTCTGTAAAGCTACACTATATTTACCAGAATAGGCAAATCATTATATTACTGTATCAAAGTTTTATTGTACTCTTAAAGTACTCTGTATCATAGTCTGGTAATTATGTAATAACAAGAATTATATATGTGAGCATGTCAGTGCTGACAAGTATTTGGTAGCATAACAGCTTTGCTCATCAAATTCTGCAGACATATTAGGAGACATTTTTTTCCCCTTATGGCAAGGCTAAACCACATCATTTTAATCCTAACATGATTGATCACAAGGGGCATATTTAAGTGCCTCATGTTCCTGCAAGATGAAGTGCTTTGAGTTTTTGTTTTATTAGAAAGACTTGCTGACTGTAATTAGATAACCTACACCTTTAGTTCAATATTTTTTTATTTTTTTTTGATAGGGCTGACAGAAATGTATATTTTTTAGTGATTTATTTAGAAAGGATTTATAGATTGATCTCAGTGAAAGCAAGTGAAACTAGTCTAATTTCCCATTGTTATTTGGCATGTCACATGTTAATCAGTTTTTAACGGTCTTAAAGATGCTTATTTAATGTCTCTAGTAATTCTGTGACTGATGCATCGTTAAATCAAGCAGCAACTTTTTCATTTGCACGTGATTAATAGCAAGCTCTATTAATTGTCCTTTAAATTATAGAGGCAATTAGAATGGGCTTTAGAATTTTAACATTACAGAAAATCCATCAGCAGGAAGAGCACAACCGTGCTCTTGTGTAATGTGGAAAAAATGTACTATTAGTGACAGTAATATATTTAATTTAATAATCAGTGAATTAATCAAATTTATTTAATATTCACTCAAAATATATATAAGATTATGTTTCTACTCTAATTTGTTGCTGAAATATAAACATTTTAACAGTGGCTGTGATAAAACGTGTTTTCATGACAGCTTTATTTAAACATTAAATAATAAAGACAAGTTTTTTCTTTCAAAATTATAAAGACAGAATATTTTTGATATTTGTCATCATCAGCACTTTAGAATTTTCCATTACCCAAATAGAAAAAGAACAGCATTGCGTTTCAAAGTGTTAGAATGTTAAAAAGGGAGGTAAAGTTTAGATGTTAGAGTCGTGGTTAGTTTAAAAAATAGTTTAGTATCTTATCTATTAAAATTCATCATGTTTACTTTGTGTCTGCCACTTGAACTCAGGAGGCTACAGCAAAAAATATTTTGAATTTCGTAATATTATTGACAACAAGTGATATATCAGACATTGTTTTGCAATATAGATATGATGTAAGATGAACCCAGGCCAAGCATCCACACAGCATATGTGGTCCTAAATCAGATACAGGTCAGATGTTCTGCAATGAGATCTCAGTCTGAACAGTCAAATCAGAATTCATGTGAATCAAGATTCTGCGCTCATGGGAGTCAGATTTTACATACCCGAAATGATCAAGACAGTTGCAATAGGTAGCCAGTGGAAGGAGAGTGATGTGTCAGAGCTCATAAGTAGGCTACAGTGACAGCTCTACAAGCAAAACATAAGGGCTTGTCTCATACATTTTTAAAAACTCTGCTCTCTTTTTTTTTTTCTCTCTTTTTTAGCATTCTTGTCTTTGTTTTTTATAATGCCTGCGCATAAATTCACTTGTTTCCGCGGCAGATCACACAATAAATAAATGCGTAATCACTTACTTTAATGTCCTTTAATGTTTACATTCAAATGATAGTATATGCTGCGTGACATCTTTTATCGTTCTTTGGCTGGTCAGTGCAGGACCATGATCTGTTCACACTGGAATCTGATATTGGCCACATTTAAAACAACAATGTGAACAGCTATACAAAAATCAGATCTGAGCAGTAAATTGAAATTCAGCACTAAAGGCTTGGGGTGTGAACACTCAAAAAAATGCTATGTTGGCTTTAATAAACTTTATGTTAACAGTTGGCTTTAATTAACTCTTTTATGTCAGCAGGTTCCATGTAACTAGGTTATGTTGGATTTATGTAACATTATTTATTTCAATTAACTTAAGTTAATTACATAAGGTTAATCCAATGCTGTTTAGTTGAATAAGGTTAACAGTCTTAATTTTGTCCAAAACAATGAAGTTAATTAAGTTAAATTATCCTAAAATGAATATTTTTACATTCAACGTTAATGAGATAATTAAGTGATTAATTGAGCGATGATTGATAATTATTGATGTTAACAAGCAGAATCACTGAAGGAGAAAAACTAATTTTTAAGACACTGTTATGGTGATCAGTGTTTGGTTTAGTTGGACTCTTGACCCTTGAATCACTAACTTTAGATTTTTGTTTGGCTATTGTAACCATGTTATAACAGATGAACAAAGAGAAAAGTTGATCAGGTGTTGGTTATGTTTTGACATAATTTGACCTGAATAACTGAACTCATGTGGAGTCTAATTTCTGACTTAAATGTGTATATTTTTTATTACAGCATCACAGTGATTCTACATAAAATCCATAATATTCTAAATAATATAAAGGATCTTATCTAAAGGATTTCTTAAAAGTTGTTCTGACAAAACAAAATCTTCCTTTTAGGCACACACAGACTTCAATAATCAGTGTATGAATCTCAACAATGGTGACAAACGGAATATTCAATTAGGGAAAGAAAATTACAAAAATAATTCAGATCATAATTTATTCATACCGCAATGCATGATGGGAGTCGTGAATGAGTTTTGATTGGTAGCACCCAGAATGCACTGCAACATGCTTTATTATTGTCACCATAGTTGAGATTCACAGGCTGATTATTGATGTCAGTTTGTCTAAATAAAGTAATTTTCAAAATATTTTAATCAGAACAACTTTATAGAAATATTTTGGGTTATATTGTAAATGCTGATAATCATTAGCTGTAGAATCACAGGTCTGCTGCAATCGACAATGTAGACATAACTCTCTAAATGAGAGTTGTGATTCAGGTCAAATTATGATTACATCAAAACAGAACCAACACCAAAATCTAAAGTTATTGATTCAAGGGTGAAGAGCCCAACTAAAGCAAACACTGATCTCCATAACGGTATCTTAAAAAAAATATCAGGTGTCTTCAATAATGCTCAATCATCACTCAATCAATCACTTAATTATCTCATTAACATTGAATGTAAAAAAAATAATATTAGGATAATTGAACTTAATTAACTTAATTGTTTTGGATAAAATTAAGACTGTTAACCTTATTCAACTAAACAACATTGGATTAACCTTATGTAATTAACTTAAGTTAATTGAAATAAATAATGTTACATAAATCCAACGTAACCTAGTTATGTGGGACCAGTTGACATAACAAAGTTAATTAAAGCCAACACAGCATTTTTTAGAGTGAATCTAGCCTTACAGCAAAAGAAAAACCAAATCACTGGAGTGATTTCCATAAGTGGCTAATTGAGAAGAATGTTGATTGAGTGACATTTAAGTCGCATGCATTATGTTATGACTGTTTAGGCTGAGTTTGCATTGCAAAATATCAGATCTGTATCTAATTCAGGACCACATATGAAAGTGGACCAAATCAGAATCTAAAATTTCAGAATAAAATTTCATGTGGTTTGTGCTGTTCTCAAAAAAACAGAACAGAGTTGAATATGAGCAAAATATAACAATTAAATTTGGGCCACAGTCTGAACATAAGACACTGGAAGTAAGTAAGCATTTGTACAACCACACACTCAAGTTAATTATTTTCAATGTTTCTATACAGTAGCTGGGTGAGAATAAACAGAAAGATTCCCCAGTCTTGTTTGTTCATCATCACAGATGAAACATCAGTGCTTAAGAGTCCAAATGAGGTCAGTGTACTGAAGTCCAGTGACCCATCTGCACATTCGCATGCTGTGACACTACAGGCTGCTGAGGAAAGTGAATGTTGAATAGGTTTTCAAACATCATCCATTCTTTCAAAATTACTAAATGAACTGTTGATGGAATCCTAAAGGAATCGTTATGTGGAATGGCTATTCCGATTCCTATTGCTAGTGACAGAGTGCTAATTAAGGGGTATTTGGGGTGGCTTAACCACCCCCACACCCCCAAAAGAGTTCAAACAAAAGATTGGGGAGGTTCTTAAAAAGTATACGTTCTATTTACATTTACATTTCTATGTACAAATTCATACTTTTACAGTGTTTTCTTATTTTTCCAATTATAAAATTACAAAGTGTGTGCTAACTTCTAATCCATGAATTTGAGAAGCTACTTTCGGTATAGAGGAACCTCGTAGAAAAACAAAAAAACAGGTCGTAGAAAAACATAAACGGACCAAAATTTATTCAAGGGTCTCTTTGAACTCTTGACCTTCTCACCCCTGTGTGCTGTTTGTCATCCTGTGGTCAGCTGTGTGAGAGTAAGGTCACTCCAGCGGTCATTGACTGTTTGTACTCGAGCAGGAAGTGAGGTCAGATTGCGCCTGTTCGCATAAACTCAATAATGTCAATATATTCTAAAGAGTTAAAGTCTGGCGTGCAGAGCTACAGAGCATATTTCCCTCTGTAGCTGAATTACATTATTGACTGAAATATGTGCGCAGGTTTTGAGTACAAATGCTGATTGATTGTCACATTGCGCGTCTTTTCTGTGAGTCTATTAAATCAAATGCTGCATGCCCAAATTGCCCAGATACACATTACCAGAGCCCCATGTGAACCTAGAAGCAGATCACATCAATTTAAAAACAGCATCATTCATGCCAAAATAAAAATAAAAATAGACCACTTGTCATTACTCAAATGCATGTAGATCATGTAGCTTTAGCTAACGGTCAAGTTATTAAAAAAATGCATAATCTGTGAAACGTAGAGGTCATTTTTAAATTTATTTTTACTATTTTTAATCTGAGAACCACTGTTCATTTTATGTATGGAAGCCATCCTCCTTATTGTAAAAATGGTCTTAATAACAATATAATTGTAAAAATAATTAAAATAAATTTTTTTTTTTTTAAATTAATATAGTTTGTAAAAATTTATACTTCTTGTTTGCGTTATTTTGTGGAAATCAATTCTTATTGATATTTTTTATTATAATTTTTCTATGAAGTTGGCCACACGTCTGTTGTATTTACTATATTTAATCTGTATAGTTCAGCTCCTGACCCATTTTCTCAATGTTGATTCAATCCAACAGCACTTTATCTTAGCAACACGGCTGACTGTTATTGGATGATTAGCTTAACCTTTCTAGTCTACATGTTTACAGTAAAGGAACCTTCTCTCTCACGTTTGTTCTGCAGTTCAACCTCTATATTGGTAACAGATTCTGTGTAATAAACACAAGATGAGAAAGACAATAGTGAGATTTATTTTCCAGTCCACTGCTATGTTTTTTTTTTTTTCATGTTTATCTTATCAGCCGAGGGAGGATTTGTGAGCACTCAGACAGGTTGTAGCTATGTATGATGAGGAGGAGTCTATCCCCTGGACATCTGATGTTGAATTGTCTTCAATCCAGCATGCAGTGGCAAAGTCAAATGCTTTATCTCCTGGCAAAACCACACACCCCCTACCTACTGGTTGACCCCCCTCCTTCTAGCGGATGACCTTCTGACCCAGCACTTTAGCCAATCAGAGCTCAGATGACAGACAAAACTCTCATCTGTAATTGGAAAAGGGTACTCCTAATCTTTCAAATATAAATAGATTAGAATTATTTAAATATTATTTAAATAATAATTATCTAAAAATAACTTACATTTTAAAATAGGTAATAACATCCTGTTCTTTCAGTAATTTTGCCATTTTAATGAGAGATTAGCAATGACTTCAAAATGGGAAAATAATAGCATTTTCCGAAGTTGTAATTCAGTGCATCTGCTCCCCTGTTTAATATAAAAAAATTATAACTGCTTACCAATATGGTCGAATAATAAGCATGCTAATCAGTATACCTAAATTCAGCTGTTGGTGTAAATAAATGTTTGTAACCATAGTAACACGGTAGCATATTAAACGATTTTCCAGTGATGTTTGCTCTGCACTGCAGAGCCATAAAGTCTTTTATACAGGGGTCTGACACATCTGTAATGTCCTGTTCTCCTCTCCTGTCCCCAGTTCCTGTCTTCTACAAACCTGTATCAGCCGGCATTGTCATTCTACTCAATGTCTCAACTAAAATTCACCCAAAAATAGAAATTCATATTTTACTCACCCTCATGTCGTTCCACATCCAACTTACTTTATTCCATGAAACAAAAAAATATATTTTGCAGAATGTTGCTCAATTGCATATATGGTTGAAATTGAATAATTCTGACAAATACACATATTGTAATGGTTCTGTAATGGATGTTTTGTTCCCCGTTATTGTTAATTGACATAGTTTCCTCAGCCCGTTCTCACGTAAATACATGTCTATAGCACGTAGTGTGTTTATCGTGTTATTTATACGCGAAAATGAGTTTTTACGTGCATATGATACGCATTTTTCGCGTGCATTTGATATGTATTTCATTGCGTGTAATACACACGCACCCAACACCACTAATTCTACCCAAACTTATAATAGACACGCACCCCACACCACTCCTAAACCTACCCTTAACAACCCATGCGTATCATATGCACGTACAAACAAATTTTCGCGTATAAATAACACGATAAACACACTACGTGCTATAGACACATATTTAGTGTGATCGGGTTGGTTTCCTAGTATGTGCCAGTTTGTTTGTATAGTAACAGATTACTTTCACCCGCGTTTCATTTAGCTCCCTTTGTTTACCTGTGTATAAATAGTCTTCAGTTTACTTTGTTCAGGTGTCTGTGTTGTCAATGTTATTGTGGTTGTTATGCTGATACTAATGTTTATGATGTCCTGCGTTTTCCTAGTTTTGATTTATGATTAAAGACTGTCTTTTGAATTCTTCATGCGATTACAGTATGGCGCTTTTCCACTGCATGGTACGGTTCGACTCGGCACGGAACGGTTCGGCTCGCTTCGCTTTTCCACTGCGTAGTACGACTCGACTTGGTGCGGCACGGTTCAGTTCGCTTTACCTCAGTTGCTTTTCCACTGCAGTTAGTATCGCTTCAAAGTGGGTGGGACTGATCGTTATAGTTGCGCAACTCCTCGGCAACCAACGAGAGGAGCGTCTGCACCTCGTCTACTGACCACGATTCAGCCATTTCTTTTTAGAAGTTTTTATCTTTTTTCAAGCAAGTACTTCAAAAACAGGTGCTACTGCGTTGGCTGTTGTCTACTGGCTATTTAAATCTAGCGGGTTAGTTTCTCGTGTTGCAAATACAATGACGCTGGTAGTGACGATTCTGTCTGACAATCAGTGATCTGCAGTGTTTTCATGTCACATTTTAGTATACCGAACCGAACCGAGCCGTACCGTACCGTACCATGCAGTGGAAAAGCGCCATAATGGGACCCATATACAATATATTTGTAATGGTCACTAGCTGGAGTGCCGTTGAGAGCCACCAGAGGGCACTCCACATCAGACTATTGTCATACCCTCACAAACTACATTTCCCATAACTCATCCGGAAACCGGACTCATCATCCCTTGCATCCACCTGTGTCTCATTACCTTGTTAGTCTCTGCCTATTTAACCCATGTACACTCATTCAATCCCTACGAAGTCTTGTATGTTGTCTCACTGCATTTCTAAGCGTGTTTGTTTCCTGTTTCTCTCGTGTCCAGGTTCTCTTGATTCTCTGCCTGTTCCCTCGGATTTCTCTCTTTGCCTCAGCCCTGATCTGTTATTGTTTAGATTATTTGTTTGTGTATGACCCTTGTCTGTTGTCTGGATTACGTTTTTGGATATAAATATTACGTCATTTTAGAGGGGAAAAATCAGCAGATGATGGCTTACAATTGTATCATTATAATTATTTTTAGACTTGTGGAGCTTTGTGAAGTAAAACCATTCACTTTGTATGGATAAGAGCAGCTAAGACATCATGCAAAATATCTCCTTTGCACTCCTTGGAAAAAAGAAAATCAGACAGGTTTGGAATGGCATAAGTCTAAATGAAGACTATTTTATTTTTTGTTGTGTGATATTTGCCCATAATATAAATCCTATCTAAAGCATTGGGGGAAAAGAAGATTTAATATGTTTCTGTATGGATTGAAGTGTTCTTTATTGGTAAATTACCACTGCATTTTCTTTAAGTATCATTGAGTCATCGTCAAAGTGGTGTATTGTGGGTAAATGTGAGTGAGTTTGATTGATCTCTGTCCTGATGGTATTTTAAAGCTGTTCCTCAGAGACCAGCTATGGGATTACTGCCCTGCAGCTGTGGGACTATCAAATCACCTACATGCGCGCACACACACACACACACACACACACACACACACACACACACACACACAGACAGAATTTATGATAGTTACTTTTGACCTCTGCGCTGTCTTCTCTCAGCCTGAGGTGGCGGAAGTGCCAGGCTTATTTACCCTGAGACAGATCACTCACGCTAACTGATGATGCATCACGTGTGTGTGTGTGTGTGTGTGTGTGTGTGTGTGTGTGTGTGTGTGTGTGTTGTGTATGTGCACCAGAGAGACTTTTAAAGGAAGAGCAACTGGGTGGTCTACCACATCAATCTGACTAGAGCGCATTTTAACCTTTTCTACATTTAAACACAGACTAACAAATGAAGGCCATGACAGTTGCATCTCTCTTTATCTCTGTCCTCTGAATGTAATAAAATGGTCTGGTGTCTCTTGACTTCTCATGCTGATTCAGTTGTGTAGGACAAAGTGACTCAGACTCTAGAATACAAAATATTTACGGAGGAGGAAGGTCGGGTCAAGTGCGGATCATAGAAGCTCAGGTGTGTCTTAGACTAAGTGAGCACACCAGGCCTGCGAGTATTCAATGTGTACTTGGAAATAATGTGACTTGCTAACAATGATTCAATGAATCATCATAAGCTAAGGAGATGATATGGTTTATGATACCATTCCAACTTCTCTGTGATCAGCTACACCCATTATGGATACATAAAATCAAGCATAGCGCCATCCAATCTCTTTAGGCAAACATTTTCACTAGAATGGAGTGTGCCAAAGAGCTCAGTAATTTTTAGTGTGGCAATATCAGAGGACTTGATCTACTGAGTCTGGGGTGGAAAAACAAACTCATTAGTATTTGTACTTTATTCTTACACAAATACATTTGTATATAAGTTGAAACGTACATCTAAAGCATAAAAGCGATTGCATATGCACTGCTTTAGAAATGTGAAAATCTTTACAAATCATTATAAATTATAAATACCTTATATGTTTTACAAATATATTACTTAGTATTATTACTTTAGATATTTTTCAGTTCCTCTACTCTAAACTCATTATCAATATAAAAAATTGGCTAAAAGGAAGATACATGTACAGTGACAATACATTAGTTTACAGTATAAATAACTCCATGTTTGCAAGTTCTTTAAAATTGTGGCTAGTTTTATACAGATTCCCCAGTTTTCATTTTGTCACAATTATATTCAGCTTAGTTTTCTTTTTCTATCCTTGTGTTCATCTCTTGTCTGTGTATCTGATGTGTTGCTGTGGTTTATGATTTAGTTGTATTATCCTGTTCACCTCGTTAACCTGTGTATTTAAGTTCCTGTGTTTGAATCTTCATTTGTCCAGTATCGTCAGTGTTACGTTTTTGTACGACTTTGCCTTCCAGCCTTTATCTGAGTTTGTTCTTTGAATTGTTGCTATTAAAGTCTAATTAGTATCTTGATCTTTATCGTTGAGCTTTGGAGTTCCACGAGTGTGACGCATATACCATTTAATTTAAATATTACAAAATTAATAATCGTGTTATATAATTAGAAAATAGTATGAGTTACTCTATGAGTAATAGAGTTAATTAAAAGATTAAAATTAATTTTCATGCCATTAATTCAATCTGCTTTGCCCTTTCTTATCAATATTTATGTTCAATAAAACAAGGGAGAAAATTCCTAAATCAAACAATAATCCTCATGTGAGGGTGAATTGCTTTGCCCCCAGACCCTCCTTGTATGCAAACGTTTGTGGAATTACTGGAAATAAAATACAAAAAAGACTTAAGCTTTTCCTGTCACCCATGTCAATAAACTCTTATGAGATTTAATTTTTAACTGAATGGTATATAAATAATAATAATAAAAAAAATTAAAATAAAAATCTAAATGTTATTATTCTTGTGATGGAAAAGCTGAATTCCATGCATTATCGTTTTCTGTCATCACATTTTCTTCAGGATTCTTTGATAAAAAGAAATATTTTGTAATGTAAAAGTCTTTAAATTTCTGAATAAAAGTATTCATTTCTTTCTTTCAAAAAAAATCTCACTGAAACCAAACTTTCAACAAATAGAGTACAAAATGTCTAAACCTTAGGTTACACAATACAAACTTCTTGTTTATTAAACTGTTGTATAAAAGTAGTATCACATTCGCTGGACTGCTGTTCTATTGAAAATCTGTGATTGCATGCAGTACAGCAGTACTCTTGTTTGTGTGATACCACTTAATTACCCCAAAAAATGTATCAATAATGGATAAATCTTTGAACTAAAAAAAACCCCCGTTATGTGTCAGGCAGAGAGGATAAGTCAGGACAAGACTGCATCAGAATTATACAGGTATTTCTCATTTATTGTTCAATACCAGGCATAGTTAGTGCATACGTCTCTCTGACAGTTCAATTGTTTGGAGGTGCTGGCGTCCAATTCCAATTGTAATCTCTGGGAGTAGACTGTGGAGTAAAGACCAGTTCTGAGAAGGCGGTAGTTTTAATTCCAGATTGTTATCAGTTCTGCTGGAACTGGATCATAATAGCCTGCTTTCTCTCGCACACAGAAGACAAAGTGGCCTGAACGTTTAAGGGACGTAATCTAGATTGACCTTGCCCTGTAAATGGATGACCGGCAACAGTAGCAAATGAAGCTGTTTGTAGACGATGGGCCCAGGATGACTGGTCAATTTAGTATAGCAGTACAAAACTTAATATCTATGTTTGATTTATTAGCTTCATTTGTCTTCATGGGGTCAATGGCAATTATTGAAGACAAGACTACAGCAACCTTAATCATTTCCTGCCCCTGATATGCTGCACACACTATGCCAATGACAGAATATTCTGATCCTCAGATGGCACATATCATTACACTCCATTCATATTGTACATAAAACTGGAAGGTATTTTCACGATCTGGCAAACTGTGATCTGATTGGCTGGCACTTGTTTATTACATTATATATTGTGATATATATATATATATATATATATATATATATATATATATATATACACAAGTGACATTTCAGTATAGGATTTTAGTTCAATAAACAATCAAATATTAGTTTTTCAAAGAAAGTGTTTGCTCTTTCTCATATCTTTTTAGATAACATGGTGTCAATCTCTGACAGGTTTGTTAAATAGTTTGCCAGGTCTTCTTATGTAAATGGAAAACCTACTTAAAGAGGTTGTTCCGCATTATTAAGCAAGTCACAGTTCTCATGTAATATGGAGACGAAGAAAGATCCTTCTGAAGATAAAAAGCATGAAATGGTGCAATATCTTGCAAAAGGCATGAAAACAACTAATATTTAGCAAAAACTGAATAAAGATTATTGAACAGATTCGTGAGTGATTTAAAACACAGAATAACCCAGTCAGATAAAGGCTTATTAGGAAAGTTTTGGTAACACTTTATTTTGATGGTCCCTTGAAATATTCTGTTGACTATAAGTTACTTTGCAACATCAACTAACTCTCATTAGAGGATTTGTAGACTGTCTGCTTAATATCTGCTAAATCTTTATTGTGATGCTCCCCAATAGACTTTCTACTTACTATAAGTAACTTTGCAAGTGCATGTCAACTTATTCTAACCAAACCCCATACCAGTCTGCTAATACATGAGGCACAAGACATGTAGGTGCAACGTTATTTAGTTAACAATGTATGAAAGGAACTATCAGAATAAAGTGATACCACATTTTCAGTCAAACAAATGAATTGCATTGAAGGGGCAGCTAGAAAAAAAGCCACAGTTGAGTAGCAAACAGGAATTTGAAGCCGTTGGTGTCTGTGGAGTCCCAAGAACCTTTCCATGCGGGCTGGCAGTTGAGCCAAACAGAGTTTACAATGGGTTTAGAAATACATGAAGACTCTGTGCTGTCACTCACAAATCTTTTAACAGTTCAATAATCTTTATTCAGATTTTGGTAAATATTTGTTGTTTTTATGCCTTTTGCAAAACATTGCACCATTTCATGTTTTTCATCTTCAGAAGGATCTTCCTCTCCATATTGCATGGGAACTGTGACTTACTTAATAATGCGGAACAACCTCTTTAGGTTTTCCATTTCCCTAAGAAGACCTGGCAAACTATTTAACAAACCTGTCTGAGATTGATACCAGTTATCTAAAAAAGATATGAGAAATAAAGCAAACAAACACTTTCTTTGAAAGTGAAAAACTAAGATCTGAATGTTGATTAAAATCCTACTAAAATGTACTGTACCTTGCATAATACTTTGGAACACAGTGTATATATGCAGTCAAAAAAATGCTGGGTTGTTTCAATTGGGTCAAAAAATTCTAACAATTGGGTTTAAATTTGAATGTAATAATTTAAACCAACGGTTGGGTTTGTCTATTTGTGACACAATAATGGGTTGAAACATCCCAGCATTTTTTAGAGTGACATGTGATGTGTGGCTGTAATTTGATTGGCTGGCTCTGCAACTTGCTTCTAACTCCCACTAATAATTTGTACATTGTTGTTGTAACTTTTTGAATATAGTAGAGTCTATTCACAATGTAGCCAAGAATCCTTCTCCAAATCATACATTGTGGCATGGAATCCTGGGAAAAATGCTTTTTACCCAATACTGATCTCTGACACACATCAGCAGTCAGAGTGACAGATACAAGGAAGAGAGGAGAGCAGCAGGTCCACTGTCTGGGGTCATGGAATCCTATTACTATCACACAGAGCTAAAGTGAGTATCAGAGCAATGCTATAGTAAAGGGACATCATGCCAGTCAAAGTATTGTGTCAACTAGGCAACACACAACATAAGAGCTATGTTTGCTAAATGCTCTTTTTAATAGTAAAGCCAAAAATAGAAATTAATTCACTCACAGTCATGTCATTCCAAACCAAGATCACTTAATTTCCTTTGTGTTGAAAGATGATACTGGTCTTTTCCATTTAACTCAATCATACAGTCACAAGGGCCTGTCAAGAACAAATCACCATAAAAATAGTCCTCCATACGGCTTGTGTGCTATATTTCAAGTCCTCTAGAGAAACAAAAGTTATAGTAATCTCATTTACACATGTGAATATTCGAACTTGGCCTGTGAAGACATGTCAAGCCAGGTTTGACATCAATGAAACCATGCAATCATATGTGCATGTTCAAAGGACAATGGAGAAATATGAATTTAAAATAATAATTGGTGGTTTCTGTAACATTTTCATCACTGGATTCAAGTTAACTCCTTGTTAGAACATGTACATGTCTGTTTTTGTATTCATTAGATCAAGAAGTTACATGGCAAGAGTTGAAAAGACAAATGAAACACTAAACATAATTATTATGGTTTTGTAACAAGGTATTACCATATTTTTTTAAGTACCCTGGAGTAAGATGTTAATACATAGCAATAGGGGAATCATTTCACATTTATTAAATTAAATATACTTAAATGTATTTATTTACATTTACATTTGTTAACATTTGTTTAGAATTACTGTGTTACTGTGAATAACAATAGAATTACTGTGATACTTTGATATATAGAAACAGCTCAATATAATAATAAAAAAAAGAATTGTCCAATATTTTACTATTTTACCTAGTACAAATACCCAGTATTTGTGTATGTGCCCAGCAAGCAATAGTCTTTCATCGACTAGGTTAACTATAACCCGAAGTATAGTCTGGCTATGAGTAACCCACTTCTAGCCAAAATAATCTTGAATTTGGTCTTTTTTTTTTTTTTTTTTTTTTTTGCCAAAATAACTTTCGAGATGTATGATATACCAGCTCGGTCTCATGAAACTGCGTATCTATACCACAAATTTTATTTCTCGTGCCATTTATACACTAAAAATAGTTTTTGTTGTACATGATTCGCAGTTTTCGCATGCATATGATACACACTTTATGGCGTGTAACACCCACGCACTCCACACCCAAATCCTACCCAAGGGGTTAACAGTGTGTAGCACATGCACGTAAAAAACAACAACATTTTTGGCGTATAAATAGTACGAGAAATTAAATTTGTGGTATAGATACACACTTTTATGACATCGTGTTGGATATACCATTATGTAAGTTATTTGGTTTAACTTCTTCACTCATTTAATTTCTTTGTTATCTAATTGATGACTAGTCTATTCTTGAGCTATGGTCTATTAAATTTTCATTGACCGGCCAAATTTTGCCTTGTTTTAGCCTAGATGTCTGGGCTCTGTTTGGACGGCTATTAGACGTCTTTTAAACACAAAATTGCTTGCTAGGTAGTTTATTTTTAAGCTCAATACAGCATCACATTATTAGCTTAACAAAATGTTAGCAAAAATTTTAGCCTATCAATAAAGTATCATGACTATTATACACTTCAAACAAAGTGTAATGTTTCAAATCAAACTACGTTTCATTACAGTAAAATGTTGCTTTAGAAGTAAAGTCAGTTTAGTATATGTAGGCAGCAGACAGCTCACTAAGTTTTGGAACAGCTCATACACTACATCTGGTCAACTGAAAGTAAGCAGTGACAGTTCTGATGATTTCCGAGAAAGAATCTACATGTTTTGATACAGTGCATCTCCAGAAAACAGTAACATCAGCAGAGATTCTGCTGAGACACAGTGACTTTCTCCTCTGCTTCTACTGGGATATTTACAACTGCACTGTCATTTACTACTTTCTCGCTCTAACTTTCTGAGAGACTCCTGTAAATACACCGTACCGTGATGCTTTGGTCTAGGTTTTATGTCCCTCTTTTGGCATTTCCTTTCTTTTAGGAAGCGCTCAAAGTTACACCTGAGAGACAAGGACACAGACACTAGATTCATCGCTGTTATCTGCTGCTGCCTGGAAGAGAAAAACATAGAGACGTTTTGTCACAGGAACAGAAAAGGCTGCATACACATTTCCTTGTGTCTGTGTGTGATGTCTCACAGCATCTTATTGTGTACAGCGTGCAGTCCTAAGAACGGATTTATTCTCAAAAATACAGGGATGAGATATTATGCAAATCTGAGAGATATGAAAGTAAAAGAACTGCACTTGCTAATCTGTTTAGAAAGAAAATACAGGGCTTGAAAATAAGGCCTGCTCAATGGCCTGGGGTCAGCATGAAAGATGCACAGGACAGTTGATTGAATTTGCACTTGACACTTGTTCAGAAGACTAACGGTTTTGGTCACTGTTGTTTTGTTTTATTTGAGGTTTTATGCGGGTTCTCTCTGATTGTTGGCACGCTAATATATATCAAAAACATTTCCAAACTTTTGACAGGTGCTGTATGGTTTTGGGAAATGTCAAATCTTTAAACGGTTGGTAACAACGGAACAACTTCTTGGTGAAAGATCTTCCTGGATCAACATCTTTGTTGATCCTGGAACAACATTCCAAACAACCAATCAGATTTGAGGGACAAGTTACAGTTTATGTCAAGTTTAGGATTACAACCAGAGTTAGGTGCTTCTGTGTCTAGGACAATTGTAACTCCTTGTTTAGTGGCCTTCCAGCTAAAATCCTGGTACAAATATCTGCTGCTACCAAACAATCTGTTCAAATCACTCCAATCATTCACTCTATTGCCTATTGCCCATTCAGTTCAAACTACTTGTCTTAGTTTATAAGGCCTGTCATGGTTTAGCACCTTTATATCTCGCTGTTAATTCAGCTTTACCTTCTTGCCCACTATAGACTCTCAAACCTTCTTGTTTTACCCAAATTCAAACTGTCTACTGCTGGTGGGGTGTTCAGTATAAAGGGCCCTAAGCTCTGGAATAAGTTTCCCCAGAAACTCTGTACTGTCCCATCAATACATACCTTTAAGACAGAGCTTAGAACTAATTGATTCACATTATTTTGAAACTGATTGGTTCCCCTTTCTGCTATGTCAATACTTGTTCAGTTATTATCTCCCATGCTGTTTCCTTGAAAGGCGCTATATAACATTATTACATGGCTTGGTAGAATTCCAATGTAGAATGCGGTCTGTTATTTCTTGATAACAGACCGCTGCTTAGTATAACAGACCGTTGCCATGAAAAACAGAGCGTTGCCATGGACGCAGTTCAGAGACGGAACGGACTATTTTCTTTAGCAGAAGCAATACAATCGTTTTTAAATCAATAAACTCCTTTTTAAATCAATATTTTGAGTCAAATTATTGATTTATTTGGTAGGTAGCCATGTAATAAGCGGGATAATGTATAGCGAGGCGGTTGTTATAACGACCTCCGCTTCGCGTCGGGCTCCTAGTCAGCCTGTCGGGGTGGTATTCGTTATAATGACCGCCTCGCTATACATTATCCCTTACTTATTATAAGTAACAGTATTATTATTACTAAATAGCTGGTGATTATGTAAGAGCATGAGAGGGCAGATATAGGCCAGGAAGGAGAAAATGGAAAACTGGAAACCATGGTGAGAAGTCCATCGTGAGACATTTTACTCAGTCATGCATGTCTAATATTACTGTTATTATCACTCATATATTAAATAATGGACATCATATAGTTCTTTATATTTTGAAAGACCATGAAGACAATATTGCACACTTTGCATGGCCATGTGCAGAGTAAGACAAAGCTAAGCAAAGCCTTTCCATACTGTCCTGGTAGGATTACAAAAGGTTGAAATCATCTTTATTGCACTTTCCCACACATCTGTGCCATTTAAAGTGATTAATACTTCAGGTTCATTACTTTCATCTCTCCATCTCTTCAATGGCTGTTGCTGTTTTCCTTCTCTGTTTTGGACACATTCTCAGTAAAACTACAGCTAAGAGGAATTTTGCATTGTAGAGACATGTTTGAACTCACTCCTGTCCTCTACAGGTCTTTGAATTCATGCAAGCAAGGGACTTTGAACTCCCATTGGTTTTTTAACACAGCAAAGGCAAAGCAGGCTTATGGACATTTGAGCTCCGGCATTAGAATGATGTATACAAACAGGTCTTTGTGGATTTAAAGGTTTATCTAATGGCATTAGAAGAAAGGGGGTAGTCTACTATTTTCACAACCTACTGAGAACATGCCTGCAAGATGTGAACTGAAGAAACCATTTGTGGGTTCATTTATATTAGTGAACTGCATGGGCACTAAAACAATGGTGCGAGTGTGCAAGTAAATGGCGCTATTATAATGGCGCTGTTTAAAGAAATGAATACTATTATTCAGCAAGAATGCATTATATATATATATATATATATATATATATATATATATATATATATGAAGAGTTCACAGATGCAAAAGCCTCTAAGTGCCATTTGAAATTTTCTTCTAGAATGATCATTTTTATCAAGATTGTATATTTAAGTTCAGTAATTTCACTTAAATGGCAATGAAAATGACCTATTAATTGTCATTTAAGTGAAATTACTGAACATAAATATACAAGCTTGATAAAAATTATCATTCACTTGGCACTTAGAGGCTTTTGCATCTGAACTCTTCATATATATATATATATTTATATATTTATTGTTTTGTATATTTGTAGGCTATATATATAAATAAATAAACGTTATTAAAAATGTCATAGATAGGGGATGCAAGAGGTTCATCTCAACTTACATGAGAGACAATCCTTTTGGAATCACTTATGGTCAAGTGTTAAGTGTTCAAGGGTACAATGGTGACTCTAGGATCACATTATGCAGGGTTTAAACCACTGACCATTTGCTTACCCTGGATTTTTAACAAATATGCTCCTAGTTCTTCTTAAGGGAATGTTCCTAAAGTCACTGTCCATCAGTGCTCAATGCATTATTTATAACTGCGTGACCATTTTATTTAGTGAGAAGTGAGATTCATAGCTCAGTCACCATCCTACACTTCATTTCCCATCATCCCTCCTTCATTTCACCTGCACTGAATGACAAGGCTCCACCCACATTAAACCACTGAGATCACAATAACCAATAAAAAATAAGTTCTGATCACCACCAGCTGTCACTCATCAGCCCAGCACCTGTTTAAAAGGACCAGCCACACACACACACACTTTGGCTGAATCAAAAATCGCCCCCATACCCTCAAATAGGGCGTTAAGTGAATGGACAGCCATTAGTAGTGGTGTCTGAAACCATAGTGTACTTTACTGAGTGCACTTATTTAATCCCACATTGCACGGCAATAACGAGTGTACAACCGTATGCAACGGCTCGTTTTCATTCACCTTCAGGTGAACTGTATTAGTAGACTAATGTAGGGAATAGGGAATGAGAGTTTAGGGGGTGATTTCTTCATTAATTTCTCTCCTCATTCCTGTTCCCAGTTCCTCGTCTCCCTCCAGTCTTTGTGATCTCGTCCTGCACAGATAAAAGGAAAGTGTGTGCGTGTGCGTGTGCATGTGTGTGCGTGTGTGTGTGTACCTTTCAACAGCTGTCATCTGCTTCTCTCATCTGCCTGTTTTATTGCCTTATCAGTTTGTTCAAATAAAGCATTTGGATCATTTTGAAACTTACCCGTCTGTTCAGTGTGTGGCACCCTGACAGATAGCTGTGCATGAAGATTTCAAATTGCAGAATTCCTTATATTGATTCTCATTTTTAATATCAACGTGTACTTTTGAACCTATCCTTTTGTGACTTGTGCAGTCTGAGTGACCTTTTAAAACGTGTAAGTGATGGTCCATCATAAAGCAGACAGCAGTTTGTTATGTTGCAGTGATTGAGCGATATTGATTGAGCTCATATGACAAGGGCACAGCACCAGGAGACTAGAAACACTATAAAACCACTGAAGAGGATAGGTAGGATATTTTAATTTCACTCCGTCCATCTCTCTCTTTCTCCCCACTCAGTCGTTCTCAATCACTCTTTTCTTATTGGTACCTCGCTATCCTTGTGTCTTGGGCACTGCTCAATGTCAGAAATAACAGACCTCCTAACGCTCTTTGTGTGTTTGTCCTTTATCCAAGCAAATAGCTTTTCTGTTCAGCTGTCAGTCAAACTGTCATGAAGATCCTGAGAGGACACACTATTTAAGTGTATCAAAACAGAGACAGATATAGAAATACAGAGTGTAAGAGAGAGTGCTGCTTGGGCGTTTTTCTTGTTTGCAGTCCTAAAGATTGCAATCTATCTCCTGGAAATACAGAGTTGGAAACGAACACTGCAGTTCCTTGGAAATATAAAATGAGCATGGCATATATACATATATATATATATATATATATATATATATATATATATATATATATATATATATATATATATATATATATATATAGTATATATATATAGCCTATATATATATTGCATCTTTGTTAGGTTTATCTAGAGCACAAAATTCACTTTGAGCTATGACTGTGTAATTTAGGTTAAAAAACAAAGCATGTCTTTAATTAATGTTAACCACAGACCTTATGTACTCATAAATTGAAAACCACTATTTTAAAAACATATTCCAGTGGGAGAACATGGTAAATTACTCTTCCAGGTTGCCCTACAAATTGGTATCATGATTGAACTGCTCTATTGCTCCAATGGTATGAAAATGTCATAACACATGGTTAAAGAGGCGTGATTAACTGTTTGTTTGTTTTTTTCCTTTCTAAAATTTTAATTCAAATTTTGTTTTACATATTTTTTATATAAATAATGTGTGTAAATAAGTGGAATTAATGGAAATCCCTTAATATGTCAAACCTATAAATTTTTGTAACTAGCGATTTTTCACAAGCTTCGAAGTATTCGATCGGCGTGTGCAGGCGGGGAGGAGCTGCAAACAGAGACGTGAAGTCGGACGTTTTCTGGTTCCCGTAGTGACCGCTCACGTGGTGTTTGCATACTTTACCACAGCTGAAGTGAAAAAAATTCAATATTTGCCAAATATACAGATGTTTCAGAGACATTTTCATTCAATACTTTATGTACTGCAGTGTCTGTTTGAACAACACTCTTAGAAGAAAAGGTTCTATATAGAACCTTAAAAGGTTCTATCGGCGCTACGTTGTAACACTCAGGTCAAAGGTCACATAAATAAATGAGGCGGGATCAATCACCATTTGCCAACAATATATTCCCTTTAGGTCAAGTATACATTTTATCACCATACAACAAGCAAAACCTCATAAATGTGCACCAACTCAAAAGTCCAGAGTTATCCCAATTGTCCATGGTCCATCACCATTATAGGTGTTTAAGATGTTATAAGTACATTGTCCATGTTTGTTTGCCAAGGGTTAATTCCACGGAAAAAGTGTCTTTTGCGCAGAAGTCCAGACACACTGTTCCACGTTGAAGACAACACCAAGAGCTTGAACTAGTTGAGAACCCTCAATATCAAGCAGATACCAAAACCCTCTGGTCAAAATAAAACAAACAATATAACATGAGGTTCAGCAAGCAAAATACTTTTGCACAATATACCTTTGTTAATAATAAAGAAACAAATAAAATCTACTCACATTGAGAAGTTGAACACAAAGGTTCCTCAACAGGGTTTTCCAAGCACGAAAAGAGCATGTGCTCTCAGCTAACAGGTATGCCTAACTCACCCTTCCCTCTTCCTTTTACACTCTTGTCTAGAGATAAGGGCTCCCTAGTGCCCTCTAATGGCCTGGAGTAAAATTGCAACTCTCATTCACCATAGGAGACAGGTGACAGTTTACTAGAACTGTTACACACCCCCCCTCTCAAAAGAAGGCCTGACTTGGCCGTAGAACTTTTTCAGATTTTCTACATGGTATGTCTCAACTTGTTTATGTTCGGTTAACAGCTCAACTCTGTAGTTTACCTTATTCAACTGTTTCAAAACTCTGGCAGGCCCATGCCACTTAGGAGCTAGTTTGGCCATAAAGGCATCCCTTGCATGAGACAACGGGTGAGTACGAACCCAGACGAGTTCCCCTTCCTGGAAGGTCTCCTGCCTCCTCTTCAGGTTGTAGTACCTCTGTTGTCTGCTCTGGGCTTTCGCAACATTCTCCTTTACTCTCTCCAGAAGTGACTGCTGACGTTCAACAACTTCATACGCAGATTGGTCGGGATCAGGCGAACGATATTGAAACAATTCAAGGGGTCCCTTCAACTTGCGTCCCAGAGCGATTTCTGCTGGGGTATACTTCGTACTCTCCTGCCAAGCTGAATTGATCGCAAACCTGAACTCATGGATCCATTGGTCCCAATTCCGATGATTGTCCTTGACATATGATGCAATCATGGTCTTAAGAGTTTTGTTTACCCTTTCTGTCAGGTTAGTCTGTGGATGGTATGCAGTGGTAAGTTTTTGAATGGCACCCCATTGTCTACAGGTAGCATTCAGAAGTTGTGAAGTAAATTGTGGTCCTCGGTCTGATACCAAATACGTAGGTACCCCCCAACGGGTAAAGATATCTTTGATAAGGATGTTAGTTATCAAAGGTGTCTTGGCCGACCGCAAAGGGAACACCTCGACCCATTTGCTACAGTAATCCACAGAAACCAATAAATACTCATTCAACTTCTTGCTCCTTGGAAATGGTCCCATAAGATCAATGGCAATCATATATCCAGGTTCTTTTACCGGAGTAGATTGAAGGGTTCCAGAAAGTTTGGATATACGTGGCTTGTATTGTTGACAGGTTTGGCATTGTTTGCAGTGATCCCACACATCTCGCTGGATTTCTGGCCAGTACCCCACGTTGAGTAGTCTACGCAATGTTTTCATGCGTCCCAGATGCCCACTTAAAGGATTGTCATGTGCAAATTGGAGAAACTGCTGCCGGAGATCCTTTGGGATGACTACTTGCAGTGTATGACCCTCCTGACTTCCAGGGACACATCTGAACAGAAAACTGTTCTGTACAACATAATGGATACGTTGGGGATCGATAGGGCTAAGCTTTGCTTCATCCCACAGAGGCTGCAATGATTGGTCACTTTTTTGACTTCGACCGAGTTCTTCCCAGTTGATCGATAAGTCTCCATTAACATCCTTTGCCTGGCATACCGCAACACTTCCCAGTGGCTCTCCCTCAGGCATTGCACGGGACAACGAATCAGGCACAACATTACATCTCCCTTTCCGGTACCTGACAGTAAAGTCAAATCCCTGGAGTCGAATAGCCCACCTAGTAAGTCTCGATGTTGGACGAGGATGGTTGAATACCCAAGTGAGAGCTGCATGATCAGTAAGAACTTCAAAGGGTTGCCCTTCTAGATACTGTCGCCATTTCTCAACTGCCCAGACGACAGCGAGGCACTCCTTCTCTGAAACAGCATATGTCTTTTCAGCTCCTTGAAGCAGACGGGATGCATAAGCGATGACATGTTCTCCCTTTTCAGTATCCTGAGTCAGTACAGCCCCAAGTCCTAAATCGCTAGCATCGGTCTGCACTTTAAAGGTTCTGCTTGAGTCTGGGGGCACCAGAACCGGGGCCTTTTGCAGGGCATCCTTCAAATCTTCAAAAGAATGTTGGCACTCTTTAGTCCAGTTCCATGGTACACCTTTCCTTTTAAGTGCATGAAGCGGAGCAGCACGTTCTGAAAAATATGGAATAAATCGGTGATACCACCCAGCAAGACCTAGGAATTGCTCAACTCCCTTAATGTTTTTAGGCACAGGAAAATTCTTGACAGCATCCACTTTGGAATCCTCTGTCTTGATGCCTTCCGCTGAAATGACATGTCCTAGGAAAGTCAGTGATTTCCTTACCAATTTACATTTCCCGAGGTTAAGGGTTAGGCCAGCCGATTCCAGCACAACAAACACCTTCTTCAGATCCTGGAAGTGTTGATGGATATCTCTGGAGTACACAACAATGTCGTCTATGTACACAAAACAACATCTGCCAATTAGATCTTGTAGAACTTTGTTCATGAGCCTTTGGAATGTTGCTCCAGCATTTTTCAACCCAAATGGTAGACGAACAAATTCATACTGGTTGTACTTTGTCACAAAAGCAGTTTTTTGGATGCTACTCTCATCCATCACCACTTGCCAATATCCAGTCTTGAGGTCTAGGGTGCTGAATACTGTTGCTCCGTAGACAGACTCCAAGATCTCCTGTATCTGAGGCATGGGAAAACCATCCAGTGGGGTTTTGGCATTCAGTGCTCGAAAATCCACACAGAAGCGTATTCCCCCATCCTTCTTAGGCACTAGAACTACTGGAGCTGCCCACGGGGAGACAGATGGTCGTATTATACCTTTATTCAGCATGGCTTTGACCTCCTCATCAATGAAGTTTTGCTTATTGATTGAAACGGGGTATGCTCTTTTCCGTACTGGAACAGGGTCATTAGTTATAATCTGGTGCTTAATGATAGAAGTTTTACCTAATGTATCTGTACAGACAGTTGGCCAATTAAACAGCAACCCCTCTAAACTCCTCTTCTCTGTACGGGAGGCATCCGCAAGACCCACCAACTCCTTGATGGCAGCTGTAGTATCGCTAGATACTGGCACTATCGGCAATGCACAGTGTAGGTTAACTGATGAGGGTTGGTCATAACAAGAAAAAGGGTGTACTGTTTCTTTCTCTCCAGGCAATGAATATGTGGAGGAGTCAAAATCCAACTTGACTCTGCATGTTACCAGGAACTCAAGGCCTAATATGAGCTGAAAGGCTAAGTCCTCATCTCTCATGATGAATAGTCGCACTGGGTTTGTGCATCCTTGCAGGGCACACTCCCAAGTAACTTCACCCAATGCCCTCTGGACATGTCCATTGGCAAGGGTAAATGTCTGTCCCCGACTAGACCGCCAAGACTCCGTCTCATCTTTCCATCTCCTCCACAACGACTCCTGGATTAATGAATAGGAGCTGCCTGTATCCAGGATGGCTTCACAAGATTGGCCACGCAAGATTATAGTCAAGGTTAGAAGTTTGACATTACCTCTGGTCACTAACGCCATGCTGTGACTTCCGGGCTTTCCTCTGCTGTACCTATCTTGGCCTCCTCTTCTGGAAGACTGTTCAGCCTGACGTTGCTTCCAGAAGGCCCTTTCCTCAGCAAGGTCTCGCTCCACCAAAGCTCCTGTGCGCACCAAGTCATCAAAGGTATTCACTGTTCCTCTCAAAATACTAGCAATACGGGGATTACAGTTTCTTAAGGCAGCCTGCAGAATCTCTCTCTCAGACATCGTTGGTTTCAGTCTAAGGCATAAGGCTCGATACTGGAAAGCAAATGTTCGAAGATCCTCATCAATCCCTTGTTTTCTCTCTCTTATCCTCCTTTCCGCTTCAACCTCATGATCATCAGGTAAAAAGGACCGCAAAAAGGCAGTTTTGAACTGACTCCATGTTTTAACTTGTGCTTTCTCAGCCACCCACCAATCCTTGGCGGTATGTGTCAGTACTGATGGCAGAGTTGCTAATATCTCAGCATCACTCATGGGTCGGACAGCCAGATACTCTGCACATTTTTCCAGATAGGCTATCGGGTCTTCCTCTCCGGTGCTCCCAAATTTAGGGAATTCAATTTTAACAGCCATTCTATAAGGCAGCTGGTGTAGCATTGGAGTTAAATGTACATCTGGTGTTGATGTGGTAGTCGGTGTGGAGGTAGCTCCAGGTGTAAGACAAAGCGAAGATTTAAGATGGTTGTCTCTTCTTTTCATGCAATCCATTATTGTTTTACCCATCTCTTGTAGCTGGTCTTCTATGGTTCTTTTCAGGCGGTTAGTCTTTTCTTCTACAAAATCAACAAGATCCTCTTCCAACTTCTTCACACTTTGGTTGAGTGATGATTGGGTGGTCATTAGCTGTATCAAGTCTGGCTTCATCCCCTCAATAGCAATCAAACGCCGGTCATATTGCTGAAGATAATTCTGAACAGAGGAGTCCACTTCATGAACACGTGCTATACTCTCTTTCTCCATATTACCAATTCTAACCTCCAGTTGTCTCACCTTTGTTGCAATAGTAAGACTGATCAGACTTTCATCCTCCTCTTCGGGTGGTGGTGGTGGAAGACAACTTGAGTCATTGTCTTCTTCTGGAACAGCCACTCCTCCTTCTGACTCTAAATACAGGCTGTTGAATGAGCAAATCAGCTCTCGAACTGGCTCCCGTCGGGTTACAAAAGGTTCAGAAGTATAGTCTGGTTCCATTTTGAGATTAGACTCAACGTTGTCTCATGCAAAGGCCTCAACCAAGTCTTAAAGTAAAATATGAGGTAGTTATCAGTCACAACCCATATATTCTTAAATCGCAACCAAGCACTTGAGTAAACACACATGGAAAGAATAAGCTTATTCAAAGAAAACATACAAAAAAGCACACTCTCATTTCACTCTTGAGGAAAATTGTTGGGATGGTGATTCAGGTCCCTGTTCGGGCGCCAAATTATGTAACACTCAGGTCAAAGGTCACATAAATAAATGAGGCGGGATCAATCACCATTTGCCAACAATATATTCCCTTTAGGTCAAGTATACATTTTATCACCATACAACAAGCAAAACCTCATAAATGTGCACCAACTCAAAAGTCCAGAGTTATCCCAATTGTCCATGGTCCATCACCATTATAGGTGTTTAAGATGTTATAAGTACATTGTCCATGTTTGTTTGCCAAGGGTTAATTCCACGGAAAAAGTGTCTTTTGCGCAGAAGTCCAGACACACTGTTCCACGTTGAAGACAACACCAAGAGCTTGAACTAGTTGAGAACCCTCAATATCAAGCAGATACCAAAACCCTCTGGTCAAAATAAAACAAACAATATAACATGAGGTTCAGCAAGCAAAATACTTTTGCACAATATACCTTTGTTAATAATAAAGAAACAAATAAAATCTACTCACATTGAGAAGTTGAACACAAAGGTTCCTCAACAGGGTTTTCCAAGCATGAAAAGAGCATGTGCTCTCAGCTAACAGGTATGCCTAACTCACCCTTCCCTCTTCCTTTTACACTCTTGTCTAGAGATAAGGGCTCCCTAGTGCCCTCTAATGGCCTGGAGTAAAATTGCAACTCTCATTCACCATAGGAGACAGGTGACAGTTTACTAGAACTGTTACAACGTATTTGGAACCCCTAAAAGGTTCTATCACTCTTAGAAAAAAAGGGTTCATTGGGGTTCTATATAGAACCATAGGGTTCTTTACTCAATTCCAAAGAACCTTTTATGCTAAAAAGGTTCTATAATGATTTATTTTGCCACAAAGGTTCTTTATAGGCTATTATTCATTCATATATTACATTATTCTGCAACATTTTGTAGTTATAATTAAATTATTGTTTATTAAACTGTAGTAACTTAATATCACATTTTAATCATGCTGATTTTTGGAGGAGAAAAACTGAAATGGCACTCTTCGTGCTATTGATTAACTACAGAAAATAATATAAATATATAAATTTTCTAACCCCCATATCTTGAATTTTGTGATCATTCACATGCATTCATAAATACATTTTAGGGTCTTGATGTTTGTCAATAATATGAAATATTTAATCCGGAAAGGACAAAACAAATGTTAATGAATGAACCCCTAAAAGGTTCCATATAGAACCTTTGAGAGGTTCCAAATACGTAGCGCCGATAAAACCGTTTAAGGTTCTATATAGAACCTTTTCTTCTAAGAGTGAAGAATAAAGTTCGACATAAGCCTACAGCTACTATCAATGAAGGAGAGTCAACGTTTTTTAATCAGTTTTATTTTGATAAACATGACACAATATAACATCGTGACAACATGAAAAGAGTGTTTACTGTTATAAAAAAAACTGATTTGTGAGCTTTGTGGAACTAAAGGTGAGAATAAACATGAAGCGTACGTGATCGTTGTCATGCGATGAATCCGGCCAATCGTGGAACAGCTGTGTCGTCATCAGAGCTCGTGCAGCCGATCTTGAGAACCTGCGCTGGCTGAGTTCTCCGGCTACTCTCGAATCGTTCTCGCTGTACTTTGATGCTATACGTCACAGCAACGTGGCGTCGACACTGTATCAACTGTATCACTGCTTCAAGTTAGCCGTCAATTGGTCTGCGCAGAGCTGCACAAAGTTGAACAAGCCTTTAGTCTCTCTAAACACCTCCTTTCGACAAGCCTACTCTGCTCTGATTGGCCAGATGGCCCAATCTATTGTGATTGGTCAAATGCTTACAGCGCGTGTTGGAAACCAAACACCTATTACCATATCTGTTTTTCAGCTCCGGAGGCTTCCTCAGCACTTGATTTACAGTGATAAGAATGACGGCGTCAGTTTTTTCCATCTCCAATTCAAGCACCAATTCTCATGCATGTAAAGTGGATTTGCATGTAAAGTGGATTCATGAATCCACAGTATTGTGGATTCGCAGTATTGAAAACACATCTTCTCGACCTGTCGACAACACAAACCAAACTCCTCCGGGCCTGAGCTACAACTAGTGTTTGAGGTCAGGTCAAAGTAGACGTCGCTTGGAGGCAGCCAATGAAGACCACAAGCTGACATTATGCAAATTTGTTACATTGTTACGATGTAGCAGGAAGTGAGACCGGAATTGTTGACGACTCATTTCAGCAGTTCAGAATCGATTCTTTCTTTTAGTAGACAATAACGTTGTGCACTTTGATCTGTAAAACTTTACAGACCTTTTACATTCACAAACAGCTAATGAATGCTGCATGAAAGGTAATATTAGAAAAAGTATTAATTGGAGCCCTTTATGCAGACATGCTGAAAAACAGTCACAGACAGTACTCACCTAAATCGCAGCTTGTTCAAACAAGATAGAAAAATGACAGACTAACACGAACAACAAAGTAAATGTGACATTTATCATAACAGGTTTGTGTAAAGTTTATTAACAACATTTGCCTGCAAGTTTGCCATTTAATTGTTAATAAATTACAAATTAATAAATTAACAAAAACAGAAGTCTGACCATTCACACTTTAGCCTCTTAATGTAAAAAAAAATGATTTTATGGCTGTAATTCTACCTCTTATGCTTTGAAATCACAAAAACATTCAATTCAGGTGGTATCGGCCTTGCGACTTGGTATCAGATTGAAAGGAAAATAAGTGGCATTACTCATTCCAACATACTTAATGGGTAAAGTGGTATATACTGAAACGGAGAATCTCGGCACAATGAGGAACAGGCATTTTATGAAAGAAAAAAAGTGTGCTACATCTAACGTTGAGCATATAGTGTTTTGATTAGCCATAGCAACTGGCTCTGTGCTCTGACATGCTTAGCTAATGGCTGCACATTCACGCTGATCTTTGCTGCTCCCTGAAACGTCAACAGCAGGAATACTCAAATTATCCTGCTCCAGGGCACTTTTAGAAAACGTGGGGTGATCGGGGGCTAGTGAATGAAATTACCTGGTCATGCTGGTAATTATTTTAATTTTGCTTTTAATGTGCAGTGGCCATGGTATGGCTTAAAACTCTAAAAAAAAAAAAAAGTTATAAGTGCCTGTCTGTTTCTAAAAGACCCTTTTCATTTTCCAGAGCAATGCAGTGAAACAAATGCATTCTTGAAATTCTTTATACTTCTATAATTCTTTTAAACTATTTTCCCTATGCATACGGCACCACAGTGGTCACTATAGAGTGACGTTTGCTAGAGAGTGTGTTGGTGTGTGTATGCGTCAGAAGGACAGAATCCGTGCTGTGTTGTGTTGAAAGATTTGAGGCCCAGTAGACACTGCTAGAATAGCTGAGAACCATTTTGTCTAAACAGATAAAAACTTTGGTCTCTTAAGAGTCCCTGTGTTTTTGCCCCTGAAGGTTAGCAAATAAGATTGTAAGAGACAGAGTCAGAGGAAGGGGTCAAAAATGAGACACATTAAGAACATTTTACATGGTAACAGGGAGTAAAAGTAGACATTGAGGATTGTTTTTATTCTTTGTCACAAAAATACAACTAGTTGAGAGGAATGCAAATGAGAGTGGTGTCAATGTGCATTTTCTTCTGAATGTTAACAGGAACCTCAATGTCAAACACTTAAAAGCGTCTTCTTGGTCCTCCATTGGGAAGCTGAGTCATCCTACTCCTTCTTTTGATCTGTATGATCGCACATACATTAGCTGAATAACTAACAAGATTTTATGCTTTATGATTTTGTTCTCAAACAGTGTTTGTTCTATTTGCTGGGGTTTTGTTTTAATAGTTTGCACTGATGGCAGATAATGATACGTTCAAGAATAATACCAACCTATAGTGATGCCACATTTAAAGATGTTTAAATGCGTGCAAAGCTAAGTTTTATATTAATGTAGTTTAGTAACGGTATAATTAATAATACCTGTACAGACAAATGAGAATTGTCATTGAATTGAATACAAATATACATACCCATACACACCTCTTTCAGACTGTGATTTAATTGCAGACAAATAATCAAATAACACACAAAGTTATGGTACGACTTTGGCAGACATGGAATATAGTGCGCTCCATGGACTATGATATATTTGTAAGCTCTTTGGAGCATCATCAAGCCACTGGTCACCATCTGGTTTTGACAGAGTAAATAGCAGAGCAAATGTATTATTTCCATGGGATGAATATATCTGAAATGTAGCTTCTACCAGTTCTTTAAACATGTCTTAGCAAGCCTCCATTTGCAGGCTAAATGATGCAAAGTTGCTCTACAGAGATCTGGGTAAGATATCGTTGAGCCTTTATTACCATAAATTGGATAGAAAAGTTTCAGACTGTGTTTTAAGTTCTATCTAAATTAGCATGAAGAGAATAACTCAGCTCACTTGGGTGTAGATGTGCTCAGTCTAGCTCTGGAGAGAGGAGCTTATTTCAGTCAAAAGGCGGTATCAATGCTCAGAGATGGAGGATTAGAAACATGCAACCCCAGGGCATTTTGTAAGCCTGATAAATCTCATAGAATATATGATCTTCTTACACAGGCCAAGGGTGCACATGTGAGTATTTTTGTGTGTGTGATTTTTGGCTCTGTATATTTGTACAAATTATTTTTTTAGTGGTCCCGGTCCAAACTAAAAAGTATATATATATGTATAATTTTTTTTTTCTTTCTCTAAAGTAGCCTATTTGGACACTTTCTGATTGTCAAACGTTAGTAGTGAACTTGTGAGGACACTCGTGTTAAGGAGTTCATTCGTCCATGGTTAAAAGAAAAGGTGGGATACACATGGGATCCATAATACAACTAATTAAATACCAAATTAAATAACCAAACAGGGAAGTATGGTATTGTACACTGTTAGACATTTTATCGTATTTTTACGGTAACTTACTGGCAGCACTATTGCCAGTAAGTTACTGTAAGTTTACCTTTACAGTAGCTTACCTGTAAATGTGCTTTACAGTAAGATGCCCTTACCGCAATTTAATTTTACAGTATGATGCCCTTACCGCAATTTAATTTTACAGTATGATGCCCTTACCGCAATTTAATTTTACAGTATGATTCCCTTACCACAATTTCATTTCACAGTATGCCCTTACCGCAATTTACTTTTACAGTATTATGCCCTTAAAAGTATAAAGTATAAAAAAAATCCAAATAAGTGACTTGAGTCCATGTACATCAGCATATTCTTTATTCACTGTCAAAATCAATTACATCCATTTTATTTATTTATTGTGATGCAACATTAGGCAAGGCAGTTTTATTTATATAGCACATTTCATACACTTTGGAAATTCAAAGTGCTTTACACAGTAAGGAATTAAAATAATCACAAAATAAAAAAGTGCCCCTATTATGGATTTTTGAAAATGTCCTTTCATGTAGTGTGCAACATAGCTCTAAGTGAAAGAAAATATCCTGCAAAGTTTTAAATCTGAAAGTGCACCATATATAGCACCATATATAAAGTTATTGTCTTTCAAAAGTAAGAGTTGACGGAGTCAATTACTTTAACTGTTTTTAATTACATTAATCGTTTTTCAAACGAGTCATAAGCCGTTTCGTTGTGACATCAAGACGAAACATTAGCATATTGCCCACCACACGCGCGCAGACACCAGGGAAACTTAAACCTCAAACCGGCAGCTGATCCTGTGGACACTGGATAGATTATATCGAGAACACACTGTGTGCATAATGTGAAGGTAAAGCCATTTTTTTCCCACTGCACAAGGACGAGCATGTGAAGAATCTGTGGTTAAAATTCATACCACAGTAGTATAATCCTAAACTTTTGCTGTTACCCTTATTTTACCGACGACCGCTTCTCAAAACATAGTTTTGAGTTTTAAATTGTGTAGGTCTCCTGCTAACTGGCTAACTCTTACTGAAATACTTCAGCTAATCAGCTATGGGCCACTATTATCTAAAACAGTGTCTATTAATGCAGATTGTCTGTCGTTCTCACTACTTTGAGGAAATATTAAGCATGGAGCAAGAATTGTTTTACCAACGTTTATATTACATCAGTCATTCACGCTGGAGCTCGGCTAATGTATGCACTGTTATTGATACAGTTTCCACATGTTCGACGCAATAAATTAGAAAAATTTATTTAAAAAATTTAAAAACTCACGTTCGGATCGATGTCATCATTCGTTACTGTTTAGTTTACGGTGTAGGAAGCCTCAGGACAGCTGACGTAGTTATGGCAATGACACGCACACTCACGGCGGTAGATCAATCACAACAGACTGAGCTGTCTGGCCAATCAGAGCAGAGTAACATGTGGAAAGGAGGGATTTAGAGAGATTGATCCATCTGACGAGTCGTTTGAGAATCACTGAAAAATGTGGTGATGTGCAAATGTATATTATGAGAATGTTTTTGGACCTTTGATGCATGTAATCCTGTTTGTTGAAAACAACATTAGGAAACTTTAAAATGGCATAATAGGGGCACTTTAAAACAGTTCCATAAAAGGAATTAAAAGAGATATACAATACAGTTATACAATTTATAAAATGAATTAAGAGTAAAAAGATGATACATAGATAAACTTCTCATCTGGAAAAACACCAGTATATCATTTTTCACAACTCCCAATTTTACTCTGAGATTTTCCCATGGTAATTACACTGTGTCTGTGGTGTTCTTGTGGAATGCCTAAGAAATCTATTGGATGTATCCAATAGACCTGATTTGTCCCTAAAATTGTACAGGAGGAGCTCTAGGACTCACGGGGTAACCCCGGGTTCACTGCCCTGATGGTCCGCACCCCAAAGATTTGTCCGGAAGCTCAAGGAATGGAATCAATCAACCGCACCCAGACCGTTAAACCACTGATGGCTGATCTGAAAAAACAACAACAAAAAAAAAACAGAAAATGTATGAGAAATGGTCATGAGTTTATTTAATCTAAATTTGTTCATGGACAGACGAGGTAACAACTTAAGCAACAGCAGTTATTCCCAGTCGAATACTGTTTAAATAGTCAGTCTACAACTGAAAAATAAGCAGAAATGTTTCTTGATTCACACAAGTGCTCCTAAAAAGAAATGTAAGCTTAGAGCCCTGCAAGTTATGCATTACAACATGTTAATCACATAAGGCATCTGATAGTTAGTCAAAAAACATATACTTACAAAGCCAAAGATGCTCAGTGCAGTGGCTCTTTTGCAGCATTTGGGCTGTAGCTCCTGTTGACATGGCGAGAGAAAAGAGAGAAACAGAAGATTTTCATTAATGATTATTGGCTAATGACTATATGTTATGAACATGATAAATCACATATCTAGGATGACAGCTAGATTGATGAATTACACAATCAGATGACACAGTTTTACCAATAATGGGCATATTAGAGTTTCTCAAATATTTTGCAATGAATATTTTTCAATTAATCTATTAGTCTGCCCTTACATTGCTTTAAATGCGTTACTATTTTGAACATGTCATATTTCTGTCCTGTGAAGAGTGAATCCAGAATTTTTATACAGTATATATATATAACGTTAGCTGTCACATATCTCTTACGACGACGACGACACTTTGAGGATTCGCGAGCCTGCATTAATTCGGCACTGAATAAAAACTCTGGCGTTCTCCAGAGCGCGAAAACATAAGCACAAATATGCACTGGAGCGTTTGGCAACTATGTTTCGCCAATATATTATAACAGTATCAATTGAGGGTGCTCTTGCTTGCGCTTGAGGGTGCATAGCACCCCCACAGAACCGGGAGTGGGAGAGAGAGAGCGCGAGAGAATGCCTTTGAGAAAACGCGCTAGGCCTAACGTTAACGTTACTTTCAAACGCCACACACATTAACTGACGAGTAAAATATCCCATAACTGGTCGCAAAAAAAGACAGAAAACCATTGTTTGTGCTAGATTGGGTCCATCTACTGGAAAAGACAGACAGTCGGCAGTTTTTGAGGAAAACTATCCTGTCCTGTTAGCTCAGCTGTTATTAAAAGCCTATTAGATTTTATACTTTATTCATAAATTTAGCTATATTTAATTGATATTGGTAATGGTTTACATTGTAAAAGTAACTTATAAAATAAATTTGTTCAGTAAAAAGTACTTACCTCAGAAAAACTCACAGCTGGCGTCTAGCGATAGCGATCCACTCCCAGCAGGGACCAAGGGACGTCCGTTATTGCGCGCACTCGACACGTGACGTCTGCCAGATTGTTGCGCGCATTGCGCGGGCTTTGCACGCAACAATGTAAATTTTGTGAGGTGTATGTAAGCAAATATTATATATGTGTGTGTATACAGTTTGCCTGTATGGGAACCATAGATGGGAACCAGTTGTGGATTTTTATTTTTTGTTATTGGAGAAAATGATAATATAAAAATGACTCTCGTCTCATAAGAACTAATTTTAAATCCTTCCAACCATCTGTTTTTTTTAATTTGTTTAACTTTTAAACATCCAGCGTGTTCATAAATAAATGAGAATGCAGATTCATGATTTTCATCTACAGAACAAGATGTGGGGAAAAAACTATACAACATTATATGACATTTTAATATGCCTAAAACATAAATACAATACACACTTTAAGAAATCTTCTTCATTTACAGTAGCACTACTGTTTTTGCATAAACAGTAAAGTACTGCAAATTCCCATATACAGTAAGTTACTGTAAATTTCATAAAAATACCCACAATGCAGTGCATATTACAGTAGTTAACTGTAAATAATATAAATGGTATTTTACTGGGCTTTTTTGTGGTAAGTAACTGTAAAATTACGGCAAAGTCTAACAGTGTAGTGTGTAGCAGACAGTGGACGTCCATGCATCACAGGCTATGCCACACTTTCCGCTTTGTTCAGTGATTCAAAGTCTTGAAGTATGTTATCATTGTAGAGTGGATAATTGCTGTCTTGAGCTGAATTAAGCTGAGACCGCACATTATCAGCATCTTTAATATCAAATGAGCGTTCAAGTTTTCCACGATAGTGTAGGGGCGCAAAATCCTGTCCCTCGCAGTTAAAATTAAACTCCTAATGGATTCTTCTGATTGATTCAGAATCTTTCAAAAAGACTCTTGATGCATCTGCAGATTTCCCCCAGCTCTTATGCTTTCATGCTTAAATAAATAATTGTAAGGTTTTTATTTGTTAAATTTTGCTTTAAAATTCAACTAATAGCTGTTTATACCCAGCTGTGTGTATAATACATGACATTGGTTTTAAAGAACAAACCAGCCTCTTAAAGATCATAGTTTTTGTTCCCGTCATAAACAGCAAGACATAAACCACAATATCTCTGAGACATTCAACCATTTTAAATAGCAAATTCTGGTCAACAGATCATTTATAAAGAATGTGTAATTTGATGGTAATTCATGTATGGGCCTACTACATTCCATTTACTTTTTCAATAAGTAAAATTACTATAGTATAATTAATAGTGGGCCTACATAGTGTTCTTACTTATCTTATAACCTTAGGCGGCCATACTGGCAACATTGTGAGTCGATAAAATAATTGGTTTGGAATTACAGGCACAATGGGTTGCAGTTACATTGCAAACCAATTCTTGAAATTACCAAAATATTATGAATAACAATAGTATGTAACTGGAATGTTCTTGGTTATCTTATCTGGTTATCTTATTTGATAGTAATGAAATTATGAGCATGCAACGTCGTAGTTACATTGTCAATTAGTAAATGACCAAAAAAGACAGATTAAATAAGTAACTGTACATTGTGTGTATGTGGTTGGGACTTTTTTTTTTTTTTTTTTTTTTTACAAATCAGAGTAATACCACATTTCTATTTTATAACAGTGGCCTTGCCTCAAATTTACTACAATGACTCTGAGAACTTGACAACACCTTGAATGATTACCATATGTTTGTAGGTCATACATGTGGTCTTTATACAACAATGCTTTGGTGAAACTCAACTCAGATGGGTTATGTACAAAAATCCAGAAAGGTCACATGGATGATGAGATCAATCATAACTTAGTCTTAGACACTGGGTATGTTCCTCTGATGCTGATCCATTTCCTGTTTGCTATAAAAGCTTTGAGATCATTCCTTGACAGAAACACGTGGGGAAATCAGCTGTTTGAGAATGCATCAGAGAAAACAACAGCTACATACTTAAGGATAATTCAGAGCATAAATTCAGTGTCAGACAGAAAGAAAGGATTGGTTTACAAAAGATCTACACATGGTTCTAATGTGCGTGTGCGGAAAACATATGCCTCAAGTACATGACTGTACTAATCCAAGCATGCAAATCCATGTAGGAAATGCTTATTTTGTCTGTAATCCAACACTATTTCCATGAGATTATGACTGAAGGGCTATGTGACTGATGGGCAATAGAGAACATAAGGGGTAAAACCAGCATGACAAGGCCTTTCAAAAATAAGACTCTGACTCAGACACCCTTCAGAGGACTTAACCCATAAAAAAGTGCACCATTCAGATACACACATGTTTAATACTGTAGTAGAGGGATTTGGTGCAGGGCTTTTCAAACTGGGGACCCACATTGTGTGCGTAATGTTAGACTTCACTTTTTTTTCTTTTTTTTTTTACAAGTTTCTCACTTTTTGTAACAACATGAGGGTGAATGATGACATTACACAATTTAAAATGTGTTGTGAACTATCCCAAACTTTATTTTGTATTTGATGACAGTTTCAGAACATCTTTACAATTTTAGGTTCTGTGCCCCCATATACGTTTGCTCATTCTTCTTTTCTTTGCATAATTGTTACTTATATTGTATTGAATCCCAATCATATGTGACTGACTATGTTCCTCCTGCAGTGTAAAATTATGTTGTCATTTTCATCAGAAATGCTTTAATGCTTATATAAATAATTGCAAGGTTTTTATTTTTTACTTAGTTTTTCTTTAAAATTAAACTAATAGATGGCTGTTTACACCCACGCTGTGTGTATAATACATGACATTGATTTTAAAGAACAAACCAGCCTCTTAAGATCATAGTTATTGTTCCTGTCATAAGCAGCAAGACAGAAATCACAATATATCTGAGACATTCAACCAGGAAAACATGTCATTTTTGAATATGACATAATTACAATCATAATTACAGCCTGTCAGATGTGGAGACAGACTTGTGGTGCAGTGAAACCCACTGAGATCTTATGATAAATAAAAAGTCCTCTCTCTCATCTTAAAGGCTTGATAGAGTTGATGTTACAAGGTATTACATCAGTCTCGGACAGGGCGTTCACTCACAATAAATCAAACAACAGAGATTAGATTAACGATCCCTTTTGTATTTTTTATACCACCTAAAATGATCCTTGTTTTCCTAATCCCATACCTTGAAAATTTAGTCTATAGTCTGAAAGTCATCTAATAGTGCTCAATTAGACATTCAAAATGACAGTGCATTCTGTGTCATCTTGAAGTTTGTATCTGCTCATAATTCCCTCTGCAACATTTAGAAGTTTTGACATGGTCTATTGTCTCACTTTTCTTGCAGTATACTTCCTAAAAGCCTCTCGCACCATTACCCCTTCTCTACCAACAGGGTGCCAATGCTCTCAAACCGGGAACTGCGACCATAAGTGGCTGGAAGAATGGGATAATGCAAGTAAATTTTTCAGAACAACAACAGCTCAAAACAAAACTAGATTGTGTCAGTTTATCAACTACACTGCAAGTGCCTTATGTGGCACATTTAGTTGGACAACCCTTTTTTTTTTTTGTCACGCTACAAAGCTCCAGTCACTTGACTTTCCCTGTCTGTCATAGAATAATTTACAAATGTTTATTTACATATTTCATCTAAGTCAATAGATTTTCTCTTCTCAACCCATAAGATTACAGTGATAGACTTTGACATATTTATGAGTGGCATTTATTTAATAGGAAAAATGCAAAATCAGAATGGAATATAACTGTGATGCGCCATGTTTGTGGGTGGTTATACCCGAGGACAAATGCCTCAAATGAGCACATGGCCGAACTAGCTCTGTGGGATCTCGAAAGTAAGACGATAGAATTTCGTGCTGTAGACCACTGAGAATACTAGCACCCTGCAGCAATATATTAGAGATATATTGTACTGCCATCATAGCTAAAAAGTGCTTCGAACACTGAATGGGGAAAAAGCTCACTATTTCTGTAGAATACCAACTTGTGCCATGCTTAGTAGGATCGGAATGCAGCAAATAAAACCAAGTGTTTTAGCACCCATTTACATTTTCTTAATTTCAATGATATACTAGTGAACAGATTTTAAGTATGGGGTGTGTGATACTGGTAAGTGGCAATTATTCTGAGACTTTAGCTTGAAGGATTTATAGAGATAATCTGCAGTTCTCCAGAGAAATGAAAAAAGAGTGCTGTGACATCCATGTTCCACATTCTCTAAATATGGTAATATTGGTGATGCCTCTTATTTTCTTTTGAAGATATTTGTGGGGACAGAGCTTCTTTACCATATGATTGCATAATGGCGCTTTTGATAAAAAAAAAATAATGTCTGGCAGTCACTTTTATCTAAAACGACTTTGCTTTCACATAAACACTTGGGAAGTGTAACTGCATGTGTCCACTTGTCTTTTAAGAGGAACTTCAAGAGTTTTTTAATGATCAAATATATTTTCTTCAACCTTATGGAAACAAGGCACTGAAATAAAGAAAATGGTGGAAAGTCAGTGTCATGCTCAACATCTTTAAAGGGATAGTACACCTAAAATGTATGGCCACTATGAGATGTTAAGGTAAAAAAAAAGTTAAGGTAAAAAAAAGTTACTCCCCGCCTGTGCTGAGATATCCAGCAACTGTGAAGCTCTCATTCCTACACACGCACGCACGCACTCACACACACACACACACACACACACACACACACACACACACACACACACACACACACACACACACACACACACACACACACACAACTTACTTACTTACACTTGAATGCACCTCCTCCATGCCGGCTGTTCTCTTTTAGGGCCGGCACTCCACAAACTCCAGAGTCCAGACCAGCAACGGAATGTCTCAGCACTGACAGGATCAAAAGCACCGGCCGGCTCCCTCACGTCACCTGACCGGAATCCAATTAAACCTTTATGGGGGGGATCAGAGTGAAACAGTGTGTCTGTGTGAGTGCGTAAAGAGGTGCCATGGTGGGGGTGACCGAATGATCTTGCTTTTTGATAAATGGTCAGAGGGGGAGTGTGGGGATCTCTCTCTCACTCACTCACACACACACACACACACACACACACACACACACACACACACACACACACACACACACAAACCTGATGCCTCTCATTCACAGAGCTCCAGGGCAAATGATTTATAAATGTAAACTTAATGAACATCAGGTGCTCTTATTTAAGCAACATGCCACAGTCAAAAATTCCAACCCAAAGGTCAGTATACTCACTTTATACAGTCAAGATGTTTCACACTCTCAAATTAGTCAAATTAGCCTTAACTATTAGGCTAAACTGAATAAAAAGTCTATTTGAGAGGCAGAATGCTCTATTTTATTGATCCAAATGTAATGGATCGCCACAGACAGCTGAAGTCTGAAGTTACAAAGTTCAATTAGGCTGATAATTCAATAAACAGCCTTCAATGTCAGTGCGAAACGTCAAAGCGTACGGTAGAGGTGAGATCACTGAATCAAATGATCGACTCCCTCTGGAGAGAGCAGTGACGTCACAGCGGCGGAAAGCCAGCCAGGCATCCCGGAGGATCCGCGCGCCTCCTCCACTGCCTGAACGCACGAGCTCTGAGTGAGTATTGTAGACATCTGTGCATAGTCTCTGCACGCGTGGCTGCGTGGAATCCTGCTCACGAGGATCTCGGATGTGTGAGGAAATGTAGGAGCTACAACACCACGAACCGGATTTATTACGAGTTTTGACTGAATCTCCATGCGAAGAAATGCTCACATACTCTTTTTGCCATTACGTCCTGGAGATCATTTAAACGCAACTTTGGAGCGGCGGCTTTTGCCCGCTGAATCTGGTGAGCCTCTTTCACAATAGATTTTCAACTTTACCAAATACAACTACTTGTTTAAAAAAAAAAAATGCATTAGGCTACAGAAAAAGGCAAATAAGTAGCTGTTACTCTACTGTTACTACAACCATTACTCGTTTATGTGTGCGACTTAACCCGCAATACATATAATAGTTATTAACATTATGTCTTACGCTTAGTAATAAATGATCATGCAGAGGCAGTGGACACACGCAACTCGATGTAAGCATTATAAAGTGAGTTGCACAGATTGAGTATAGAGTCTAGAGCTGAGTATAGAGCGCACAGCCTCGTGGATCGCTCGCGCTCTGGCAGAGCAGTGAGACAGCGCCATCATTCGCGAGCAACAGAGTGCATTGCCGTGCTAGAGCCACGCTTTAGAAAGATTTTCCGTCTGTCACTGCAACTTTTCCCAGTTTCCATATGGCATGGAACGTTGCTTTTCATTTTGAGAGTTTCTGTTTATTAAATTCACCTAAACATGCAAAGAATGTCCGTATTCGTCACGATTTCAGTCAATATAGCAATACCATGGAAATTCGAATATTCGAGACACCACAGCAAATATGAACAATACGTTCTTAATTAAGCAAGCTTTTGCTTTGCATAAGGTTGCATAAGTCTATTAAAGACAAATAATCAGTAAAAAAAAAAAAAAAAAAAAAAAAGCAAACCAAGAAAAATGACAAGCAATAGCTCAAATAAGACAATAGAAACAAATATTAATTGTTTTAAGTTGTTCAGATTATCAATTATATGTAAAGTAAAAAAAGTAATCAAATGTTAAAAGAAAATAGGCTATAGTCTTCCTCACTAGGCCTATATGAATTATATATAGTTAATATAGCCTAGCCTACTTATAAATCATAAATCATAATAGCCATTGCTTGGTTAATTTTAACGACTGTATGCACGGCCTATTCCATATCTGATATTTTTACACATTCGATCCTCTTTCCCCGCAATTCTGTTTGTAATTACCAAAAACGAGCATTTAGCTTAGGCTATAGTGTGCTGATAGGTCAAAAACGTTCAATTGAGAATGCTTTACATGGAGCACGCGCGCAAAGCGTGAGTCAGAAAACGAAACTGTTGAAACATTGGCATCATTATTTGTAATTGTACTATTAACTTTGTAGGCAGGTAGCCTAATGTACCTTGCGCGTGGGGCTTTTATTGTAACCAATATCTCAAATGCTGACATCCATGGAGATAATTCCATGCTTTGTTCCAAAAAGCGTATGACGCGGCATATTTCTTCATTAGAGACTAGGTTTGGCACATAAAATGAAACATCAAAGGCTTCTCCAGTCCCACTGTGAGGGGAAAGCAACGGCCGTTTCATCTTCATGCCAATAGGAAGTAGATCCGTGAGCTGTGCAAGGAGCGCGGAGAAATACTAAGAGCGCTTTGTGTGCGTGTGTGTGTGTGTATCGGATAATTCAGTGAGCAGAGAGAGCCGCTGAGAGTGAGCGTCGGTACAATGCAGATACTTGAAACTTACAAACTTCATGAAAAGCCACCAAACAAAGGACGTTAGTACTGGAATAGGTATGTACGACTTGGGAAGTTTTAAATTTGAGGGAGTACTTCTTGGACTTATTCTGGTGTTGTGCTATTTTCAGAAATGCTTAAAAGTTTCAGTCAGCTCGCGGTGTAAAGTTGCCGTTGGGAGTCCCTCACTGCTCTCCGTACCGTAGTGGAAATAGGGCAGCTTTGAAGTTGACCGTTGCTTGCCAAAGCTGTTGGAATACTCAATGTGTTCAGATGGAGTTGAATTATTTAAGATAAGCAGTCCAGGGTGATCAGATAATTGTTTTCTAATGGAAACAGTTCATACATCTGGCCAGCGCATGAAGGCACCAGTGTAGCGACGTGAAATGAATAGGAACTGTCGGACTGGGGGATGGGGATATACTTTAACAACGGAGCAGAAGCCTGTCTTTTGTTACTTTGGTATTTTGTTTCCATTCCAAAGGCTAAACTGCCTTGCGTATATTGAGGAGAGTTAGCCTACCACGGGTTCCTGTGAAAACATTCAAATCGTATGTTGTTTAGTGTACTAACATAAGAAAATGAATATGTTTCTTTGATGTCGCTGAGAAAGTTCGGTCTGATACATTTCAATTCTGAACCAAACGTCACGTTAACGGCTGTGGGTCTCTTGCTGTTATGCGCTTGAGGGCACAAATAGTCGCAAAGACACCTTAATATAAACACTAAAATCTCGAACAAACGCGAACGGAGTGTGAAGTCCTCTGTTGTGAATTTCTTTACACACACACACACACACACACAAAAAAAAAAACACGTATTTAACATTAAATGTTGTAGTAATGTCCGACATTTCTATATTGCTCTGTATTTCGTCGGATCTAATGTGCTAGTAGGCAATGTAGCCTATAGCGTATTGCCAGCAAATTTAATGCGAGCAGAAACGAACTTAAACGCTGCAACTTAAAAAAAAAAACATTTTAGGAATGTGTTAAATTGTTAGATATGCACATGCTACTTTGCTGATATGCAGCATATCAGAAAAAAATACATTAAACAATATTAGCTACGAATACTACTTCTAACCACCATAATAATTATGCTTATTCTTACCACTTAATACATAGGCCTATTATGATTAGATAAATAACAAGCAATTTTTATAGTGTATCAGTGAGGTCATGCAGATCACGGTGATGATTTTGTATTTTTACAGTTTTTCATATTCATCCATATAATTGTTTGTTTTTCTTCCTATTAACATATCATTGAATGCATCTCTTTTAAACACATTGTGTTCTTAGCTGAAGAAGATATATGGCAGGGAGGCAGTGAGAATAATGTGTAATTTATTCAGAAAGTAGTGGAATGTGACGTTATGTATACACAAAAGACACTTCCATGCTCACAACAATTCATCATTTGGCCTATCTGCTGTCATGGTGTCTATGGTGAAGTTAGAAATATAGACAAATAGGCAGTGCCTGTCTCTAAGAATGCTGATGCCCTAATCATATTTGTTTTAAGTGATGTGCCATAAACCGCTATTTAAAAGTTGTCTGTCAGTTTCTTATGTGGTGTGTGTAAACTAGCCTATATCTGCTGCAACCCATGAATGAATAACTTCTTAATGATAATTGATGAGGTCTTTAGATTTGAAATCTTCAGATGAAAGACCAAACCATGTGAATGTGCCCAAAATGTACTAAATCGATTAAAAGTGAAACTATATTATCTCTTAATTTTTCTCTTTATTCTCCACAGTTTCAGTGAGGAGTGCGCTGCAAACATGCAGAATCACGTGACTTTACTGTTGGTGGTTCTGCTGCTCCTGTGCGGCTGCACTGGGAACCAAAGCCTCGACACTGCGCCCGTTCCTCTATTTACCCAGTCTGTTTACAATGCTACCATTTATGAGAACTCTGCTGCTAAGACCTATGTGGAAAATCCTGTCAAAATGGGAATCTACATCACAGACCCTACCTGGGAAATACGGTACAAAATCGTGTCAGGAGACAACGAGAACCTGTTCAAAGCTGAGGACTATCAATTGGGAGACTTTAGTTTTTTGCGAATAAGGACCAAAGGAGGTAGCAGTGCCATTCTTAACCGGGAGGTTAGAGACCACTATATTCTCACAGTCAAAGCCATGGAAAAGAATTCAAATGCTGAGGCTCGAACACGAGTCAGGATTCAGGTACTGGACACAAATGACCTTCGACCACTGTTCTCCCCGACTGCTTATAGCATATCTTTACCTGAAAACACAGCTGTTCGCTCAAGCGTAGCCAAGGTTATGGCGACGGATGCAGATATCGGTACAAACGGAGAGTACTACTACAGTTTCAGAGAATGGACAGACATGTTTTCCGTCCATCCCACGAGTGGCGTAGTTACACTAACAGGAAAGCTGGATTACTCTGAGACGAAGCAGTATGAATTAGAGATTTTAGCAGTAGACAGAGGCATGAAGCTGTATGGTAGCAGTGGATTTAGCAGCATGGCTAAGTTAATGGTACAAGTGGAGCAGGCCAACGAGCATGCACCGGTCATCACTGCTGTAACCCTAGCACCTTCAGACACCGACAAGGATCCTACTTATGCTGTTGTGACTGTTGAAGACAATGACCAAGGTGCTAATGGTGAGATTGCATCTCTCAGTGTGGTTGCAGGCGACCCTCTTCAGCAGTTTAAAGCCACGCGGACAAGTCCAGGCAGTAAGGAATATAAAATCAAATCAGTTAAGCAGGTTGACTGGGATAGTCAGCCCTTTGGATACAACCTAACACTTCAAGCCAAAGACAAAGGAAGTCCACCCCAGTTTTCATCTGCAAAGGTCATCCATGTCATGTCTCCCCACTTCAAAGTAGGGCCTCCTAAATTCAAACAAGCTATTTACAGAGTCAATGTGAGTGAATTTGCACCACTGCACACACCTGTTGTAATGGTAACAGCTGTGCCAAAGTATCCTCAACTTAAGTATGCATTTAGACACAAATTAGATAAAAATCATTTTGCCATTAATGCAGATTCAGGCTTGATCACAACAGCTGGGCCCCTTCATGCAGACTCCTTGAAAAAGTATGAATTAGAAGTTGTGACCAGCGAGAAAAAGGCAGTCACAAAAGTCATTATTGATGTTATCGACGTGAACAACAATGCCCCAGAATTCAAACAGACATCTTACAAAGCAAGTGTTGATGAAAATATGCCCATAGGTACTAGTGTGCTAACAGTGAAAGCCAATGATTTAGACACTGGGGAGAATGGATATGTCACTTACAGCATTGCCAATGTGAATCCCCAGCCATTTGTCATTGACTACTTCTCTGGTGTCATCAGTAGTTCAGAGATTTTGGATTATGAACTGATGCCGAGGATTTATACTTTGAAAGTGCGGGCGTCAGACTGGGGTTCCCCTTTTCGACGTGAGGTGGAAACCCAGGTAACAGTCACGCTTAACAACTTAAATGACAACAAGCCACTTTTTGAGAGTGTGGATTGTGACATAACTGTGCCAAGAGACCATGGTGTTGGTGAGCAGATCACAACGGTGTCTGCTATTGATTCTGATGAGTTGCAGTTGGTGAGGTACAGAATAAAAGCTGGGAATGACTTGAATTATTTTGACATTAATTCAAACTCTGGCGTACTATCTTTGAAGCAACCTTTGAATGAGGGCGAGGCAGCAAAAGTGTCCTATCACAGCTTACAGATCATAGCCAGTGATGGAGAACATGAAACTCAGCCCATGTTTTTGAACATTACGGTTGTTACGGCACATAAACCGGTCCAAGTGAAATGTGTTGAAACTGGAGTTGCCAGTATGCTGGCAGAAAAGCTCCTGCAAGGAAGCAAGATCCACAGCCAAATTGAACCCGAAGACCACTTCCAGGACTTTCACTCTGTGAACCGCCTTGTGCCCCAGTTTGCTGAGACTTTTCCCAGTGTGATTGAGGTCAAAGAAGACTTGCCTGTTGGGGCCAGGATTGTCCATCTTAGTGCCTCGGATTCTGACAGCGGTTTTAATGGGAAGCTGGTTTACGTTATCTCTGGGGGTGACGCTGAGAGTCGCTTCGTCATTGACATGGACAGTGGATGGCTCAAAGTATATGCTTCTCTTGATAGAGAAACAACTGATCACCAGACGTTGAACATTACTGTGTATGACCTTGGGATTCCCCAAAAGTCATCTTCACGTCTGCTGGATGTAAAGATCCTGGATGCTAATGACAACAGCCCACAGTTTTTACAGGACACCTACTCCGTGGATATCAGCGAGAGCACTGCGGTCGGCACAGAGATCATTCAAGTTGAAGCAAAAGATAAAGATCTTGGGGATAATGGCGTGGTCAGATACTCTATATTGGCAGACACAGATCAATTTGCTATTGATACGGAAACCGGGATCATTACGGTGAAAAAGCCTCTAGACCGTGAGGTGCAACCCAGTTTTGTGCTCAAGATAGCAGCTCGTGACCAGGCCGCTGATGAACCTCAACTTGTCTCAACTGTATTGCTTAAAATCACACTGGAGGATGTAAATGACAACCCTCCAAAATTTATTCCCCCAAACTATCAGGTGAGAGTTCGTGAGGATCTACCCATCGGTACTGTTATAATGTGGCTGGAGGCTCACGACCCTGATGTTGGGCCGTCTAGCCAGGTTCGATACAGCCTCATTGACAATGGGGACGGAAAGTTTGAAGTAGACAAATTGAGTGGTGCCGTACGAATCATACAGAATCTGGATTACGAGAAAAAGCAAGTGTACAGTCTCACAGCAAGGGCGAAGGACAAAGGCAAGCCGATATCTTTGTCCTCGAGTTGTCACATTGAGGTGGAGGTTGTGGATGTGAACGAGAATCTGTACAGGCCATTGTTCCCATCATTTGTGGATAAGGGATTTATCAAAGAGGATGTGCCCATTGGAACATCAGTGATGAAAATCACAGCTCAGGATGAGGATAAAGAAAGAGACGGAGAAATCTGTTACTCCATTCGGGATGGGTCTGGTCTGGGGATCTTTACCATTGACGAAGAAACTGGTAAGTTATCTTCCTTTCCCTTTTATCCATTCATGACTGGGGTGGGGTAGTGGGGGATGTTTTGTCAGGTCATGAATTATTCAAGAAACAAATCTCCTATGCATTAAAGTATCCGGTGATATGAATGGTGCAAATGTGAAAGGACTTGATGTATTAAAGTTTTTTTGGGGGATGTAATGAAGGAGGGATTCATATTATTTTGAGTGGCATCAGTTGGATACTTGTGCAGGTTGTTGGTAGCAGTTGGATGTCTTTGAGAGAGCTGATGAAGAGCATCCTGATTCTTTTCATTTTTCCACCGGAGGAGAGAGAATTGATGGCAGGAACAGATGGAGCAGCTGTCTCTTGGACCTGCTGTAGACATTCCACACTAGTTGCCGTGGTATTAAGAGGATTGCTCTCTCTCTCCCTGCCCCCTACTTCCGTGCACAATTATTATTATTTTTTTACTTGATTCTTTCTGTCTATTTTTCTTTTTAAATAAGCAAATCAAGCACCGGCTATTTCTCATTTATAGATTATTTTGTTATGTAGGCCATAGGATACTTAACGTGTATTAATGTGAGCCGATGAGTGTTAGAGAATGGTGCTTTTTGAAGCAAACACATTTCCGTGGGCAAAAGTCAACATCTGGCCTCATTATCTTTATACAAAGAATGTATTAATACCTCTCTCCACTGCCCCGACCACTCAAAGCACCTGTGCCAAAAGCTTAAAATAAGCAGTCTGGAATTCCAACGGTCTTTGACACTGAGCAACTAATGGCCACCCAGTAAAAATGAAGGCATAAAATACACAAAACTTACAAGACTCAAGACGAGTGTTTTTTTCTTTGATTTAATGGATTTGTATGTTGAGCTAAATGATTAATGTACAAATAGACCAGTGAAAGATCATGATGTTTTGGGTATGCATCCAATCGAAATGTGCAATTAGAAATAAATGTATTTAGTCTAGGTGAAAACATAGAAATACCTTGAAATATATTACAACTATTAATATCAAGCATATCTGCCTAAAGGGCCTTTCACGCTGAGCTCAAATACTGGCCGTGATCAATTGCGGCGCGACAAAGCGAAAAAAACTTTTTTCTTCCAGTGTGTCTTTTTTTTTTTTTTCATTAAAAAGAATTTAAAAGAATTTAAAGCCCTGCATTAAAACTAGTGGTCGACTGATATTGTTTTTTTGATGGCCGATGCCGATATCTTAGAGAGCAGAGTGGCCGATGGCTGATATAAAGCCGATATAAATAAACATGCTTATACATTAGATGGCAACTTGAATCTGCAATCCTATTACAGAATTTTTCACAAATAAAGTAAATGTTAAAAATGTATGAATGTGAATTAAAAGGAAGTAAACACTGTAACAGGGCACTCAGTAATCTGGTAATTTCATGCACTGGTAGCCTAATCATATTTTTTCAAATAAAGACTTTTTGTTGACTTTTTTGACAAGGTAACTAATTTTACAGCATAAACGTACAAAACAATATGAATATGACACAGTGAGCAACTGGATATAGCACAGCATATTTTAAATGTAAGGATTTATAGTTTTTCGATCACGTCTCCTGTGAAGCTGATCTTCTGTTCGCGTTCACTAACTTCGCACGGACCGACCGTCACTCGCAGTAACACGTTTATGCAGGCTACAAATGCAAACTTCACAAGATATCACAGCTGGATTTGATTAAATCTGCAAGATTTGTGAAATTAAATGTTTATTAGATATTCAGAGATTTGTTTAAATGATGTAGATGCACATTTGCTAAATGTTGATGGTAAATGAGAAAGTATTTTAGCCTGATTGTTTGCATTTTCTGTAACAAATAATATAAAAGCAAACACTTTACTTTTTGGCATACTATTTACTTTATTTGTTTTTATTTATTTACTATTTACTTTATTTGTTATCGGCCTCGGCGATATATCGGTCGAACACTAATTAAAATGGCCCTTTCAATTAGATTTGAGCTACAGATCATGTACCCAGAGCCACTGCTCTTGCACAAAAGGGTGAGATTGGTAGCGCGGTTTTGAAAACCAGTGTAAACACTAGGGGTGGAACGGTACATGTATTTGTATTGAACCAAAACGGTATGGGCGTCACGGTTCGGTGCATGACTTTACACAGAGAATACACGGTATAAAAATAAATAAAACTTGCAAATTAAGTAATGTAATGCGGAACTACTGTTAGATATGCGGGTTCTTTAGGGACACATAATCTGTAACCCCGCTTTAGGCGAGCTCCCCCCATAAGCTCCGCCTATGTATGCAGTTTTTTTGTCAGGTCGATAATATTTGTCAGGTGAGAATATTAATTTATTCTCACATGTTTACAAAATATTTCTTTATACAGAATATAATTTCAATTTATTTCCATTTCCATAAAATTTCATTTTATGAGATCTGAAGAACTTGTGTGTTTTCTTATGTCAGAGTCGGAGAGCTTTTATTTGGTCCAGATCGAAAACCGTAATAATCTTTAAATTGTGATATGTAGCTTGATGTTAATTATAGCTCTAATGCACCTGTTACTTTGCTGCGATTATATTGTATGATGTATGTGGTCAATTCTCGTAAGGTCTCGTTAGCATAATTTGTGTTTATGGTGTAGTGCTAAATGAATAAATAAATAATAATTGCAATAAATAAATGCAAGAGACCTACATGAGGAAAATGCATTCTCGGTCAGCGCCACCTATCGTGCAGGCGTGAATTTGCAGAAGCCGATCAATCGTTTTGCATTTGTTGTGAAAGCATCGTTCGTCGACAATTCGCTTTGCTTTAACGCGTTGTGCTCTGTGTGAAAGGGCCTTAAGAAAGTAAATTACCAGTATCTCTTTTAAATGCCTTTTGAGAAATCTTGCTTTCTTGGGTGGTAAATTTAGCATGACAGGATGTGCTGGCATAGGTTCACCCCCCTCCCCCCACAACAAGACCATCTGTTGCCCATTGTGCCTGCCCAGTCTTATGGTGATTGGGTTTTGCTGCAGGTCCAATGGATGGAATCTTATTTGAAGGTTTTTCCAAATTGATTTGGGTAGAGAACATAAATGGTGTCTTGAGGGGTGAATCAGAAAAAAAAGTCTAGGAAGAACCTGTAATGAGTTTGTGACCACCTTCTGAATTTAAAAATACTTTTCAGGGTTTTAGCGATAAGGATGGCTTGCTGATCCAGGGCCAGTGTGAGAGAGTTGTGTGCCAATTAACAGAACTGTTGCTTTTACATACAGTTTGACATTTACTGATCTTGTAGGCCTCTTTCCTTTCTAGCAGAAGAAAAAAATCATTCTTGTTGAGTTTCTTGGGTGCAGAATAATCTCCATATCAAAGTTCTAATCTAATAATTACCATAATGTGTCGTGCTAGTGAGTATTGTCAAATGAGAGTACACTTAGCAACACCCCTAACTAGAGATGTGGGTCAGCAGGAGTCTCTCACCTTCCCCCCCCACTCTCTGACCCTCAAATTGATGCTATGGCAGCCGTGCCATTGTCTTTTTCAGAGTACCATTGTTAAGGATCATAGCCAGGACTGGTAGCAAAGCAAATATGCCTGAGGTAATAGCAGCTCTCATGGGAATGGAAAGATTAGAAGAGGGATAGGTAGGAGGTGTTCAGATTTGAGGTCACTACATGTGGGATGAATATCATGTTTCAAGCAAGGAATCAATCTTTAAACTGAGGCCGGAGAGTAGTAATAAAGAGTCATTTGTTTTTTTTGCACTAAATGGATATTTTGAGAACATGGGGTCACCGTCGCTGGAGGCTATGGGTGCACCTTTAGTCATGTTTTATGAGAATGAACACCAAAAGAAAGACTGAGTCACATCTGGGCCAGATTTGGTGCTCTGGACTATATTTTCCATGTGTTTGTGTTGTTTACCCATTTTAATCTCTAATTCTGTAGACCCCACAGGGGGGTGAGGAATGTGCAAATTAAATGTTTTGTCGTTCATTTCTACCCCAATTTTGTTCACCTCAGCCATGCATTTTTGACTCCAGTAGTTTCGTCTCGTAGGAATTTGAGGCTTCCATCATTTACATCCTGTCTTCCCATAAATGTATTTTTGTTTTGTCTGAGTGGAGCGAAAGCTCCTCTTAAAAAACCTCAGTTCTGAGAAACATAGTATGAATTAAACTAAGACTGACACAATGAAACTGATTTACAACCCGATTAGTTTGCTTTAAAACATAATGGTTACCAGAGATTGTCTATCTTTTATTTTTTAATTTTTTTAAATGTTTTAACCAATAACAAAGCTAGATAGATATGTAGACATGTTCTACTGTCTGTAGAACCTCCTGCAGTGTTTACATATGTGATTCTCACAAACATGTCAAGAGCAGAGGGCTACATTGGGCCCTGGTGAGACCTCCGTGTTCTAACCAGGCTGTTTCTGCGGCCAAGATGACACACATACAAGCACCAATGCACGAGTCATTGAGATATGCTGCTAAATTGATTGATGTCACCCGAGTTTGCAAAGAATCCATTGCCTTTATTTAATAATCCCCCCATGAATAAAATTGGAGCGCAAACTCATGGGTCAAGGATATTTGACTTTGATATAAAATGAAAGGCTAAGAACAAAGTCTTCGAAATAGAAGGTTGTTGATGCAGAGCTCAGTGTTTCCGCTACATTCATTCCGCCGTGGCGGGCCGCCACACCTAAAATCATCCCGCCACGGCTGCAGCTTCTCAGTGAGGTCCCATATTGTACTATTTGTTAAGCCCCACTAAAGGCATAAAAAACATTGTAAAGCACAATAAAGTTTTTGCACTATATGCCAAGACTTCTAAAGTCATTCAATAGCATAATGTGAGGTAAAAATGAATATTTAAGTCGTTAGTTAAAGTTAATGGAAACTCATCTCTCCTCAGTCGTTCTCCATTCAGCATTCAAATGCGCGTCGCGTTCGGTTACCACAGTAACACACGACGACACTCTCTTCAAGATCAATGTTCCCACTATTATACTTTATTTGTAGATAACGGTCTATGGTTTTGCATAAAATGACTTTATCTTGCTTGAGTTTATTGCGCTTTCTAAATCATATTCCTTTCTCCCGGGTGTCTGTTAGATTACAGCACTGGAGTAGAGCGCTATGAATTGTTCTTCATGCGCACTGTAACTGAAATTTAAAACTGTAAAAAAAATAAAAAGGCTCAATAAACTGTTGCATAGATAGAATACACTAAGCATAGATAGATATACATTTCTTCTCTTCGCGTTGTGCTTTGAACTTTCCAATGCGCTGTGACTTTGTGTTGCTTCAAGTGCATCATTCTGCGCACGAGATGCGCATAATCGCTTTGCCGCTCTTGGAGCCTTCCATGTATAATGCTGCTTAAAGGGATAGGTCACCCAAAAATGAAATTTCTGTCATAATTTACTCACCCTCAAGTTGTTTCAAACCTGTATGAGTTTATTTCTTCTGTTGAACACAAAAGAAGATATTTTGAAGAATGTTGGTGACCAGACAGTTGCTGGACCCCATTGACTTCCATAGTATATATTTTTTCCTTCTATGGAAGTCAATGGGGTCCAGCAACTGTCTGGTCACCAACATTCTTCAAAATATCTTCTTTTGTGTTCAGCAGAAGAAATAAACTCATACAGGTTTGAAACAACTTGAGGGTGAGTAAATTATGACAGAAATTTCATTTTTGGGTGAACTATCCCTTTAAGGGGAGATTTTAATACCTGGGGCAAGGGGGCGTGGCCCATGGGAATATGGCCTCATGGGCCACACCCCCTCCCCCTGGGGGAATGGGCCTGCCACCACAGTTGGAAAAAATCCTAGAGGAAACACTGAGAGCTTTCTCTAGGTGCACACATAGTAGGGCTGTCACTTTTTATTAGATATTCGAATAATATGCATTCGGACATGACGTGAAATATCCCTAATCGAACTGTATAAATCTGTTTTTTAAAGTGCCATTTGTAGCGCATTTTTTACAGTCTATGATTAGACCATTTGTTTTTTATTTAGCTTGCCATCTCATCCAGCCATCTAAACGTATTGTAGCTGGTCTAACCGTATTTTAGCGCCTGTCCATGACCAAATCAAGCGAATAATAGCCAATAGTCTCCCTGTTTTGAAAATGGAAGATAATGCACAGAACGGCCAGCCTGAGCGCCCAATTTTTCGAATACATTGCTTGATATTTGATATCCGTTCGAATTAGATTTTTCTCAAAAGTGACAGACCTAAAACATAGTGTCCTTGATAGACAGCATGTAGTCAACTGTCAATAATGGTTGGATAAGCAGTGTGTCCACATTTGCATATAATTTGTCAGATGAGTTTATATTTATTTATTTATTTATTTATTTATTTATTTATTTATTTATTTATTTATTTATTTATTTATTGATTTAATGATTTAATGAATCAATGATGTGTATATATGCAATGTACTTGCAGTTGTATTGGCATCCTTTCACTTTAGTGTAGAACACTTGATTATCCAATAAAAATAGTTTTAAAAAATGTATTAAAATTAGGATTAAAACCAAATTAACTGGTAAAAACAACCTCTAATAGATTTGCATTGAAGGGGGTGAGAATAATATCACCGGGACCTGGCCAGTAGGCTACCTACCAAATCATCCTAGCAACCTCTCAGAACATCATACACTTCTAGTTTAAACAGAGGTTTTATCTTGAAGTGAGAAGTCTTGCTTTGCTATCTTTAATGGGATCAGTTGAAAAAAAACTTTTAAGAAGCAACTCATTAAAGCTGGTGCAAAGGAGCTTGGATTTTAAGGAGCTGTAACCCTAATTCTGAGGCCAATGACATTGTATGTTCAGTTAGGTTTAACTTTTCATTTTAGTCCCCTAGATATCATTTTATAGAACCATGTGTACCAGGCAGTTTTCTCACTTGTGTTCTGTGAATTGTACATTTCTTCTTTATTTTCAGCTCTGATTCAGCTCTGATGATGTGATAAAGCAGTTTACACCTCTTGTGAAATGTATGGGGTCGCCAACATTCTGAGACACTGAGTAGTCACACATTTCAGATCATTAAATAAGAAAAATTAAATGACCATGTACTTATCTTGATACCAATACCTCCCTCTAAGTACATGTAATTTGTTTCAGTGTTATAATTTTTAATTTTCAGAAGTACCCGAATTATGTACTTTTAACCATTAAAACAATTAGATATACTTTTTGCTAAAGCCAACAAAGATTTTGTCTCAATTCTATTCGCCACAATTTGTCAACTATTTGAAAAAAAATGTTGTATGTTTGATGAAAAGCTCACTACACTGATGTGTAACTAACTAGTCACTAGGTCACTAACTAGTTTTGTTTTACATTACATACTGTACACTTGTTTGTTTCGGTTAAATAAGTGCATCATTCAGGTATTTGAAGTGAACATCTTGTTGGAATTTTCACTGTGAACCGACTAGTCACACTAATTATACTATAAAATGGCAAAGAATAGTGCATAAGTTTGTGAATTGGGACACAGCTACTCAGTCATCGGGATACAGACATACCTGCTTGAGCCAGACACCATTAGGTCAGAGAGATTAGGCCCATAATGCTGAGCATGCATCCATGTCTAATCCCCCTGACTCGCTGCTCAAAAATATCTGTTTTTGCATGAAGCAGCAGAAAGCCAGTGGCTTTTCCCCCATTGCTGTTGCTCATGTGATTGATGATCAGAAAATGTAGACTGACTTATGATATAACAATACTTTCGTAAGAAACAACATTTACAACTTCTGGTTAAGATATTTCAGAGATTGATTACTCACTAGGCAAGGCCAAAAGCTTAAAACTCTGGCTCTAAATGTGTTTTAATTTATGTACTTGGTCTTTTATTAACATATCTGTTAACATCTTTAACTCATTTTAGTCCAAATGCTCTGGCAAGAATTATATTTGAAGACTCTCTACCCCGCTATCTTTTTAGTTTGTTTCAAAATAAATTTTTGTAGTAGCCAATGCAGCATTTTTAAAATGCTCAATCCACTTTATACTGGCCGACACAAAAAATGACTCCCTATTCCCTGAAAAATAAATATTTGGAGAAAAGTAATCCACTTCTAAGTACTAGCTCGTAAGTGTTAGTGTTGTCACGATACCAAAATTATTGTTTCGATACCGATACGAAGGTATGAAAAGATACTTTTCCTGAAAAGGGAGAAACACTCTCAAATATCATTGCTGTGCTTTATTCTAAAACTGGGACAACATTCTAATCATATAATACACTAATAAATGAACGTATGAACAGCAAATATTAAACATTTGAACAAAATATGAAATATAAAAATATAAAAAAATAATTAGAGCAATGACATTCAAGGTAAAAAAAAATATATAAATTTAGCAGAATTATCTCAGCTTGCAAATTAACGTTATCTATGAAAGTAGTGTTTTCCTAGATGTTGAATTAGCCGTAGGCAGGCTATTGGTTAGACATGATGAGGATAATGCCCGCAGAGCTGCCAACTCTCACGCATTGGCATTTGATTGGTTTAACACGTTCACACGCCACCCCCCCCCGATTTCTCACGCTGAAGTGTCAACCCGGTCGGTCAAATGCCTGAAAGATGAGTTTATCTATAGATCTACCTGTTGAGCCACTCGTGATCGACTAGATATACTGCTAATTAGTTAAAATCTCCCGGAATCTAGAGCGAGCGTGCATGCGAGACAGAGACTGCTCCAAACCGCGTAGCACGCGCACGGCAGAGAGGGAAAAAGAATGTCATCCTTTTGTAAAGGTTTTTAAAACACAGACGTTCATATGGAGGCACTGGAATCGCGCGTTGCACACACCAACATGAAATACGTCTCTTACAAATCTGGAACGCGGTCATTCTTAGAAGTATCGATACTAATAAATTTAGGAATCATGACGTTTTTAATTTCCGAGAATCACGATACTTTTGAAGTATCGGTGCATCATGCAACACTAGTAAGTGTTAAGTTTCATCATTGGTCGGGAATCGTACTGCAGTGGCTAAGCCATGTGCTTTTGATTTGCTAAAAAATAACTGGTAACATTCTTTGATTCTTAATCAGACTAGACCGGTCATGCTGTATGTTTTTGATTATTTCAAAAGAACTGGATCATAATTCATTGTTCTGTGACTTACTGGTACCTTACTGGTCATGTATAATAGATTCAGTAGCGGTTTCGTGGTGCTAATGAAAAGTAGTACATAAAAGACTTTCTGTCTAGTTTGGTTCTAGTATTTTCAAAACCTTGGTTCCCAACCTCTATTAAAAGGTTTTCCCGCTTGCTTTGCGGCAGGTATTGGATGATGTCCCCCCGACTAGTGAAATGGCACTTGTGAATTATTTTGATGTACAAAGCACTAGTATGAGAATGTGCGTGTGCTACTCTTTGTGCCGTATCCCCTATATGCCCTTCCTGTGGGGAGAAAGGTTGGTTGATTCTTTCTGATGCCAGATAACAGAGGAATGTGCTGGTGGCTTTGTCTTCTCATGTTTGGCTACCTATCAGTTGGCCCGGGCAGGGAGAAGGGGACGGGGGTCATCAAAAAGAAAGGGGTCATGAGCGAGTTTTCTCTCCTATCATGATTCTCTTTGCATACCTGGCACATTTTACTCTGGCTTTCTCTTTCGCTCTTGTACATTTCCCGCTAAGTGTCAAAATATTGAGCCTGTTGTGTGACTACTGTTTTTTTCTATGTCCATCTTGACATATCATCGTCTTTTATCGTCTCTCATGCGTGTGACTACCACTTTTCCACTTTTTTTCGGAGGGTATATGACTGACTGACTCCGTGTTGTCTCTGCTTGAGCCGTGTAGCTGGGGCAACCAGTTTTTGGAATGCAGGATCAGAAGTTGATTGTAGGGTGCTAAATGAAAAGCACACTTTCCCTTGTTAAAGTCGACTGCCGTCTCCAACTATCAGGTCCCATTTTTGGGAACCCGTGCTGATGTTAACTCTTGTTATTTCAATGTTCCCTAAATAAAAGTCAGTTGAGCGAAAGAAGATCGCCTATGCCAAGAACAAACCAGCAATGGAATGGTTTTAGACTTGTGCTACAGGATTGATGGTTTGACGTTAAGCCCAATATTTCATAATCAAATTCCATATGCCACGGTTCAACTCTCAGCTATACCAATTCCCAATACGGTGGGTGATGTTGTTGCACTCACTGTTTCCCTGTGATGTCACAGAATTTTATAATGAGAATCGAAGGCGAGTGACAGTAGATGTAAACACGGCACTGGTGGATGCAGAGTGTGAAACCAGAGACGCTAACCACCGACGCGAGACAAACTGTGTGATGCATCTGCTCCCAAACTGTATCTGACTGTGCGTCAAAGTTAACTGGCATTTTAGAGTTGCACATCCTGGGACTATGAATGTCACACCCACGGCTTTTCCACTCAGAGGTCAGAGATGAGAAATGAAGATGAATGCTTTTTATTTCACTGTTGGGCTTCTGCGCTCGACAGATAATCATAACAGCTTTCTACAAAAGCTCAACAAATCATTGCATCATGGAGCGTTTAGCGACACTACAGTGTTTTTGTCAAAACCTGTTTTTGAAAACTGCTACCTCCATTTAGATAAATGTATTGTTTTGTATGCATTTTGAAGAAATGGATAATAAATAATTTAATTGTCCAATTATGTACAAAGCGTTACTCTGGTGTGATGGATTCATGTGCTTGATATTTAAGGCAAATATAATAATTTATTTTACAGTAAACTTTTTTTAAACGTTAAACCATCAAGGTTTTGTTTTGCCGGAAACCACTGGCAGGGAGCCCTTAAAGTTTTTATATTGCTGACAACAACCAGTTTTTAAGCGTGTCTCATTCAAGTTTTGGAAGATGGTTGGCGCATGTTGTGTTTCCAAATGCATATTATAATCAACCAAAACTCGGAGCACATGCAGAAATGAGTTTGTGGGCAGCAGCATTTACTGAGAACAGAGTCGCTCTGAAACACCAGATCATAAGCTGTTGTTTGTTTGTTTGACTTTATTGTCTGTTCAGATTTACTGGACAGAAATTCATCTTTGACACTGGTATAAAGACATAAAACATAAATGGTTAAGCACTCATACATGAATAAAGCAAATTAATAATGTTCACATACCTGTAATACCCGCCTCAATTGAGAATTTGATTTAATTTAATTGATGACTTGAACGCACCATAAAATCAGTATTTTTTTCTAATGTTGATCCAGCTTACTGCTAGTTTCATATAGCAAACGAACTAACACATAGAATAACATTATAACTTTCAACACACTCAAATGCTGTTTAGTACGATAGTGTAATGTTAGACCAAGTGAAACAGCTTTGCGTTACCTCATAAGTTTAATTCGTCTAATAAACTGACCTGTGTGAGTAATTCAGCACTTCCGGATAGTTCTGTAGAACTGTCCTTATTCCTTTATATCCGCAGGACCACTATCTATACACTATAATGTTAAAAAACATGAATGTTTTCACTCATCCATAAACATTATTAGATCAGCTTGACCGCAAGTCCCATCAATCAGCTTATCACTGCGTCATAAACCTACGCCTTTGTTATTGTTAGAGGTTAGCGAGCCCTAACGGCGGAAAAAAATTACATATTGTAGCTTTAACGGTTATGTATAAATTCACGTTTGTAATGATATGTAAAGGTGTAATTAGGAGCCTAGTTAAGAGTCAAACATCTGGGATTTGAACCAAATGACTTTTCTATTCCCTGTGTTTTACTGCCTCACCAGACTCCTCCCTTCAATATTTTAAATGCTTTTGATCCTCACCACACAGAAACACTCCAAGGAGCACAAGTATATAAATAGAAAAGTGAGAGGAAAAAAAGAAGTGAGGCTTTCAAAATGTCAAGACAGCACCCTGTATGAAACACACTCTCACTTCATAGTCTTATCAGCCTTCCCAAAAGAGGAGAGAAAAAATCTCTCCAGCATGAACTGGGACGCTAATGTGCCGGCCTAGTGATAATGCCAGTGCCGACTATGTCACTGGGCAGCTATTTCATGCTTCGAAAAAATGTTGTTATAACGGAGGACAGACGCTTGTTATCATGAAGGGTTTAGAGATTGGAGTCAATTCAGGGGGGAAAGAGCATGCTTAAAGTGCAAACATGATATTTAAACAAACAGGCCGCGTTCTGCAAAAACATGAGGGCTTCTGGACAATAGGATCTGTCTGGGCAAGTGTCAAAAGAAGTTCTCAGCTGGAATTAATAGGCTAAAGCAAACAGAAAAAAAAAGTTCATTGACAAATCTCCATTTTTATGCTCCCTTTTCCTGTTCCGGCTTCCAATATACATGTGTATAACTTGCCTGTTGTTATTTTGCAAATGTTGTGATTTCCACACGCTCTCTGGTTTTAAGATTAGTGTTATATGTAGAGTGAGACAGGGCACTATATTAAGCTGGTCAAATTATTCTGCTTCTCCTAAGTATGATTTTTCCCTCCAGCCAGATGTTACAAGCTGTTTTTTAGTGCAAGTTAGGTTGGTAGTTGCTTTGTTAGCCAGGACGATATAGTGAAAACGCAATGATGCGTAACGCGGAAATAGAGGGTTGACTCAAGAGGCTCTGCAAGCCCGTAATCACTTGTCCAGGATGCCCTGCAGATAAGATGGCTATTGTGTGCCACAGTGTTTGTTAAAGTCATCAAGCACTCGTTCTTTAATTGCTTCCTCAATCAGCTATTAGAGGCCGATAACCTTGGCAGTGGCAGTCCCTTTCTCTAAACTAGAATTGTGTTTGTCTCCAAGAGAATTTTGGTCTGGAATGCATCTTTTCCCACACAGATTTTTTCAAAGTTATAAAGTACATATAACATTAAGGCTGGCCTAAATGCATTTTAATGCCTTGTAAACTTAAATATTTGGTTTTCTTTTATTTGGTTAGGAATTTGTCTGCTAGGTAAAACAAAACATATGATTTCAGAAAAGAAAGTATAATTACTAGGGTATTGAGACAAATTTCACAATTTGATTCGATTTCGATGCACAAGCTTGCAATTCGTTTCGATTTCAAAATTTTCCATTCAATATTGATTATTTTGGATATCAGGTACAATACATGGCAAATTTTCTCAAGGAAAACAAATCTCTTAACTAATGGTGTAAACAATGTGAATCAGTTGTAGCCTATTAGTCTTCATTAGCCTACTATAATGTTGAAGGTAAAATGAACTGATTTGTAGCTATTCAAACCCTTAAATTACACTTTTATTTATTTTTATAATAAGAAAGTTATATGAAATATAAACATTTAAATGGTGGCTGTCATAAAAACTTGCCAGATTTATTGAACATGCATTCAATATTGAAGAACAATAAAAATGATAATGAATATGTAATATGGAGCATATATTTAGCAAAATGCTCCTCTAGAGTAATTTTTTCTAGCTGACTAACGAGTTTATGATCACTGGATATGTTTTTTTATGTGGTAAATGTGACATTACATGACATTGTTTACAAGCTGTTTAACTGACGTCTTTCCACGGTTGAAACACTGATTGAGCGATTCCATGTGACGATGCGGATTTCGTTAAGTTGTACTCTATCTTTTAACACACTTTCAGATGCTCATTCATGTTTATTTCACGCTGTAACTGGTATTATTAAGGCGGAAGAGGAGATCGTTACACTTTTTCTTTTTCGTTACACTTTTTCTTATTATTATTTCTTGTTATTATTATTATCATATGTTGTAATAAAAAGTGCAAAAATAATATTTAATTTGTGCTAACGTCAAGGAAAATATTGGCCGGACAAGTAGAAATCTATAATGGTGGCCTAGTCGGGCAAACAAAGACATACAGCTGTTGAGCCCTGATAATATTCATAGTTTATGAAGTAATATTGAGTTCATTTGTAGTACAAGTATTCCTCAAGGCTTGTGCCGCCCTTGCATCCCTAAAGTGAAGTGGGGTAGAGCCGTTTTAAAGCCCCTGAAAAAAACTCTGGGAACCGAGAGCATGATATGATTAAAGTTGGGAAAGGGGGGTGGTGATGGGAGCTTAGCTGAGGGTTCCCTTATAATACTCTTGGTTCTGACACTGGAATCTCAAATATTTCTCTGGAGTCTCGGGAAAGAAAAAGAGTGAAACGGGAGGTGGAGAGAAAAATTGCTGAGAAAGTTTATGTAAGCATGTGAGCAGGAGGCCTAAGAAGGTTGAGGAATGCAGGAGCCCAGCAAACAGAATTAACCAAGCCAGTTCAAAGAGAAACGCATGGCTTTTTAAAGTGCAGACCAGGGGAATACAAGTCCTAAGCTGCCCTAACTTATCCCTCTGCTTCCACCTCCTCTACTACATATGTGAAAGCCTTGTAGAGTCACTCTCTGAAGGTCAGAGAATTGCTCAGAGTTAGGCTTCGCTTTGATGATATTCACAGCAGTTCTGCGAACGTCAAGTGTGCTTACAGGAGCTGATGGCTGAGGCTTATATGCATCCTTAAAAAAATGAAGATATTGACAGTTTTTGAAGGCAACTTGTCTCTTTTTGAAAATGAGGACTAGGGATAAACAGGGTTTAACATTTCATAATCCTCTATTTGACAACCTCGGTAATCTTTTTCTGGCTTTCTTATTTGGTGCAATTGCCAGCTTTTCATATGCTTGCAATTTGCAATTTCTCAAACTAGGGATGTGACTGTGCGTACATTTTCCCACCGGTTAATCGACACGTGACAACACAGGTAATACCGGTATCACTGAGGGGGTGGGTTGGGGAGGGACTTTGTAGTTTTTCCCTGTTTTCCATCTCGCTTTTAAATCGCTTATGAATGCACATGCATCCTTGCGCATTTTAGTCGCATTAGCATTAATTAGTGCGCAATTCGGGGATGGCATTTGCTTGAATGGTGGGTTCATCATTATTCTTGATGAACAACACAACAACAACAAAACAGTACAATGACAAACTCGCTTATAAATATTAAACAGAACTTTTATTAACAAAATTAATAAGCACTGCATATACCATTCTTATAAATTAAATCTGACTCCTGGTGCTGACCTGTGCTGCGACTCTCGTTCGGCTTACACTGAATTGAGCAGATGCATTCAGTTTTTAATTGTATTCTGTTCTCTAACTGAAATAAATGATTTTTATAAAAAATTCTAAACGATGGTGGGTGGTGGTGCCACCCTAGTGGTCAGGTGATGTAATCAGTGTGCGGCTGAACACCGCGTAACACCGACTATCGCAGCAGGCCTATCTCAAACTGAAGATTTGCCTTATGTTTTTACGTGTGTTTGTACAATAATACTGCTTTTACTGTATTTTTCTTCAAATGCAGCTTTGTTGAGCATAACCTCTTTCAAAAACAATAAATAATGTATTAAAAATAATTAATATTTTTATGATGGATGTTTATGTTATGATTTCAAGTGATAGACTGGAGAAAATAGGGAAAAGATCTGGAATTGACCCAAGCTGGATTCGGTCACATGGCCACCAGCACACAGCATGCCGGATATCTCGATCTACCTCGGATGAGACCTTCTCACTGAACCACATTTTGGGAAAGTTGAGAAACCTTAGAAAAGGGAAGGGAGCATGGAGGTTTTGCTATTCCCCAAATCCACTTAACATTCCCATCTTTATGGCTCTTAATACTCTCAACCAGGTCCGAACTTTAACATGTCAAGTCAACATCAGAAACTGTCCATGTTTGTTAACTCAGTGTAGAGTAAGTGTAGTCATAGCCGTATCATGATCTAATCAGTCACTGGGGATGTCGACCCAGTCTGAGAATGAAATTTGCTTCCTTTCTGTCTCTCTTTGTACACACAAATATGCACACACACCTATGTGCAAGGTCAGTCATGTTGAGTCAGTGCGAGCGGTTCTCATTGTTCATTGAGGCACTCAGGTAGCTGTGAAATGCCTCGCTTCAGGGTGAAGAAATGAACAGACAAAGAAGCCAGAAAGAAAGACCTGATTTAATTCTGTCATCATATTATATAGCTTTAGGGCTAATTTCACAACTTCCTCAACCACAGTTGATTCAAAGGTGTGGCAGAATACCTATGAAACAAGTTTAATGCACCGAATGAATCATTACAGTAACATGCAGTACAGAGTGTGTTTTAAAACTTCTTGTTGCTCTCATGTGCTGAGGATTATACCATTACTTAAGTGTGAGCACTAACACTGAAGAATGCCTGAAGCTTCTTTACAACAATAGCTTCTTCTCAGTCAGGGTTGGTTAGTATTGTAAAGGGCTCGTGTTTATGAATCGAAAATCCTGATTATTGTTAGGTAAATGTTCTTGCTTGTCAATTTGGTCCTGATCAACTTAGCCAGGCTTCTAGAAGACAATTGATTGTGGACAGGTCAGCTTTTAAATCCATGCTGTTGCTGTTGAATTTCAAGCCTATTCAGACCAAGTCAAAGTTTCAGTATTTTGTGAATTTTATAACGATATTTAAAGGTTTTAAAAGCTAAAAGATATGTATGCAATACAGTTTGCTGTGCGTCGTTTAGTGGCATCAGACAACCAAGACTAAAAGTCCTGAGCATTAAAATGGATCTGTTGGAAATATCTAGTAAATTGGTGTGCATTCGAATCTGGCTTGCAAACTTAGTTGCCTCTCTAAATAAGTCTCAGAAATGTCAAAAGTATAGAGGCTTCAGTGGGAGTGTGCTTGTTGGTGAAGTCATCATCCTAGTGACTTCTTTTACAGCAGCGGCCTTTTGAGCTTGAAGGAGCAGCTTTCTTTTGTGTGTATCCTCTGGTCATCCAAATGAGCACTCAAGCATGGGCAGTTGTTTGGCAGAGACAAAGCTCATTCTCTGTCTTGCCCTTTCCCTCTTCTCCCACCATCTCTTTCTCATCCACATCTATCGTTCAGCTCCTCTGACTCTATTTGACATGTTCTTATACCCTGCTAGTCGCTTACACGCACTCATTTGTCTTTGTCACTCTTCATTCTCAGCCAACCATCTACAAATAAAAGTCATTGTTTTTTATAAGTGTCGGCACAAACAATTTACACTCACCCTCAGTTCAATACACTTAAATCTCTACACGGGTATGAGTTAATCTTCAGTGCTAAACGAATCCTTTGCAAAGTTTAGTTTAACAACCTTACTGTTAAAGATGATTTATTAGGTTGCCAAGGCAAGAAACGCAATTACTATTTTTTGTACTTGTGGTTAGGGATTTGAACAAATCCCTGCCCTAAGAATTCAAATTAAGTATGTTACTCATCCAACATTATTTGTGCTACTACATGAACGCTGCCTCAAAAAAAAAAAAAAAAAAAACTCAGGAAGGCTGCTTTCAGTCATAATAATTCAGTCATAAAGTTATAATTGTTATACTTTAAAATGTAATTCATTCCTGTGAAAAAGTTTAATTTACCATCTTCAGTGTCACATGATCCTTCTCTTAAATTCTGAATAAAAAAACAATAAAAAAAAACAGCATTTAAACATTGACAAACTTATCCACTGTCACTTTTGATGAATTTAATTTGTCCTTGCTGAATAAAAGTATTAAAAAAATACTGACAAACTTTTGAGCGGTTTCATTTGCCTCATGTATTATGCATGTTCCTTCTTTAAGAATTAACTGTGCAGAGTTTTTACAGTGCTGATCTATGGGCCACCTTACACTGATAGCCAATGGCAAAATGAAGTGAGCTATCCATTTCCTTTCTCTCACCTCCTATATTAGAGCCTTAAGCTATTCATAACGTCAGGTGTTACAGATCAATGATGAATGAAAAATAAGGCCAAAAAGGTCAAATAAAACAGTCCGAGCTGCGAAAAGCAGCCATTTTTCCTTGTCTGTTTTATAAGCAGTAAGTCTATTTTTTCACACTTATCCCCCTTGAGGCTCCAGCTAGTCCTCTGAGTTTGCTAAAGCCCAGCAGAGCAAGTTAAGAAGACAAAGAACAAGAACTGGCGCAATGCACTGTGCAAAAGGCCGCTCTGGAACAAACAGGATAATGTTGTCAATTCCTTGTTTCATATGTCCTTGAGCGACATAAACATAATTGTACTTTGTAACTAAACAAAAATGTACTGAGCTGGCTTAAATAAAGTTTGAGAGTTAGTGAATGAGACTTTATTCTTGAAATGTTTGCAACATTAACAACATCGGATCTAGAGATTTTTTTTTAACCAACTAAGTATAATCTTTAAGTTCATGGGCTCAAGTTTAATCGGATCGAGTTTTCAACAACAGGAACCTGCCTGTTCTGGCAATGGTAAACTTTGGCCAGGGAGTGTCTATCTAGCTCTCTTTTTCATTCACACACACCCCACCTGCCTGCCCTGAGTAACGATGAGATCACTCGGCTACTGATAACATTACAGGTCCTTTCAGGCAAGCCACATCTTTACTGCCCTTAAACAAGCCTATGATTTAGTATGATACAATAAAATATAAGTCATTTACAGTAATATACGCAATAAAACAATTACTCTGCAACATAAATTATGGCACACCTTTTTACACTAGTGTGCATGGACTGGAAAAATATAGAGGTCACAGTCCAAGGCTCTTTTTGCTTTCTCACTCTCTCGCCATCGTATGTGATGGATTCGACTGGTCTTTGTATGCAGACCTGCTGTTTGCTCTCTGACGGCCTCCTCTTCCTCCCCCTTCTCATTCCTTTATGGCAGTGAATAGGCAGACTGTTGACACAGCTGAGTGCAATGCGGCACACATGTGAAACATCTCTAATGTTTTGAGATTGCAAGGTAGAGAGCCGAACAGGTGACTCTGGCTCAAAGCAAGCAAGTTTAATAAAGGCATTGTGCACTTAGAGGACCATAAGACGATCTATGGGAGGTATTAGGTTCCCACTTAAACCTATCAGAGACACTTATCTGCTTCTAAGGATACCATTATTGTGGCAAAGCATGATGGGTATAGAGTATTGTGGCTGTGAACAGTCAAAATGCTATTTAAAGGTCTACTTTAGGTTTTAGAGAGTTGGAGAAAGAAACACAGTATGTGTGAAGTGAAGTATACTCATTTGTGATGATGGTCATCCAAATATCACTTTATCTTAGTACCTGTTGCGGAATAAATTAATCATTGGTGACAAATAGGCCCTATGCTTGATTAAGGTGTTTCTACAATGGCTTCTGTTCCTGGAAATGTTTGCTTGATTATGAGTGTTTTATTAAAATAAAATGAATTTATTATTTTAAAAAAATAAAATGGAATAATCAGTTTTGAAATTGACATAAATGGGAATATGTACAACGGTTTATTTAATTCATGTTTAAAAGCGTAGTTAAATGTAACAAAATAATAAATGTTTAAATAATTTAGCCTACCATTTAAAATGTTAAACACGTTAACCATTTTTTTTAAAAGCATTGCCGATTTTATTTTAATTGTATTTTTTATTTTAATCAATACACTGTTAATTAGTGTCCTCCTAGTCCTCCATAGCATACATGCTAATAGGTGTAACTTCAAGTTGCCCATTGATTAGTCTTATGGAGATGTCACTAAGATTTCTCCATGTTCTCCTCAGGTGTGATCCGGACACAAGAACTGCTGGACCATGAGACCGTGTCTCACTACTGGCTGACGGTCTACGCCACTGACCGTGGTGTGGTCCCGCTGTCTTCCTTTGTGGAGGTCTACATCGATGTTCAGGATGTCAACGATAATACCCCACAGACCTCCGAACCTGTCTATTATCCATCCGTCATGGAGAACTCACCCAAAGATGTCTCCATCATCCAGATCGAGGCGTTTGACCCGGACACGAAGTCCAGTGAAAAGCTCTCCTACAAGATCACTAGCGGGAACCCCCAGGGCTTCTTCAGCATCAACCCTAAGACTGGTGAGTGTATCAAAGAGCTTTGTTTTGTATCTTACAGTTCTAGTAGTCCATTTGAAGATGGTGCTGAGGTTGACAGGAATAGACTGTAAGATGTTTGAGGTAATCAATTTTTTCAAATGTAGGCTCAGAGTAGATATAAGACAGATTTATCTCTAAATGACTCTTCACCAAATTGGTTTACCATTCAAATAATATATCAGAGTACATTTTGCTTTAATTCAAGAATAAAATGAATGCTGAAATTTCAGGATCATACACAGTGGGGGGAAAAGCAAATATTTTACTTTTGTGTAGCACACACACTTTAATTGCATCTGAGTGAACAAGCTTTAGTAAAAAAAAATGCATAAGCAGCACTGATAATAATAAGAAATGTTACTTGAACTAAATTTATTATGTATTTATATATTTAAATATATCAACGTATTATAATTTCTGAAGGGTCATGTGACACTGAAGACTGAAGTAATAACTGCTGAAAATTCAGCATTGTTCAGAGTTACACTTTAAAATATATTTGAAATTGTTAAAATATTTCACTATATTACTGTCTTTACTGTATTTTTTTTAATCAAATGAATGCCTTGGTGAGCATAAGAGACTTTTTTTTACTGAGCTCAAACACTGTCTATGGTAACAAACCGCAATTCTGTTAATTATTTGTTCAGGTCACACTCAACTCAGTCATTCATTTCCCAGTCAAGCATGGTTTGCAGAGCTGATTTTGTTCGTTTTGATGCCACATCAGTACAGTAAAAATGGTCCATTAAAGTAGACATTCATCCACAGGACACATACAAACAGACAGGAAGAGATAGGTTAGCAACGTCATAATGGTCTTCTGAGATTATTTGAGTGCCATCAGTTCCAAACTTGTTTTTTTTTTTATGTAAATCTACTGAAGCATAAGGCTCAGTGAATAAGCGTACGAAGGCACACTCGCCTGCTCTCAGATCTTTTGCGTGTTCTTGTTTGCTCACCCCCCCCCCCCCCCCCCTCTCTCTCTCTCACTGTCGTTCTCCTCTCTTTCTCACTCTCTTCATGGATCACTGTGTACGCATATGGGGTTTACTAAATGGACCCACACTGAATATTTTATACAGCTATGGTTTCCCTCCCTCATCCTCTTCTCCCCCGTAGAGTAGGGGATGATTTTGCCAACATACCAAGGAGAACAGGCGTGAAAAGGTGCAAACAGCAAACTCAAAGGCAAACTGTAGGAAACCTTGAAATGATTCACACTTCAAGTTCAGGACATTTCAGAAACATGTAAGGTCAGATTACCTAGCGGCTGCAATATCTCCACCATTGTTGTCTGAACTTGTTTTAGTGCTAAGAACAAATAACTTGTATTGCTTAACTGAGGAACACTGTGATAGCTAGTGGCTACAATCCTATTGCTCCAACAAGGAGAAGAGAAAAGACAAAAATGAGCCAACTATTGATTTACGCAAAACAAATTGTACCGCCCCTGAACAATTTAACGATAATGTTTTTGAAAGAAGTCTTCAGTCATTTTAATATGCTGATTTGGTGCTTAAGAAACATTCTCATTATCAATGTTAAATACAGTGTTGCTTAGTATACTTAGTATAGTTGCTTTCAGAATACTTTAAAGGGACTGTAAGTAACTTTTTAGGTAATTTATTATCTAAAATCAATATTTTTATTCATAAATATGTCCCCAATGGTGTACAAATACCTCTGCCAATTATCTGATTTTATTCTCGTAAACGAAGAATTGATTATATTTATATACATGGGACGGGTAAGTCCACGGAGGCTTCCATGTAGTTCCGCCATCTTGAAAAACTATAATAGCAGAGAGGGACAAAAAGTACGCCAACGCGTTTTCGTTCAGAGCCAGCGTGACGTAACTGACGCAAAAGAAAACATTGCTCTCTGAAACATTTTCTATAGCTCTCTTTTTTCATAAACAATCAATTAGCTCAAGTTGTGAATATTTTGCTACGTGCAGAAGATTGTTAGAGAATGAAAATGAATTGCTAAAGTTACTGCTAGCCACATAAATTGTACAAACCTCGGTCGCTTCTCTTCTCTGCCTTTGGAAACTTTCAATTCTATCAAGATCGTCTCTTGTAGCTGCCGGGCATCTTTGTCGTCGTTGTATTGACTCTCGCTCTCCTCCTCTTCCTCGCCTAGATCCCACTGATCCACTGCCTCTGTCCTCTTCCTCTACCTCTACTTCTTCCTCTCCCTACTGTTGAATCATCTGATGATGATAGCACGCACTTCAGAAAATATAACGAGTAAACAAAACTACTAATTACAATAGTTCATGTTTTTGACACTCAATTCATACTGTAACATTCGTTTGTTCGTTGTGTCAATTTGAAGTTTGTTTGAAATAACAAACCTGTTCACCCGAAGGAAAACTCGACGAAGTGCATTAGAAGACATCCTGTCATAGATGCAACACGCATTTGAAAACGCGAGGCGCTGGAGAGCACAATTCGTTTGAATGCAAAATACAATTTCACCGCTAGATGGGAGTAATTCTTCCTTAATGCCCCTTTAATGAATAGAAAGTTCAATAAAGCAGCACATTTATTTGAAATAGAAATTCTGTAATATTATACATTTTTTTCACTTTTGATCAATTTAATGCATCCTTGCTGGATAAAAGTATCAATTTCTTTAAAAAAATAAGTGACCTCAAACCTTTGAACGGTAATGTAAAGTAAGAGTTTTGAGCTATAAATCAAGAATTTCATGAGAAATGTTCAGAGCGAAGTTTGAGACATTTTTGGAGATCTTTTCTCAAACTTCTGTGTGTGATATTACTAGGGTCTTCCTATGAAATCTTATGCAAACTTATGCAAAAGTCTCATTTGCTCTAAATTCAGTCCCATTGCTGTCTAGGAGGAATACCTGTGATATTAAAGAGATCTTGTTTGTGAATTTTTCTTTCCTATGGGTACGGGTCTCTGAAATCCACAATATTTCAAATCCACTAAGTGAGAATGTGAAATGAAAAGCCCCCTGAAGCATTGTTCGACTTTGTGAACCTGAAAGCAATCAGTCTGAGAAACTGGCCCTGAAGTTTAATTTGAGTTGAAGGTTTTGGCCAGTCTGTGAAAGTTGGTGGCCAGCCTCTCTCACAGTGTTTTACTGACTTGTGTGGTCTTTTTTTCCGCATGCAGTTACATACACAAATGTGAAGGTTATTTTTGCTAGCATTGGCCAATGAGTTTTCAGACCAAATAAGGGTTTGTCCTCCAGCAGACGGTGTTCTCTCAGTAACTGTTCCACACTTGGATTCGCTCCAGGGAAAGAAAGAAAGAGAAGGGAGGAAAAAAGAGAGGCAGTCTTGATTTTTTAAGTAGAATATTAACCATTCCAGGAGCGGCAGATGTGTGGATTATAAGTGAATTTTGTGTGCGTTTGTGTTACAATAAGAAAGAGATAAGACTTCTATGTAGGAAATGTCTTTTTGCAACGCTTCTAGTTTCGTGTTCTGAAGTTCTTTGTTCATAGTCATCAACAAAGATGGTTCAAAGAAGTTCCTGAAACATTTTGTCATCAAGTGCATATCAGATCTCTAGAGGAAAGGCTCTGCAAACCATAACTGATCTCGTACAACCATATCGGTATGTAATATAGACGGTACATAGTTTGTTAAAAGCACAGGGTTCTTCTCACCCACCCAAACACTTACAGACTCAGACATAATATAACATAACTGGGAGTAATAAGGGATGGGTCCGTCTCTTCCTAGATAACAAACAGCTGCACAGTATGCACATGTCTGTCAATTAATGAAGTTCAATGGAGGAAATCTGTAACACAGACCTGGTTACATCATATTTATCACATCACCTTTATTATGTTCAATTTAAACAGTGTTTCTAAAAAAAAAAAAGAAGAAGAAGAAGAAAAAAGGGGGATGTTATTTTCTGTCAATGAATAAACTAAAATGCAGCCTTAAGGCAATGGTTAACTACAACTAAAACTATTAAAATTTGTTTTCAGTAATTGTAATAAAGCTGAAATAAAATATGTAAATATTAAATAATTGAATTTAAAACTGAAAATAAAGGTACATGGGTATATTTTAAAAAGCTAATACAAATGGTCAAAAAACACATGAAATGACTACAAATTAAACTAAAATTAAAATTAATACTATAGAAATAATACTGCCTCAAGGTTGATTGGTTTGTCTGGTTGAATTTCCTTTAGCTCAGTTTTACTTATCATGGCTGATGAATGAACAAGATAATGCTTTAATAAGCATTTCACAATAACCAGGAGTATAACCCATTTAATCATGATGACTTGCACTACTGTTTGAGTTTGAGCTCAGAAGGAAAATGAAAGACTCCACTTACTAACACAGAATGAAAATGGAAGAAAAAAAAAACATTCACTGCTTCCTTACTCCTTAGAATAAAAATGAAAGGTTCCAAGAAGCACTACCTTTAAAAGTAAATGAAAAACTTCAGTCACTACCTCAAATAAATGAAAGATTTTGGTCAGATTTCAGGGACTTCTGCAAAAAGAAGGTGAGAGAAAAATCTCTAAGTGGCAGCCACATTACAACGGACAAGATATAATGTCAGCTCTGTGGTTGCCTTTTTTTTTAAAACATAAATTTAACATCCAAAATCTAAACCCTTTCATGTGACGCTGCAAACCTGTAGCATTAAAGTTTGTTCTTATAATGAATCTAAGACAGGGAGGAGCAACTATGTTCCCTGAGATCCACTTTTGTAGAGTTTAGCTTCAAGCCTACTCAAACACAAATGAACAAGCTAATCAAGGCCTTCAGGATTGCTAGAAAGCCACAGGCATGTGAGTTTCATCAGAGTTGGAGCTAAACTCTTCTTGAGGGCCAGAGTTGCCCAGCCCTAAGTAAGAGGTCACACTGTGAGGTTTCAGTGTTCTATTGGTCACACGACTTCACGTGATGCAAATCACTGATCAGAGTTCACCAAGTTTGAACTTTGGAATGTAGAGAACTTTGCACGAGCCTGTGTTTCCGATTTCCTGTATTTGTATGAATGGAAGTCAATAGAAAATAAAGTGTAGTGTGACAGACCCTTTTATCCCAGGTAAGGCAGCAGACAAGCTTGGTGTGTTCCAGCATATCAAAACCTGTTAAACTTTTATCAGCTCCAAACTAAGAGATCCACACTAAATCTTTCTACACGACAACCAGTGTGAGAAAGTGTACTTGTGAGAAAGAAAGAGTGTGCAGTGTCGTTGTCTACAATACTGTTAGACATTTAAAAAAATGTAAAGAGTTTCATGCGATATGGCTCAAAGCAATTAAGCAATTAACTCGTAACCCTTATCACAAGCTGCAATAACACCATAGCTACCTGCGTTGTATATATTTGAACAAGGTTTCCATGAACGCTTCATCGAGTATAGAGTTTAATTGTTATCACTGCTGACCTCTATTATTAGTATTTAATTTTTCTGTACAAAACGTCACGCCTGACGATAAAACAGTTAAATATACAGCTGGCCAAAGCTCAGTAATTACATGCTCAGAAACAGCAGAGCCCTGCGCTGGCTCATCTACAAAGCTGCCCTGCAAAAAATAGGACCTGTGGGAAGAAACAGAATAAACATGTTTGTTGGTTTCCTGGTAGATCGGTGAAGAGCACATCTGCAGCCTTGGTGTTTGATTGTTTATTTCTCAGCTAATGATGTCGTGATGACGGAATTTCCCTTGCAGTGATTTTGAGGGGCTCAATATTGCGATATGCAATATTATTGCCTTTAATTTTTGCTATATATATATAGGGCTATTGTATTAGTAGCCTATAATAGTTAGTTCTGGTCCTCAAATCTATCTAACTGGACGAGAGGCTCTCTAAGACTGCTGATGTTTCACCAGTATCAGCACTTCTGGTCTCTGCACGTTCTAGACAGGCTTGTCAGTCAGTGTAAATTGCATTATAACACCATTATTCAGTGTTTACATACACAGGTACACAGAGTCTTAATTTAGTAGAAAGGAGCCAGTTGGTGAAAAAAATACATTCTTATCTGTTGTTGTCATTATAAGCTTTTTTACACTTAATGCATGTGTATTGAATGTTAAATAAGAAGGGCAAAGCCTCATGAAATCCTAGTACTACAATATTGCGGTTATCGCTACAGCCCTATTATCAGCTGGCATATTTGTCTTCATGGTCACAAAAGCACCTTGGACGATATTGACTGGTTGATTTAGTTTTGTGTGATGTAACTAAGAGCTTGGATGAGAGCTTGGATTTTTTTTTTCTTTCTTTGGCAGCAGTAAACAGGTCTTAGTGCTGCTTTTGTTTTTCATTGAAGGGAACATGTCACGGAAAACACGATTTTCCCTTGATCTTTTGTTTCCTTGAGTTTATTGTGCAATGTAGACATAATCGAATGTGCACAACACAAAGCTCCCACACAGTCCATTTTTAGAAAGCTGTAAAATGACAAAAACACACATCTATATGAGCACATTCCATCCATACATCCATACATCCAAATATAGAGGTAAATTAATATATAAATTAAATAGTGATAAATAAAAAGAGAAGTAAATAAATATAGATATTTTAATTATTTATTTACCTCTATATTTACCCATCTACCTCTCTTTTTAGTTCTCTCTATTTATTTATCTCCTTTATTTATTTATTTATTTATATGTAGATAGATAAATATGGATATATAAACAAATAGAGAAAGATATGTACAAATTTTTTTTTTTTTTTTTTAATCAGACAAAAATAAAGGAATTCAGGTAAAAGACAGTCAGGCAATAAAGAAAATGCAAAATACAGCCGCCTTAAAATTCCAGCTCATAACATCTGAAGACTGTAATTTTCTCTGACACCTGTGCGCCACAGCCACACTCAACAAAAAAGCACTAGAATTTTCCATGGAGAGAGCTGGCAGAGAAACATGGATCCCGGTTGAATTTGTGTTTTGTCCTAGAGCTGCTTTCATAGCCGCAGATTTGTTCAGCGAGTGTAGCTAAGGATAATGACACGCACTACAGGTGAACAGATTGTTCCAGACTTTGAGTCAGGTCATGCAAAAGAACCCGAGTCTGGTTAACCTGCACACACTGACCTCAATCCCTTCCTCACAGGACAGATAGAGTGAGTGAGTGTGTGGGTGTGCATAAATATGGTATGGATGTACATACACACATGTTCCAGCATAAGTGCTCATGCATTAGCTAACACACTCCCTTTGCCCCTTTATTCTATTCATGAAATTCCCTCACTTTCTCTTTTTCTTTAAGGTCTTTCCTAGAGGCCTTTGCTCTGTGTAAGGTGTGTGGGCAGGCAGTTTGCTAGCATCTCAATCTTTTCCTTTGTACTGTTGAAATGCTTTCTCTCAATGATTGCACTACACTTTTTTTTTGCTCGTATGTGTAGTGTAAGATATATTCTTTCTACCCTCTACTTGTCAGTGAAGAGAAATTAACCTATCTGCTTGAAAGCTCCTTTCAGCCTGATTTTCAAATGCACCCCACGGAGTTGGACTTCGAACAATGTGATAAAAGAAAAGCCTTTATGTGAAGGAGTGTATTTACACAAGTGAACGTAACTACTAATTTCTCAGAGTGGAAGCGCATGTGTAGAGAGAGAGTGAGAGAGTGAGAGAGACAGAGTAGTTCACCCAGAAAAGAAAACTGTCTCAGAGAACCCAATTGTGACAAATAAAAGATACACCCGGGATATTTTGACACTTGGGGTATCATACTCTGCACTTTTGCGGAGTGATGTTTATTGTAATTCATATTTATAGTTATATTTGATTGTATTACATCACCAGATAAAAATAAAAAATGTCTTGAATTTTAAACCATTCATGTTTCAATTAATATTTCATGTATGCAAATTATTACAAAAGACATTCAGACATTGACAAATTTCACAAGACAATGTCATGTCGTCATCTGTATTTATCGTTGTCCATTTTATTGTAAAATAGCATATAATTTTAGACAGCAAAAACATTTTATTTGACAATGTAGACAACAGAATTGCTTACACAAATGTTTGTTGAACACTGATTATACTCAGTTTGACTTCATAACATTTTTTTAAAGTTTTTGGTAACTGAAATAAAAGTTAAATAAAATTAAATGTAAACATGGGATGGAAAAACGTAACTTGTTGCCTTGGCAGCAAACTGAAGTATTAAAATCAATAAAAATAAAATAAAAATAAAGCTATATAGAAAAAAACGAATAAACATAACATTTCAAAAAACTAATATTAAATTAAACAAAACTGAAAGTAAAAAAAAAAAGCTAATTCAAAATATTACTACTTTACTATAATGGTATATAAATAATAAATGTAAAAATTACACTGCACATGTTGAGTGTTATTTTTGGACCTTGGGTGTGCAGGTAGTGTGAGAATGGGAATTATTTCTCTAGCCTGGCAGGCACAAGCAGAAAGAATTGTGCTCAGTACAATGCTGACAGCTCTTGTTCTGGTGTACAATCCACACTCACACATATTCCTGGAAATATCAGATCTCTGGTGTAATACCCGATATCTGCATTAGCTCTCTATTTGTCCTCTTACCACAGTACTTTTAGCTCTCTGTACTGACTATATCAAGAGCACTGCTGTTGGGCTAGAAATCGGCTCAGGTAATTAGAAGTCTATGAGCCACCTCTGTGCCTTTGAGCTCTGCTCTGCTTGTTTAATAGGAGTGAAAGGAGGATATAGCTGCAATGGTTCACAAGGCCTGCTTTCTCCTTTCCACCTTCCTACTAACTTTTAGTAAGGGCCTGCTTTTTTTTAGATGAGAAAAAAAGGGGGGAAAAAACTGTGGGTTGTTATACAACAATGCCATGTGCTCTTTTCAAAGGGTTCAACCCAAAGCAGGGGAGGCTTGAAAAGAAATGGATACTATGTCCAACGACTTCCTGTTGTTTCCTGCCTTTTAGTCTCCCACAGTTGGCATGACGCACAAAAGGTTATTTAGAATGCAAAACTAAAGAGAGATGCAGAGGGGTAAAAAAAACACAAATCACTCCCCCTCCCTCACACTCATTCCTGTGGATAAAGTTGCAGGGTTTTAGAGGCTTGTAAACATATCCACCGGCACACCTGTCCTGTTTGTTTACTGCTAACCTACGGTTTTCACAAACCAGATATCTCTCTGATATTCAACCCAGCCGAGTGAGCGAAAGTCCATTGAAACGTTTGACCTCTGACAGAATCTTTGCATATGTTACACAGACAATTAACAATGTGATTTGCCATTGTTAAAGACGCTTGTGATTATTAGTATCCCCTCAATGCTAAAATAATTTCTCCTTTTCCAATTTAATATTCAGAGACCAATGTAAGAAAGCCATTTATAGGCTGACTTCCACTATGGCGCTTGAGTGACCTGATATGTCAACTTCTGAACCAACCAGTGTTTGGGGCGGGACTAACTTGGAATGTGAACACTAGAGTGCTGCGTATTTTTGTTGGCCAAGTTGGCACCCCCTGTGGTTCCCTTGAAAATAAGGCAAAAGGGCTTTTCCATTATTATTGAAGAAAATAAGCTTTGTGATAAACAAAAGTTTATGATTCTTACACAGTTCGTTCATCGAGATAATCTTCACAAGTTAAGCTAACTTCTAGGAATTTTGAAGCCTAAATATAATCAGCAGAAGTATAAAGCTAAATTTAGGCTATACACAAAGAACATCGTAGTTGTATGACTTTAACATCACCTCCACTAAGCTTCTGACAACTCATTCAATCTTTATTTAAGATTTAGTTCAAATAGTCTGCTAGAGAGTGAGTATAATAACTAGTGAGTAGTTGCATTTTTCTGTTTGGCATATTAATGTTTAATAATGTCCACAACAACTTCTTAGTAGCCACTTTTTTAGCAAGGGCCTTTTTCAAGACACTCATAAAAAAAATCACGAGTGGGGTATTATTGATTAGGGATCCACCGAAATTTCGTCTAGCGAAAATTTTCAGCCAAAACAGCTGTTTTCGGGTTTGGGCCGAAATCAGTGACCGAAACAGATGTTTAATTAGCGCTTCTCCAATGGCACATTTTGACTGTTCAGCATCTATTTTGTGCACACAACGTGGATAAGCTACAACAGTTAAACATGTCGGTTCTGTGCACACTATAGCTCTGGATTGACAATATTAATTTCTCGATTTTAATAGGCAATTATATGATTTCTCTCTAAAATCTTTGTCTATGCTGTTTTCTGTTGATGTTTGAACAAAGCTTCACCAAATATTTGTAGCGCGCCTGCCATCCAATAATCTCAAAAAGCTTTGTGCTTTGTTACTTTTAATATGAAGTAAAGCCAATAAATAATCAAACAATAAATTAAGTTTTGGCGCTCTTCTTTAATACAGCATGACAGATCACTGTAGCGGCAGCATGGATGAAGCGAACGATCATCTCATCTGTACTCTTTACTAGTTACAGCTCGAAATAAACATGGGTGAACACCAGAAGCTATGTTGAAAGATACAGTACATTACAACTTACTGAAATAAATCTCGTCTAATGTAATCATTCTGTCAGTTTTTCAACTGGGGAAAGATGTAAATAAAACAGCTTGTAGGCTATACAGTAACACTTATCGTTAAATTTACCTCAAGAAAGCTATTCAATTTCTAAAAAGTCATCAAAAGCATTTTGATAAATATATGTACTGTATTACATATTATATTTGTATTTAACCTGTCATTATTTAATGTAGGCTATGTTTGAATTAATCTGTCATGAAGACAAGTTATTACAGTTTATTGTCATTTAAATGTTTATTTCACCAACAATCTGGAGTAGAAACAATTCTGTTATTAAAACGTTGATGTAAATACTGCAATTTAAATGTTTGTACAACACAGTTTTAGCTATTTGATTAATATATAAGTTTGATTAATTAATTTATTTGTTTTTTTTTGGCCAAGTGAATTCTGAATTTTTGGTTTCTGCCCAGAATTTATTTCGGTAGATCCCTATTATTGATGTATTTTATGTTGTAGAAGAAATTGTGAAAATACCTTGAGTTTGTGTTAACCATAGAGATTAATTCAGGTATTTAAACACCCCCTCAACACCCACTCAACTTTTGGTTGACTCATTTCCAGGTTTTAGGACTCATTCCTGCAGCACTCGATCATTATTTTTGCGATTCCTTTTGGTGCCACTAGTGGTGCAGAAGCACCTCATCCAAGACGGGGCAGATACTTTTTGTGGTAGTGTGCCATACCTTGTGATGTAGAAAAAAATCAATGCAGCAGTCTTAATGCGAACATGACCTTGCGCACACATGCTTGCACAGAGGCAGGAATGCAGTGGTTTAGTGTAGTAAATCCAGGTCGTCCCCATGCATGAGTGAGCCATGAGCTCTGGAATACTCAAATCAGAAAGAATGTTTTGAAAGAGAAATTATCTGCCAGGGATTTGTCTCTTTATTCTTGTTCATTCTCTCTCTCTCTTCCTGACCCACACCACTCTAAATGGAGTTAGTACACCGAATAGAGCGGAGGTCTGAAAGCTCAGTGTTGTTAATCTCAGTCACTCTCAGATAGGAATTTCCTACCATCAGCTGCCCCATTTCCAGGGGCCTTTGGTTGCTAAATGCGGAGACTGAGCTGAAGCCACCGGACGAGACAGATGGGATTTATTCTGATCATGTTTGCTTTATCCACCAATGATTTTGAGAGGACCTATTTTTTATGTAGTATACATATATTTCCCAGATCAGCAAAATTGCTCCTTTTGAATTGTTTCTACTAGATATGCACAATATTTCTGTAATATAATTGTTGATATTTTTACCATTTATTTGAGATTTTACATTTACTTATGTTTCATGCCAACTTTAATGGTGGCGTATCCCTAATAGTTGCTGCTGTTGCTTATGTAATCTTTAATTGCAAGCTCTGATTGAAAATGAATTACTACTTACAGGGTTACTTTGCCTCTATAAATCACTGTTACTGTAAATGCCTTGAACTTGTCCTTTATACGCTATTTAATGTAAACATGAAAAAAAAAAAAAAAACAGCATTTGCATTTTTATTCCTTTTATGACCACATATTTGTGTGTGTAGTGTGTCTTTGATAGGCTTTTATTGAGTGTTCTGAGGTTAATGGTGTAAGGCTAATGTGGGGCTTTTCTGAGAGACACAAATCCAGCAAAGACTCCTTTCTCAACTTCAAGTGTTGCCCTTCTATCTCTCTCTCTCAGCTCTGAAATGGCTGCCATTCACACACACAGTATGTGTTAGAATGGGGAGGAGGGTTAGGGTCCATTTGGGAACGTTGCCCGGGTCTGCCCACAGTAGAGCACATCTTTGTGTGTGTACTCATTTATCTATGTAGCTGTGCCACGGACTGTTTTGTGCTTGTTAGTAGGCCTTGAGAGCGTTTTGTATGTACATTCATCTGTGTTTAATAGTGCTGCATGTGCGCTTCTTTAAGTGTGTGTGCTTACTGCTTTAACATGTCTTCGAGACCCTTAATGAGGAATGTGGCACCTCAGTCTCAGATACGGAGTGTTGCATTCCTGCCTGCTAAATGATACCTCCTCTAAAGTTCATCAATGGCCTACTGTCTGAGTGAGGGAGAGTTCAAGTGAGCCAGAAAAAGAAAAAAACCCAAGCAAAAGTGTTTTAGAGGAAAGAGTGTCATTTACAGAGGCATTTCGATGCTCTTTTTGTTGTTTTCCTTCTGATTTTATCCTTTTCTTTTGTCCTGGGGCAGTGTGTCGGCACTATCATTATATGTGAGATTTCTCTATGGGTTTATTGTAGGAGTACAGTGGTTAGCAGAGAGGATTTTAGGCGAGGGTCACGCGCTTGCAATCAGCGAGACAAGCACTAACTGTAAGTACCTCAGACTATGCAGACAGAACAAATAATGAAATATTTGGGCAAAATTTATTTGCTTTCTCAGAGGGTAAAATTAGGGCTAATGAAATGATGTCCCTGCAGAGAGGACGATTCACCCGTTTGCTGGTGTCCCCACCAGGCTTCTTAAATAGCCAGAGATCCTTGGTCAACCAAACTAGCATTAACTTCACAAACCAGTTCTTTCTTTCTTTCTTTCTTTCTTTCTTTCTTTCTTTCTTTCTTTCTTTCTTTCTTTCTTTCTTTCTTTCTTTCTTTCTTTCTTTCTTTCTTTCTTTCTTTCTTTCTTTCTTTCTCTCTCCGCTCTCTCTCTCTCTTTCTTTCTTACTCTTTCTTTCTTTCTCTTACTTTCTTTCTTTCTTGCATCTCCCAGCTTCATTCTTGTTTTTCTTTTTCCAAAAATGGCTGAACTGTAATTTTCTTTGGCTAGCCTAGCCCAAGACCGTTTTTTTTGGCCCGGGAAGAAATGGATTGTGGCTACGAACATGGGCGTCTGTTTAGCAGCATGTTCTTAAGGTCCATCCAGCAGACGTACACCTCAGCAGTACACGCATATGCTCACGTGGAACGATATCTAGGGGAAGGGGGATTATTTCAGTCGAGAGATTTGTTTTTGCTGCATATGCACATGCAATATATATTCATGTTAACTCATGAAATAGTATTTAATCGTGGAAAAGAGACTCCTCGGAGACATGTAAAAGCTAATTTACTCAGAATATCAGCCACATATTATTTCTTTACAAATCCTAATAGTGAATAATAAAATATTGCTTGTAAATTCTTATAAAACCTTGTTAAAGTGCCTATTTAATGTCCTTTTCCATTCTGGTCAAGTTCTTGGTCTATAAACTTACCATTGCCTTTAATATAATGTTTTAAAGTGTAGAGATTTTGATCACTGCCCACATTCAGAGTTTATTTTCATTCCCATGTATGACTGCGAGAGAAAAGGAGAGAGAGATGGTTAGCAGCCTAACACAGTTTTGACCAGGAGCAAGAGGCGTGTTGTGGCCAGGCTATTTCTGCTGCCTGCATGTGCGCCATTGATGGCTTCTGGTTTCGGAAATCCTTTTTCTGCACTAATCAGACGTGGTGCGGTCGGCAGGCGTCTCTCGTGTGGCCGGGGCTGGCAACGTCAGCCGCGTGCTCTGCCCCATCTAATGTACAATTATACTGACGGAGAAACACAAGTCTGCTTATTATCTGCAATCGAGATGCTCTTTACAGAAATGTGTGCTCATTTGCATTGTTGTTCAATCTGCCTGTCTGCCTGTTTATAAACTCTTCTCCAGGTTCGGCACTTGATTTCACTTCCAGTTGAATATCCTTTTAGCTCTGATTCGATTTTGCTGTATTATAAAGCAAAGCTCTTGAGAGAAATCTTCAAAAACCCACCACAGAAAAACATACACCTACTAACAGGTTCACACACGGAGTAAACGCAGTGATGGTTACATTGACATTTCACTCATCTTTTCAGCGTTTGAAGCTCTTTATAATGAGTGTTGTGTGTTTGGTTGAAGGTAGCTTGTGAGGTTTGGTTGGCAGTGTGAGTGTGTGTTTAAAGCATGGCTATTTGCTCAGCTTTAAAACAGTCCTGACACAGGCACAATGCCATTTTCTGCAGTTCTGTGCAGCTGAATTTAACGTGTGTGTGTGTGTGTGTGTGTGTGTGTGTCTGTGTGTGTGGAAGGGGGGGTTTACTCAACAAGATTGCACCCAGAAGTTAAATAACTTTTACAAAACTCCCTTTGAGAATGTCTTGGTACATCCTCAAAGATGAAAATGTATTATTACACTAACAAAAATGTAGTAAAGAAAACTGTTTATCCATGTCTAAATGTTGCACTAACTGAACTTGTGAATTTGGATAAAGTTATGATGAGTTTTAATGGGATTATTAAATTGTGCTCATGTGCTTGCAGGTCTAGTTGCCACCACTTCTCGGAAGCTGGACAGAGAACAGCAGGATGAACATATTCTGGAGGTAAAAACCCCTATACATCCACTGATCACATTTAATAATCTTCCTAAGAGTTTAACACTCTTCCATACAATCACAATCCTAAAAACGCATATTTAGAGAGGTCCTAAAAGGCTCCTTTTTTCTTTTTTCTTTTCTTTTTTTCCCTTCTGGAAAGTTCTGGGTTAAAGTTAAGCTATATGTACATCATCTGTGGTATGCTCTTGATTACCAAAAGAAACAATTTCTTTAAAACAACAACATAAATGGTCTTGCAATTGAAGTCTAAGGGGCATCCATTGTACATTTCACAAGATATTGTACATTTCTTACCATTCAAATACCATTCCGTTTTTTTATGATCAACAAGGCTGCATTTATTTGATCAAAAATACTGTGAACTATTAGAATTTAAAATGCCTCTTTTCTGTTTAAATATATTTTTAAAAAGCATTTTATTCCTGTGATGGCAAAGCTGAATTTTCAGCATCATTACTTCAGTCTTCAGTGTGACATGATCCTTCATAAATCGCCCTAAAATGGAGATTGGGTGCTAAATAAACGTTTCTTATTGTTATCATTTTTGGAAACTGGTGTGCTGCTTAATATTTTTGTCTAAACCATGATACTTTTTCAAGATTTTTTTGATGAATAGGAAGTTCAAAAGAACAGAATTCATTTGAAATATACAGTATATATTTTTTGTAACATTACAAATGTCTTTACTGTCACTTTTATTCAGTTTAATGCATCCTTGACAAATAAAATGATTAATTAAAAAATAATAATAATAATAATAATAACAATAAAATATATTATTATGTAATGTAATTTCTTGCAACTTTATTTTATTTATTTTTTTTTATTTTTTTTAGCTGGCCTACTTTATTGCTGAACCCTGTTTTGTAGTTTAACCTACAAAACTTTAACCTGGAATATTATTTTAAAGCGAACTCCTTGGGAGCAAAGGAATCTTAATAAGGGGGAAATGAGTAAAAAACTTTAGAATCTAAAAAACTTCACGGCACAAGACACCAAACTAAACTGTGCACGTGAGTGGATTGCATTTCCCCCTCCGTTCCTTCCAACGTGCTTCTGTGGGGATTTATATATCCGGTGTGTGTGGAGGGTAGGTGTGTGTGTGTATATGCGTGTGGGGTTTGCCTTTGTTCTCTCTCAGTGTACCGTCTCGGGATTAGGCAGGCCAGAACAGGAAGCATCACCCTGCCCAGCCAAAGTTTATACTTGTGGATTTTAATTGAGTTGCAAGCTTCTCTCACTCTCTCTCTCTCTCTCTCACTCTTTTTCTCAATAACTCTTTACCACCCTCTCACTTCTTTCCACAAAAACCAACCACAGTTTGCTGATACTTCAAGTCGTGCACAGAAGATTTCAGAGATTGATGCTCCTTTAATTATCGTTATAGATTGTGCAATTCAAGGCCTGTGGCATTTTGTTTAATTTGGCAAATTTGGCACCATCCCTTCCCAGTTCTTTCATGCCCATTTCTGCAACTCTAATTGTTTTGTAAATGACAGAAGGGTTGCGGACAGGAAATGAAACCAGGGAGGATGGTACACCCTGCAGCATACGCTCATCCAGTGCCTGTCCTCCCTTCTTCTCTCCATGCCTCAGTGATGTGAAGAGCTCCTCTTGACTTCAAAGCAAATCCTGCTGACCGATAGACAGTAGGCTTGTAATTAGCTAATGCCAACAATTCAGCTAAATATCTGTAGTGCCAAGATCCCCTCAAGGTTAAATCTGTTTCACTAGTTTTTAATTCACTAAGCTTTTTAGTTTTACTGTCGAGATTGGAGTTTGGTGGTGCATGTAGTTTTATTCGATTTGAAAGCTGTATATCAGCTGTCTTAACCTTAAAGGAGAACTCGGGGCAATTTTTAAGTTAATCTTGATCGTTAGACCTTTGTGAGTACTGTCTATAGAAAAAAAAACGAACCGGATTGGTGCTTGCGACGCGGAGCTGCGACCGCGAATGCCCAGAGCTCCCACTCAGCTAAAACGGCTGCTCTGGGGGCATGTACATAAAGAGCGTTTTTGAGCCTCTTAACAGACACATAATGCAATTAAAATATCTGTCCAACATGAACAGGGGCCTTACCTGTAAACAAGATGCGTTTAGCAACTTAGCCATGGTTTAAATTCACCTAAATAGTGTTTTAGACGGCAAGCTGTAGTCTCGCGCTGAAGTCTCGCTCCTCCCACCTGGACTCACGTGGGAACTCAGTTGTAGCCGGGATTGGTAAATAGTGTCCAGGTGGGAGGAGCGAGACTTCAGCGCGAGACTACAGCTTGCCGTCTAAAACACTATTTAAACCATGGCTAAGTTGCTAAACGCAACTCGTTCACAGGTAAGGCCCCTGTTCATGTTGGACAGACATTTTAATTGCATTATGTGTCTGTTAAGAGGCACAAAAACGCTCTTTATGTACATGCCCCCAGAGCTGCCGTTTTAGCTGAGTGGGAGCTCTGGGCATTCGCGGTCGCAGCTCCGCTTCGCAAGCACCAATCCGGTTCGTTTTTTTTTCTATAGTCAGTACTCACAAAGGTCTAACGATCAAGATTAACTTAAAAATTGCCCGGAGTTCTCCTTTAAGGAGCTGTAAAGAATGCTTTTCACCTAACATTGTCTTTTACCCTTTTAATTGCACTTTTAAATAGAAAAGCAAGGTTGCATAAATTGGGGGCCAGCTTGATCACATTTAAAGTCTCTGGGTTTATCGAGTAGATACAAATACATATATCCACATTAGAAGAAATGGGAGCTATGTATCTGCTTTTTGTAGCATCAAAGATATAACTGAAGCATACTTTCAGCTTTAGTATGAACCATCTTCCATGAATTTGTGGTGTAATGAACAATTTAGTACACCAGTCCATTCAGTTTCTTTATAATTCCATAGCTTGTTTATAATGCCTGATCAAACAAAAACATATAATACATATAACAAATAAATAATTTTCTAAGCTATTTCCTGTTAATGAAAAATATTAATAACCTAGTTCAGACGACATGCACCATGAAGCGATTTTGTAGGAATCCCCATTAAAAATGATTTCTGCCAAAATAATTACTTTGAGGTCATATGTGAGCTCAACAGGCATACTGAATTGGTCATTACAGCTGCACTAACCCCCGGTTTGACAGACAAGGTCTATACCTAGTCCCAGACTAAAATGCATGTTTTAACTTTTTTAACTGAAAGCAGCTTGCACTGACATATGTTAAAATATTGTTTTGTCTCAAGATGCACACCAGTAATGTTTTTTTCTAAGGCATGTTTATAAAAGCCATTTAAATATCCTAATTAAAGTAAGGCATAATCCTGGCTTAATCTAAGCCCTGTCTGTGGAACCAGGCATATATTTATCTACAGCACTGCCGCTAAAAGAATATTAAAATAAAATAAAACTAGATAGACTGACTAGTCAGTTGGATCATAATGTGATTTTTGGATACATTTCTCTTGTTCAGAGCAACTGTCTTCTTTGTTCAGACACCTTCTTGGACTGTTATGATCTCATGTTTAATTTGATTACCACGCTGCTTTAGACCGGCTGAGGGAAGGACTAATAAACAAATGACCGTCAGTCCAGTCACTGTTCACACGCATTCTTCTGGATCCTGTTTCTCCTTTTTTTTTCTCGCACTGCTCCGGTGGCCCACTGCAGTAGTCATGACAACCCTGGCAATTTGGATTTTTGGCCGGTGTTTAGTCAGGGGTCCAGCAACAGGAAGTTGTTTATTGACATCTTCCCTCCAGGGGTCTTGTCTCACCCAGCCTCTCGCCCAGGAGTCTGGCTGTCTCTCTCCCAGGGGCAGTGCAATCCTGCTGGGCACAGCACTGCAGGGGACTGGGGAATGAGCTGGTGCTCAGGGGTTCGCTAAGGTTAGTTGGAGGCAGAAGAGGCCTGTGGGGGAGGGAGGGGCAGTTATACGAGGCCAGGGTGAGGGCATTTGAGTGTGTGTGTGTGTGAGAGATAAATGGGAGAGAGCCCTGAAAACTTTCACACACACTTAAGAGCTGGGAAGGAAGGTGTAAGGTGAAAATGCTCCTAGAGGGGGAAGGGAATGAAATTTGAGAAAATAAAGAACAGAGAGAGAGCTACTCTGGAACATGTTGAGGCATGCACAGCACGTCGGAGAGCCTGCCCTGTTGCTCTTTGAACTTCTAAAACCAAACAGGAAAATATGCCTACGATACACTTAAGTTGATTTGCAAAGAAATGTAATTTATTTCTGGGAATACACCATGAGTGACTGAGGATGGAGGGCGCTGCTTTGCCTGTTTTTCAGGCATGTGAAATGTGTTACTGCCTTGCCTGCGCTGGAAGCTCTGAACAAATTTATATTGTTCAAGATGCTTGCACCTATTAGTGGTGATTCATTTCAATGGCTTTTGCATGTTACATCTCTTTTTTGCATGTTACATCATTACACCAGTATGTGGAGACAATCCTTTTGTGTGTTATAAGTGAGTCATTGAATCATTCAATCAACAGATTCACCTTTCACAGCTCTCAACAGTTTTGTTCATTTGTTGAGTCAGTTAGTAGAATATCTTTCACAAAAAATATGCCTGATTTCTTTTTAATGAAAAACATGGCCCAATTAGCTATGTTCAGAGTCTCAATGCATGGAATTGAAAGAGATTAATTCACCTAAAAGATTAGTTCAAAAGCACAAAGTTGATTGTAGCTCAAACACTAGCAACACCAATGCCATGGGTTCGATTCAAAGGCAATGCATGAACTGATTAAAATGTAAACCTTTAGTGAAATGTTAGTCGCTTTGGATAAATATGTCTGCCAAATGCATAAATGTAATGTAAATGTCATATAAGACTGCAAATCTTACGTCTTGTGGAGAGGTGTGCTATAACTTTAAGTGATCATTTTCACACTCTGGATGATTTTACTCAGGCAAGTGCCACAGAAAATGTAAAAATCTAGTTATATAATTGATGGTCAAAGCAGACATGGGAGATTTAATCATTATTGAACTGGAAATTTAATTTCAACTGTTTGAATTCTTTCCAGTTGCTGGAAAAGGATTTTAAAAAACAGTGCATGGCAGGCAAAAAAACATGCTCAGCTCGGGAGAGAGGAATGCTGGAGCTGACCGAGTCCCTTGTCTTCCTATTCAATTAAATTTTTTGGCCAAAACACTTGGACAGCACTGAACAGCTTTGAAAACAAATATACATTATAGGTCTACTCGTTGTTCACACCAAAAGCTGGACCAGTGTTGAACAGATGCTTTAAATGTCTGTGCTGGCCTGTTATCTGCTTCAGCCTTAGAAAGCAAGTCAGCTGAGTTCATTAGCAGGAAATAGTGTGGATGTCTGCATCTGTGTGTGTGTGTTTGCATTCATCAACTTATGCACCAGCGTGCCATTAAGCCGCCTCAAATAGGCATTTTCCGAGATTAACTGAAGATATCCAGAGGAAATTAATGAGCTGGTTAACGGATACCAGCTGAGATTGGACACGGCTTTCTGAGCATGAGTATATGCTCAACAAACCAGCGTCTGCTTAATGCCGCCGTCTCTGCTTGTTTGGAACAACTCCTGCACCTATTACTGTTCATATTGTTGACGAAAGTGCTTTGCTTTTAGAACTGATTTGCATGTGAACTTTTTTTCTTTGTCACTATAGTGTGCTTGCAATACAGTTGAACTAAACCGATCTAATGCTTTTTTGAATAATGTGTGAAGAACTAATTTCTAGGTCTTTAAACGACACAATTGGATTAGATGGTCAGACTTGCTTTGAGAAAAATATAGAGCACACATTTTGAGGCCATGTAGCCTGTCTGGCTATCACATTCATGATGGTATTTTTCATCAGATGTCATAAAAGAGAAATTATGTAGGAAAAACGTCATACCGCAATCACACAGAGTAATGCATAACAGTCTGTTCTAACCCCCGGAAACCCTTCCCTCCTTTCTGCACATCTCTGAAAAGATTGCTTGACAGCTAAGCGCACAGGGAATTACTTCAATTTGGTCAGCCAATTGACTTCGATAGGAACACTTGCCCCCGTGTTCTGAACAGGAGATTTTTCTTTACTTCTGAACGACGATTGATTGAAGAGCTCTCTATAATGAAGGTTTTCAATCACTTGTGTCAGATATTCTTGCGTGTGTTCTATTATTGTCCTGTGCACCTCTTTTAGTACCGCTCGTTTTGTCACTCTAATTGAAAATGTTCATTATGACACCCGGCTCTCTTGGGTTTTGGAGTTATTCGACATGAAAGGAAAGAAGAAAACTAGAACTGAGTGAATGAATCTTTCCTCCCCCTTCAATTACAGGATTTTCTATCAGCCCCCTGAAGCTTTCTATTTAAAAAAATCTAACTTTTAAAGGGATGTGCAAAAGTATATATTTTCAAAACCAACTAGTCAGTGGATTGTCTGAACTAGTCAATTGAGTGATGAAAATTAGTTTGAGGGTGTATTATAACTTCAAATTCCACAATCTTGTGTTGCAGATCACAGTGTCTGACCAGGGCGTTCCTGTGAAGTCCACCACTGTTCGAGTCATTGTCAAAGTTCTGGATGAGAATGACAACAAACCGCAGTTCATGGAGAAAGTCTACAAAATCAAACTCCCTGAGCGAGAAAAGCCAGAGAAAGAGCGTGCGCTCAAGAGAGATCCTGTTTACCGCGTCATCGCATCAGATCGAGACGAAGGGCCAAATGCTGAGATCTCCTACAGCATCGAGGACGGAGACGAACAGGGAAAGTTCTTCATTGAGCCCAAAACTGGCATGGTTTCCTTTAAGAAGCTTTCTTCTGCTGGAGATTATGATATATTAACGGTGAGATGTACACATTTCTGTAGCACACATTCTGTTCTGTTCAAAACGGAATCTTTTTTATTGCAAATATATTTGCTTTCTAGCTTGAGTTAGAGCGTTTGAGGAGGCTGTTATTATGTCCTAGAATGTAGAAACCTGAGATCTCAGATTTGACACACACTACATTTCTTTCCTGAATCTCCCTCTGATTGAAGTTTTACGAGCACAGAGTAAACTTCCTGCCCGGCCCATGTGGCCAGTGACATTTTTTGCCAGACCTCCCATTGTTTCATTACCTAACATCTGTCGCTTTCCAAAGTCACAGTGACAGGTGTTCTGGTAATGTTCTGTCCTTTGCACATTTAGTAGTATTCAGATATCTCTTCCTGATTGAGCTTAAAGTGTAGAAAACCATTAACAGCACCAAACAGAATTGCAAAACATATTATTGTTCCCAAACATATGATTCCCAAAACCAATTTTTAACATTACTGTTAGATTATTTACGGTAATAAATAACACAGTTATTTATGTAGTAGTTTTCTTTTTTGATTTGACACATTTATCCTTCAGATTAAAGCAGTGGATAATGGCCGACCCCAGAAATCATCCACCTGCCGTCTACACATCGAATGGATCCCCAAGCCGGAGCCGAGCACAGTCCCTCTGGCATTTGATGAGCCATTTTACTCCTTTTCTGTCATGGAGAGCGACCCCGTGGCACACATGGTCGGGGTCATCACCATGGAGTCTGTGGACACACCAGTCTGGTTTGAAATAACAGGTATGGTGGAGGTACATCTTTAGAGAGTTTGTTGTGTGTGTGTGTGTGTTGGTTTGAATGAATTTACAATTCTAAAGCTTGGATCCTAATAAGTGTCTTTGTTAGTACACACATTTGTTACAAACTGAAATGATTAAATCATCTAATGAGACTCTTTAGATGAAGTTTCCTTGCATGAATGAACTTCTATCTTTGTGTTTATCTTCTCAATAGAACTGTCATAATATGACATACTAGTTTGCATCCTGTCCCTTTATCTTTTAACAAATCTACCACTGACAACCTTTACTTTCTCTCTCTTTTCTACTTGTTCTCCTTCTTAATTTTGGAATGGTTTGGTTTCTTCTGCTTCTTTCCTCTTGCTTTCCTCCTCTTGATTGTCTCCTTGCTCCTCTCCATTGGCTTTTGGAAGAGGACATAGCGGCTAAAGAACTGTTTTACATCGTTCAGATGGCTTGCGACCTGAACTGCACTGCAGAAGGTATCTGCCGCAGATCCCCTAATAATTCTGTGCGTGGCCGTTATGAGATCTGTCATGTGGTTTTGTACTCGTGCTGTTGTGATTGTTTCACGTTGGTTGCACCAGGTCCCAAGTTTTGATTCTTTCTCACTAAGGGCTTATGAGCTGGCAATGAAAGAGTTACATTTTGATCATTAAATCAAAATTAGTTGTCTCAGTCCACCCTATGAGATTGTCTTACTATTGCATACATAAAGCGTAGCTTATTTTCCTTGCCAGTCTATGCACTTAGTCTTGTTCACTTTGAAGGCCTAGTGCTCTCATTTTCTTTCATGTATGCTGTTTTTTTTTTTTATTGTTAAATTTATGTTTGGTTATATAATCCAAAAATATAATATACTGCTGGTGATTAAGTGGCTGCTAGCAAGATCAAAAGAGCAGGATGACTGATACATTTGTATAATACAAATTAATAATAGCAAATAAATCAAATAAATGTTTTCTCAAAATTCAAACAAAAAAAAACATAATATTATCCATCGGCAAAAATACTGTAATATTTAAAATACTGATTAAGTCTTAGCTTTTCCTTGGACAGTTCCAAAATCTATCAATAGACAATTAATCATTTATTTATATCTATTACTGAAGTTTATATATTATTTTATTTCAAAATAATTTTACATTTTATTTAGCTTTACACCTTTTCTATGAGGAACAAGCTTTTCTGTAAATTTCTAAATAAAAAATAATAAAAAATCGTATTATTCACTCTAATAAATCCATATTTTTAATATGTATATATTATATCTTGTGGGTTTTGACACACTAAGGCAAGGATATAGTAGTATAAATGTCAGACAGTCATTATTGTGATTTACACAAAAAGGGTGAAACAGTTGCCAAAAACGTGACACCCTGACTTTTGGCACCTGTGCAGTTCTCTTTTTCTCTCTCCTGTCTTCAACTGCCTAACTTGTGATGATGGCCGTCTAATTTCCTGTCCATTTTGGTTGTGGTGAAAACCTCCTCTCAACAGGTGGTAATTCTGACAGTCGATTTGAAGTGGGGAAGGCGAGTGGGACGGTGATTGTGGCCCAAGTGCTGGACGCAGAGCAGAAATCCCATTACAACCTGACGGTGGACGCAACAGATGGCACCAGATCTGTCAGCACGCAGGTAATTGAATTGCTAATTAAGTGTTTATGGAAGCAGAGCATTGTGCGCTTACCATAGAGGCTTGGGCTTCTTTTTTGAGATCACTATGAGGGGCAAAAAATTGCTCAGACTTTTTTGTGCATGTACATTTGACTGGTGGCAAGGAAGAAAAAAAGCAAACCAAGCATTTCCAACTTTCCAAATTGAGTTTCCTCTTTTGACTGCACTGGCTCTGTAGGTCCCAAAGGTCTTTTCTGTATAAGCCCACATCAGCCTTCAGTATTAAAAAAAGGAGCACAGCATCTTGCTGTTGATGTGTGTTATGTCTAGTGAAAGAACACAAAATTAAATTAAACCTGACCTTCAAATATATGTTTTGCAGTGATTTTAGAGGTATATTTATATATATATGTTTTGTACAGGCTCAGTGCGGGCCAGTGCCCGGTTGCATAAAGCACCTCAAGTATGAGACTTAACCCTCTGGGGTCTAAGGGGTTTTTGAGGTCCTTGAGATGTTTTGACATGCCCTGACATTTGTGTTTTTTTTCAGTTGCTTATAAACATATTAATGGCAAAGTTGTCATTGCACTCTATTTAGCACAAACAGGGCTACCATAATATGTGAGCAACATGTATGTACATGTTTGTATTTTTGAAGGAATATTGTTTATGCATGATTATTGAAAAAACTAAAACTTAAAGCGTCTGAAATAAGGCCACAAAACACTCACTAAACATGTGTCCACAATACTTTTGACTAATGGACGTTGTTGCCTAGAATTTTTGCTTCAAAATGATCTGAAAATCATCCTGCCTAATCATTTACACAAAACAATACATTGATTTAAACTTTTTAAGACACTTTTTGTCTGTGAAGGCAATATGTGAGTGGGCGTGATTCTCACCTGAGTGGGCGTGATTCTCACCTAAGAGGACAATGGCCTTGCATAATGAGCGCATAATAATGAGCGCATAATTAGCCTTTCACACAGGTGTGTCACTGGGTACCAAAGAATGCGAGGACAAAAGAAGCTTTATACACGCGCACACACACACACACACACACACACACACACACACACACACACACACACACAAACATACATATATATAGTCCTCGCACTTTCTTGTGGCACCCAGTGGACAAAGACAAATGTTTTTCAATATGTTTCCAACTCTAACTTTGAACCAATTCTGAAGGATATATATTCTACAAAATTGGTTCAAAGTTAGAGTTGGAAACAACTTGAAAAACATTTGTCTTTATCCACATATTTTGTATGCATGCAAATTGTATAATATCCAAGGTAAACATTTCTAGTAATTGTGCAGTTAATTCTCATACTGTATTTTCAGAAGGTTTTGGAATATGTATCCTCTCCACAAATTTGTCACTAATAAAACAACAAAAAAAGATTACAATTTTAACAATATTTCAAGTGTAATCTTTCTTTGTAAAAAGTATACGTATTTCAAGGGTAACAAATGAGCAGAAATTGGCGAACAAAAACTGTTTTACAGTAAAAACTTTTTAATCCATCCAAAACTAATCAATGAAATCTTGTCTAAATATTCATATTTAGTCTGTAACATATCGTATTTATGCGAGTGTGAGATATGCGCTGTAAACAACAGCGCGCGCGTCTGTGCCTTTCATTCATCATTCACACACAGACACACAATTCATATTTAAATAGTCTTTTTGCGGTTTACAGACACTATCAATATCGCAATTATAACAAAGCTCTTAAGAATAAATAATTTACTACATCAGCTTGATTCGTTGCTCCTCGGAATGAAACTACCAGCACTTCTGAGGTAAATTGTTTCAGGATTAGGACGATAGTATTATTCCTCAGAGCGCAGCAAGATGAGGTAAAGTCCACGATTCTTGTTAAACAATGTGTTTTATCCAGCTGATATGGGGGCGTTAACAGTTTGCATGGCTTGCCTCAGATCATTTGCGTTTGAATAGCGCGTGCTCTCTGTTGGCGTGGTCACATTAAAAGATAATTAGCTGAAATGAGAATGACTGACATCTCTCTCTTTTTATATAGATTACATAAACAGAGAATATTTGTTTTAGTTTTGAATTAGATCATTTAAAAGTACACACTTAAATGATTATAAAGATATACTGCTCATGCTTGAGTGAATAATATTCGCTGAGTTTTGTTTAAGTTTAGAGACGTGCACCAGAAAAAAAGTTCACGGAGAAGGAGAGGCAGAACGCACACCCTGTTTATTTTCTTTATTTTGACAAAAGTACGTTTTATTTCGATTGGAAGTGAACCCATAAAAAAGTAGACATTTAACAGTTAATTTTTTCATATTTCTTAAGTGTGTATGACAAAAAATGACGGAGTATTTTAAGTCTATTTTGCTGCTATGTGAAAAAAATCACGCACTGATTTCCCCTCAGCTAAGGGAATGACTTAAGAGTGTTGCATATAATCCCTTAAACGGTTCTCGTAAGGAAAAACGTTAAGTGTTTCACGACAGCGACCCAGGTTTTGGCGTTATAAAATTCAATTGCTGCCTTGGACACGTTATTTGTTAATACAGATAGTGGTACGTTTCACAGAAAACAGCATAACATGGATAAGGTAAACCAACGTTTGACGCACGTTTGAGCTTCCGTTAATCATATAAGATGTGCATCCTATTTAATTTGTTTATCATATAAAATGGCCGATCGCGTCTCGTAGTAGACTTGGATTGAACCTAATCACTCCGATTGACGAGTTCGCGCGCGCGATCATTGGTAACTCAGACTGTCAGCCGATGATGGTGCTGTGTGGTGTTCTGAGAATATCAGCTCAAATGGATAGTAACTCCACTGTTGCTTAGTTACCAATGATCACGCGCGCGAACTCGACAATCGACTACTGTGGACCGAAAACAGGAAGTAAATACAGGTATGTGAGCTGGCTGAATTAACATCACTTTTATTCATATCTTTCACATCTACTGCAGACAGATTCACCGTGTTCACTCTGAATAAAATCAGTCACATGGCTGTGCACTTGTAATGACACATCAAGGATGTTAAGAGGCTAAAATCAGGTTTAAAACTTGCCCCATTGAAGTCAACAGCGTGCAATTTTAAAAAGAGGATACCGATTTTTGTCGTTGTTCTCTGTACTGACAGCACTCCAAATTTTCAAAAAAATTTGCTCAATGTTAAAATTGACCGGGGTTCTCCTTTAGGGGAAATTCTTAGGGTGTATGACGTTTCACCTAAAGAAATGGTTATTTTTGCAACACTCCTAAGTTTAAGGGAAACCTAAGGGCGCTCTTAAGGGAAAATTACACTTAAGGTGCTTTATGCAACCGGGCACAGGTCATACGTTTTTCTTAGAAAAAGTTTTGAAATACCAGGCATTGGACAATTTCTCTAGTTAGAATCAGGTCAGATAATGTAGACATTTTTCGATGTCTAAAGGTTCCCTGAATGTTCTTCAAATACCTCACGTCACGACATGCTGGCAGACATTCCTTGGCCTGGCGGACGGAGAGTTTTTGGCCGGGGTTCCTGGAATCTTCCATTGTCTCATTCCTGGAGCGTGTGAGGAGGATGAAGCCGTCTGGCTCCCTGCTCTTTCATTTCGCTTCCTCTGAGAGTCTCGCTCTAATTCAGTTGCATATCTTAGGAGAACATTAACCATAACTTTCAATAATGTGTATTACACCGTTTTTCAAACTTATCAATTTACTTCAACCTTTGCATTTGTTACAAATAATATGAATGATGACACTTACTCGGCTTATGCCAAGTTCTTTGCCAACAAAAAATTGTTTAGGGGAAACTACTCTTGTAAGGTTGGGAGAAATTTTAACACTACTGAAACAAAATTTGTGTGAATAATCAAAGTATCTACTTTAATCAAAGAACACCAACTGAGTCAGCTGATCAGTATATTTTATTAAACAGTTTAAACCGATTTAAAACAATATGGCATATATATTAAATCACTTTTGTTCTAAGTACACATTCCTAAAAGCTAAACTAATTAGTACCAAAAGTGAGACTATGGTGTATTTAAGTAACATTACTACTTTGAGGCACACTTTTTTTGTGAGTTAAAGGGTAACTAAACCCTAAAACAACTTTTTTTTTTAGTTAATGATCTGTAAGACTGGGGGTTTATTAATGCTGTTCATTGATTCAAGTAATTTCTAGTAATTTCTCAAATAATCTCATGTGCACGCCCCCCTCCTCTGGGCTCTGCCAACTTTTCCAGCATTTTTCAAATATTGCCACTGGGTGGATTCAGGCTCTGACCAGGGGTTTTGTTACCCTTTAATATAATGTAGTTGAGGAGACTGTAAAACTCTGAACTTTTATTTTTACCTTTTATTTGATAGTATGATCTCATCATTCTCAAAAGTCCATTATCGGTACAGTTGCTTTTTTACTGGAATATTACCAGGAAGACTTGTAGTAGTCTGTGAGTTATGGTAAAAAAGTGTAAAACACGTTGCTCCTGGTCTTCCCTACATAATTTATATCACCTCTAAACTGGCCACATAGTTTATGTACTGATTTCCTGTTGGAGCGCGAGTAAATCTTTGCATATGGTCCTAAAGAGGTCACTGAAGAGTGGGGCTCTCTGGATGAGGGCCATGTTTTTGCCCTCGCTCTCGTGAACAGAGCCTGCATTGTGAGCGGCTCCCCAACCCCCCCTCCTGGGATATGTTTAGGCAACACTGTCGGAACTCTCTTGTGATCAAGCAGACCACTGTGGCCAACGATACCACCATACACATACATTCCTGCACGCAAAATTAACTGCCACGAATATCCTGAACTATTGCCCCCCCCCCCTTCCAAATATCTCTCCCACAAAAATTTCCAAACACAAAGGCAGTGGCATGACACTGAGTCCTTGCGCTGCAGCTCTTCAAAGTGTCTCTCGATCGACCCTGCTTAATCTGAAACTATTGTTGGGCCCTCAAACCTTTCAAGTCAAATCAGTTACAGTTGTCACATTCACAGGGCACAGAGTGCAGACTTCAGTGCCCTGCATCTGGCTTTGCCTGGAGCTTGTGCACACATTTTTCTTTTTTGGGTTTATCATGTTTATGTGTTGATAATCACAGATTGAGGTTAATTTATGTATTCGTTGACCTATAACGATTGAGGCTTTGATGGGAAATATTAATCTGGCTCTAAATCATTGACTGTGTGTCTAATGTGAGTTTTGTTGGCTGATCTACTGTTTACTCTCCTATAATAACAACTGGTATTCTTTTGTAAGTCAGAAAATCACCAACAGAAAAGAGATTTTGGGTGATTCTCACAGCTTGTGTGGATCATATTTCACCCCAAAATACCCCAAAAAGGTTCAGCTGACAAAAAAGTTTGGGAATCCTTGCATTGCGTGTAAATGTGAAATGACATGAATTTGTACATTTTAATGTGTTTGAAAGACAAAAGCCTTCCTGAGACATGGTTAAATGACTCACTGAGTGATAATTCAAATAATAATGTGTAAGATTAATTAAGAAGTTGAATTAATACTTTTTTAATAATTTACTGCCATTGTGAGAATAACATGTAATCATGTAATGAATAGAAAAATAACTGTGGTCTGATTATGAGTAGTTTAAAATGTAGTATAATATAATTTCATGTATATATTATTACGTAATCCAGATTACTTGTAAGCAGTTACTACTCAGCATTTTTTGTTATTGATTTTTTTGTTTACAGTATTCATTCAGGCCCCAATGGGAGCATCATTTTGCAATTTTTTGACATAACTGTAAAGAGAATTGTTTTTATTCAAATAAAAAAAAACAGGAACATAATTTATTTGCTTTATGCAAAATATAATATATTAGAAAATATAAGTCAAAATATAATTTCTTATTCTTTCCCTTTTTTGTCATGAAATATTACCTTGACATTAACTGCTAACTGATACTATAAACAAAACTAAATTGCAGAATCTATAGCTTGTTTTACAATTTGCCAGGTGTCTCAGTACTGGTTTAACTCAGACTAGAGATTTGCAGACATCCTTGGTACATTAGATCACCCTGACAGGAGTTTTCAGCTTGCTGGCTAATTAGTAATGACAAAAGTCTGTTATACTCAACACTTTCTAATATCTCTGTTAATGCTCAGGCAGGTGCTGGAAAGCAAACTAGGCCAAACGAACAAATCAAGCAAATATTTGCCCTTAAAACATTAAAGAGGCGATATTAAGTGCACGCCTGCAAGCTTTCATCTCGCATTACAAAGCAAGAGAAAGATGGATGAGTAATATATAACCCATTTGAAACTTGTTTCATCTTTGATTTCTTCATTGACCAACTAATGAGTTTGGCTATGAGAAGCACTTGTTTTGGAACAGCTGCATCTAAATACGAGCAGGTTCCAAAGTCCATTTCAGCATGTGACCCAGGGAGTATATCTACAACTATAGCATGTGCCAGTTGTGTTTGAAAGAAAACACAATCTTGAACTGATTACAGCTGATTGATTTATGTGAATGAATTTTGTTACCCCTGCAACCCACCAAATGCATGTTTTTAATCATAAATCTGCATTCAGGCTCCACTTTTGCCTTTGTATGTCTAGTGACCCTCTCCTGAAGCGATTAGCTCTCTCCTCCTCGTGGAGCCGCATATCTTTGTTTAAATCAAAGTCATGTGTATTCCACATGGGCTTGCCAGACCTTCTCCATGCTCTATTTTCATTGTTTTTGCCATTTATCTCTACACTTCTTTTTTTTATTATCTCTCTTTCACCCCAATCTCAACAAAAGCACCACATTTCAGACAGGCAATGAGGGATTATGATTATTTTGGAAGGGAAGAAAAGAATGCAGAGGGGGAGGAAAGTGTATGCTGGGTGTAATCCTATTTTAGGCCTTCTGAGAGAATGTGTAGCAACCCTGTGTGTTTGCGACTGTGCCAAAGTCATTTTCCCTAAGACATGTCACATACAAAGAATATGGGGATCCGGGTGAACAGTGCCCATTTCTGCCTGTGATTTCTTACTTTTCTTTGAGAGCATGCCCTTCAGAAAAAAATATCCATCAGAGAATTTTTCCTTTGAGCCCCACTGAGTGACACCCGATCAAAACTCATGAATTAAGTTTTGGGTCCGTAAGATATATTTTTAAGAAGTTTCTTCACAATGCTCACAAGTCTGCATTTATTTGTTGTGAAATATTACAATTTAAAATAATGGTTTACTAATTTAATATTTTAAAAAGTAAATATTTTTTCCTGCAGCCATTACTCCAGTCTTAAGTCGTATTTTGTCTTCAGAAATCATTTTAAGATGATTCATTGTTGAAAGTTGTGCTACTTGTAATCAATTTAATGCATCCTTTCTACATAAAAGTATACATTTTATATACAAAAAAACTGCCCCTAAACTGTAGTGTAATATAACTACACGTGCCACAATACCTGTGCCTGGCACAATAAGAATTTTAAATCTATTAAATAGCTTGCCTATAATTGTGTGAGAGTTTTCAAGGTATGTGCATGCCCATGATTCAATAACACCCTGATTGAGACAAACAAGGCATTGAGGCAACCATGGAGATCAAGCATTAGAGATTAACTGAACAAATTGGATTATGACTGGAAAACGTAACAAATTTCAAGAGACTAAAATGTGACCAATTTTAAAATGCAATTTAGTCTGAAGTCTAAAATTACATCTGTTGCTAAAAGTATCGGTGGAATGTTCCATGTTATAATTGTTGTATGTGTGTGTGTGTGTGTGTGTATGTATGTATGTATATATATGTATAACATCATAGATGTTTTAACCCAGCCTTAGAGATGTCCATGTGTGGGAGATAATGCCCTTTTTAAGTGGTAGAAGTTTGTAACTGGAATTTACACTTCAATAGTAGGCTGTTGGCTTCTGGAATACCTTATGGATCATCTGATGTGTGTGTGTATATATATCATGTTCACACATATTTTATATATAGTGTTACATTCCTCTCTGCTTTTCTCTCTCTCTCTCTCTCTTGCTCTTATTCTTATTGTGCCTCCCTCCTGTTCCTCATCTTTCTCCTTTTCTGTCTTTCACATGCGCATCCTTCTTCATCTGTCATTCACACTCTCTGATATTTTCCTTTAATCACTCCCTCACTCACCACTTCCTCTCGAATCCCTCCATCTGGTCTTCTTTCTCTATGTGTGTTCGACATTAGTGGAGCTCCTTTGAGTTTTTTCCCTGTACATTTGCATCACAGTCGCAAAGCCTGTCATGCTGCTTAGAAAGTATCATGGAAAGCAGGCAGAATATAAACAAATACAAGCTACAAGCTTCATCTATTTACACTGGTGCTTTCAGTTGACTGCCTGTGCTGGCATGATTTACGAAAGAAAAAAAAAGCCAGGCTGCCAGGGCCAGGCGGCATGCCTCCAGGGAAAGGTGTGAGAAAGAAGGCAAGAGAAGAGAGAAAAGGCCAAGATTTCTCTTCCCTGACCTTTGGCATTCGATAAAACCAAACATGTTCGTCAGGGACAGGGGACGTGCTGATGCTGTCAGGACAAGTGTGAGCATTGTCCACACTCACACCCACATGGGCTAATCTTTAACTGTGAGTAAGTGGCAGCTAACAGCTAAGTTTATTTATATATATGATCTATATCAAATTGTATTTATTTATTGGCTGCATCCATCAAACGTGGGTTAGAAATATATGTTCCAGATGATGGTTTATGAAGTGAACCTATTGCAAAACCTTATAGTGAATCGGAATGTTTGACTAAAACATTTCTTCATTTAATGTGAAATTAGAATGTTTTAAATTCTAATTTAGAATGTTAATTTTTTTTTTTTTAAAGAAATTAATACTTTAATTTAGTAAGGATGCATTAAATTGTTCAAAAGTGACAGTAAAGACTTTAACATTTTACAAAAAAAAGAATAAATGCAGCCTTGTTGAGCATCAAAGACTTACTGACTTCTCTACAGTAGTAGTAGTATGTTAGATGGTTAATTTCAGGCACATGGTGATATGTACAGCTGACAAGTACCTTGCTATTAGACATTAGATTCAATATATGATGAATGATGATGCAGGACTATATCGTATTTCGATTATAACTGAAACTGCTGCAAATGTGCATCAGAGACCAATCTTCAGTACCAGTTTTACATTTGACTCGCTTTGCTTTTGTTTAGTGTGATGCCTCATAAAAGTGGCTCTGACCTCAGAGAGAAATGCATGAAGAGATACTTATTTTCATGATCTGCTTCCTCAGTAACTGAGCTCTTGGAAATGTAATGAATAAAATATATTAATTAGAATTATGCACATAAATAAAAATATTTATAAAAGGATCTAATGTATGTAATTTAATAGATTGATGTGTCACTGAATTAACACAGCCCAAGTTTAGAGTATATGAGAATCTGCTCATTAAAATATGTATGAAATGTATGTACGCAAATATGACGCTTTGAATAGAGTGTCATGCTTTACAGACGATACACTCTTTTACGGTTGCTGTTTGGTAAATTCATTCAGTCGTAACTCTGTGACATACTAAAACTGTCCCTCATATTCCTACTTTCACTCCCGTTCAGTCACTTGAAAACATATGTCACTAGAGGGACACATATGTGGCCAATCTATTTCTGAGGATTCTGGTTTGAATCAGTGGATCCGATGAGCTGTAACCTTTTTTATGCAAAACGGCGCCACCTGATGGCTGGCATGTTGAACTTTAATAATTCAATGCATTTCACCCCTTTGTTTTCCATCCTGGTTTTATAAAAGTATGTCTGATTGTATAAACACAGTTGCTAGTATAAACTGAAAATGTGACTGTGTTTAAATGAGCTATCTATACTAGCAAGACGATGCACACGAAGTGTGTGCATTGAGCATCGCTAAAAAGTCAAAATGCTCATAAGTATGCAATGGAACAACCTTGGCATTTTACTCGCTGTAGGACTTTTAACTGTTAATGAAACACATCCAAGTGCATTCACAATGCAATCATTCCTAGCCATAGAAAATGTCAACATGCAATGTTAATCACAACTCATTTGGATTCTTGTCGTTTTGAAGTAAAGTCATAAGTAACCAGGCATTTAAATGATTGCCTGAGTTATTAAATGTATTGATCCAGTCAATATTAAAACAGCCATAGTTCTGATTCCCTGAGGTAACGGACAGCAAGTGCAATGTCATGATGTGCAATCTACAACTTAAAAATATTTTTTGTGTAGTCTAAACAACTAGTATCTGAATAATCTGTCTTAAAAATTCTCTATATACTTAGACTGGTTATTTATGTCAACTAAACATTGATCAGATAAGGTACCTGACAGATATTCTATGTCACATGTAATTATTTCAGTCTTCAAACACTCCATCAAATCCCAAATATACATAGTGCTAATATACACTCATAGTGTTCAGTAGTACTCCAGAAAAATCATGATCCTAAACTTTATCTCCATACAGAAATTCATTATGTCATGACTTAACAAGTGGATAACTATAACTTTTATTCAAATTTGCATGCACCCATCATAGTCCTCACAAACAATCAGAGACCTACAGATTATTCACAACCTTGCTCAAAGCAGGTGATTTAAAATCTAGTAGTAATTATCTAGAAATATATTGTTGAATATTTGTTACAAAAGCTGGGCTTTGATGGCTTTAGTGGTGGTGCTTTTAAAGAGGAATAATTTAGACACCCAGCTTCCCTGAGAGGGTTTACCTGAGTTGACAGGCACATAGTTGTGGGGTTTTGTCTTTTAATTCATCCTTTTAAAAGCATCCATAGTCCTTACTAAACAATGAATAAATGTAGATAAACTCACTAGTCAAAAGCATTGAACAGTTAGTTGGCTGCTAGACTGGCCTAACCTTACGGTCTCGCTGATCTTCCTCTATTTCACAAATTAACAGTTTTGTTCTACAGTTTTGAAATGCTGAATGAATTTCAGCCTCTGTGAATTTGTATATTGGTGTACATTTAGGATGCAGTCAGTATCTCACTCTCTTCCTGTTGCCCCTCTTACAGTGGTCTCTGTAAGCCAGATATTTTATTTGTTTAGTTTATGGTTTTAACTATTCCTCATAGAATTTCAGTGATGTTATCATTATCATATAATTTTAACAAGGCTTTACAGTTCCTAAATTATTTACTTTACTTTTTATTGTCTGTTTTTACAGGTTCTTATTAAAGTGATTGACACCAACAACCATCGTCCTCAGTTCTCTAAGTCTAAGTATGAAGTGGATGTCCCTGAAGATACCCCACCTGAGACAGAAGTGTTACAGATTACAGCTACAGACCAGGATGAAAAGAACAAGCTTACCTTCACCCTCCTCAGCAGCACTGACCCATTCAGTCTACGCAAGTTCAGACTAGATCCTGGAACCGGAGTGTTGTACACTGCAGAGAGACTAGACCATGAAACCATGCACCAACATACACTAACTGTCATGGTAAGATCATTTGGTCTGCTATCTACATCATCTGTCCATTGATTTTTCTGTCTGATTTAGAAATGTTCAGCCAGTCAGCGTAAACTATCCTGGCAGTTTGTATTTGCTTTAATTCATTATACATTGCAAGTGTTTGATTTATTTCACATAAGCTGGTAATTAAAGGGTTGAAATGACTAAAGTATTGCTTTTTTATCCTTGCATCTTCCCTCCACACTGCAGGTACGAGATCAGGACATTCCTGTAAAGCGGAACCTGGTGCGTGTGATTGTAAATGTGCAGGACACCAATGACAATGCACCTTGGTTCTCTGGTTCACCATATGTGGGCCGTGTGTTTGAATCTGCTGCCATGGGCTCTGCGGTGCTTCAGGTCTCTGCTCTTGACAAAGACAAAGGCCAGAATGCTGAGATCATCTATAGCATTGAGTCAGGTAATTGAGTCAGGTGATTGATTTGATTGCTCTTGATGTTAATCCAATTTGTCAAGGAAAGTAAATATGTATAGATATGATGTATGAAATGTCTGAACATGGAAAAGGCAAGTAAGTAGAAACAGACTGTAAGTTTGAAAGCCTATCATGTCATCTTAGTTTTACCATGGGATATTTTTGAGAGAGCCACAGGAGCGGCCCATGCTGGCCACTTAGAGTTATTGAATGTGGCAGCCAAGGATCCTGCAGTCCACAGAACTGTGTGAGTTTTGAAAGCAGAGCATAGCACAGAAATGACGCCAAGTGGCCTTTTGAGAATGCACATATTTGAAATGTCTGAGATTACAGAAACTACTTGAAATGTACTGTATATGTGTGTGTGAGACAGCAAATGTTGTTCAGATAACATACTGAATGACTGATGCATAGGCAGCTGATTAGTCTAAGGCGATACAGTCGCTTCCAAACAGCAAATTTAAATATTCTGTACAAATAAAGCAAAATAAAGGTACTTTGAATAAATGCATCCATGATTGTTTTACTGTCCTCTTAAAAGTTTAAAGTTTTACACCAAATGTTTAAATGAATGAGTTCTAAAAAGCCCTGAAAATGAAATCTGAGTGATGCATCTTTTTCATTTTTCTTCCTAGGAAATGTTGCCAATTCCTTTGCCATTGATCCTATCCTGGGCACCATCAGTGTGGGAAAGGAGCTGGACCGTAGCAACAAGAACCATTTTGAGATAACTGTGAAAGCCTCTGATAAAGGCATACCACCTCTTAGTGCTACTGCTGCTGTTGACATAACTGTCACTATATCTGACAATGCCATCCCTAAATTTTCAGTGAATGAGTTTTCTGCTGAGGTCAGTGAAACTGCTTTGCCTGGAACCTTTGTAAGTTTGGTTACCGCCAACAGCCAATCATCAGTATTCTATCAGATCAAAGACGGGAACGTGAATGGAGCATTTGACATCAACCCCAACTCTGGAGTGGTTGTGACCCATTCGGTGTTGGATTATGAGACTATTCCTTCATACAAACTAACCATTCAGGGAACCAACATGGCCGGTCTGGCAAGTAACACTACTCTACTGATTCACTTGAAGGATGAGAATGACAATGCACCTGTATTCATTCAAGATGAATTCACTGGAATGGTCAGTGAGTCTTCTCCAGTCAACAGTGTAGTCCTCACCAAAGACAACATACCACTTGTCATCCGTGCGTTAGACACTGACCGTGATGCTAACTCGAGGCTCGTCTATCAGATTGTAGAGCCATTTGCCCATAATTACTTTGCAATCGACTCTAGCACTGGTGCAGTCAGAACCATCAGTGAATTGGACTATGAACAAAGATCGGTGTTTCGCTTTTCTGTTCAAGTCCACGATATGGGAATCCCCCGTCATTTTGCAGAGAAGGCTGCTAACGTGACGATTGAGATCCTGGACATCAATGATTGTCCTCCTCAGTTCAGCCAAGATCTATATGAAACCACAGTCTTAGTGCCAACTTTCAAAGGAGTGGAAGTGATCACAGTCAATGCATCAGATGCAGACTCTGGTCCAAATTCAAGGCTGTTTTACTCTATTGTTGAAGGCAATATTGGAGAGAAGTTTAAAATGGACCCGATCACAGGGGTTATCACTATTCAAAATGTCACTCAGCTTAGAAGCAGGTATGAGCTCAGAGTGAGGGTGTCTGATGGCAGGTTTTCTAAAACAGCTTTAGTAAAAATAAATGTCAGAGAAAATAAGGAGAGTACTCTGAGGTTCACCCAAGAATCTTATAAGGCCTCTGTTCCAGAAAATTCCTTGGAGAAGAAGACTTTAGCTGTAATAGCTGCAGTGGGAAACCAAGTAAATGAGCCTTTGTTTTATACCATTCTGAACCCTGATAAGAGATTCACAATAAGTCGTACATCGGGAGTACTCTCATCTACAGGCACACCTTTTAATCGAGAAGAGCAAGGCGTATTTGATATCGTGGTCGAGGTGACCAGAGAAGACAAGTCATCTGATGTATCCCATGTCCTCGTCACTGTGATAATTGAGGATGTCAATGACAACCCACCTGTGTTTGTCAATTTACCCTATAAGGCACTAGTGCAGGTTGACACAGAGGTGGGTCATGTCATCACAAAAGTGACTGCGGTTGATGCAGATATTGGCAGAAATTCTGAAATCAACTACCATCTCCAGGAGCTAAATGAGTTTATTCAGATCAGCATGGATGGTGAAATCTCACTTACAAAGAAGCTTGAGAAAGACTCACTTAACACTGAATTTATAATCACCATTGTTGCCAGAGATGGAGGTGAACTAGCACTTTCCTCATCCGTTGAAGTGCCAATAATGGTTGTAAACAAAGCAATGCCGGTGTTTGAGAAAGCCTTCTACAGTCTGGAGATCCCAGAGAGCATACAGTTGCTAACACCTATTGCACACATTCAGGCTAATGACTCAGAAGGCCCGAGAATTGTGTACACAATCACAGAAGGGGACCCTCTCAACCAGTTTTCCATCAATTTCAATACTGGTGTCATTCAGGTTTTAAAGCCTTTGGATTTTGAGACCCACCCAGCCTATAAACTTAGCGTAAGGGCTACCGACTCACTAACTGGTGCCAAAGCTGAAGTCTTTGTTGACATAATCTTGGAAGATGTTAATGACAACCCACCTGTTTTCTCTACCAAATTGTACAATGCAAGTCTTTCTGAAGCATCAGTGATTGGGACGTCTGTATTGCAAGTCTCAGCTACAGATGCTGACACTGGTAACAACAAAGTGCTCTTTTACCAGATTGTTGAAGATAAAGACAAGAGCTCTTATTACTTTAGCATAGACCGTGATACGGGCACAATCTGGACAACTCAGATGCTTGACCACGAAGAAAAACCCTCACATAAACTGATAATTAGAGCAGTGGATGGTGGAGTGCCTGCCCTTTCCAGTGAGGTCATAGTATTAATCGATGTAACAGACCTTAACGACAACGCTCCAGTGTTCTCACAGAATGTCTATGAAGCTACAATCAGTGAACTGGCCCCCCGTGGCCACTTTGTCACCCAGGTTCAGGCTTCTGATGCTGACAACTCGGATAGTGGTAAACTTGAATTCTCAATTATATCAGGAAATGAAGGGCAAAACTTTAATATAGATCCAAAGACTGGGGCTATAGTCATATCAAACCACCGGAAACCCCACATGGAGTCTCTCTATAACATCAATGTGTCTGTATCAGATGGTGTATTCAGAAGCTCAGCTATTGTGAAGGTCAATGTTATTAGTGCTAACTTCCACAATCCTACCTTCAACCAGGTGGATTACGTGGTTGAGCTTCTTGAGAACTCACCGGTTGGAACAATGGTGGCTGAGGCTCAAGCGACAGATGAAGACTCAGGCACATATGGAAGACTCACCTACCATATAGTAAATGACATTGCTAAAGACAAGTTCTCAATCTCTGAAAATGGAGAGATTTTTACTTTGGAGAGTCTTGACCGAGAGAATACATTGGAGAAAGTGATTCCGATTTCCTTAATGGCTAAAGATGGTGGTGGCAAAGTTGGCTTCTGCACTGTAAATGTGATCTTAACAGATATTAATGATAATGCCCCGCAGTTCAGAGCTGCTGATTACAAAGTTAATGTTGCTTCCGACGTGCCAAGAGGAACAACCATACTTAAGATTGCAGCATCCGACATGGATGAAGGTAGTAATGCCGACATCACCTATTCTATTGAAGCGGACACAGACAATGTTGAGGAGAATTTTGAAATCCACCAGTTCAGTGGTGTCATTGTAACAAAGGAAAGCCTCATTGGATTGGAGAACCAACTATACACGTTTCTTGTGCGAGCAAAAGATGGCGGAAATCCTACCAAGGCCTCTGTTGTTCCCGTTTATGTCAGGATTCTTGCACCCGAGGTCCCAGTGCCAAAGTTCATAGAGTCCCACTACAGATTTGCCATAGATGAAGATCTTCGTCTTGGTTCAGAAATAGATGTCATTCAGGCTGAAAGTGATCAGCCAATCTTTTACAGCCTGGTGAAAGGGAATACTCCTGAGAGCAACCAGGATGAGGTATTTGTGGTTGACCCCAACTCAGGATCTTTGAAGCTGGAGAAGAAGCTTGACCACGAGAGCACTAAATGGTATCAGCTATCCCTACAAGTACAAAGCGAATATGATGGTAGTAAAGTGGTCTCCGCTGTGGACATTAGTATCCAGGTCAAAGATGTCAATGACAATCGACCGCTCTTTGAGTCAAACCCTTATGAAGCTTTCATTGTGGAGAATCTCCCAGACGGCACTTCTGTTATACAGGTAAAGGCCACAGACCTGGACTCAGGCACTAATGGCCATGTGGTTTACAATCTCGATCCCAACCAAGAGACAAGGGACATAGCAGAATTGTTTGCGATCAACAGTGAAACTGGATGGATTACCACATTAAAGGAACTTGACCGCGAGAAGAGAAATAAATACACTGTTTCAGTCTTAGCCACCGACCGTGGAGACAAAGAACAGCTGATGACCAGTACTAAGGTGGATGTCACAGTAGTAGATGTGAATGACAACCCCCCAAGGTTCACAGCAGAGATCTATAAGGGCACAGTAAGCGAAGATGACCCACCTGGTGGAGTTATTGCCATTCTTAGCACTACAGACCTGGACACAGAGGACAATAATAAGCAAATCAGCTACTTTATCACAGGTTGGTCTGATGCTGATTTTGTACTTCTAGTTTAATTTTAGCTGTTGCATGCCAAATTATCATTTGAGTTGAATTTGAAAGGATTGTTTAAGTTTACTACTTTATAATGGAATAATGTGTTGTACCAGCAATTAATAATCTGTGGGAAGCTACTCAAAGCTAATGCAAAATATCCTATAAAGTGATCAAATTGTCATGTTTTAAGGGATTTCTGTGTAAAGAACACTTAGATCACAATGAGATTCTAAATTGAAAACTGGATAATTTTCCTATAATGACGCTTTTAAAACAAAGTGGGAATGTTTCAGCTCTGGTGATAATTAATTAGCGCGAACATCGATGCCAAGCTGGAGATGAACCCTTTCTGGCACAGAAAAGTCTCATTACATCCACTCGTCTTCGCCTGATCGTAGAGTGATGACAGAAATTGGCACAACAAGTCACACTGCCACATATTTATATAGGCGCTTTGTGTTACTGTTGTGAAGTCCAGGAAAACAAGAAGTGAAGCTTCATGAACGCTGTATTATTCATTGCACTGATATCTCCCAGTGACCTGTTAAATAAAACAGATATAAATTGAGTCACTACTATAGCTACTACACATACTACAGGAAACCACACAAATGCATAGTAAATTTATCTGACATTCATGTTCATTAGTTTGACTGACATTTCTCATGTTTGCTCTCTGAAGGTGGAGACCCCTTGGGGCAGTTTGGCATTGAGCATACTCAAGGCGAGTGGAAGGTCTCAGTGCGGAAACCTCTCGACAGGGAGGAGAGGGACAATTACTTACTGAACATTACGGCCACTGACGGGACCTTCACAGCCAAGGCTGTAGTCGAAGTCAAGGTCTTGGATGCCAATGACAACAGCCCAATTTGTGAGAAGGTATGATAGTTAGTTTTGTGTGTGTGTGGGAAGCAAAATGTCATGTAGTCTGATTCTGTCAGTTCAGGGGAGGGTGCTGCCTACCCGCTGTGCATGCTAAATGGGACGAGACTTAGAGAGAAAGAGAGAATGTCAGGAGGGATTTGAAAAGGTCCTTATGTGAAATGCAGCATTTAAGAAACAAAGAGAATGATTTTGCACTAAGAGAGGGTTTTGTGAGGGCTAATGTGCTTCCTTTACGTATTGTGATCCTTTTTGAATAATGTTAATTTAATAGAACTCCTGCGGTGAAAATCTTTTAGCCCTCTTTTCAATTTTGCTTTACAATTATCACCAAGCTCTTCCTCTGTCCTATCATTTCTCTCTTCTTTTTGGCCCTATCATCCCGTTTTTGAAGTCACTTCTGCTTGTCACATGTCTCCCTTTCTGTTGTTTGCAGTCATTCTATATGGAAAGCGTCCCAGAGGACTCCCCTGCTGGTAGGCTGATCCTGCAGGTCTCCGCCACAGATAACGACATCCGTTCCAATGCACAGATCTCATACGAGTTGCTAGGGTCTGGATCAGAGCACTTTAGCATTGACTCTGACACAGGTACGCTTTTGTATTTGCATGTGCACATCGAATAGGCCAAATGTACTTTTGGAACAATGTTGTGTTTGATTTATGTGTACCCATGACCCTACTCAAACTCTTTCACTATCGCAAAGTGAGAGGGTCCTCAGCAGGGTCAATATGTATTATGAACTTTGTCAAAACTGTAGTATTATTGTGCATGTTTGTGTTGTAAAGCCATAGAAAGAAAAAATTATATAAATATATATTTTAAATTGAGGATATTTATAAACACAACTGTTCAAAAGTTTGGGCTCAGTAAGATTTGCTGGATGTTTTCCAGCAAGTAAGCATTAAATTGAGCAAAATTGACAGTAATGATATTTACAACATATTTCTATGTCAAATAAATGCTGTTCTTTTAAACTTTCTATTTATTCAAAATCCTGAAAGAGAATGTTTCACGGTTTACCATCAAATGAATAATTGATATTTTAACTATATTAAAATAGAAAACCGTTATTTTAAAACAGTATTGCTGTTTTCATTGTATTTCTGATCAAATAAATTCAGCCTTGGTGAGAATGAGAGACTTTTTTCTAAAACATAAAAAATCTTATCGAGCCCAAACTTTTGAACAGTAGTTCTAAGATCATTGTCTCAACAACCAGACAAATGCATGTACATTTACATTTATTCATTTTGCAGACTCTTTTATACAAAGCGACTTAAAAATGAGGAATACAGCAAGTGATTCATTGTGAAAAAGGCAAACAAACACAAGATGTGCTCATTCTACTCAAAACACAGTTTTAGACATTACTTAGAGTAGCATAAGCAAGAATAGGGAGGGATTAAAAGCAAGGGAAAACTATATATATATATCTATCTATCTATATATATATATATATATATATATATATATATATATATATATATATATATATATATATGATGAGGTTAGGTGCTCAAGGAAGAGATGAGTTTTCAGCTGTCTTTGAATGTTGTCAGGGATTCTGCATTCCAGATGAAGGTAGGAAGATCATTCCACCAGCAAGGAACAGTGAACGAAAGTTTTCTGGAGAGTGATTTTGTGCCTCTCTGTGATGGTACCATGAGTCGTCGCTCATTTACCGATTGTAGGCTTCTGGTAGGGATGTAGACTCGTAAGAGCGAGTGGAAGTAGAAGGGTGCTGAGCCTATGGTAGATCTGAAAGCAAGCGTCAATGCCTTGAACTTGATGCGAGCAGCAAGTGGTAGCCAGTGCAGAGATATAAAGAGAGATGTGACGTGGGCCCTTTTGGGCACGTTGAAGACAAGATGTGCTGCAGCGTTCTGAATCATTTGTAGAGGTTTCATTGCACACGATGTCCAGCCAGAGTCTAGCCAGAAGAGCATTGCAGTAATCCAGCCTAGAAATGACGAGGGCCTGGATGAGAAGTTGTATTGCATGCTCAGTTAGGAAAGGCCTGATCTTCCTGATGTTGTGTAGTGTAAATCTGCATGACCGAGCTGTCTGTGGAGGTCTTTGAAGGTCTGTTTGTCCTCAAAGATTACTCCCAAGATTTCTAGAAAATACTGTATGTGCCACATACCCACAGAACATTTTCAGCACCATTTGCTTTTGCCTGCAGTCAAACACATCCCATTTAAAACCATAATGATTTCTAATTTAATTACTTGTATAATTCCAGGGAAGAATGTACACCCTTGGGCTTTTATTACTGTTTTTCAGTGAATTCCACAGAATTCTGTTTCTGATATTATGCTTTTAAATTTTTTACTTGCCTGTTTTATTCACACAAACATACTCGCACAAAATATTTTAATAAACATTTCAGCAAGTGTTGCCCCACTTCCAGCTATTAACTCTAGTCAACTGTCTCTCAACTGTTTGAATTAAACATTGGTTCCAGCCGGAAAGAGAGCAGAAATCAACAGTGGGTATGTGACAGCGTCACACTGCTAATACACAAAAGCTTTTGTAAAGGCGCTACTCACTGGCTCTTTGATAACACTGAGTGTGAAGGCAGGGAATGCTGGCTCACAAACTGAAGGAGCGCTACTGTTCTTCTGTGTGGGTTTAGTGTGCATGGAGGATTTTCTTCACTTTTTTCCCCCTTCGTTCCATCGAGGAAAAGAAGAGGAGCATTATAGTAAGTTAGCAATGCAAAGAGTGCTCTCGTTCGAGCCAACCCGACCCCTGAAAGCTGGCGGCTGCTTTTCCAAGGGTGACTTTCCCTTTTCTTCTTTTCTCACTCAGCTCACTCTCCGAGCAGCCCACATGCCGACTACACTTTATCCTCCCTTACTATTTCTCACCATCCCTCTCCTCTTTAATATTTTCTGTTTCATAAAGCCGCTCAGCACAAGGATGATTTTAGCTCCCCTCGAGGGGAAACTTTTGGACACCCTGCATTCATTCTTTCTTGAGATGTGCTCCAGCTAAAAGGTCGACGCAAAACAGCTGGCACACAAAAGTGCAGGTTTAAATTAGTGACCACTTCAATGGAATGTAGCTCACGCTTGCTGAAATTATTAGGTCAGATAATTTTCTCATCACAGAGATGACTGTCTCCCTCGCTCACTGCTTTTCTTTTAAGGGCATTCTAAGAGTGTCCTCTTGACTTGAAAGATGAGAGAGTTTGAAGTGGAATTGGATTGTATCTTGTTCATTAGTGCAGTGCCAGCTGTCCAAAATTCCCTCAATGTCAATCTTTTCTCTTTTTTTTTATAAGCGACAACTATGATAAATATACATACAGCAACTTTGCAGACATGAAGAATGAGAGAGCAGTAAACTATTTGTGTGGGGAAGCAGCATCAGGGTGCCTACAAGCTAGAGTTTATGCTAATTCACAGAATGTGTTTGTTCTCCCAAAAATGAAAATCATGTCATAATTTGCTCATACTTGTGTTGTTCCAATTTCATAAGACTTTCTTTTATCTTAAATACAAATGAAGTAAATAAAAATTTTTGCCTCCACTGAAAGTACATGCAACCAAAACTTTGACAAAAAGTATAAACATAATCCAACAGGATCACTTTATATGATGAACGAATATAATTAAGGCTTTTATTCACATATAACCATTGATAAATGCACATTCATAAAAATGAATTATGGGGAACTATTGGGTTTGAATGTGAGTAAATGATGACAGAACTTCAATTAAAAGGGTTGCAAAAAAGAAGAGGTTCATGAAAGTGAAACTGTTGTGCAATCAAAATTTTGATGCAACACATTCTGACAGAGTTATGACCAATTTTGGATCAATGAGACTTCTTAATGGGAAGGGCTACTCAGCACGACTATGTGGTCACAGCTGGTTAGAAAAAAAAATCACATAATTTACATAGAAGAGCTTTTATCTATAGTGACATTCTTATCACATCTGGTTAGGACACAGTGTAAAATGTGTTTTTGTATTGTCAGGTGAATTAAAAACACTTCTCCCTCTGGATCGTGAGGAAGAAGAAGTGCACAAGATGAAAGTGCGTGCTCTGGATGGAGGTGGACGCTTTTGTGAAGCAGAAGTTGAAATCACAGTCGAAGATGTTAACGACAATGCTCCGCAGTTCACCTCTGACCCCTACACCTTCACTGTGTTCGAGAACACAGAGATAAACACACCTGTGGCTCGCCTGTATGCCTCGGACCTGGACACAGGTAAGATCTCCAGTTCCAGTACAATGATCAGGGGTGTATCTTTGTTTTAAAAAGTGTGGGGTGGGGGTTGCTAATGCAATATGCATTATATACAATATTTTGTTTTGTGAATTCACCGGAATAAATAGAGTGCTGTTAAGCGATAGATTAAAGCGTTCGTCTTTGTGAAGACTGTGCATGAGAGCCAAGAGAACACTGTTGCCTTCCGCCTCTGATAACGGCGGCAACGAGTACACAGCACGATTTCAAAAACAACACATTCCAGTGGCAGATTGCCTCTTATTTAACACAAACGAACCAATGACTAATCAAATGGAGATGTTTATTTTGTATTAGGTACATCCGTGCCGCAAGATGTTTCAAAAAGTGAAATGTCCCATCTTTCCCACCTGCAAATTAAGCCTATGACAATGTTATACTTATGTTACTATTGTGTGTGCTTGTAAGTGTGTTTCCCAAGATATTTTCCAATTTTGCAACAGTATGGCTGGTCAGAGGCCATCTGTTGTGTTAGTACATTAGAGAGGATACCAACACTCAGGCAAACAGGGCAGCACCTTTAATCTGACAGAGCACAAATGTCCATTTGCATGGATTCCTCTCTTTTCTTTAATTTGTTCTGTACTCTCTATCCTCAAAGAGACGCATTGTGTGCTCAGTGTATATTCCAGACTCTATTTCACTTAAGCCCAGCCTAAACAGCCTAAAAATATTATTCATTCATGTTTCAGCATCAGTGCCACATCCTTCATATCACTGATTACCTTTTGAAAGCCCCTGATGTGGTAAAATAGTTCAACTCTATAGACCGCATCTGTGACATGTTTTACCTGCACTTACAATGGAGGTTTATGGGACTAACCTATAATAGCTGTATCGTAAACTTAGAATGATCATAAGAGGGAGTTTATTCAATGATCTATAGACTTGCATCATACTGTCATGAAGTAGCTGCATTACAGTAATTTAGTCTGACTAAAACTTTGTAAAACACAAGAGATTGTGTTATCTGGCCATAATGAGAGAGTGTGTCTTTATAGATATAATTGTACTAGCAAGCCACAAATGAGGCTTACTCAAAAATGCATTAGAGGGATTAGTGTACCCTATCTTCATCTTGTTTGTTTGTGTGTGTGCTTTTCTCAACACAATAAGTGGCACTCACTCACACTTCTTAATATGCTGCACAGGACCAGAGGTTTCAAAACTGAATCCTTTGTAGGATGAATTTATAAGTCATTATAGTTGAGCAAATGAGACGGAGTCACGGTCGAACTATAGGTTCTTGCAAATCATTATGACTGCTGGAAGCTTTGCTATTGATTTGAAAGCAGTTTAATTTGTGAAATATATTGATCTTTTGGTAATTTTTATGAATTAGTTTCCTTTCTTAGTAGGAAATATGATCGTTTGAGTTGTGCATTAAATGAATGAGTAATTGACAAATGTCATTTGTAGAGCCAGTTTTGATGTATAATTACACTACCATTCAAAAGTTTGGTGTCAGTAAGATTTAAAAAAATAAAGAAAAATAAATGTGTTAAAGTAATGCAGTGATGTGTTAAATTAATCTAAATTGACAGTAAGGATTTTATAATGTTACAAATTTTTTAATAAATTCTGTTCTTTTGAACTTTCTATTCATCAAAGAATCCTGAAAAAATGTGTGACGGTTTCCACAAAATATTAACCTGTCACAATATAATAATATCATATTTCTTTGTATTGCAGTTTTGGTATATGTGTCAGACAATCAGAATCAAGATAACAATGGTAGCAGTGCTGTATTAAACTAGATTCCTTTTTTTGAGAGAGTGATAAAACGAACAGACATATTACATGTCTATATTTATCTCATTGTTCTTTGCGTGTGTGTTTAGGTTCTAACGCAGAGATCCTTTATTCACTGCTGGACTCTGCTGATGGTATCTTCTCCATTGAGGAGGAGACGGGTGTCGTACGGCTGGATCGTCCTCTGGACCGCGAGCTCCAGTCGCTCTACACCCTCCGCGCCCGCGCCAACGACCGTGGTTCTCCGCGCCATCTTTCCTCTCTCACCACCGTCAGTGTTTCCATCCTGGATATTAACGACAACCCTCCAGTCTTTGAGCGGCGCGAGTACACTGCCACCATTGCTGAAGACATCCCGATGGGCACCCAGGTGTTGCGGGTGCACGCAGCCAGCCGAGACACAGAAGCAGGCGCAGAGATTACGTACGCCATTATCAATGGTAACGAGAGGGGAGCGTTCCGCGTCGACCCCAATACAGGTAAACACAGCAGCTTTGGTGAACCTATTTAGATCCCTGCAGCACTTGAGGATTCAAATAGAGAAAATAGGGAACCTAAAATGGTGAACTATGTAGCATCTGTGAAGCTCCTAAATCCTTATGGCATTCATACAAAACAAAGAACCTGGAGTGCATCAGTTTCTTTTTCTGCCACATTCCTTTTCTACTTTATTTTGTCCATCTATCTATATATCTATCTATCATTCATTTATTCATTCAATTATTCATTGATTTATATATTTTATTTACTTGGGGGAAAAAAAATATTTAGAGGTTCATTCATTAATTAATTCATCTTTAATTAATGAATTTATTTATATATTTTATTTAATTATTTGTAAAATATGTTGTTATTTAGAGAGTTTATTATTTACACTCATTGTCCTTTTCTTCCCAGGTGGTGTCTTTGTTATCGAACCTTTGGACTACGAAACATCACATGAGTTTTATCTAACAGTGGAGGCTACAGATGGAGGCACACCGTCACTCAGCGACATGGCAACGGTGAACATCAACCTGACTGATGTAAACGACAACAGCCCCATCTTTAACCAAGACATCTACTCAGCCGTGATCAGTGAAGACGCAGAACTGGGAAAGACTGTGCTCACTGTGAGTCATTGGCTTCTCTTTCTAAAGCACTTGTGCCCTGCACAGGTCTCTGTGTTACATCATCTCTTAAAAATCAACACAGAGCAAAGAACACACACACTAAACAAACACAGTCCAATGTCAAACCAGAGCTTGGCGACTCGCCCCAATCTTTAATCTGTAGTCTTCTCTGTCACTCTAGTCATTTATTAGAGATGTTCATGTCTTATCATGCTGAATATAAATTGTGAGTGTGAAAGTGAGGCTTTGATACCCAGCTCTGTTTCACTTGCGTGCCTTCTGATTTCCCTTGGGGGTCTCAGCCAATAGTTACTGACTCGCGAAGCAAGGACGAAATGCGGGGGTGCTGCATACCTGAGTCCGTGGCAATCTTTGTCTTAACCAGGTGTGTGTTTCTGTGTGTGCGTGAAGGTCATGGCCGACGATGCAGATGGTCCATCCAGTAATCAGGTGCGCTTCTCCATCATTGATGGCAATCAAGGCAGTCCTTTCACCATCGACCCCGTCAGAGGAGAGGTCAAGGTGGCTCGGCAGCTCGACAGAGAGAAGGTACAAAACACTCAGGTTTCTCAGCAGCAGGTGCGTTGACAGTCTGTTGCTGAAACCTAATGATGACATTTTGTTTTGTTTGTTTTGTAGACTTCAGGTTACACGCTGACTGTGTCGGCCTCTGACAACGGAAGCCCAGCTCGATCCAGCAGCGCTACGGTCAATGTAGACGTCTCGGACATAAACGATAACCCGCCTCTCTTCTCTCAGGCCAACTACAGCATCATTATACAGGTATGTGTCCTCAAAGGAGACAATGCTGTGATTTCACTGTCAATAATTTCATTTCAAAAGTTAAACTAAAATTAAAATGAAAACCGAAAAATAAAAAGTAAAGCTGATTTAAAATATAAATACTTTAATCTATATCTATAATTTTATATTATTAGTCTGAAAATGTAAAGGTTAAAAATAAAAAATCTACATGACCTACCTAATCAACTGTCTTGACCCATTCCTAGACCGAACCAAAAAAATTTAACTAACCAATAATATAATAGTCTATCAATAGTCTACTACTCAATCAAATATCAATGGATAAATGGAAATTTCTCAAGGATTATTGCATTTCATGCTGAAATTCAGCATTGTGGGAGTTAAATCCATTGCGAATACCGTTTCCAGTTATCTTTGAAACATTGCTCTAAGGAAACATTATAATTAGTCACCAGAACTGTCAGTGCTTGCTAGCACATATCAAATATAATCATAGCTTCTCAATTTAGGTTGTAAGATATGTTTAACATGCCAAATTTGCCTTAAGTTTAAAAACTGTGAATGTAGTAGGTCTATGTTATAACACTTTCTGCATATGTTGTATAGGAGAACCAGCCAGGAGGTACTAGTGTTCTCCAGCTGACTGTGTCTGACCGTGATGCCTCCCACAATGGACCTCCTTTCACGTTTGCTATCATCAGTGGGAACGAGGGCAACGCCTTCCACATCACTCCTCAGGGCGTGTTGGTCTCCGCTGAAATGCTGAGCCGTCAGACTCAAGAGTTCTACCTCCTACAGGCCCAGGTGAGACCTCAGTCTCTCCCTCTGATTCTCCAACTATAACTGAAGCTGTAGGGGTCTTGTTCAGTTTTCATTGGACGTCTGAAGGGATAGATGTGCAATAGAGCAGACGTGAAGCTTATTCAGTATTCCCCGCACAGGCCAGGCATGGGCAATAGAGTAAGACAGAGGAGCAGGCATGAAAAGCTGAGCAGAGGAGTGGACCTGTAAGGAAATAATTACATCATCTCAGTCACCTCCTCTTCTGGGTGTTCTGTTTCAGTTGTAATAAATCTTATTCTGACCAAGGCTGCAATTATTAGATAAAAAATACAGTAAAAACAGTAATATTGTGATTTTTTTTATTAAAACATGATTTATTTATTTGATGGCAAAGCTAACATTATTACTACTAGTAAACATTATTACTCTTGTCTTCAGTGTCACATGATCCTTCATTCTATTATGCTGATTTTGTGCTCAAGAAACATTTCTTATTACTATCAAAGTTGAAAATTAGAAAGAATAGAAGTTTAAAAGAACAGCATTTATTTGAAATAGAAATCTTGTAATAATGTAAGAAATCTTTTGTAAAAGGTTTTACTGTCACTTTTGATCAATTTAATACATCAATGCTGAATAAAAGTAATAATCATAAAAAAAGACACCTATTTTGTAGACTGACCCAGGGATATCAATGGGGATAGTAAAAGGAAAAGCAGGGCAATAGAGGGGGACAGAAAGAGTAATGTGTGTGTGTGCGTGTGTGCGTGTGTGCGTGTGTGCGTGTGTGCGTGTGTGTGTGTGTGTACTGAGAAATTTGCTGAGACTCAAATAGTCTATGTGTGCCAAAAGTAAATCCAGGCTCAAGTGCTCCCTCTACTGACCGTGACTGCCACTTATTATCAGCCTCTCCATGCAGAAGGTTCAAAGCCGTTTTACTCTTAATACTCAATTACACTTCAAACAGCTGACTTGATAATTTGGCACCATATGTTGAAAGACTAATAATCAAAGTTTAAGTTAACGTTTATGATGCATGCTGTTTTGTGCTGTAAAGTGAGATGCATCATAGGTGGCTGTCAAAACATTCATTCAATTGTCTTGAAATACTGTGAATATTCTGAATCCTTAGTCTCTTGACTCTTTTGCCCTAGGTAACGGACAGCGGTCGACCTCCGTTGGTCTCCACGGCGTTTGTGAGTGTTCGTTTAATTGAGGAGAGCATTTACCCTCCTGTCATTCTTCCCCTGGACATCTTTATCACCACTGCAACAGACGAATATTCAGGTGGGGTCCTGGGTAAAATCCACGCCACAGATCAGGATGTTTACGACACTCTAACGTACAGCCTTGCGCCCGATAGTTCCTCCACCTCCGAAAACTCCGGCCTCTTCTCCGTCTCCGATGCTGATGGGAAACTCGTGGCCCGTGGGAATCTGGACGCTGGTCAATACGTCCTTAACATTACAGTGACAGATGGTCGCTTTACTGCAGCTGCCCGAGTCAATATTCATGTACGGCAGGCAACAGCACAAGCGCTCGATAACTCCTTCGCTGTGCGTTTCTCTGCAATAGCACCAGAGGAGTTTATTGGAGATTATTGGCGCAACTTTTTGCGGGCTTTGCGGAATATCGCCGGTGTCAGACGCGGAGACGTACAGTTAGTCAGCTTGCAGCCTGCTGCTGATGCGTCCGGTGACCTGGAAGTACTTCTAGCTTTAGAGAGGTCAGGAAGTCCATTCCAGCCCCAGGAAGTGGTGTACAGGAAGCTCAACGCCTCAGTTGGGGTAATCGAAGAGATGACTGGAGTCCGTATTGTACGAGTTGTAAAGAAACTCTGTGCCGGTTTGGATTGTCCGCTTAGTTACTGCCAAGAAACGGTTTCTTTGGAGACGGGAGCAGTGTCGGCCTACAGCACTGCCAGGATTAGTTTTGTTACTCCACGTCACATGCGCACATCCAAATGTCTCTGTGAAGGTAAATATGCAGACACAAAATATTCTAAAAATGTTTTACACTTCCAGGCAAGAGTTAATGTTAGGATGTTAACCCTTTATGTGTGATTATAGGAGCTGAGTGTCCTGTCTTGAGTAAACTGTGTGAGGGAAGCCCCTGTTCTGATGGCATGGAGTGTGTAGAAGACCCCATGCACACCAAATTCAGATGCATCTGTCCTGAGGGAACACAGGAAGAGTGCTCAGGTATGAACACACATTTATTTGCCTTCATGCACCTTAGTGCAACTCACACTCTTTATTGAAAGCACTATATTTGTGCTATAGACCAAAAAATTTAGATTGATAGAATGTTAAGGCCAATTCACACTGCACCGACAGACTGTCACAGTCACCAGATTACAGCACGTCACTTCTCAGGCATTCTAAATCCGATTCAGCATGTTCAATTGGCGAAAACAAGCTCAGACAGACCCCAACAGGGATAAGACACTGATCCGACAAAACCCGACGACGTGTCTGTCGCCGTCTGTCGGCATCTGCCGGTGCGGTGTGAATTTGCCTTTAGCTGTATCAAATGGAACATTTAATGCAATTTCCATTGCAATGACATCTATGTATTTTTGGGTAACATCACTTGTTTTGGTTTGTTCTCTGTGTTGTAGAGCCTCAGTCCTTAACATTCAGTGGAAATGGATATGCACGATACAGGCTGATGGAGAACGAGAATAAAGAAGAAATGAAGCTGTCCCTCAGACTGAGAACGTACTCCACCCACGCTACTGTCATGTATGCCAAAGGCACAGACTACAGCATACTAGAGGTGAGTTTGTGCTCTTAACCCCCTCAATCATTCCAAAAAAAGAAAGGGGAGTTATTTTGGAGCTGGGAGAAGAGAGGGGAGCTCTTTCTCACACATTCCCCCTTTGGTGAGGGAAAACCACACAACTGACAGATATAGCAAAGGAGTCTGGGACTGTAATGCAAGCAGTGCCATTATAATAATGTGTAGCTGTTTCTGCGTCTCCCTAAAGCTTCATTCCTCATTTCATCTGGTTAATCCATTTAACTGTCTGATATCACTGATATCAGGTACTTTCTGGTTTAATCTATTTGGCTGTTTAAAAATAACTAATAATCTGTCTACACAGACATAAGATTTTATAGCCACACATTTTTGGGCATCAAAAGCTAGTTGTGTCAAAAAACAGTGCTGACACAGAGTATACACGTGATGCCCTAAAATGTGGAAAATAAATAATAATACAAATTTAAAAACATGTTGCATGTGCCTAGATGGCCTTAGGTTGCTTACTAGGCTTTGAGACACCCATTTAAATTCATACATAGAACTTAATGGGAAATATAATTATTTTGTTTTTTAAATGGTTTTTATTTATAAAAAAAAAAATTAAGTTTTTATTTTATTTAAAATTGTTTATTTATTGTTCTATTATATAATAAAAAATATAAATTTGATAGTAAATTTGAGATACTTTTTTTTTTTTTACTTCACCCCAGATGGATGCGATTTCTGATTAGCATAAGATCAGCATGAAAGACAAAACTATGTGTGTGTGTTTTCAGATTGTGAACGGCCGCCTACAGTACAAGTTTGACTGTGGCAGTGGACCTGGTGTGGTGTCCGTGCACAGTACCCTGGTCAGTGATGGAGAGTGGCACACAGTCTCACTTGAGGTAGATGGCAACTACGCCCGACTGGTCCTGGATAAGGTCCATGCTGCATCCGGCACAGCTCCAGGCACTCTCCGCACCCTTAACCTAGACACCAGCATGTTCTTTGGGGGTCATGCTCGGCCGGCGTCCGGCTCAGGAAGACTTGTGGGAAATGGGCTGCGGGGTTGTCTGGAGGGGATTGTGTTTAATGGGAGGGAGCTGCCATTGTCTCAGGTTCGAGGGGTTCACTCAGTGCTGGAGGAGTTGGTCGAAGCGGCTCCCGGGTGCAGCTTGGCTCCTCCAGTCCAGGGCTGCTCCAGTAACCCCTGCACCAATGGAGGCACATGTTCATCACTGCCTAATGGAGGTATGCATGGTGTTTCTTTGTATTTGAATCATTGTGATTATATATAGGACTGACTAATATGCTGTGCTCTTATGTTCTGTTGTAGGATATTTCTGTAAGTGCACTGCTGAGTTCATGGGTACTCACTGTGAAGTTACTATCAGCCCCTGTGCTTCTAATCCCTGCCTCTATGGAGGCACATGTATCCCACGAGGAGGAGACTTTTACTGCCAGTGCAGAGGACAATACTCTGGCCAACGGTAAGAGCACATGCACATGTGACCCCAGAAATTATTCAGACACTTAGCCACAATTATAAATTAAATTTAATTGCGTTAAATTACAAATTATATGGCATCTGCAAATAAATTATGCCAGGTCTTGGTGGTTTTTAGGAGATTTAGGTGTAAATTCATGGCATTGTCTGTAGACATGTTCTGAAAATGTTTCTGTATTATCTAATAGTGTTCAGATACTTTGTTTTAAATTTGAACATTAATATTTTATTTTGTTTGATAACTTAAACTTTTTTTTATATATATAAATAGGCTTTAATATAAAGCCATAGAGTGGCTTCAGTGTCCAGATATTTTGGGGCAGCTGTATTCTTCCAGAATACACACATATTCATCATTCTCTATTATGTGACTGATGTTTAATTGTCATGCTTTTTCTTTTTAAATGATCAAATAATTAGACAAACAAAGAAGAACAGGATGTAGTGCAAAGTAAAATTGTTTGATAAGTTTGATATTTCATTAAATTAGTTCTTTTTTTCCCCCCTTAATTTTAATGACATTGTGTATAGTCCAGATATGTAGCCAAGTTAATGTAAGCTCTGTCAATATTTTCATTAATTAAACTTCATTAGTATGCATAGTCTGACTCAAACATAAGAAAAATACTTCAGAGATCCATGCGGCATTCTCAGTAATTCCTGTTAAATTGGAAATTTAATCAGAAGCTTTGGGACGCAATGTGATTGTTATTCAGATTTAATTCAGCCAGACAGAATCAATTTTCTCTTTGAGAAATTTCTACTGCAATTAAAAACTATCCAAACCGTTCTTTCGTATTTAAAGTTTATCTAAATGTGTGCGTGTGTGAAGTTCCTGACTGACAATTCTCTATTCTGACAATTTTCTATCAGGTGTCAGCTAGGTCCATACTGCACAGATAATCCATGTAAGAACAGCGGCAAGTGCATTGATAGCCTGGATGGCCCTGTTTGTGAATGTGAACCAGGTTTTCAAGGAGACAGGTAGATCTTTTGATCCATCTTTTGAACCAATGAGACTGCTAAAAATTCTGCTTTACCGTCACATTAATAAATTACATTTTAAAATATATAAAAAAAAATATATATTTTAAATCGTAATCATTTTTCATAATATTACAGTTTTTGCTCTATATTTATCAAAATAGCATTGGTGAGCATAAGAGATTTCTTAACCGATGCCATGTTTGTGTGTGTTTGTGTTTAGGTGCCTCAGTGATGTAGATGAGTGTCTGAAGAACCCTTGTGGCAATGGTCACTGCCAGAACACATACGGCTCCTTCAACTGTAACTGCTCCACGGGCTACAGTGGGCAGCAATGTGAACTCCGTTCTGAAATCCGCAACGAATTTGTCTCAACCTCTTGGAACATCGGCCTGGAGGAAGTAATTGGAATCGTTGTTTTTGTTGCCAGCATATTTCTTCTTGTCCTTCTCTTCGTCATGATTCGCAAGCGCATTTGTCGGCGCTCAAAATCCAAATCTGACGACGACGACAATCTCAGGGTAGGCACAGGGGCCCCCCACGCTTTCCTCCATCGACCGTACTTCGACTCCAAACTCAACAAGAACATCTACTCCGACATCCCGCCGCAGGTCCCCGTACGGCCCATCTCTTACACACCCAGCATTCCAAGCGACTCCCGCAACAATCTAGACCGCAACTCCTTTGAGGGCTCAGCCATACCGGAACACCCAGAATTCAGCACATTCAACCCCGACTCAGTGCACGGGCACAGGAAGACGGTGGCTGTCTGTAGTGTAGCGCCTAACCTGCCTCCTCCCCCACCCTCCAACTCGGTGTCTGACAGCGACTCCATACAGAAGCCCAGCTGGGATTACGACTACGATGGTACGTATGGAGAATCTGTAATCCAAATGTTGTGCATGTGACTTGTAAAACAAACTATTTCATGGGCTCAGTAAGTAAGCTTGTGTGACTGTTTTCTTCTTCTCCTCACAGCTAAAGTAGTGGACTTGGACCCGTGTCTAAATAAGAAAATGGTGGAGGACAGTGCCTGTCACCCTTACAACACCAGAGGCAGCATGTCTGAGGTCCACTCTCTCAGCTCCTTCCAGTCCGAGTCCTGTGACGACAATGGTACGTTTGCTTTTACACTGATGACTAATAGGTCGTAATCAGCCAGGTAAACTGCAAATTATAAGTGAAAAACTTGACTTGTTTTCCTCAGAATTATTTATATAGAATGTAATAAAAAGGCTATGTTTTGAATGGAGCACTAGTTTACTGCATACTACATACTGCGATACATGCAGACAGTATAAACTGAATGCAGTCTATAAATTTAAAATAATTGTGTGCAAAAAAAAGCGTTTCAAATAGTAGGACGCTACATTAGTGTGAACAGTAGTAGTAGCCTTAACTCCAAACTCATCTTACTTGGAAATGTATATTATATATAATTTATCATTTCGACTCATCTTTTCTTAAAAAAAAAAAAAAAAAAGTTTAAAGGCTGAAATGTGAAGTTTATCATTTCATAATTCTTGATTTGTCAAAACTTGATTTGTTACATTAGTGGTTTAGTTTGAGCAGTTTTTAGTTATCACCTCATATATAAAGCTGTCATATTGCCGGTTAAATCCATTTTTTGTGCTAAAACTTTGATAAAAGTATCTGATATTATTTCTGATAATTTGGCATACTATTTGCATTGTGTGCTCAGTATACATAGTGTTCGTGTGCTATTCTGAACATAGCCTAAATTTATTGCATGCTCTTCTTAGTAGACAGACCCAGTTCATCATTATGGTTACCGTTTTTTTTTTTTTTTTTTTTTTCTGTACATCTGCTAACCCTGTCTGTCTTTATTTTACTGATGTAACTGAGTGTAAAGGGTGATATGGTTTGGGTCATGTGTTATGTCGTTTCTCTCTCTCTTCCTTATCGCTGCACTGGGGCTTCAGCTCCCATTTGGATCAAATCTCACCACAGACACAGAGCAAGGTTTTAAATAGAGGCCTGCTCGTAAGTGAACATTCGCCCACGGTGAAAGGAAGTGATCACTAAAAGCCCTGTGAAATTCTCAATGCATAAAAAGAAGAAAGCGTGTCTTCCCTCCAAACCCCCTCGCCTTTTTGTTTCGCAGTTGCTCACGGCAGCTTCTCGTACGTTTCATCATTTCAAGGCAACATCTGAGAATGACCTATATAGCATCTCTATTAGTTATCTGTGTGAAATTCATGTTTTGGATCTCTTCTCTTTTTTTACCCCTTCCCTTTGTTTCTCTTAATGAAGCCAATGGATGGTTGAAGACATCAGCTCACAGTGTAAAAGCAGGGTATGAAAAGTACTCATGATGGGTCTCCAGCACACATCATTTCTGTTGATCCTGTTAACTGTATCTGAAAGCCCTTTCACATGACTCGTGGCAGCGTTCCCCAGTGCGGTGAACTGCAGGGCACAAACTGTCAAGCTATAGTGTGCGGTCAAGTCGAACGTTGTAAAAGTGCTTAAAGTACAAACAGTTTCAGCTTTGAACCTTTAGCTGCTGGCCTTTCGAACAAGGCTAATTGTTAGCAGACAAACCGTTAAGATGTCATTATGAGGCCATTGTCAGTGCAAAAAAGAAAACAAGATAAAAGAGAGACTGATTCAGTGCATATCTAGTCAACGGTGTTTATATCATCAGAGAATAATCAGACAAATATCAGACTCAGAGAATAATCGTCATATTATGCACGTTAGATTGGTCAAATCAGCGAATGATGCGTGTTGAGAAGTTTGTTGAAGCTAGGGTTGCGTCAGCATGGTAGTGTCATTTTAGTATTATTTATATACTATTATAGTATTTATTAATATTTTGAATCGCTTTTATTAGGGATGCCCGATATATCGGCCACCATATTGGTATATGTTAATAACGGTATATGCCGATAAATGTTCATTTTTAATGTTAATGTTATCGTTCTGATAAGAAAATGCGTCCAATATATTAAAGCCGATAAATAATTCTTTCAGCTGAGACACTTCAGATGCGCACTGATCACCATAATGGTTTTGAACAATATAATTGTGTGTTTGAGGCATTGCTTTTAATTATGAGATTTTTGTTTTTGTAATCAGGCTCTCAAAAATTATATAAAAAATCAGTTATCGGCTTTCAAATATAAAGAGTTATCGATATCGGCCAAAATTTTAATATCCTTGCATCCCTAGCTTTTATTTTTAATTTTATGTTTTATTCAGTTTTTGAATTTTTTATTTAAATATTACTATGTAGCTTTTTATTTCAATTTTAGTAATTGTATTACTTATTTTGGTTAGTTCGCAAGGCAATGTTTCTTATTGTTTTGTTTAAGTTGAACCTTTTCATCTAATATTTATATTTTATTTTAATATTTGTACGGTTTAGGTAACAACGTTTTTTTGTTTTGTTTTAGGATTTTCTTTTTTAGCAGAAAGAACTAGCATGGAAGAATTTAGAAATACCATTCGTAGGTAACTGTTCATGTGAAAACTTGCAAGGAAGTTACATCTCTCAGTACGTCGTCACTATAACCATCAAAAGACAGTCTTGCCTAAAAAAAAGTTTAAATCTCAATCCTATTCACTCCATTCAGCTGTTCTTGAATTCATGAGCACATGTGTGACTGTGTGCTAAAGCAACGCGTCTAATCTGTTAGTGGATTTTGATTTGTAGTTTTGAACATGCCTAGTTGAAGCCCTGACGGAAGTCATGTGAGAGGGACGAAGTCAACTAACCTTTGAAGCTTGACCCTCATTTGACCTTTTCAACCCCTGATCTTGACCTAACAACTGCCCCGCTAAATCTCTGATATATACTAATGCATTATATTGAACAGATTGTCAATATTTCCTTATGGCCATGTTCCCGCATATTCCTCTAAAACGTCGACCATGCTTATTTCATTTTCCTCCATCTGTTGGGTTTGGCTTGGGGCCAGAGAGTATCTTTGTTCGCTTTTATCTTTGAGAATTTTCCTGATCCTTCCTTCCATCTCTCTGTTAATGTGTGTAATCATGAGCACAACGTCAGCCGTCACTCCCACTCTCCTCCACCAGAGCTCAACCCAGACGTGTTCCTTACGGACACAACCAAATCCCTCTGCCATGAACCCATCCCTCAGATCACACCCTTGTCATAAACCAGAATCCCATAAAACCAGAGTTAGTATCTGTGCTGGTAAATGAAATCAAATCCATCAGTTTTGTCAGATGTCAGAATGCAACGTCTCATCGTAAGAAACGCTTTTGTCTCAGTTTCCTTTCTCCCTCGCAGTCTTGACTTCTAGTGTTTCTTTCCTGTCATGTTTACTTCTGAAAAATTAATGTTAAGATTTCTTTTATCTGCCCTTCTTACAAGCCTCCCTAGTGACAGTAATCCACCTTGTCAGCTCTGTTGTTGACTCGGTGGAGAAAGAAGGTATTTTTTTTCTGCTTCATTGCTGATTATTGAGTGTCTGTTTTAGTGTTTGCTGGGTGATTATTAGCTGTCCAAAATGCCATTTTCTTCACCCATACCACATCTACAGAGACAGAGAGATTAAAAAAGACTAATCACATCTGGAAAATTTCTATCAAATGCCTCATTAGCCAATCAGGTGCCTCATTTGAAGTGTTCAGCAAATTTGAGATGGAAATTTACGATCTTGCCAAGACTGATTTCCCTTTCCCTCCAATCTGTGATATGAAACAATGTTTCTGTGTAAGCAAATGGCATGAAGATCATCTCATACCTTCATCCATATCCTCTTGCATTCTTTTTTTTCCACAGTGTTCTTCAATCTCCTTGTATTTGACATTTTCTCTTTCTCTTTTCTCTGCAATTCTGTTTGCTTTTTGTCTAAAGAGTCATTCTCGGCTCATGAACACAAGAACCCAAGAGGTGATTTATTGTTTTGTACAATTTGCCTGAAGCCTTTTAAAGTTGATATTTTTGTTTACTTTTTTGCCTTGGTTACCCTTTCTATATAAAACTGCATGTCCACAGATCTGTGACAAAAATAGTGTCAAATCAACTCATCTTTTTTTTCTTTTGGTAGTTTTGTGCGATTTTTGTCACAGCATTAAAAAAGTTTTGTTTTTATGCTTTTGTGTTCCCAGTTTAACTTAGTGATGTCCTCCTCAAATTCCCCCAAACCACATAATAATAACCATAAAAGACTTTTCCTAATAATATATTGTGCAAAAATTAATCTTTGAAAGTACTGACTAATTGTCATATTCTGTCAAGGTTGTGTATAGAATATGTAGACATATTCTGAGTTATTGTGTGTGCACATGTGTGGTGTGTGTGTATTTGTGTGCACTCCAGCAATATTAGTGTTAAGCTGAATGCATCTGCATTGTGCTGGTGTGATACCGATGTTGCATGCTGTTGGTTTTAAATGACCTGGCTTGTATTAACTCGAGTGATTTATGAAAAGGGTTGAAGTCAATTCAAGTTTTGTTCAGGGAGTACACAGTAAATTGTTATTTGACCAAAAAAGCAACAAAAAAAATAGCATGAAAAGATTGTCTATGATGAAATCTAAATTTCTCTAATTTCTAAATGCATATTATAGATCTTCGTCTGTACATCCATGCATAATTTATTTTTTAAATAAATTTAAGTACAACACCTACATCTCATAATTCAAAAAAACAAGTGCATAGAACCAAGTCCCTGCCCTACGACCTTTTTTTGTTTTTGATAATCCATTATTTTCAGACGTTTTCATCGCGTCTTTAAAGTCAACATGAGTATATTTTATTATTATTATTATAGCAAATAGGATATAGCAATTTTTTTATTTATTATTTATTCATTTTGAATAACTAGTGAACATTACAGTATGCCACGTTTTTTTTTTGTTTTTTTTTGCAATAATAGCATATAATGACAGAAGCTTAAAAAAGTGTTGATTGGTTATCATAATTTTAATAATTTCCTGATGATTAAAATCCTCCTTTTTTATACTTCAGTACTTCACATGACAGACGTAAAACAGGTTCTGAATACCATTTCATGTTGACTTCAAAACTAATATCAACCCCTCTGAAGTTGAATTGACCCCAGCCTTTCTTCAGTGTGTGACCCCAATCTAATCACAAGATTTTATTTTATTTTATTTTAAATTGTGGCCTGGCAAAGTGATGTTTACTATTGTTTTTGTCCGACAGGCTATCATTGGGACACATCTGACTGGATGCCGAGCGTTCAACTTCCTGGAATCCAGGAGTTCCCTCAGTATGAGGTAGTGGAGGCCCCACCCACCCTTTACAGTGACCCCACCCTGCTGGACACGGACTACTATCCCGGCGGATACGACATTGAAAGCGACTTTCCTCCTCCACCCGACGACTTTCCTTCTCACGATGACCTGCCCCCTCCTCCGCCTGTGCCGGAGTACGGGGAGCGCTACGACACATTGCAGTCCACCACGCGGGCACTAAACAGCGCCCCCTCTAGCCCCGGAGGGTCTGTAGTACACCAGCGCCCGCCCTTACCCCAACTCTACAGCCTCACCCAATTCCTACCCCACCACCATTACTCTTCAGACCCCGAACCTCAGACCAACCCCACCAGCACCATCACATCATCCTCCACCGGAGGATACCGGCGCGGAGGATTCCCACTGGGCTACGGCCGCGACTTCGACCCCCCTGCTGCCGATAACATGTCACTGTCCCTGTACACGTCCACCGCGTCCTGTTCGGACATGTCCGCCTGCTGCGAGGAGTCTGAAGTGATGATGAGCGATTACGAGAGCGGCGGAGAGGAGGAGGAGGAAGCACCGTTTCAGAGGCTCATCATACCGCCACTGGACTCTCAGCATCAGCAGCAACAGCATACTGAAGTCTGACACTGGATCCAACACAAAAGTATCAAAAGTGCCTAAATGAAACCCTGCTACAGGATACTGACTGTGTTTAAACCATAACCACACGACATACGCGGTACACAAACGTAGTCAAATGCCAAACATCCAAACGCACACTCCGTATACATCTGCATCTCACTGAAGAGGGGTTATTGGAAAGACTTGCTTGAACATGGGTTCTCTTCAGTAGCTGTTGTGGGCTGTTATTAATATTATTATTATTTAACAGTATTGAGAGAGAGCATTAGACCTGGCTGTGCTGTTAAATAATACATTGATCATCATGCACAAGATCATGCTGAGATGTACAAGTTACCCAGAAAATCATAACTGATATACTTGTCATGGATAATGAGAGAAAAATCATCATTTCAAAGGTGATATCTGTATTTGCATAGATATAACCGTGCAAACGTTTTTTTTTTTTTTATACAAATCCTCAGTCATATGTAATGTAAATTTTAATGTACAGTTTTGATTTCAAGGTTTTACTAGGTTTCTGTAGATATTTTTTGCTTTTCTTTTCCCAAAAAAAAAGAAAGACAGGAAAAAGTAGTATACCAACTCAAATGATGTGTCATTATCAGCCTTACTGTATGTTCATTCACAAGAAAAGAGTCTAAAAAATGAAAATAAATAATAATGTAAAGGATATGAATGTGTGATCGTCACAACACGCGTACATTTCTGAAAGGATCATCTGATGGACGTCTGCATATTCTTGTGATGTGTTATGTTTTCTTTTTTTTTTTATTTGTTGTTTGTAAATTGTGACTTTGGAACATCTTTATTTTTTGACCATGAAAATGGGACACAATATATTTATAGTGCGAGATTATTCACAGACATGTGACTTTTTCAGGGTCTGCGTGTGTGTGAGCAATGCTATGGTCTTGTTTTATGATTTTTATTAAATACTGCCACTAGCTTAACTGCTTTACTACTGGCAATAAATTATTCTCTAAAATGGGTGTTTGTCTTGCATGCATTTATTTACTTTTTATTATTCACAGATTTAGGCAGAACAATTCAGAAATTGAACTTGACATGAGTGTGTTGAGAGCAGAGCAGTCGTACATGGTGTGTTGATAGCAATTCAGATGCATCATTTGTGTCAGAATTTAGAAACTGGAAGGGAAACTGAATGATCTTTTGATACGTTTATTTTAGTTTCCAATGGATTGTAACCGCTTCATTATGACATGAAAATAATTGGATTGCAGTTGTTTACTGCTAGCTATATAACATCTGAGATGAAAAGTTCCTGTTAAAGGTTTTATTTTAAAGATTCTAAAGCACTTGTATGCATGAATCTCACAAAACACTATTCGAAAACCCTTCATATATAGGCTACAGAAACAATCAGTTTCTGACTGATATATATATATATATATATATATATATATATATATATATATATATATATATAATAAAGAGATTATTGTGAATTGTTACTCACTAATATGCTAGCTTTGTGAAATTGTGCCTCACTTTTGTATGGCTTCTTATCAAATAAATTAATGAACTAAAGTTGAAATTATAATGTGTTAACAAAAAGACCAGAAACACTGAATTCAACCTCCAGTTTATGTTGAGTTCTTCTGGTATTTATATTGTTTGAAAATATGATATTGTGTTAATATCCTTAAATTACAATTCCCAGATCCCAAAATATAATTTTGTGCCCGGGTGTGTGTGCTATTATTAAAGCAATATTGCTTTTATACAGAAGTTCAACCAATAAGCATGTAACCATTGTGTTAGGCTATAATTCTTTATGTGACAGTTCAATAAACAGGTCACTTTTATTTTAGATGAAATATTGCAAGTAATATTTCTTACAGGAACACTTGCTCAGAACAGCTCAGGGCGATAACACTAAACAAGGCATCTCACTGCTTCCATCATCAGCAGACACTTCATCTTGTAGATACATTCCTTTATACGGTATTGAAAGTATCTAAGCTCCTTATTGATCGGTATTCTGATATAACTGATCCAAGATTAATCAAAACTTTATGCTTAAATATCCTCCACTACACTCAATCCCAAAAGAACAGCCTTTTCGACCACTACAATATTTGAAGAAATATCTTGATTTTTAGTTGTCTAATCATTTTAATGATAGTTGTTGTCTAGTTTTAAATAATTGTAAGTCATCTAGAGGCCCCCTTGGTAGTTTGTTAAGGCCCCATGTGTGGAACGGCTTTTGGTGCCTGCAGGAACATTTGTTGACTGCTTCATACATCATTACACTGTTGACAATGGACCTTTTTGCCCATGCAATTTTACTGAAATTTCATAAATGTGACCACTCCGTAGCAACATAAATGCAGTCAATATAAATAAAATACTCACAAGGGACAGAGAGAAAATGCCTCATAAAAGGCATCATTGACTGTCATTGACATGAGACATCATTGACTGTCATTTATCTGAGTAAAGGGAATGAGATTTGAAAGCCGCAGCATGTGGGACATTTTTTGTCTGTTCATCACACATTTTATGGGTTCTAAAAACTAGGAATGCGTTGTGGTTTTATTGTGGGTGGGGTTGTTTAAAGTGAAATATGAAGTTTAGCTTCAGTCTATACTGAAGTCATATCCTTAACCTTTACTTCTGACAATTCACAAGGCTGTACATCTTGTTGTGATTTCATGGTAACGAACTTCAGAATCTCAGAAATGAATACAATGTGCTTAATGGATCCCTAAAGTTCCTGCAAAAACTACAGGCTTCACCATTGAAGTTCCTTGAGTACTTGACAGGATATTCAAGGCACATTTAGTTTCTACAGTGTGGTTGAGAACTGTCCTAGAAGGAAAATGCTTGATGTCTTTGCATGTAGGCACAATTCTCTGTCTTCCCCCCTTCCCCTTAGTTTTGTAACACGTTTCAGGTAAGCTCGTGAAAATGCTTGTTTTTAAGGGGTATCTACCACTTCCCCTTAGCCCTACCCCTCGATCAAAGGGAGAATTGGGATAGCCCTTACTCTCAAGTGAACATGCAAAACTAAGGAGAAGGGGTAACAGAGAATTGGGATTCACCCTTAATCTCGAAGCACAAAAAAAATTCAGAATCAGAATATCAAAGTCAGAATAAAAGGTCCACAAATTATATATACCAAAATAATCATACCACTCATTACGAGCAACGTAAACAGATATCCACAGAGACAACAGGACAGTTAAAACATTTAACATAAATGAATGTTGATTGTTGTAAACCCATTGTACACTATATCCAAGAATAAAAAAGTGTTGGTAAAAACTTCCACATACTCCACAGTCTGCACCAGGAAGTCAAAACTGACCATTCTTGTTTTGTTTTTTTGAAATATTGCATATTCATTATTAATTATTTATCTTGCTGCAACATTGATAAACATCTGGATCAAAGTAGACAACTAAACCCTCTAGCCATGAGAAGTTAAGTCGAGATCGACAGTTATATCACCTTGGCTCTCTGATTAACTATTTCATTATATCTTACAAAGATGTTCTTGTCCGCTTCTACACTTTCACTCAACACAATTGTCAAAAGATAGATCTTGGACAAACAAAACCGTAAAAGACCTGAGGCACTACCTGACCTGAGGACCATGTTTGTTAAAAAAGGATGTTGTTCTGATGTCAAGGAGTTTACTGATCTCATTTGTTGTTTTTACCCAGGAGAAAAAAACTTTACACTAAAGTATAAATCCATGACACATTTTCTTTTTAAAATCATTGAGAACATCATGAACATCTATCTGTAATAGAAATGTGCTTTTATTGTAATAGGATATTGGTTAAGTTTGGTTAAGTGATCTGTTGTGTTGTGTTGTGTTGTGTGTGTGTGTGTGGGGGGGGATATTACCTTAATAACTAATTTTAAGTTATTAAGGTAATATACAGATATTAACCGGTGTAAAACAACCACAAATAAAAATGCATATTAGTTTCCGATGTTCGTAAAGTATCTTCAGTTTTTATCGAATTAAACATCCTTTATGGTTTTCTGTTGGAGTAGCAGTGTTTTGATCTTAGGACGTTCTGATGGCAAAAGATTTTAGAATGTTCGGGAAGTACAGATTTGAGTCCAGACAAGATCACATTTTGTAGAGTCGGAAAGTGATTGTGAGTTTACTCTTCATCTGGAGGTTTCTTTTAATCAATAGTTTCAGGCTGTTTAAGCAAATGGATGTTTTTGTCTCAATGTTTGTATTTCAGACAAATATGATATATGATAATTATACTCCCCACACAACTTGTCAATAGTCAAACTCGTATCCCAAATTCTTTAACTGTCTAATTACTATAGTATATTTGAAAACAAAAGTGTAACAATAATTAAACAATAATAAAAGACTAGACAACTACATGTATAAGAAAATATACAACTATTTTCACATTATGCATCTGCATTAGTCACATTAATAGCATACAACACAAGTAAACTTTATCAACTTTGTTATTATGTTCATTTTAAATAATATTTACATTTTTGTCTAATTTTCTTCCTCTGACGGACTGCCACCGGGCATATTGCTCATTGTAAATACACTGAACAAAATTATAAACGCAACACTTTTGATTTTGCCCCCAATTTTCATGAGCTGAACTCAAAGATCTAAGACTTTTTTCTATGTACACAAAATGCCTATTTCTCTCAAATATTGTTCACAAATCTGTCTAAATCTGTGTTGGTGAGCACTTCTCCTTTGCCGAGTTAATCCATCCACCTCACAGGTGTGGCATATCAAGATGCTGATTAGACACCATGATTATTGCACAGGTGTTCCTTAGGCTGGCCACAATAAAAGGCCTTTATTGATTAGCCTTTTATTAGACACCATTTAGACACAATTAATTGATTAATTAATTAATACATTTAATGAATGTTATAAAACTAAGGCAACCAGCTTCAGATTAGCCCCAATCACAGCCTGACCTGTTGGGGAGCTCGTTGACTTGCAAATCGGGCTTAAAATTCTGTGTGAACTTGGCATAATGAAGCACCTGTGCGTAACTCTTTGCAAAAGGCTGCACCCGTGCCCACTGCCTCCCCAGAGGAAGCACTGTGCCTGCTTCATCCCCTGAGGAAGCGCCCAAGCCCGCTGCATCCCCAGACAAAGCACCTGTACCTGCCAGGCTCCCGTTTAGGAGAAACCTGATGATCCCAAATGAGACAGCATCTGACAAGGGATGTCATCTTGACACCCTTGCCGTTAAGGCCCCCCAAGCGACTACCACCTATGCTTGGAAGGACACCAAGATGAGCACCAGGCCCACTGTGTCCCCTGAGGAAGCACCTGTGTTCGCCAGGTCCCCTGTGGAAGCACTCGTGCCTCAGCCATGTCCCCTGAGAAAGCACCTGACCCCCCAAGGTCCTGAAAACAAAGAAAAACAATATATAATCAGATTACAAAATGAACACAAGTTATTCCAAATAGATGACTACACATGCGTGTAATTTGCATGGGGGTTACGGGGGTCATGACCCCCTCAAAAATCAGATCCAGCCAGTGGCGTAGGTTTGATTTTGAAATTGGTGGGGACGGGGACATCAATATATAAATATATTTTAAGTTTTGATAGAAATTATTGCTAGGGATATATCAGTGTCACTTGATATTGGTAGGGACACGTCCCCAGCATCCCTACTAAATCTGTAATGTACCCCCCGCCCACCGCACCGTCTACTTGGTATTATCCAACCCGCTTTCTCTACCAAGTTTCTTCACTATTTTGCGCAGTCGCTGGATGAATGTTTGGAAAAAGCTGACGGGCATGCTAACGGGTGGAAAGATGAAAAGGACAGTGAAGCCTGACTACGTCAGACTTCCTACTTCCGCTAATTTCATTTCGCTCCTGTAGCGAAATGAAATGAAATTGCTGTCTTGTCTACGAAGCAAAGTGAAGTAGCAGAGTCTGGTATTACCAGGCTAGTGAGGCTACTGAAAGGCAGCCAGAGCCAGACAACGATTTTTCATTGTTGGTCGACACCAGCCAAAAAGAGGAAAAATCCTGACCAAATGGAGGTACCCCATTGCTAAGTTAGCTGTTAAGTTAGCTCAGCGTTTCTCAAAGTGTGGGGCGCGGGCGTGGGCGCAACCCACTGGTGGGGAATAGAGACATGACTGTGGGGCGCGACAAACAGGTTTTGTCCCCATCTTTTTAATTCCTTTATTTATTGACCATACACTCAAAACAAAACAAAGACACATTTAATTGTAATCATTTTCACACGTAAGTTTAAAAGTTTTTGAAGGCGACCGTTATTGATCGTAGTAGCCTATCACTTTATGGTTCCCATGGAGACGCGTCATTCATTGCAATGGTGGACGAAGTACTCATACCATGTACTTGAGTAAAAGTAAAGATACTCAAGGTAAAATATTACTCAAGTAAAAGTAGAAGTGCTGCCTTTAAACATTCACTTGAGTATAAGTACAAAAGTATTTGCCTTCAAATGTACTTAAGTATCCAAGTGATTTATTTATTTATTTTTCATGGCTATAATGTCCTATTATATATATATATATATATATATATGAATTGAATAAATTTTTTGTGTGTTTAATTTTGGAGGGAAGGGGACTGTTCCCATAAGCTATAATACATGTACAGTATACTGTATCTTTTTCTCGAGCGTCTATGGTCATAATTATTAACATCCTAATGTTATGATACATTCACATAAACCTGCACAACGCCATTTAATATATACACACACACACCCACCCACACACACACACACACACACACACATACAATATATATGCTACGCTACTCTACTACGCTACGCTATGCTACTCTCACGGACTTAACGGACACGCGCACGTAGCAGTCCACAAGACCAAAAGTGCACATGAAGTGTGCCATTTGGGACAGCGCAACTCTCATATTTAACGGCTCTGGTTCGCGCTTAGATACCGCCAAGGCAAGTTCAAAACAAAGCGCGCGCGCGCTGTACTGTGATTGTTTGGTGGTTCGTTTGACCAGTTACGTTTTTATCCACTCATAAATAAAAAGGAACGACTGATTTTGAAAATGTAGTAGAGTAAAGTATGATATTTGACTTTGAAATGTAGTGGAGTTAAAGTAACAGTCTCTCCAAATTTAAATACTTGAGTAAAGTACAGATACGCAAAAAAGCTACTTAAGTAGGCCTACAGTAACGAATTACATGTCGTTACTGTCCACCACTGATTCATTGCTTGTCACACCGCAGCCACAATAAATGACTGATGATCTGCTTTTATTTCCTTTTTTATTCAAAATTTCACAAATGTGTTAGCTAGCAGGATATATCTGATATTCCGATTGTCAAATATGTGCAAGTGGATGTGTTTTGTTGTTCAAACACCATAACGATCGCGTTAGTTGAGCTGTTTACCGCAACGTATTTTAGGTAGGCTATCTTATTAATTACGTACATTATTAAAAATGTACCACCTCCGGCTCAAATTGAGATGATTATTATTATTTTCATTTAATTTTTTGTTCTTTTTGCATGGAGTTTGCAAAGTGACAAAATGAATCAATGAGTTGAATTGTGCAATACATTTGCTGCGCATGTAACGTTAGGTGCCAATTAGTGATGCAATTCATTAATCTTTATTTCTTGGGGTTATACGCACAAAAAATCAATTAAGTGGAAGCTGCCACTGCTGGCTAATGTTTAAACATTTAATTTAACTACTGTGTCATTATGGCATAAATAGTCAAGTGAACAGCTACATTTACGTCGTTAAGTAGCCTAAATCAGTAAAAGTATCACAATGTAGCCTATTTCTAATAGCTACAGGAATTGGCAAATTAGCATGTTACCTTTTACACATGAAAATTATTCAATAAATAAATGAATTAATAAATATGCCACGAGTTTAACCCCCCCAATGTAGACCCAAAGTTACGCCCTTGGTTATTCAGCTGTAAACGAAATGTTAATGTTAACCTGCTCTCCCTGTTTATTTCTTAATCAGCGCAGATTTTCGATGGAAATATGAATTTTAATAGGCTACTCAACATCTAAAGTCCGTTTTTCAATCAATAGGCTATTGTAATAAAATAAACATTAATTTAAATAAAGCTCAAGCAGGTTTTTGTACGAGATAAGCCTACATCGTTATCTTTCGGCTCCTCTGTCTGCGCTTCAGAGAGCATCTCAAGGCGCAAAACTGCAGGACAATTTTCAGGTCAAGGACGTGCAACGATTTATTTGGAACTAGGCTATTCGTTGGCGATATCAAAATTTAGCCTTAAGTAGGCTTTTTTTTTTGTATGAAATCAATATCGTGCTGCTGTTCGGGAAAGCACTCTTCCTCTGATATTATATGATAGTTAGCTTATAAATAGAAAAAACAATTGTTACCGGAGCTTTTTTGTAGTTTTATATATTATATGTAGGCCTATTAGAAATGTTTGTTTATTTATTTATTTTTTATATCTGTTGACTAAGTTTTGTTGAGTGGTCTGTTATGCTTTAATAATAAACATGCCCATCTGCAGCTTTACTTGCTCCCGTTTATGCATAAGCTGGAAATGCTAAAAATAATATCAATAATAAACAGCGCTAATTTTTGTATCCAATCATAAATTAAAAATGCTTAGTCACTTTGTATTTGTATTGCACGTTTTAATCCAACTAAACACCCTAGGTCTTCCATGACTCAGACTCGTGTGGTCGATTAACGTCATAATGATCGCCGCATTCCTTAGAACGTTCGGTGAGTTTATTGACTGCAGCGGCTTTGTGCATTTTTGTAGCGAGTCGGCGAGTGTGTGTGAGTATGCTTTTTACACAGGGGTTGGGAATTTGAATTTGAATCTTTTCATAACCCGTATAAGAATCTGCTTAAACATGGAATATTGTCTCGATTTACTGTACATTTAGGTTAGACACATAAATAGGCATACACACTTGGCAGATTGTGTGGAAATGGGAGGCTGAGCTGATATGTAGCTAAATCAAGAATGATCAAACCATTTTTTCTATATAATTGTTGATATTAATTTATTTTTCATTGACCAACCAATAGCAGATCTAATTACACATTGAAGTGATAGGCCTACTGAAAGCTTATTGACCTTAAGCTGATTTGTGAAGTCGATAAAATTTGCTTGCGGGACATGGGACATTATTATTATGTGCATCTGAGTTATGCACATTAATAAAGAAAACGATACAAAAATAAAATGTAACTTTTTCAGCTTTATTGATTTTTGCATACATTTTAATGATTCTCTTAGCCACCCTTGTCTCATCTGATGAACCGCCAATGGGCATACACTTTTTAGCCTCAATTTTTTTATTAATTTTTTAGAAAACTAAAGGCCCAGGTGTTTTCTTCTTTCCGCTTCAGCTCACACCCAGTCTTGTCTGCACAGCAATTAAGGGATGGACAAGTTCGACACATGTACAGCACAATTGCTTTTTTATACTCTACAAGCAGCGCTGAGTTGTGTCAGCATTCTTCATTCTTCGTATGCATTATTGTACATGCACCATCAGTGCAAACACAAAAATTGGGCTGCACAAAGGTGTCCGTGGACCCTCAGATTACAAAAATTGCAGAGTGCGGACGACATTAGTATACGTTGGGCTTAAGAAAACAAGCTTTAAGTATTTATCTTTACTGTATGTTTACTCAGCTCATCCGTTCCTTTTCTCTTTTTTTCATAGTGTTTCACAGATATAGATTGCAATAGTATATTGTTCACTTCTAGATCATCTTTCATCATCAAATTTAACATCATTATGAGTATGTCAACCATGCCCACCATTTTTGAGAGTGCAGAGCAGTCCTCATCTGCTGAATTCTCTGATGAGCTCAGTACGGCCCTTGCTGCGGGGCGGTGGTGGGCAATCATGGAGGTTTCAGACCCCATATCTGATGAGCCTATGTATGGGGACCTCATCTCAGGCCAGTGTTGGGGAACAGAGGAGGCAGGAGATACTTCATGCCCCACATCCCTGGTCTTCAGTGACGCATCTGAGAAGGCTCAGTCCCAGAAATCAGGCTTCTCAGATGTTACACTGAAGACCACAAGGCAGTGGAGGCAGAATAGGACGCAGGGAGCACCTTTTTCTGCCAGATCCACAGAGGGAGCACCTGTGCCAGCCAGGAACAAACAGGGTGCAGTTGTGCCCTCCAGATCTACACAGGATGCACCTGTGCCCTCCAGATACACACAGGATGCCAGGTACAAACAGGGTGCAGTTGTGCCCTCCAGATCTACACATGATGCACCTGTGCCCTCTAGATGCACACAGGATACACCTGTGCCCTCCAGATACACACAGGGAGCACCTGTGCCAGCCAGGTCCAAACAGGGTGCAGTTGTGCCCTCCAGATCCACACAGGATGCCAGGTACAAACAGGGTGCAGTTGTGCCCTCCAGATCCACACAGGATGCCAGGTACAAACAGGGTGCAGTTGTGCCCTCCAGATCCACACAGGATGCCAGGTACAAACAGGGTGCAGTTGTGCCCTCCAGATCCACACAGGATGCCAGGTACAAACAGGGTGCAGTTGTGCCCTCCAGATCCACACAGGATGCCAGGTACAAACAGGGTGCAGTTGTGCCCTCCAGATCTACACAGGATGCACCTGTGCCCTCTAGATCCACAAAGGATACACCTGTGCCCTCCAGATACACACAGGGAGCACCTGTGCCAGCCAGGTCCAAACAGGGTGCAGTTGTTCCCTCCAGATCCTCACAGGATGCCAGGTACAAACAGGGTGCAGTTGTTCCCTCCAGATCTACACAGGATGCACCTGTGCCCTCTAGATCCACACAGGATACACCTGTGCCCTCCAGATACACACAGGGAGCACCTGTGCCAGCCAGGTCCAAACAGGGTGCAGTTGTGCCCTCCAGATCCACAGAGGATGCATCTGTGCCCTCCAGATACACACAGGGAGCACCTGTGTCTGACAGGTCCACACCGGGAGAATGTTTGCTTATTAGGTCCCAGCAGAACAGTTCTAAAAAAGGGGACCACCCCTTATCCCTGGTCTATAGTGATCCATCTGAGAAAGCCCAGAGGAGAACGTGGAGGCAGAAAATGCCACAGATAGCACCTGTGCCTGCTGAGTGCCTCGGGTCTCAACAAAGAGGAAAACTCAAGATCCCTGGGCATCTGACAAAACATTTGCAAAATGCCTCTTTTGAATTGGACAACCCTGTCAAGTCTCTACAGAGGACACCTCTGGCTGCCTCAAAGTTGCTCGCATGCTCCCCACATGGAGCACCCATGCCAGACAAGATCGCAGATAGGCGAAACATCTCTGAGCTCGTGAGACGGGAGCAACTGCAGCAGAAGCCTCTAGCCCCTTCTCTGAAGATAGCGCCTGTCTGTTCCGCACAGGGAGAACACACCATTGACAAGATCTCCGACTGGAGAAATCTTAAAAACCCTGAGCTGCTGAGGCAGCATTTGCAAAATGCACAAGTGCTTAAGTCACCTGCAAGCCTCAGGAATCCCAGGCAGCAGAGGGAAAAGTGGGAGCAGCAGCAGAAAATCTCAAAGGGAGTGTTTGTGCCTGCCAATACCCCACAGAGAACAGTTGTTCCACCGTGTTCCCCACAGCAACTTCCCGGGTCTCCCCAGGGAGCACTCATGCCCAGTTGGAGAAAGAGGGTGTGTCCATGGAGCACTGAAGCTTCTGTAAGTCCCTTCTTTCTCTTGTTTTTACTTATTTTAAGATTTATTCAAAAAAGAAAACATTGCCTTTAACTATGCTATGTTTTCTGTTATCAAAACGCTAAAAAGATTTAGACACCTTGTCCTTTAGTCTTAGTCTAAGAACCACTCATTGAACCTGCCCAGCATTGCACGATTATACATGTATCTGTTCCCTCAACAGGACAATTTAGGTCTGTGTCAGGCACCTCCACAAAAATTATGCGTGGAAATTGACAACAAGGTGAAGCAGAATCATAAACTAAGGAGCTACAACCATCAAGCCCATGAGATGACCACTTTACAACTGGACCAAAGAACTCAGAGGAGCCTTCAGCCCAAGTCTCGGCTGACCCGGAAAAGAGCATTGGTTAGACCCTCCGATCTCTCAGTTTTACTTAGATTTAGAAATGATTAAACACTTTAGTAATTTAATCCGATAATCATATCGTTTTCGATTTGGACCCCTCATATTGAAATTTGGTAGAAGCATATTGTAGAAGCAGTTTGGCTCAATAGATTTTCTTTAAGAGTCACTTATTAAATCTAGTCAGCACTACCTGATATGTATGTTCCTTCAACAGGACAATGCAGGTGTGGACCAGTCACCCCCACAAAAAAAGCAGCACAAGTCAATCAAAGTCAAGGACCAACAGTCGGATCCAGGGAGCTTAGAGCAAATTGACTTTTTATGTAGCATATTCACTAAATTTTGTGTCATTTCAAATATTTAATATTTATATTGTGTTTGTGCATGTTTTATGAATGCATGTATAATAATAAATAAAAAGAAAATATATATATAGAAACTGTGTATTTATTTATTTGTCAATGACAACAACAAACATTAATTAGCACTGGTGTTATATAAACAGATCATTTCCATCTGCTGTCACTGGACTGATTAAATTCACACTCTAAGCCAAGAGATAGCATTGTAACAACATATGTAATTCCTATTTTCCACAATATATGGGTATTTAATACAACTGATTCACTATTTCATATACATTTTCTTCAACAATACCCTGCATCTAAAACATCATCAGATAAAGGTTTGTTTACATTTTTTTTAATGACAGATTTAAGTCCAAAGACTTTTCTTATACTTTTATCAGTGGATGTATACAGACAAAAAAAAAAAAAAAAAAAAAAAAAAAAAATACTTCTAAGCAGCTTCTTTGGTGCATTTATTTAATGCATGTTTCACTGGATTTGTACAAAATGTGTACAGAAAAACTATGAATCTCTAAATATATATTCATAAATATTTATTTCTATAACTTATGCCATATTATTATGCCATTTGTTTTTAGTGTTTTTAAAGGTTATTACAGGTTATTATCACTGTTATCTGAAAATTTATTGTGCTGTATGCAAATAGGTTTTGAAATATTGAATTATCCTATATACACTCACCTAAAGGATTATTAGGAACACCTGTTCAATTTCTCATTAATGCAATTATCTAATCAACCAATCACATGGCAGTTGCTTCAATGCATTTAGGGGTGTGGTCCTGGTCAAGACAATAGGCTTGTTTGAGATGCGCCTTGCCTCGCCTGAATTGTATGCGAGAGTAGGCGGCTGCAGTGAGGGGAGGAGTGAAAAAAGCGAAGGCAAGACGGACAGATCTCTCTTCTCACGGTGGATCAGACACCTGCGGGATCAAAGGCGGATATCGCGGGATACACGGGATTCACGCTCGTGCAGGTGTTGCTAATAAACTGGATGTAATTTAAGTTATGTTGCTTTTATATGAAAATAAATATAATGAACAAGACACCCAAAGTACTTGTTATTTAATTCCATTCCAAATACGCGTTTATCAATATATTTTCTTTAATACAGACATGTGTTTTTATTATTTTATTTTCTAAAAAAATGACATAACCCATATCGCACTGTCAGAGAGTTTATTCACTCATAACGTACGTATACACATAAAACATGATAGCCTACAGTTTTAAAATAATTTTTTTTTAAAAGAGAACAATACATCACGGTTGTTTAAACCAATGAGCATTAAAGGCACACTGCGGAACTTTTCAACCTTTATAATATATTACTAAAACCCTTGAGATGGCACATCGACTTACAATAGGTTGAATGACACGTCTGCCATAGCCTGACAGTGTCTGTGTCACTTTTACTGGCTATATGTAACTTCGGGTTGTGGGTAGGAACCCGAGCACAAAAAGAACTACAAAATTTGACCGCTTTACGGCATACGTCACTTCCCCCACCACCCCCAGATTCTGACGCGAGAGCTCAACTCGCGTTTGATTGCCGTCTGTATGTTTTCGTCATTGCCAAACCAACAGCTACAAGGAAGAAGGCAAAGGTTTTGTCAGAAGACACTAAAAAAAGAAAAAGGGAGAGGGACACATTCAAAGCCAGGACGAGCCAGGCGCTCTCTGTACACGCAAGGTCTCTCGCTCACTCTCCCTCTCTGCCATGTGCGCGCGACGCGGTTCGGAGCAGTCTCTGTCTCCGTGTCTCGCATGCACGGTCGCTGTAGATTCCGGGAGATTTTAACTAATTTGCGGTATAAATAGTCGATCACGAGTGGCTCAACAGGGAGATCTATAGATAAACTCATCTTTCAGGCATTTGACCGACCGGGTTGACACTTCAGCGTGAGAAATCAAATCCGTGTGTCTCACGGCCAATGCGTGAGTTGGCAGCTCTGCCGATTTCATCTCCAACCCTAATCAAACACATTTGTCTCTAATTTTCAAGAGATCCTGAAGACGTTAATTGTTTGCATCAGGTGTGTTTGGGTTGGAGATGAACTGTGCAGGACTGACGATCGGCAGGAGCAGGATTGGGCACCCCTTGTCTATGCGACTTAAATCAGACATTGTTTTCTGTTTACTTTTGTTCAATTTATTTTCTTTATATAATTTATATTATACATCTTATATTTAAATTATTATTTTGTTCAATAGTGAGTCGATTATCTCTCTCCAACCAACAAGTCAACTACTGTCTGCACACACAATCTAAAGACACGGGAGGCTGACCGGTTGACTGTTGGTTGACTATTGCGACAGTGCTGCGGCGCTTGTGGCCTCTAGGGGCATTAGACGTGAAAATTACAGGTCGAGCGCCACTAGTGGCCAAAAGTTCCGCAGTGTGCCTTTAAGTTATGTCGTCAGCAAAGTCGTTTCCCATCATGCTTTTGATCAGCAGAGTCGGTGGAGAGCAACTGCGCGCGACTGCAGAATCCGACACGTGCGCCTTGCGCTCGCGAGAGTTTTTTGACATACGTCTGCATGACATCAGAGCCAGGCGGACTGCCCTCGGACACATTTCTAACCGGCATGCATCTCACGTTGATCACCGGTGATCGGTTCTGCGCAGATTTTGCTCATCTCAAACAAGCCTACTCTCCTGAACTCCAAACTGAATATCAGAATGGGAAAGAAAGGTGATTTACCATCTGTGATGTAATCAACTCAGTACTTATCATGGTGATATCTGGGTTTAAATTTGTACTCTAGACGCCTAATTGAAGAAATCCACAGCTATATCTTCTTGATTCAAGCTGTTTAGGTACGCGGTAGAAGGTTACTCTTCTCGAACCTGTTAACACAGCCCGATACAACCATTTGTCTTCTGTGTTTGCGCTGCGCAGCAAGCCATTACTTTTCTTTTTGCCAACCAGAGCGCATGTAACCGCGTCGTGACGTCACGGGCGAAGACCTTATGCACCAGAGAAAGGAGGGCGCCGCCATCTTTAGAAATTTGTCTTTGAACTTCCGTTTTTGCGGTCGCTCTGTATATTTCTATGGCATCGCTGTCCAGGAGTAATTAGCTGGTGAAGTGGATTTACTTATTGTAGAGTTAACGAAAGTTATCACGAGCATTTAATGTTTATCATAAGCATTGTAAAGCAGTTGTCTTAACAAATGTCGACCGGGAACTTTTTTAAACGAGCCGTTCATTCATCTATGCAAGATCGGTGTGAAAAAACAGACCGGAAGTCATAAGACAACGAGCGCAGTGCTGAAAAGGGGCGGGGCTACATATGGTCTATGTCAGTGTTTCTCAACCTCTCCTGCAGGGACCCCCTGACAGGCCATGTTTCTGTTTTAACCCAGAAATGGCACACCTGATTCAATTAATTAATTGCTTAATGAGTAATTAGAGTAGGAATTAGTCAATTAATCAATTAGTCAACTACTCATTAAGCCTTTAATTAATTGAATCAGGTGTGCCATTTCAGGGTTAAAACAGAAACATGGCCTGTCAGGGGGACCCTGCAGGAGAGGTTGAGAAACACTGGTCTATGTGAGTAATAATGGTGTCACATTTTTTTTTTGCGTTTAGACGCTAAAAGTGATCTCAATAAACTTTAACATGAACTACAAATCAATCAATCAATCAATCAATAAAAATGTAGGCTATTTGTTAAGCACATTATAAAACAACACAAGTTGGCCAAGGTGCTGTAGCCTACATGTCTAAAAATTACTCAATAAAAAAAAATATATGTATTCAAATGATTCAGGAACAACAGTCAAATATGCTCGCCACGCTAGGATCAGGTAAAGGATAAAACAAATATAAAGCAATTTTGATGTTATTAGAACGTCTTGAGTCTTAAGCTACTTGAATCTCGTGAGTGCATCGTTTATCTTCTCTAATAGCGCAGAATCAAATGCGCTCTGAAGCATCACGTTATTAAATCGACAGACTCCTACAACTACAAATAATAATTTATTATAAATAATTTATCCATGCACATTATGATTTTATTTAAATTAATGTACCCAGTCGTACCAAAAACCGCAAGTCTGAGAAACGCCTATAAAACGTACTCGGTTACTAACGTAACCTCAGTTCTCTCTAGAAGAGGGAACGAGTACTGCGTAATATCTTACGCTAGGGGAAAATCTCTTTCCTCGAGATATTGAAGCCAAAAAATTATCCTTAATTTTTAATTATTGTAAAACGCGTTGCGGCAGCATGCAGACATAGGCAAGACGGCTTGCGTGCCTATTGGCTGACCTGCGGCAACTGCAGCAGCCTATCGAGAGAGGCCCCTCATGACGTCATGTCCCAATGGGGGCGCTTCACGCCCACTACGTCATGTCCCGCCAAAACGGGTGTGGCCTCCCTATAAATACAGGTCGATGGGCTGATATAATCTGGTTTTTCATCGCCGAAGCGAACCAGAGCGTGTTGCAGGCACGGCAAGATACGCAGTACTCGTTCCCTCTTCTAGAGAGAACTGAGGTTACGTTAGTAACCGAGTACGTTCTCTTACGAGAGGTGTAGGAGCCATACACGGGGTTTGTTTGGGTTTTATTATGTTTCCTCTTTTCTTTGCATTGTGGTGTATGTGCACGCGCATCGTAACGTCATCGGTACTGTGGGTGTGACCGGGGGCGTGGTGTCTGTATTAATGTGTGTGTGTGTTCACCTGTGGGCATGCTTGGGTTTGAATCATGGCTGCAGGGTGAGCATGGGGAGAAACTTTCTGTTGACCGTTAACATCTCTCATTGATGTCTCTGAGTTACCTTTGCACTGATTACAAATGCTTCACACAAGTAAGTGTTTGGTTTTTCTATGTATGTGAGATAGTGTAATAAAGAGGCTCAACACGTACTATGTTTCAGCGTGACGCGTCTTCAGTAAATCCTCATGTTTCAGCCTGCTGCGGCGTTTTAGTTATTTTGGTTGTTTTGGCTTGTTTGTTTAGTGACATACGCCGCAATATTTTGTCAACAGAAAGTTGTTGTTGCGCTAATTCAAACGCATTGTAGGGACAACATTGGATGTTTGCAATCATTGTTGTTTTAAGCGATAGAAGAGCCAGCGCGTTGCGACTGGCGTTAGTCCATTCATTCACAAATTGGCTGTTGCTATGCTTATTTTGTCATCACAGTTGTCTTTATTATAAGGTCTGAACATTGAACATTGTGGATTGTCTGTTAGGAATCAATTGTATTCCCTGTTAGGCTCAGCGGTACTTTCGCACAAGGCGATTGGACTGTTTGTTTGTTTTGGGACTTTTTGCAGTGTTTTTGTTCGTGTGTCAAGCGGGTGAAGCATTGCGCTTGGGAGTGCCGCCGTAGTTCTGGTTCTAAGACGGTCAGTCTAGTTCAAGACTATCGGTATTTAGGTACATAAATACCCACCGCTAGTATGCACAGAAGACTAGGGTTGAGTTAGTTTAGCTTCAGTGAATAAGTTAGAGGGAATCAAAGACAACGCATTGTACCTTGTTCATATGAAAACGTAAGTTATGAAAAGGTTGCTGTTTTTAGTATTTTATTAGCAGATATTTTTTGTGATCATTGGATTATTTTATAAATAAAAATGGAGTTGAATGGTACTAGGTCAACTGAGAAAAGACGAGTAAAACTTACACCCAAGGCTTTTGAATATAAATTGGAGCAGCTCCAAGAAGAACGCCAAGCAAAGGTAAGAAAAATTAAAGATGTAATAAGAGAAATTAAAGACCTAATGCAAGGTGTTGGAACTGCTGAAAAAATACGGTCTTGTCTTGAAAGTTTGTCGAGTTTGTTCACAGAAGCAAGTCATCTTCATGGTATTGTTGTACCGATGCTCCCACCTGAAGAACAAGAAAAACAGAACGCTTGGTTTTACAGTATTGAAGACCATAAAACTGCTTTTGTGGAGGAGACTAATAGATGGCTGCTGGAGGCACCGGATGCACCAGCAGAGGGCGTTGTTGCACCATGTTTAGGATCTACTGTTTCCGTCGATAATGAGGCATGCATAGTTAAAATTGTGGAGAATGCAGTAGAAGATGATGTTAGCCCAAGTGATAGTGTTTCCAATGTGGCATTGAAGTCAAAGAGATGCAGTACAGTAGTGAGTAAACCTATGTCCACTACATCGTCAGCCAGGATAAGAGCTGAGGCTGAGACAGCTGCCCTTATGGCTCGTCACAAGCTGCTGAGTAAGAAGCATGCCTTGGAGGAACAGCAGGAACTATTGAGGAGAAAGAAGGAACAGCTGGAGCTGGACATGGAGCTGGCAGCATCAATGGCTAAAGCGAGTGTGTTCAGGGCTTCAGAAGGATCTTGTGTGTCTGTGAAATCAGATGGGATGAACTCTTATTTGGAAAGAGGGAAAAGTAAACAGTTGAGCCATGAAGCTGCAATATTTGTGCCTGAGTTTAACAGTCAACCATTGGCTGCAGAGGCTGTAGGGGAAGTTTCGCTTCCAGGTCATGCTGCTGTGAGGCCCAAGACATATAACAAAATCCATCTGCCTGCTGCTGTGACCAGGGCAGGTCAGTCTGCTTTGCCTACTCTGCCTGCTGCTGTGACTGGGGTTGGTCAGTCCACTTTGTCAGAAGGTGTTTCTTATCCACCAATTACTCACCTTCAGTATGGAGCTGCACCTGTAACAGTGAATAATTCTGATCAGCGTTTTCTTACAGTTTTGGAAAGGCAAAATCAAATTACGTCTTTGTTGGTTGGACAACAGTCACTTTTTCTCTTACCTAAGCGAGACCTACAAGTTTTCGACGGAGATCCACTGCAGTATCAAACTTTCATAAGAGGATTCGAACACGACATTGAAGCGAGAACACAAAGTCAGACAGATTGCTTGTATTACCTCGAACAGTATACGAGAGGTCAGCCCAGGGATTTGATCCGAAGTTGTCAACATCTGCCTCCGTCCCATGGTTATATTAAGGCAAAATCACTACTTCAGGAGCATTTTGGTGATCCATTTAAAGTAGCTTCTGCCTATATGGACAAGGTGCTTTCCTGGCCGATGCTTAAGGCTGAAGATGTTAAGGCTTTACGGGCCTACAGTTTATTGTTGCGGGAATGCTGCAACTCTATGGGAGTTTCTGCAAGTGATCTGAACGTACCTACGAGTATGCAAATCATTGTGAAAAAACTACCTTATAAGCTGAGGGATTATTGGAGAAGTGTGGCCTGCGATATTCATGAGAAGTTTCATCGTAGAGCTACGTTTCCAGATATTGTAGAGTTTGTTGAGAGGCAAGTCAAGATAGCAAGTGACCCTCTTTTTGGAAATATACAAGAGACATCACTGCCCTACAAAGCAAAAAGGCAGTAACTGCATTTTTGGTCAAAAATGAGTTATTATCATTTTCATGACATTCAAGGCATCCTTTGTTATGTGACAAAACATCTTATCTCAAATGTGTGTCGTTTTGGAGAAAAATGGTAGTCGTTTGTACAGTAACTGCAAAAACGGTAACGACAGGATAACTTTAAAGTCATTTTTCTCAGTTCTGCACTCTGCGTAGTTACTGCCTTTTTGCTTTGTAGGGCAGATCTGCGAGTGGAAGAAATGAAGTAAAAATGGTCCGGTCTCAACCTAGTTCAAAGGTTAGAGGCAGTAGTTTCGCTACTACTGTAGTACCTGCTGAGAATAAGGTGGAGCCTGTGTTCAAAAGGGGGAAGAACTCGCTAGTGAAAGTCTGTTTGTTTTGTGGGGCTGGGCATTCGTTAGATGCTTGTTTTAGTTTGGATAAAAGAACGCAAGATGAGAAAATTTCCTTTTTGAAGGAGAATCGTATGTGTTTCGGATGTCTGTGCATTGGACACATGAGTAAAGACTGCCGAAAACGTATGACATGTAAAGTATGCAATAATAGGCATCCCACGTTGTTGCATATCTACCCCACAGCAAAATCAACGAGTCCGACTCAGGCCAATGGTGGCTTGAATATGGCCAGAGAACGTACTGTGGTGTCTGTTCAGTCTAGTGGCTTGACTGGGGCCGGTAGGCAGGACTGTACGCTCTCTATCTTGCCTGTTCAAGTGAAATCTAAGAGGGGGCTGGAGACCTTGGTCACATATGCGTTTTTGGACCCAGGGAGTACCGCCTCGTTTTGTACAGAGCGACTCATGACTCGGCTCAATCTTACAGGGAAGAAGTTGGGAATTCTCCTTAGGACTATGGGACAAGAGAAAGTGGTAGACAGTTACAAGTTGTCAGACTTGGAAGTCGCCGGGCTGGACTCGAACAAGTTCTGTGGTCTGTCTGAGATTTTTACTCAGCAGAACATGCCGGTTCATCGAGGTAACATTCCAAGCTCGAAAGACCTTCAAAGATGGCCGCACCTAAGACACATAAAAATACCAGAGATCAATTCTGATGTGGATCTTCTGATTGGCACTAACGTTCCTCAAGCTTTGGAGCCGTGGGAGGTGGTTCGTGCAGAGAACGGGGGCCCTTATGCGATTAAGACCATCCTGGGTTGGACGGTGAATGGCCCGCTCCGTGGAGATTGTCAGATAAGTGATCAATGCTTGCAGCCTAATATTACCGTCAACCGGATCTCGGTGGCGAGGCTTGATGAACTTTGGGAGAGGCAGCTAAAGATGGATTTCCCTGAAACTTTGCACGAAGAACAACCTGGTTTGTCAAGGGAGGATAAGCGCTTCATTGAGTTAGTCTCAGAGTCTGCCAAGCTCATTGATGGTCATTATAGCATTGCTCTGCCGGTAAAGGAAAGATGCTTCAAAATGCCAAACAATAAGACCGTGGCAGAGCAGCGTGCATTGAGTCTTAAAAGACGTTTGAATAAGGATCCATCTTTTCGCTCTGATTACATCACATTCATGTCTAAGATGTTGGTTAACGGCTATGCTGAGAGAGTTCCAACCGAGCAGTCGACCCGTTGTGATGGAAGGGTGTGGTATATACCCCATCATGGTGTCTACCATGCTAAAAAGAAGAAACTGAGGGTAGTTTTTGATTGTGGGGTTACGTTTCAAGGGATATCTCTGAACTCGCAGCTTCTTCAAGGACCAGATCTCACCAATTTGTTAGTGGGAGTCCTCACAAGATTTCGCAAAGAACCTGTAGTGCTCATGGGAGATATTGAGGCCATGTATCATCAGGTCAGAGTGCCGGCTGAAGACTCTGATTTGTTAAGATTCCTGTGGTGGCCTGATGGAGATTGTAGTCGTGAGCTGGTGGAGTATAGAATGACGGTACACCTGTTTGGTGCTACTTCCTCTCCTAGTTGTGCCTGTTTCGCCTTGAGGAAGTGTGCTGAAGACAATCGAGAGTGCTTCAGTTCCAATGCAGTTAACATGATCTTGCACCATTTCTACGTTGATGATTGTTTGGTGTCTGTTGGCTCTGAAGAGGAAGCAGTTTCTTTACGTCGAGAGCTTAGTGCCTTGTGCGTAGAAGGTGGTTTCAAGCTCACAAAATGGGTTAGTAACCGACGCACTGTTCTCGCTACTATTCCTCAGGATGAGCGCGCCAAGGAGGTGAAAGATCTGGATTTGAATAGTGATGCTCTGCCTGTAGAGTATGTCTTGGGTGTACAGTGGTGTGTCCAATCTGATTCATTCAAGTTTAAAATCACACTTAAAACTCACCCATTTACAAGAAGAGGAATCTTGTCTGTGACTAGTTCGATTTATGACCCTCTTGGTTTCTTAGCACCTGTTGTTTTGTCTGCCAAGAAAATCCTCCAAGACCTCTGTAGGAGACGTTTGGGATGGGACGAACCTTTGCCCTTTTCAGTGACTAGAGAATGGACGGCTTGGCTGGAAGAGCTTCATGAGCTTGAAAGTTGGAAAGTCAGTAGGTGTTTAAAACCTGTGGACTGTGGTCGTCTTGTCTCTGCTCAGCTACACCACTTTGCAGATGCAAGTGAGGAAGGGTTTGGGACTGTGACTTACCTGTTGCTCCATGACGATAGCGGGCGAACTCACAGCGTATTTATAATGGGAAAGGCACGAGTAGCTCCTCTAAAACTTGTCACCATTCCTCGAATGGAGCTGACTGCCGCAGTGATGGCTAGCAGAATGGACAAGTTGTGGAGGAAGGAGCTGCAGATGGACCTTCAAGAGTCTGTCTTTTGGACAGACAGCACTTCTGTTCTGAAATATATAAACAACGAGACGTCTAGATTTAAAATCTTCATATCAAACAGAGTGTCTGAGATATTGAAAACATCTAACGTATCCCAATGGAGGTACGTGAATACATCAACTAATCCTGCGGATCTAGCCTCCAGAGGTGTTAAAGTTCAGTCATTGCTAAAGACTGGTGCATGGCTCTGTGGTCCTGACTTTCTTCATGAGCCTGAGAGCATGTGGCCCGAAAACCCTGAGACCTTGGAAAATCCTCTTATTGAAGACCCCGAGGTCAAAGCCGTAATGGTGAACACAACTCAAGTAGATCAGGTCAGTCCGGTGGAGAAGCTCTTTGATTACTTTTCCTCCTGGCTCCGTCTTAAAAGGGCTGTCGGTTGGCTTCTCAAGTTTAAGACCTTGCTTCTGTCTCTTGTGCGCCATCGAAAGCTGCTGAGAGAGACCCTCTCTGGTTTGGACCAAAGTACTGAGCAGTTGGAGAAAGAGCTACAGGTCCAGATGGTAGAATTTAAGGTTCAAGTGCCTAAAGGTGTTCTGTCTATGGAGGATATGGTTGCAGCTGAACTGGATATTATTCGTTTTTGTCAAGGAATTATGTTTCCGGAAGAACTGGCAAACTTGAAGAAAGGAGAGTGCGTAAAGAGGACAAGCCACCTCTATAAGCTTAACCCGATCCTGGATGGTGATCTCATTAGGGTTGGAGGACGGCTTAGTAGAGCAGCTATGCCGATTGAAGCAAAACATCCGGTTATACTAGCTAAAAATAGTCATATATCCAAACTTCTTCTCTGTCATGTACACCAAGAAACAGGCCATGGTGGACGAAACCACATGCTGTCTCATCTGCGTCAGAAGTATTGGATTCCTGGTGCTTGTGCTGCTATCAGAAAGGTTTTGACTAAATGTGTCATCTGTCGTAGATTGTCTGCTTCACCTGGACATCAGAAAATGGCTGACCTTCCTCACTGCAGAATAACTCCTGATGAACCTCCTTTCAGTCGAGTTGGTCTGGACTGTTTTGGACCGTTTGAGGTTAAACGTGGAAGGTCTGTGGTCAAGAAGTATGGACTCATTTTCACATGCTTAGCGATGCGAGCCATACACCTTGAGGTTCTTTCATCCTTGGACACAGACTCCTTCATTAATGGCTTCAGGAGGTTTGTGGCGAGACGTGGTCAAGTCCTGGAAATCCATTCAGATAATGGTACCAATTTTGTGGGTGCTGAGCGTGAATTGAGGGAGGCCATTGAGAATTTGAATCACAACCTTATAAGTAATGTGCTGTTACGAAAGAGTGTGAAATGGGTTTTTAATTCCCCAACAGCATCACATCATGGAGGTGCGTGGGAAAGGCTGATTCGGTCAGTTCGTAAGGTACTAAATTCCATTTTGAAGACTCAGAGCATGGATGAAGAAAGTTTGATGACTGTGTTCTGTGAAGTTGAGGCGATTGTTAATGGTCGTCCATTAACGAAGGCATCAATGGATCCTCAAGACTTAGAGGCGTTGACTCCCAACCATCTACTTCTGCTCAAGTCGCAACCGTTGTTGCCACCAGGATTGTTCGTGAAGGAGGATGTCTATGCTCGTCGTCGCTGGAAGCAAGTGCAGTATATGTCGGATTTGTTCTGGAAGCGCTGGGTAAAGGAATACCTTCCTGGACTTCAGGAGCGCCAGAAGTGGAATACTGTCAGAAGAAACTTCACTCCAGGAGATCTCGTTGTGCTAGTGGATGACATGGCACCTCGTAATGCATGGATTATTGGAAGAATTGTGGATACTGTTCCAGATAAAAATGGAATGGTGCGAAGTGTACGGATTAAAACTAAGACCAGCTATCTGACGAGGCCAATAACCAAAGTCTGCCTTCTGCAGGAAGCAGAGGAGCAGTGAAGATCCTTGGACATAGCAGACATGAACTTTGACATTAACAGGACTTTCAAAAGACTAGCATTTCACTTTGCATTCTTAACTGGTGTTTGTCTCCCACAAGAGGGTTGTAGTGGTGGTCAATTATTGCTATAAAATAATTGGGGGCCGGAATGTAGGAGCCATACACGGGGTTTGTTTGGGTTTTATTATGTTTCCTCTTTTCTTTGCATTGTGGTGTATGTGCACGCGCATCGTAACGTCATCGGTACTGTGGGTGTGACCGGGGGCGTGGTGTCTGTATTAATGTGTGTGTGTGTTCACCTGTGGGCATGCTTGGGTTTGAATCATGGCTGCAGGGTGAGCATGGGGAGAAACTTTCTGTTGACCGTTAACATCTCTCATTGATGTCTCTGAGTTACCTTTGCACTGATTACAAATGCTTCACACAAGTAAGTGTTTGGTTTTTCTATGTATGTGAGATAGTGTAATAAAGAGGCTCAACACGTACTATGTTTCAGCGTGACGCGTCTTCAGTAAATCCTCATGTTTCAGCCTGCTGCGGCGTTTTAGTTATTTTGGTTGTTTTGGCTTGTTTGTTTAGTGACATACGCCGCAATAAGAGGTACTCTCGTACTGCGTAATATCTTACGCTAGGGGAACACAGTGTAAAACGCCGTGCATGCTGGGATCTAACACCAAAGTCCCACGGGCAGGTGCCCGGGGCTCATATAATGCATTATCACCAAAACTCACAGGGAGTCCAGAGAAGAGAGGCTAGAAGCATCATTCCCCGATAAATGGCATCCGAAGGGAGCTAATTACATAACAACACAGTCAGGGTGAAAAATTCAGCCTGCACTGGGCATCAATATGGGTCTTATGACCCATGGCTATACGTTATCGATCAGCGAGCGTTGCTCGAGCAATTTTAGTACACTGAGCCGAAGCAACGGGGCAGACAGTACTATTTAGACCGAAAGTAGTTTAGCCTGTAAGGCGGGAACCTCTAGGTTATAAAACCTTATAAATGTAGACGGGGAGGCCCAGCCCGCCGCCATACAGATATCCTGTAAGGAAATCCCGCTAGACCAAGCCCATGACGAGGCCACGCCCCTCGTGGAGTGCGCTCTGATACCCAAAGGACACTGTAAGCCCTTAGAAGTGTACGCCAGCGCTATGGCATCAACTATCCACCTGGATAGGCTCTGTTTCGACGCGGCCAGTCCCTTAGGACGTCCACTGAACGAAACGAAGAGCTGCTCAGTCTGTCTGAAAACGGACGTGCGAGACACATATGCTCTCAATGCCCTGACCGGGCAAAGGGAGCTTTCGTCTGTTCCTTCATTGTGAACCGGCAGGGCGCACAGGGAAATAACCTGGGCCCTGAACGGAGTGTTGAGGGATTTTGGCACGTAACCATGTCTTGGTTTGAGTATGACCTTCGAATCATTTGGCCCAAACTCCATACATGTCGCGCTAACTGAGAGCGCTTGTAAATCCCCGATGCGCTTCACTGAAGCAAGAGCCAAAAGAAACGCTGTCTTGAATGACAAGTGCTTCAAGCCCACCGAATGGATTGGCTCGAACGGGGCACCTTTCATGGCCTCTAGAACCGTTGAAAGGTCCCACATGGGGACTGAGGGGGGTCTGGGAGGATTCAGCCTCCTAGCTCCCTTAAGGAAGCGGACGATCAGATCGTTCTTCCACAGTGACTGGCCAGTGACTGGTTTTATAAATACCGCAATAGCCGGCACATAGACTTTGAGCGTGGATGAGGTTCTGCCCTTGTCCAGTAGCTCTTGAAGAAAGGAGAGAACTTCTGAAACCCCACAGTCTGGGGGTGAGAAGCCCAGAGCTTCGCACCAGCCAGAGAACACAGACCATTTGGAGGAATAGAGCCGCCTAGTGGACGGAGCTCTAGCCTGCGTGATTGTGTTTAACACTCCTTCCGGGAGGTGAGCGGGTACCCGTTGATGGCCCATGCATGTAGGGACCATAAATCCGGGCGAGGATGCCAAATCGAACCCTTGGCCTTAGAGAGGAGGTCTTTCCTCACTGGTATCGGCCATGGAGCAGAGCTCGTTAGTTGCATCAGCACTGGGAACCAAGCCTGGTTTTTCCAGAGCGGAGCGATGAGCAGCACTCAGCATCCTGTTTCCCTGATCCGTTCTAGCACCTGAGGCAGGAGTGAGACGGGGGGAAAGCATAGAGTAGGCAGCGGGGCCAGACGTGGGCCAGCGCATCCCTGCTCTTGGAAAAAAACTTCGGACAGTGAGCGTTTTCTCGGGACGCAAACAGGTCCACCTGTGCTCTGCCGAATGTCTCCCATAGCAGTAGGACCACCTGCGGATGCAGAGACCATTCTCCTGCCGGAACATTGTTTCTGGACAGTTTGTCTGGCCCCAGGTTTAGGTGACCACGCACGTGAGCAGCTCTCAATGAGCGCAGATTGTGCTGGGCCCAGACCAGGAGGCGTTCCGTCAACCTGTACAGGTTTTGGGACCGGACGCCACCCTGGCGATTTATGTAGGCCACTACCGACATGTTGTCCGAGCGGACCAAGACGTGGTGGCCCCTTATCTGGGGACAAAAGCGCCTCAGCGCGTAATCGACTGCCATCATTTCCAGACAGTTTATGTGCAAGAGCCTCTCCCGTTCTGACCACAGGCCAAAGAACGGTCTGCCCTCGAGCAGCGCTCCCCATCCCGAGGTGGAGGCGTCCGTGGACACCACCTTCACCCTCGAGGAAGTCCCCAGGCTTACACCTGACTGATACCAGTCGTTTTCTTTCCAAGGTTTCAGAGCCGAAACGCATTTCTGATTGACCTTGAGGCGAAATAGACCGGAAGTCCATGCTCGTGATGGAACTTGCGCATTTAGCCACAGCTGTAGCGGGCGCATGCGAAGCAGACCCAACTGGAGCACTGAGGATGCTGAGGCCATGAGACCCAGCATCCTCTGAAACCTTTTGAGCGGGACTATAGTGCCGCAGCGGAAGGATTTCGCGGAGCGCTGAACATTCAGTCTGCGCTCTGGCATCAGTCGTGCTGTCATGGACAGCGAGTCCAGTTCTGTGCCCAGAAAAGATATTTTCTGACTGGGACACAGCGAACTCTTCGCCCAATTGACTGTGAGACCCAGATTCTCGAGGTGTTAGAGTAAAATGGTCCTGTGTTCTATGAGCTCTGAGCGTGATCGAGCTAGAATCAGCCAATCGTCCAAGTAGTTCAAAACTCGCACGCCCCGCAGTTTCACGCCCCGTCTTTTTTCGGTACCAGAAAATATTTGCTGTATAGACCCCCTTCGCTCTGAGCTTGAGATAAAGGCTCTATGGCCCCTTTGCTCAATAGTTTCGCTATTTCGGCTCGAAGCAGATGAGCCACTTCGTTCTTTACCGTGGTTTCGACGCGCGCCGTGTGACGGCGGGGGCGTCGAGCGAACTGCAGCGAATAGCCTCTTTTTATAATGTTCAACACCCATTCTGACACACCGTGAAGCTTTTCCCATGCATGTGCATGAATAGCTAGGGGTAGAATGAAATTCGGGCTCTGGTCGCAACGTAGTGGCGATGTGAGAGCTTCGGTGTGCTGTAACATACACATTGCTGCTGCAATGTCCGAGGCGGGGGGCGCGCTGGTCACAGCGCGCGGCCTGGCCGCACTTAAATCTCTCACAGCGGCTCGCTGAGAGAGAGAGAGCGGGGCAACCCGTGTGGGACACAACATGTCTGTGCGTGAATGTGGGCGCGAAATGGCGGGCACATTTGCTGCACTGAAAACACCGTCTGCCTGAGCTGACTGAATGTGTACTAGTCTCGTTACCATGGAATCCGTGGGACATGCAGTATGTAGTGTTTGTGGGCACTGGGTTGTGGGCACAAACACTTTGTTTAATGCACAATCGACATGAGTCGATTTTATTTGTGCGGCCCCTGAACTGTGAAGGGCTGTGCTTGTGTGTAGGAATGAGCACTGAATAGTGGGCATTTTTATTACACTCATAACACCGTCGGCCGTGGCCGGAACACCAGAAATTACACTCTTTATGGGATTTATCTGGGTCGCCGTAAAAACGGCGTTTGTGTGCAGGCAAGCGGGCTTTGGTACCGACTTGTTTACTGCAGAATACACTGACGCAGTCACATTTCCTGGAACTGCGCGAGCGAAACGTTTCGGTGGAAGTCTGGCCGCGGCGAGACCTGAACACCGTCGCTTTCTCAGGGTGGCTAGGAAAGCTTTGAGGCCTCGGGCTTCAGCTCAATCTTCTGCCGTGGCCCACGCGGGGGAGGGCGGCGGCCTGAAGAGCGCGAGCGTTGTCTCTGGTCCCGGGCTGGGCGGCGCTGTGAAGCGGCGGCGGTGGGCGGAGGCTGTGGCTGGGCGCTGCGAGCAGACGGCTGTTTTGGGCGGCCTGCTGCGGAGCTCGAGCGCTTCGGTAGGAAGTGCTTCATGGCCTGTGACGTCTTCTGCACCTCGGCGAATCTGTCCGCGAAATCTTTGACGGACGATCCAAAGAGGCCAGCAGGCGAGACGGGCGCGTCGAGGAACGCAGAGCGCTCCGCATCCGGCATGTCGGATAGCGTTAACCACAGGTGTCTCTCGGCCACAGTGAGAGAGGCCATATTCCGCCCGATGGCCTGTGCAGCGGATTTAGCGGCGCGTAGAGCGAGGTCCGTGGCGCTCCGCAAATCCGGCACGCTGATCGCTTCCGGTCCTTCCTCGTCCAACTTACGGAGAAGGTCGGCCTGGAAGATTTGCAGCACAGCCATAGAGTGCAATGCCGATACAGCCTGTCCAGCGGCGGTGTAAGCGCGACTGTGCATGGCGGAAGTAGTTCGGCAGGCTTTCGAGGGTAGCGCCGTCTTAGCGCGCCGTCCAGCAGAGGGCGGGCAAAGATGGGCCGCTACAGCTTCTTCCACTGGGGGAAGGGAGGAGTACCCTCTGTCCTTAGCACCGTCAACTGTGGAGAATGCTGCCGAGACAGAAGTGCGTACCCTGGCTGAGAAGGGGGCGCCCCAGGACTTTGCGACTTCTTCGTGTAACTCAGGAAGAAAAGGCGCTGGTCTGGAAGACGGTGGAGCGCGGTCCCTCTGGAGGAAACACCCATCCAGCCACTCGAGGCCGAGGCTCGCCACGACCTGTGATAGCACGCGCATCAGTTCAGACTCAATGCTGGCCCGTTTCCCTGACGACTCGCGGGCAGAAGGGGTGAGGTCCACGGAGCTCGCCCAATCCTCGCTGTCCGACGCCAGGATGGAACAGCTGGCCTCCTCTACAGCCACCTCGTCGTCCATGATGACGGAGGCGGCAGCAAGCGTTGTCCGTCAGTGAGGGACTCGAGGGAAACTGGTGAAGCTGGCGAGCGAACCGGCGAGCTTTCGCGTGTTAGAGGAGGCTCGGGGGGGGGGCGCTGAGTACGGCGCTTCTTGCGGCGCGGCACTGCAGCGGACGGAAGCGCAGGCTCGGTGAACAGTGCCAGACGAGTCCTCAGAGTCGTCAAGGGCAAGAGCTCGCAGTGATGGCAGCCGCCATCAGTGAGCGCGCGAGCCGCGTGATCCTCACCCAGGCAGGAAGCGCAGATGACATGGCGGTCCCCGTCGCTGAGTGTGGTTCGGCACGAACCACAGGATTTCTGCATCTTTAAAAAGACGCTAGCTCTTTTAGAGAAAAGCGTGTGTCGCAGCGGCGAACACACACTTTAACAGAGTAAAAGGTAATAAACAGAAAGGATATATGACGCCGGAAAGCGCAGCAGGTACGGCGACTGAAGGCGGCGATATGTAGGCCGGCGTCCTCAGGTGCAAAGGCTCGTCCCGCTGAAAGGCTTATTTCTACGGCGCGGCTTCTTCACTCTGGATCCAGCGATGCGTGAGCTTCGCTGAAGAGATGAAAAATCAGATTATATCAGCTCATCGACCTGTATTTATAGGGAGGCCACACCCGTTTTGGCGGGACATGACGTAGTGGGCGCGAAGCGCCCCCATTGGACATGACGTCATGAGGGGCCTCTCTCGATAGGCTGCTGCAGTTGCCGCAGGTCAGCCAATAGGCACGCAAGCCGTCTTGCTTATGTCTGCATGCTGCCGCAACGCGTTTTACAATAATTAAAAATTAAGGATAATTTTTTGGCTTCAATATCTCGAGGAAAGAGATTTTCCCCTAGCGTAAGATATTACGCAGTACGAGAGTACCTCTCGTAAGAGAACTGCATTGTAGACACACAGGACCACTCCCACCACCATAACGCAATAGGCTACATTGAGCAGCAGGAATTATTTTTTTCCAGTAGATATATTCCCCAGGCAGTTTTACGCCTCTGTTGTTCCTGATGCGTCCAGTAGGGGGAGGCTGTACAGCGACGAATAAAAGGTCAAAACCATAAACTGTAAAAAAATTAAAATAAAAAAATAAAGAGGTTAAAACATAGGCCTACTATGGTTTCTGGGGCAACATTACAGTAGATATTGAAAAATATTGGAAATATGTGAACTTGTTTTTTTTGGTTTTTTTTACAGTATATGGTGTGAACACACAAAATACACATTTATAATAGGTATGGATAGCCTATGTAAATCTCTAAAGAGTTGATCTGCACATGCACTCACTCAAATAATTAGATTATTTCCAACGTCATACATGATAAAACCCTCATTAAAAACGTTTCCCATTTGGTTTGAATGTAGATTCTAGTTTGAGTTGTTTCTTATAGATGAGATGATCTAATTATCTAATTTATATCTTAATATAAATTTTTCTGGACTAAAATGTAGGGTATGTGCACTTAATGTAGGTTTTATCATACTGTCTTTACCAAGTTCTCTTTATGCAGAATGTGTGTGTATAAAAGCCATCTACCCAGCAGAGGGCGATATTGAAGCGCAATAGCCAAGTGCAATAGCCAATAGGTGGAGTGTTCTAACAGTCTAAGCTAGAGCACACTTCCTGGATGCGCACTAACCGCTTTGTCGTCGGAATCTTGTACAAGCTGTCAATTACAGGACATTCTCAAATTTTTGGTAAGTGCCATTGTTTAAACGACATTAAAGTTTTAGGGGTTGTTTTTTATGTAAATCTTTATTTGTTATTATTCCGTTTACACGCCCAAAAGTAGACAAAGAAACGCCATGCACACGGATGCATAGTTTTAATAGTAGGCTATTACATATTAATATAGACTATCTGCTAACAATAAAATCGTGGATTTACTTGTGTACTAGAATAGTTAATTTAATAGGCATTCATTCTTTGCTGTAATTACGTCTCAAATGTATATTTTTTTATGCATTAGCAGGGCAAGCGGGGCTTGACCTTCTGTAGCATGGCTGTGTCTTTAACGTTAACTTTACACCTTCACACCTTGACCGCGTTGTTAGGCACTTTGTGAACTTGCACGTTTGGTACACACCCAAGACGCTTGAATAAAGCTCGCTAGGTTTTGAAACACAGCCATTATGTTAATACAGTATTTGACTTTGCTAGTTAATATATTTGCAAACGCTGCCTTTTGTATTTATACATTGTTCAATAAAGTACACTACCAGAAGTCTTATTTCTGTTTTTTTCTTTCTTCGCAGCTTCCCATTGGCTGGTCGTGCGAGACAACAAACAACAAAGAAAATACATCCGGCATGCTGGTTCGGTGCACATTCTGCTGAGAGTCCGTTATAACACGTTCTACTCCTCCAGTTACATTTATAACAGCTTCTCCTGGTGAAGAGGAAACATTTTTTTTATCTTTAAGAGTGATCGTGAAACGTTTGGAGATGAACGGAGACTGTGTGGACGCGCGGCGCGAGGCTACAACAGAGTAAGATGATATATATTGACGACTGTTGCTATGCAGCTTTCAGAAGTGATTGACAGTTAGAAAACAGTGTTAAATTCCCTAACAATTGCTTTCTTTTTTTGTTACTATGGTGTTTAAATATATAGACTGGTTTGTTTCTACTTGTTTATTTTAGCATTTAGGCCTAATAACCTGAAGGATTGTAACGTATATTAGTAAATATTCATATTTATTATTATTATAAGTTTAATCCATTATCTTCCTTGAATATTACGGTTACTGCTAAATAAATAAAATATAGAAGTAAGGAACAGACCCATACAAACATCTGCATAATCAAATTTAATGTGTCTTCCATTTATAGTAGCTACAGTTTCATCTAAGTGATTCATGCATCTGTTTGTCCAGTCCTGGTACAGATGTGGCATCTGGACAGCAGCCCGTGCAGGTGGACGCTAAGGGTCAGTCACATGTCTTCAGATACAGCCTGAACTACCCCAACATCGGGCACTGCGTCATCATCAACAACAAGAACTTTGATCGCAAGACAGGTAACGCTTGTCAGTCGTCTTTGTTTCTGTGAAGGTTGTCAATTTGAATGCTCGTCAAACTCAGGTGATTGTTGAAATGCATTTACTTATGAACTGAACAGTGAACACATTTAGTAGTATATGACTATTTATTAATGTTATGGCCTATACATGCATTAAACAAAATAAATAAAATAATATACATGTATTATATGTAATAAGAATATGTAACTGTAATCTTTAGACGAACCCAAAATGAATATCTGTCTTACATGTTTTTTTTGTTTTGTTTTTACCTGTAATGTGTGTGTGTATGTGGATCCGTTGTCAGGTGGAAACCTTGTACGGTATTTCCCAAAATGCTACTTTTCAGGAAAAAGGAAAAAAAACACCATATTTTTTATATGTGGTCAGACACTTCCATGTGTCATTTTATTGTTGACATTTTACCCAAAATCAAGCTCAAATGGAGTTAGGTTTTTTTGACCAGTTGATTTTGGACATGTTTTGTCCGTCATTAGACAGGCTGCATCTGAGGCAATAAGTACATATATCATGCATATATTAAACTTATAAAGTTTACTGTAGCTATGTGGGCGCTCAGTTTTTTTCTGTCATGTGGCCAAAATCATGTGTTTTAAAAAGACGAAGTGCTTTGCACAGGCTATTTATGACAGTATTGGCTATGACTCGATGACAAATACTAGACTAAGACACGCTTCTCTGCTCCTCAGACACATAAAACATTAGCCTTTATATATTTATATATGTATAGTGTTTCTTGTGTAAAGAAAATGCTGTACTTATTCAAAGTCAAAGAACCAATTCTTTATTTAGCCCTACCCTTGCATTGCAAACAAACAGAGACTGTTCAAACTGCGTGGAGCTATGATGCTGTACAAAAAATTACACCAATCAGAGAGTTGAAAAAAGCAACATGCTCCAAAATAGCTCTTTAGCTCCGCCTACTTCTATAAAGCACTGTGAATGTGAATAATTTATGCATATTTTGCAATAAACCTAAAATATATGGTTTTTATACATAGTAATCAACATTTGTAAATGATTGGTTTTAAATTGTATACAGATATAAAGGGTGACCAATAGTAATGATTTATGAAGAAAAAGATGAAAAATGGAGATTCGAGGTTTCCGCCCGACAGTGGAATAAGGATTAAGTATTGGCCATACTGTGAAATTGTGAATCACTAATATCAATTAACAATGTAATGAATATATTGTGCTTCTCTAGTCTTAAACCTTTTTAAGTCATTTAAGAAAAAAATGAAAAAAATCTGTTATATGTAATAGAGTGATGGTTACCTGTTCTTCACCTCCTCCAGGCATGAACCAACGCAATGGCACTGATGTAGATGCAGGAAACGTAATGAATGTGTTTCGAAAGCTTGGATACACTGTGAAAGTTTATAATGACCAGACAGTGACGCAGATTAAGCAGGTTTTAACAGCAGGTATGGTGTATTCATATTACACTCAGTCTCTACAAACCTTAAATGAATTCCTATATCCTGTCTCTCAGCTCTCTGCCTCAATATCAGTAGATGAACTTAAAATCCCAATTTCTTGTTATTGCAATCAGGGCATTATGTAATTATTTAAAAAGCGTGTTGATGTCATAACTGAAAAATTACCACATTAATTTGATCAGCTGCATGCCAAAATGTTATGTTAATTGATCATTATACTTTTTATACAATTTGAATTGTAGCCAATTGTAACATGGCTGTTTGTTGTTCTCTCAGTTGCCCGTGACGACCACAGTCGCTGTGCATCATTAGTGTGTGTGATGCTCAGTCATGGAGACGAGGGGGTGTTTTTTGGCACTGATGGTTCTCTGGAGCTAAAGTCCTTAACTAGCCTGTTCAGAGGAGACCGCTGCCCATCGCTAGTGGGAAAGCCTAAACTTTTCTTCATACAGGTACATCCTGAATTTCTGCTGTTATCTTATGTGTGTTTGTTTTCTGGGTTGATGTTTATAATGAGCTGGCTCAGAGTGCTAGTTTTCCACTCTTGAATTATCCAGGCTTGTAGAGGTACAGAGCTGGATCCCGGTGTTGAGACTGATGCCAGTAGCAGCTCAGATGGTCCAGTGAGGATCCCTGTGGAGGCAGACTTCCTCTATGCGTACTCTACAGTACCAGGTGCAGACACACAAAGCACACAAATGTTTCCTTTGAGTATCAGATGAAATATTCATAAACATAATGAATGTACACTACCAAATCAGCATATTAGAAGGATTTCTGAAGCATTATGTGGAATTGAAGTCTGGAGTAATGATGCTGAAATGGCATACAGTTTAACATAGTAAACAGTAATTTTAATAATATATAATAATTTTTCACAATTTAAATGTTTTTTTCTGCAATTTTTGTTGTTTAAATGCAGCCTCCGTGAGCTTCGATTAATCAATCGAAACCCAAGTAGGCATATATATAATTGAAGATAATTCTCTAAATGAAGATAATTTACATTAATGCTGTCAATCGATTAAAAAATTAACAAATTCATTTGCATATTTAATTAATTGTGATTTAATAGCACCTAACATTAAAGTTTTTTGTATATATTTGTATTGTAATAATTTCATATTCAATCTCCAAATGAATGTAGAAACCACAGAAAGAGAGTACATTTAATACAAAAAATTGATTTATCAGGTAGAAAATAGGGCAATAGGCTACATAAATTTAATAATTATCAAACACTTCTTTTCTCTGCATGAATTATAAATTAAATATAGATTTTTTTTAAATTAAAGCTACAAAACATATTCAGTCAAGAACAGAGTGATTTTCTCTTTTTCATTTGTTTTATTGATTAATATTAATGACAGACAGCAGCAGGTTTATTGGGCTGCTTCACTTTAAGACCTGCCGCACATGACAGATCTGACATGCATACAATTCTCTTTACGTTAATTTAAGACCGCTTACGAGGATACTCTACAAAACTGGCATTTTGGCATAACTGTGTGTTTTTGTTTGTAATAGTATTCAGTTTGTTCATAATGAAGTGGCATTCTGTGCATATGAGTCTTGTCACAGACAGATTCATAGAGTTTGTCTTGTCACGCTTGAATAGTTTAAAAGCATTTGCGTGATTATATAATGTAACGCTACCTAAAGGATGGCGGGAAAAAAACGAATGCTGCATTTATCGCGTTAAATATTTTGAACACGCTAAACTGAAAAAATGTATCGTATGCCTTAACGCGTTCATTTTGAAAGCCCTGGTTTCCTAATCTATTTCTTTTCTCTGTCAGGTTACTACTCCTGGAGAAACACCATGACCGGTTCATGGTTCATTCAGTCTCTCTGTGAAATGATAGCAAATTATGGCAAAGAACTTGAGCTCATGCAGATCATGACCAGGGTCAACCATAAAGTGGCGTACAACTTTGAGTCGACCTCCAACATGCCTGATTTTGACGCTAGGAAACAAATCCCCTGCATCGTCTCAATGCTCACCAAAGAGATGTACTTCAATCCCTGAAGGTACAAGGGAACTTTAGGCATGTGATATAGATTTAGGGGTTGAGTTTAAACGGTTAAGACCCTTTTTACACAAGGAAATTCTTTTTCAGATCCTCTAATTTACCAGAAGCATTAGCTGAACATGCTTAGTTTGGGATTTCTCTCTCAGGATTGTTAGTGTTGATGTTTTTCCTAACAAGTCTAATTGGCATTTAAAGTGTTGTATGTAAAATTAGGTGCTCAGGTCTTTTTCATCTTGTGACTATATAACATTTACTTGTCACTTGCCTCTGGTTTTCTAATAAAAAAAATAATAAAATAATGACTTTTTAAAAAGGTGTCAGAATTACAGTAATCAGGTTCTTCTATCAACGAATAAGTAATGTGTTATTGCACTAGTTTGACTAAATGGGAATCATAGGTGGGCATTAAATCAGTTAAAGCAATGGACGGTGAGATTCCTCTAAATTGAAGGGAAACCAGTGTGCCTGTTTTAATGTGAAAACCAAACAACAATCAGAACTGTTCCTGGTGCTTCTCACTGAGCCATGTTCCCAGGTTTTGATATCTTCAGAAATGTAATGTGTAGTTTTCCACGGAGACATCATAAATGCATTATTTACAGACATACTTTGTTAAAAGAAGTGAAGCTGTGGAAGGTATCCGTGACATCCAGTCCACTTCCACAGAAAAATGTGTACATCCATTGACATTTTGGTGTAAAAGTTGAAGTCTGTGGTGCAAACGACTGTCCAAACCATCACTGTAAGTACATACATGTATTATGCACTTATTTTTCTTTCAGTTGAGGTCATGCATGCATTGTGTATGTGATGAATTTCTAATTATGCATACATGGAAAAAAAATTTTTTCATGTTTATTGTACAATCATGAATATGTGATTTTTCCATATGTAATTAAACAGCTCTGTGGTGCACTGGATGATTGGTCAAAATTTAATTGAGATTCTGAGAGTTTGTGTTACCGAGGTTTCAAAATGATTCAATATTGACCAGGCAGGTTGTGAAAACTTGTTTTTTTGCTTCCAGTGTCTATATAGCGTGTAGGACACTGACAGCCAGTGAAACTAGTTTCCTTAATTACAAGAAGGGTGTTTGCATTTAGAAAGTTTGTTCAGGTGTATCAATCGCCTTAAGCACAGGTAACAGCAAGTGACAACGGAATCGTAAATTAAAGAAAAGGGGTTTCTCATCCATTCATTTAATCATATGCTTCAATGTCTTTTAAGTTTCATTCATGAAAATAATTAGCCATTTGGCTTGGACTCTTACTAGCAGGCCATAGAGTATACCTTTATCTACACTTTATATTGTAATCATGGAATCTTTTCCCCCGTATTTATATATATATATATATAATGGCACCAATGAAAGAAATATTGAGAACTTTTCAAACTTCTTTTTTAACCACAAAAGTAATATTTGTCTTTTCAAAAGTACAGTGTTAATATTTCATGTTTAAATATATATATATATACACAGGTGAAACCTCAAAACATAGAATATCGTGCAAAAGTTTGTGTAATTAAAATTAAAATGTGAAACTAATATATTTAGTATATATAACTATATACATATGCATGATTATACTTTTCAGAGGTTCGACATTTCTGTATTTAAAATCCTTTTTTTTTTTTTTTGAGATTTTGAATTTGGGGGTTTCATAAGCTGTAAGCCATGATCATCAAAATTATAACTTTTGCACGATATTCTAATTTTTTGAGTTTCACCTGTGTGTGTGTATTTAAAAAAATTTAACTCAAAATGAATTGCTCTTCTCACTCATTCCCGTGCAAGATCATTCCCACTGTCTGTGAACCAGAAATGTAGTTATGCTTTAATAATTATATTACTACAAACACCTGCAAATAGATGCAATAATATAATATACTGATGTTTGATGAATAATTCCCAATGAAGAAATGTATTACCAAAAATAATGAGTAGGATCTAACACTACTAAAAGTAAAGGCCATCAATTTATTTCTGTCTCACACCCACATGCTACAAATAAACTTTTGCACAATTTACATGAACCAAAATACATTAAAAGGTGTACAAACATAAATAGATAACCTATATACAAGCTTTAATCTCCATGAGAGAGGCACATTTGAGATGGGCCGAGATTTCAAAGGGCTGTTAGTGGAACATGAGCATCAACCACAACCAGTTTGTGATGTCATTCTACTGTCAGTTTCAGTGGAAATCATTTGTTCAGATATGGAAATATGAGTGCGTCAAACACATGGTTTATCATAACGGAAGCATTGCGACACAGTAAGGATCCTACATTTAAATAATAAGCATTGTGAATTAAATACCCATTTACACAAGTTTATTGGAAATCACTATATTTAAAAAAGGTTTTGTTGAAAATATCTCCACATGGTTTACAAATCAGAAACCTGTCAGCACGTTTTTGGCATACGTGTATCAGCCTGTCATTTTGTTTTACATGATCTTGCGTGTGTTCTGGATTATTAGACTCAAGGCATTCACTGGCCTAAGGCATTGGGATGGTTCACGTCCAGTTTTCTTGAATTGTCATCACAGATGAACAGCAGAGCTCATGAAATGTGCGGTATGTGCGTCGCCTCTTTTGAGAGACGACACTGGCAACTCCAAGTAGTAGAAATTACAAAATTACTTCAATTAGGCATCAGTGAGTCCAAGAGTATCAACATCTGCAGTGGTCCTGATGCAATAACATGACAGAACTGGTGTTTTGGGGTGTTCTAGTTCAGTCACTCAGTGTTCACATTTTGATTTTGGCATAGAGCTGGTCAGTCTGCTCCCTGAAGTGGCTTCTCAGCTCGGTTCTCTTTGCTTTCAGCGTTGGTGTGAGGAGTCCATTCTGAACAGAGAACATCTCCACGTGCAGGGCAATGTCTCTCACCTACAAACACACAGATTAGATAAAAGAATACAGTCATTCTTGTAAAGGGGTTGTCAACTTTTTCTGACCCAGGAACCCTCCATCTAAATTCTCAACCAACTAGTATACAATTGCTTACATTTCACAGTAATATAAATATAACATGAGTCACTTAATAATATTATTATACTTTATCTTTATAGAATTATTACTTTATTATTCATAACTATTATGTTAACAATATATAATAGTATAGCTAATATGTATTAAAAATATTAATAATGCATTAATACTTTTACAACTAATAAAACCATATGTATCTAAAATATAAAAATATATAATATAAACACAATAATACATATTATTAATGATAATGATTGTATTATTATTAGTAATATTAATAATCATTTACAATTAAATGTTATTGTCAAAGTTGATTTAAAAATAGGCTCAACATTAGTTTTGCTAATTTCATAATCTAATAATGTTTGTTAATGTTATTTATAAAAAAAAAGTTTTGTGCAGTATAAAAGCAACACAATCAATAACATTAAAGTTTTTATTACAAGTATTATTTAATAACAAATTAGATAATAATTATCAGATACATTCTCCATATCTAGAAATACATTTTGAAATGGGCTATGTAGAATATTTAAAAAATATATATTTTTTTAAGTTAACGGACCACGGGTTCCACAGACCCTGGTTGAAAACCCTGGCGCAAGTACTTTTGTATTTTGATATCTGGATCAGTATTTATTCACAATAAAAAAATATTAAGCTTAAAAACTGATAAATTGTGTAAAAATGTGATAAGTGGCAGAGTTGAAGTTATCGGGAATGGTGTTTGTGAGATTCACCTGTTCAAAAGACTTCAGTCCGGCTTCTTTCCCTAGCCGAATGATGTCCTCTAGGATGGCATTTTTCAGTTCCTGTTTAAACAATATTAGGCGTCAGTTCTTCAGGGTTGGCACAGGCCATTCAAAATTCAGCGATTTCATTACGATGACATAAAATAGTGTGATCAAACGTACAGGTAATTCAAAAACGAATCATCTGGGTACATGATTCGTGAATTCCATATATCTCTGGATCTTTGTTATTGGTTTATAAATGTGACCCCTGACGGCGAAAATGAACATATTGCGCCTTTAAATGTATTTTTTCCATGTAAGTGGTTTACCTTGCACTTGCACATTTCAGTGTAGGAGCCCTCAATGCCTCTTTTCTTTGCCCATCCTGGCAGAAAGTCTGGATCAGGAACCACAATACCCACTAAACATGCCTGCAAAGAGTACCAGAATGGGTTTACTCTCATTTATAGCATATACTCTGATTCACTGCTGTGTGTGTTTCTCACCTGTAGACTGTCTCCATGTACAAAGACCTGGGCCACAGGGTCACTACGCATGTAGATGTTCTCAATCTTCTCTGGAGCGATGTATTCACCTTGAGCCAGCTTAAAGATGTGTTTCTTCCTGTCTATAATCTTCAGAGTTCCATTCTAAAACAATAAATACTCATCTTCACTAATTAATAGGAAGAAATAAGTATGGACTATAAAATGAATGCATGTCACAAAGTGGAAGCTTCTGTTGGCTTAAAAGGCAAGTATTACCTTCAAAATATTAAAAACTTTGCAACAATACGGGAAGATTGTGCATAAGGGATGTTTTAATTCTCTACAATTATTATTAATGCGACTTGGTGAAGTTGCAAGTGTGAGTTTCAGTGAACACACATGCAGAAATGTGGAAATATCTGGTTCACAATAACTCCTGTCAATAACTACTTAAAGCAATAAGGCAGTGTTCAGAGCAATCTTTCCCATCAGTCATTTGCATTCATAACTCATTAATATACACTGCCGTTAAAAAAGTTAGGGGTGAGTGAGATTTTTCTTGGTTTTTTTGAAGAGTTTCCACAAAACAAAACAAAAAATTAAGCAGCATAACTGTTTTCAACATTGATAATGTTTCTTGAGCATCAAATCAGCATCTTATAATGATTTCTGAAGGATCACGTGACACTGAAGTAATGATGCTAAAAATTCTGATTCACTATCACAGAAATAAATTACATTTTGAAATCAATATTTAAATTCCTGTAAATAGAAACAGTTTAAGAACAATTATAATAGAAATAGAACAATTTTAAATTGTACTCATATTTTCACAATATTACTGTTTTCAATGTATTTTTGGACAAATAAAATGTAACCCGGGTGATCTTAGACTAAATTCCAAAATCCCAAACTTTTGAATGTAGTGTAAATGCAGATGACATAATTTTTATTAACAAAGTGGTCTTAGGGTAAAATAAATACTAAATATTGGGTAACAATCTATTTCAATAGTCCACTTTTAGAGATTGTACTAACTTTAAGTAATTTTGCAACTAAGTCAAGTAAATAAAGAGTTAGCAGATTTTAAGCAGACAGTCTACTAATACTCTAATGAATGTTTAGTTAATAGAATGTCTAAAGTGGACTATTGGAATAATGTGTCACCAATTATGGTGAGTAACTGGGTTGATGTCAGTTCCATTTAAAATTAATCGGATTCACTGAAACAAGGGTAAAATTCACAGAAATCAGGATGTTGATTAAATTAGAACTGAACTGGGAGACTAAGAATGTAAAATGTAGAATTTACCGGTAGCCATTTGCCGATGTCTCCGGTGTGCAGCCAGCCGTCTTTATCTACGGCTTCTAAAGTTCGCTCTGGGTCTTCCAGGTAACCTTGAAACACATTTGGTCCTTTCACACACACCTGTGGAGGACACACACACAGCCAGTAAACTGGGAGGTACACTGAGGTACACTGTGCCACTCAAAAAGTTTATAAATAAAAAAGTAGGTGTAAATGATAATTTACAAATTTATCAATGAAGACGATGACGTCATGCATGCGTATTACATGTTCAGCCTATTGTGTTTCATCGCCATCTAATGTCCTGGCAGCAGAATACAACGTTTTTGGTCATTTTCGACAATGTTTTGACAATGGTGTCGTCTGTACGTGGAAAACTCAAAGGAAAAACTTATCCGTTTTAACCATATCGTTGTCGTCTAAATGTACACTAAATTATTTTATTTATTAATCATTTCATTATTAACAGTATGCCACAAAAGCTGTCAACAAAGCTTAATTGAAACCACTTTATATTAAGTGTATTTAACTATATAATAACATTTAAATGAATATTTTATACAATGAACTTATTGTTTACATGCATGTATATATATGTATATGCATTTTACATTAAAGACACCTAATATAAAGTGGGACCACTTAACTTGTATAAAACCAAGAACATTCCTTCAAAATGCAACATTTTAACTGGTGACCTACCTCTCCCTCTCCATTGGCTGCAAAATAATTCATTTCAGCCAAATCCATTAACTTAACGAAATTACAGGGCAGAGGCGCTCCCACATGACCTGAGTTCAAGAGACAAAGTGTTTGTGTTCCAGAACAGGCTGTTTATTCATTCAAACAGGTGTATTTACACATAGGTGTTATATGTGTATAACGTGTGAGATTTGCATGCGTTACCTGCTGTCCAGTCTCCAGGAAGTGACATTGTGCAGCCTGCGGTACACTCTGTCTGCCCATAACCCTCATAAAACTACAACATAAGCAACACAAAAACAGTGACTTTAAATTAGATGTGGGAACTGATAGCATGAGAACAGAAGTCTTTAGTGTGTGTGTGTGTGTGTGTGTGTGTGTGTATGTGTGTGTGTGTGTGTGTGTACCTGGCAGCCCAGCGCTGCTCGCAGGAAGGTGAGGACGGTGGGAGAGACGGGAGCAGCTCCAGTGATCATTAGCCTCACACGCCCACCCAGACTGTCCTGTAGGCGGAGTCACAGAAAATAGTTCTGTTTTTGGAGGGCTAAATAGTGTTGTGTTCATACTTAGTTTAGTTTAGAGATTATGAGAGTCATCATAATCAAATTATAATCACTTTTTATTATCTAAGTGAGAGTTTTGGGCAAGGTCAGTTGATATGTGCTGTATTAAGAGTACACGATTGACATAATATATTTATATAGTAGAATTCATTGTTGATGCGACATAAGCATGTGAAGAATTATATTATATAAATCTATTTATAACAAGGCTGAATGCTGGTGTAGTGTTTTGTTGAAAAATAAACTAAAACTTGTATTCGAATGTCGGAGTGACTCGCACTCCAGGATCACTCGGAAAAAGGTTCCTTTCACCAGCACCAGATCGGAGCAAAGCAGAGTTTCTATGAAAGCCTGAAAAACGATTGATCAACTGATCAATCAATCAATTAACCAATCAAACAAATCAATCAATAAAAAGCCAATTGCGACTTTAAATCTCCAAATTGTGAATTGGTTTCTAACAATTCTAACAATTTCAAGTTTACACACTACTGTTCAAAGGTTTGTGTTCGATAAAAGATATATATATATATATATATATATATATATATATATATATATATATATATTATATATATATATATATCTTTATATATACTATTTCGAATAAATTATTTTTGAGCGCCCCATTTATCAAAAAATCCTGAAGAAAATTCTCACAGTTTTCATACAATTATTATGTTTTATAATATTCATATTTATAAATATTTTAATATTACGTTTTTAACTTTTTCGTTTTTAGCATCCACACCAACCAACGATAACATTCTGTTCACTAAAAGTGCGTGCTGTTATGTTTGTTGTCTGTTGCTTTAAGTGCCTGAATGCTTTAAAGCTAGGTGTATTCTGATTGGCTGTCAATGCATTTATCGTTTTCATTTCTCTTTGTCTTTTTTGTTATAGCCGTGGTCTGGACTACCCTATTCTCATAATTAGAAACTATAGTTATCGTCCTTGGAGTGAGTGGGCCTTTAGATGTGACATGATTTCTCTTGCTTTTTTTTTTTTTTGCTTTATAAAAGTTGGACATTTGGATGCTGAGTGTTTTTGAATTTGTGGGTTGCCAGGCAACTGAGTCTTTATAGGTTCTCTATGGTTTCATCTGATTGTTCTGTCCCTGGGCACAAACACACTTTTTCTCTCTTTCTCCTTTTCATCTGGTCACCTGCACTTTGCTGAAGATCAGTTTATCCCACATGCTGTCTGTTCTCACAACGCCACTTCTTAGCTCCGCCTCTTTTCTGCTGGTGGCAAAATCCAGCAACCATCTCTTTAGAGGAGTGTTCGCCTGTCCGAAGATCTTAACGCAAACAAAGATGAATGCATAATGAGCAAAGATTTTTAGATATATTTAAACAAAGACTTCAACGCTAACAGTTTGTGTGTGTATAACTAAACAGAAGTACCTTATCAAACATGCGGTTGAGTAGTCTGGGCACTACAGGAAACACAGTGGGCTTAAGAGTCTTCAAATCATCCATCAGCAGACGAATATCACCCTGAAAATAACCAATCCTGCCACCGTGGACCAGAACCACACTCTATACACACACAACAAACACAATTACACAACAAACACAATTATTCAACAAGAATATAATGTAGATTCATTTTTATATACAGTATATACATATTATGATATATATATATATATATATATATATATATATATATATACAGTAGTGGCCAAGTGATGTCCGGAGGAGATATTTGTTTTTAATGACACTACAAGTTTGATTAAACGATCAAAATATTCAGAAAATATCTTTTTTTTTTTATATATATTTTAAATATGAGGGAATAGCAAAACACTAAACTTGGTTAAGGTATTTATCTTACAAATGTTTTTGGCAACAAGGCACACTACAGCTACGGGTTTTGTTTTACTATGCAAAAAAATGCATTTAAAATCAAAAAGCTCACAGGAAAAAAGCATACATTGACTACAACATAATCAGTTATTAATGTTTTGTTGGTTCTCTCTTGCTTGTGTTATTTATTTTTATTTTCATTTTTTTGACAGCCTGGCCAGAAATTATGGATACACTATTTGGCATGTTTCATTGCATTCTCACTAATAAACAACACATCATTTTTAATAATACTCTATTTGGATAAAAGGTGAAGATGTACATTTTCCTAGGCCGGAAATGACTTTTGGCAACCACAATATGTAAAATATGTGCCAATGGTCATAGTGCTATTTATGTGCTAAATAAATCGTAGTATCATATATTTAACCAAACCATCCCTAACTTATTAATTGTATGTATTTAAAACATTTTTTTAATGACTGTGTGCATGCATAATACATACCTCAACCACTCTCTCAAACATGTGTGCTAGTGGTAGGTAAGAAATGTGAATGTCTGTCTGGTTAAGCATGCAATGAACCTGTAAAACACACACACACACACACACGTGCAGTCTGAAATCCAGCATACCTCAACTACTCTTTCAAACATATGCGCAAGTGGTAAGAAGGAGACGAGTACATCTTGAGGACCAAGTTTCAGCAACCCCTAACCACACACATACAAACACATCAACATACAGATCATGAGGGAGGTAGAAAGAGGAAACTGACAATTAAATGAGGAAATGAGGCACAAGAAAAGGTGACCATAACAGACAGAAACATTTCACTTAACAGTTAACTGACAAACAAAATAAAGGAAACAGGCTCCTAAAAATCTCATAGATCTGATCTGACATTTAAATCTCATATGTTGGCATTTTGTATCTTTTTCTCAAAGAAAGACTTCAGTACAATACTTTTTCAAGAATAAAGAAGCGAAAAAATCTCTTACCTGTGTAACTTTAATGAAAGCAGAACAATTGGAAACAACGTTTCTATGTGTAAGCATTGCTCCCTTTGGATTTCCTGTCGGAAAAGAAATCAGTTACATTTATTCTCCAGGTTGAAGCCCTAAAAAGCCACATTTGTGCATATATTTTTTTCCTTGGAAAGCATTGATGTGTTGAGATTAACAACAATTAAATACTTCAATACATAAATATCTAGTTCAGACATTAAATCCTGGGCTGATAGGTCCATTACATGCAATCTACAAGCAATCACATAATTACCAGATGGGACAAGCTGATTGGCCTCTGCTGACCCTGCGGCCAATGAGATTGCTTGCTCAACATTTAAATAGTCTGGTTCAGTGGTTGCTGTAAGCTAGTCCTGAAGCGCTTTCAGTTCCTCTGGGAATTCCTATGGAATTTATGCATGTCTACTTATGCAGCAGGATATCTTACATGATCACAGCAGTGTGTCTGTGTGTCTATTAGCAGTATCAAGTCCATACTTGCTCTGCAACAGCAGCAGCGTAGCAGATCTAGTCCGTCAAGACCAAATACATTAACATTGCCTTAGAGTTGATATGATGGAAAAATATAAATGCATACCTGTAGTTCCACTTGTGAAGCAAATCAGTGCCAGGTCCTCTGGTTTAGGAGGCTTGAAATAAAAATGCAATACTAAGCATTCATTAAATTAAGTAAAAAAAATCAATAATAAAGCAATCAAATAAATCAGTTTTACTCACAATGGGTGTCTTGTGGTTGATTTTGCCAATAGCCTGCCAAAAGAAAGACTTAATTTAGTGCAGTAAAAATACAAAATGAATGGGTTCACTGTTTGGCAAGTGAGTTTAAGAGTGTGTGTGTGTGTGTGAGTGTCAAACCTCCAGCTCCTTGAGGCTCAAAACTTCAATGCCGTTCTGTTGTGCTTGTGCAGTCAGCTCACTGTCAAAGTTCTCCATGATCACTATGGTTGTGACGCTGTGCTTCCGGCCAGACACACAGTCCAAGATCAGACGAGCCTTTTCCGCGAGATCACAGATCACAGTGGAGATGGAGGCTACAACAAAAGCTCTGTTACCCACAACAAATTTCCACAATTTCGACAACACATCACAATGTCAACACGATTTCCATCTTAATTCAAATCTTCAAATGAAATCAAAAATAGTTCTGTTAATTAATAAAATATTAAAGGCAAGGTATTGAAGGTTTGCCGCTAGAGGTCGCTTTTTCAAAACATTAACAAAGGCGTAGCTTGATAAAGCCGTGAATAAGCATGGAATCATGGGAGTTGTCGTCTTCACCTCCACAGCCGATGGAAAGCAATCCGATGGGACTCGGTTGTATTAATGTTACTATGGTATGAAGCAGGGAAGGGCCGAGAGCCTAGGACATTTTATGCTGCTGTTTTTGCTTATATCGGCCGCTGCCACTCTTTTCGCTTTGTTTATGCCTATTTTATGATTAAAGTTCTGATTCATTTTGTTTAACACCCACCTCCTTCATCCCTGAATTTTACAATTTGTTAAAGTTATGTTTGATCACTTAAATTCACATTTAATTAATTCTGATGAAACAGCCGCAAATGCTGAATTACAGTTCACTTTATCGGACTTGCTTGGTGGCTGGTATGAGACACTTGTTGCACACTGCACAGTAAGATGGATCGATATTAGTAGCTGGATGATTTGTGTTCCTAAATGGTATGCAATTCATTTAAAACTGTTTTGTATATAATGCTGTATTACTGTTACTACAAATAAAACTCTTTCTGATTATACTCTGTTAGCCACTTGACAAAATAGTGTTGTCTCTGAGGCATGGTACAAACAAGTTACTTGCGGTAAGTCAAGAAAACAATAGATTCAAACAATAAGACTAACCGTGTTGAACTATATAACAATGATACATTTTCTAGCGTTAAATGTCTTCAAACAGTTGCTCACCAAAAAGTATAACAAATTAAAGCATGTTTCCTGGTTTTAAATGAGGTTTCCATGTTTTCTACGGAAATTAAGTGTAACGCGGATGTGATGTCATTGACAGGCTACGCAATGACACGGGCCGTTACACTGGTTAAAATAGCTAAATTCTCTGGATTTAAACATTGTTGGAAACATTTGGGATAATGTACAGTAAGTACACAAATCAACAAAATATATATTGTTGTAGTGGTTTTTGGATATTTATTTGTTGAAGATATCATATAAATTGCTCACCTTTGTCAATGATGTAGCTGATGGCCTCTGTACCCAGTGTGTCATACAGTGGCACTGCCACCAGTGAATATGTGTAACATGCCAGCTCTGAAATCGTCCACTAATGTCAAAGCAATTTAATTAGTTGTGGAATACACATAATTAAATAATTTAATCTTAAACAGAATAAATATAGAATAAAACAGGATTAGGAAGTGTTTCCAAACCTGCTGTACAATAAGCGAAGCAATTGATTAGGGCTGTCAATCAACCTTCAAGTAATGTAAATACATGAAAGCACCCAAATGAAAAAAATTGGTCACACTTTATATAAGGTGTCTTTAACTATTATGTACTTAAATAAAAAAATATATAAATGTATAAAAAATTTAATTATTATATGATTGTAAGTTGTATTGCAAAACATGTGTTTGGACAGGGAAAATGCAGGGAATTATAATATAAGTATACAATGTAAAAACTTGTATGTGCATAATAAGTGCACTGTATGAAATTAGTAATTTAAATGTTGGTACAAAGTAGTTAAAGAGTAAGACACAATATAAAGTGGGACCAAAAATTTCAAAGTTAATACATTATTGTAGCAAAAAGTAAAGCACTGAATAGACAAAAAGTGGCTTTAGAAGTTATCATGTTGTTTAGTTTAGTTTCATATACTTGATTATTGGCCAACAGCCCACATCAATCCATTTTACAATCAAACTGTCTGAGGCAAATAGCTCTAGTAGGATGTGAATACCTCTGGCCTGTTCTGTGCAAAGATGCCAATGTATTTGTCTCCCGATTGACTGTGACCTCTGTGGAGTAATGCTGAACCTGCAAACTCTGCCCTGTCTGCTACCTACGAACACAAACATCATACAAAAATACATAACTTAATCAAATGCACAGCCATATCTGATCAAATATAAACAAGAGAGGAATCCATGAACATTTACAAAGTGAAATGCTAAACCAGTTCTGATTTAAAAATCACACAGGACACTACAGAAATCTTACCTCTTTATACGACAGCCATTTATATTGCTTGCTCGCTTTTCGTGAACCCAAACAAGGACCATTATCTGTAAATAATTAAATCACAAAAATGTAAAGGTCTCAAACATGATGACAAAACTTTAGGCTTAGAGCTGCACGATTCTGGATATTTTTGATTCTGAGTAGACAACGTAACAACACAGTATATTTAAAAAATATTTAATTAATCTAAATTAATAAAATTAAATAAAATGGTTTTAATGAATGATTCAATGACTCGCTCAAAGACTTGTTTCATTACTGGATGGATCAGCATTTTTAAACAAATCTTTTGAATGAATGATTCAATGACAAATTAAAAAAAATGTAGAGTCACTTGTCGCCACCTACTGGTGTAACAATGTTATTGATAAATCTTTATTTGAAGTGTCAAGTTACGTGTCATTTACTCTATTTTGATCGCTAGGAGTAGAGTGTTTATATCCAATAAACTTCCAGTACTTCCAGAAAGAAATTATGATACTGTGTGTTTGAAAAGACTGTTTGTAAAGCTGTTTCATATCTGTATTTATGACGATAACTGCTCTCTCTGGGTCAGCAGCAGTACGAACACAGATTTAATTGTTCGCTGTGATCGTACTTGTCAAAGGTTTAATAGACATAGCCGAATCATTGACATTTTGGAATAATGTATATTATACATTAATCGTGCAGCTCAAGGTGAACTATTTCATTTAGTTGATTTTAATGTCTGTTTAAATGACCACTTGACTTACTTGACACTCTTAGTCCTCGTAAGAAAAAATCATACATTGTCCGTGCGTCTTTATAGTAGTATGTCACGTATGTGTCACTGTCCAATAGGATAGACCGACGAGCATATTCACTACCCTGAAAAAACAAAATGAATGAACTATGATGTAGTTCTGTCCCAGAAAATCAAATCACAACTCATTACAAATCCGCTTTGCCTCCACACCAGACAGATACTCTGGAACAGCATGAAAAGACACAAACAGCGTAAAATTAACAGTGAATCATCCCAGTGCATTTGAAATCTGAGGACCAGAACTAAATGCTAATGTCATTTATGCATAAACAATGTTTACAGTAGCATTAACGTCAAAATAAGCAAGAAAATAAGACTCACAGAAATGTAAAGGTCACTGAATCTTTAGGGTTTGGTAAAACAAAAGGACCAAGCCATTAACAGCAGAAGGAAGGAAGACTTCACGCTAAAAGAATTTACAGATGGTCGTTGCGCGGTGGATCTGACTGGCTTTATATCTGTTGCCAACACGTTTCAGTTACCATAGCAAACATACAAGAAATAGTGAGAATCAATACAAGAATCTCTGTGTTTTCTTCAGCCAAAGACAGACAGAGATCATGGACATACATCTATAATTACACTCATCTGGGTGAAAGAGACTGTAATTATTTGTATCTCAGGCAACGTTACAGTCTGTGCACATGTGTACATACACACAAAACTGCTCAGAATATGAGGACAGAATGTGAAGTGGGAGGAAAAAGCAGAAATGTGATGAAAATACCATTCTAAAACCAGCTGTAGGTTCCATGTTTTCAACACACACACACACACACACACACACACTACCATTCAAAAGTTTTGGGCTAGTAGTTTATTTTTTGAGCATATGTCTCTTATGCTCACCAAGGCTGCATTTGCTTACAAATACAGTAAAAATTGTAATATTGTGAAATATTATTTCAATTTTAAATGACTGTTTTCTATTTTACTACATTTATTTAAATAGAAAAAAAAAATAGAATTATCAATTGTGTTACAGTCACTTTTGATCGATTTAATGCATTCTAGCTGAATAAAAACATTATATTAGAACGGTAGTGTATATTAAACCTTTTCTTCTACAGACAGGAATTAGACATGGTTATTATAGAAACCACAATGCATGATTCCAAGAAAACAGCACATATTTTGTACACTAAGATATATTTAAATGTACAGTACTGTTTGTCTGAGAACACAGATGGGCAACTTAAGACAGCTCATACACGCAGAGTTTTGTGACATGTAGAGTGACATCTTCATATGCTGGGTTAACCAGAGGAAGTCACAGTCTGTACAGCTGAACCGCTTTACAAAGGGAGCAAAATAATCACTAAAATCTTGCACTTTCAACATTTCAAAATAGAGTTGAATGCGTTCATGTGAATGCGTTCCAAGGTCTCTGACTGAAACCATGTTCATTTTAACGGGTTACACGTTTCCCAAGCTATGATGGTGTGATATCTTCTTATAACCTTGGTGGATTTGCAAGTCAATGGCTGCTAAGCAACTGTTGGAGATGAGAATCCACTAGTTTGTCTCAGGTGGCCACTGACCACATTGAATTATTCCAATGAAGAATCACCAAATTACCAAAGGTTTATGGCAAAAGTTTTATGGAACAACATTTTTGAAGTACAACATACTTAATAGCTTTGTTTGAGGCATTGAAACAGGAAATCCTCAAGTGCAACTGATGGTATAATCAATAGTCAATAAAGATTTACCTCATTGTTGCATGCCAGAGTTTTAGAGTAGGCATCATCTAAACTGTGGTTGGTCATTTTGCATCTAGGTCTACCTGTCTATGTGGCCTTTAAAAAACTACAATGTAGATCAGACTTTGTTTTAAAGACATATTGACCAGACTACTAACCCTGAATAAGGGGTTTGCACAGACTAGTCGACTTTAATGCTCTGCCATGACGCTTTACGTCGGCTAGTCACTGACCATGGCCTATATACGATGATTTCACGCAGACGTTATTTTGAAATCGGAAGCGAGACTCCGGTGGGAAGTAAACCAGGAAGTGTTTCCAAAAGTAAAAAGAAGCAGGAACGAACTATGTACATATCCTATATTAGATATTAACATCCAATAGTGTAAATCACAGCAGCAGCTTCAGGTTGGTAGTCCAAGGCATTGTTGTTTTTCTTTACTTTCGGGATTCTTCCCACCGATTTCAAAATGGCGGCTGCATGAAATCAGCGTATAGAGGGCGCAACAGGATAAGAAATCTTTGAAGTCCACTTTTACAATTAAAATGACAATTTTTTTTTATATTTGTTACATTTATATAGCGCTTTTCTCTCTCAAAGTATAACGACCCAAATACAAAATAACTGATAAAAATAAGCTGTTATGTTGGAGCAATAGCCTTGTGGGCAGTTCTGTGTAATACAGTATGCCATAGCTGTGCACAAGGCAACCCGCTTTCTAGTCTCAGCTCGAGGTTCAGGCTTATTTATTCATTAATGATGTCATCAGCGACTAGTCGACTCAACTTTTGTCAAAGTCGCTCAACCCCTACCCCTAGGTATAAAACTACATTTGTGGAAGCATTTTCACACTTACCGGTACCTCCACGGACTGCATGGCGAGGTCACAGGGTGGTTTAAGGGCTTTGGGACGGGTGGCCAGCCAGTATGTGGTGATGGCAGCGAATGCGCCCATGCCCATGAGGGTGTTAGTGGGTAAACTGCGCACATACTGCCTCACGTCGTCCAGCTCAGGCATCCGCAGGTGTCGGATCAGATCCTGGGCCTGCATTGCTCTGCCAACTCAGCTTACTCAAGTCTGAAAGAAAAAATGCAGAGGGAGGACACACAAAGTAATTATGGAAAAACAAAACAGATACTGGTGTATTTTGAAATGCACTTTTAATTGTCATTTGAAAATCAGTTTGAAGTGAGTGCAACATTTTATCATGAATATTTGACATTATTTTTGTATATGACGTGTTGGCCCTTATTAAAATGATTGTGATTGGCATTAAAGTGATAGGCAAAGAAAACAAGTTTTGTACAAAAATGGATGAAGTATGAGATTTGTATTCAAACTATTACATCCACCAGCTGAAATGCCCACGATCGCCACCAGAGGGCACTCCTCCCAACTCCCTTGCTTTCCCATCAAGAACTTCAATTCCCATAACTTATTATTGTTTGGTCACTTCCATGGTGAGTCATTATCTAGTTAGGTCTGCCTATTTAAGCCCTGTCTTTTCAGGCATTCTTTGTGAAGTCTTGTTTGTGTCACAGGGCAATTCTGAGCGCTCTCTCTTTGGCTTCCCGTGTTATGGTTTCGATCATCTGCCTGGTTTCCAGGATTTCCCTGTTTGCCTGTGATTTGATTTTGGACTCAGTTGTGGTTTGGATTGTTTGCCCTGTGTTTTTCATCTCGTCTGTTATTTGAATTACAATTTTGGATTACCCTAATAAAGCTGCGTTTGGGTCTCCAATCCAAGTCTCGGATCAGTATGGGACAAAAATTTCCTCTGAATAATTCAAAAATGAGTGTTACAGTAAACTAGGAGTGAACAATACATAGTTGTTATTCTAATTTAATCCATTATTAATCGGTTTCATACTGTATACTACATTATAATGTTGTGATGCTGTTTTCATTTTCATATAATAGTATAGATTTATAAAATCAGCCAGAAAGTCAATATCATAGTGCATCCCTATACATACACACACCTGTTTTATCCCAGTTTATAATAATCAGTCAACTCAGCTGAGAAAGACAGTCACAATCTTTCATTTTATCCCTGTACAGTGAAGAAAATAAGTATTTGAACACCCTGCTATTTTGCAAGTTCTCCCACTTAGAAATCATGGAGGGGTCTGAAATTGTCATCGTAGGTGCATGTCCACTGTGAGAGACATAATCTAAAAAAAAAAATCCAGAAATCACAATGTATGTTTTTTTAAACTATTTATTTGTAAGATACAGCTGCAAATAAGTATTTGAACACCTGTCTATCAGCTAGAATTCAGATTTTTACGTCACGATTTTTACGTCACGCGGACCCTAGCGGACCCTCGCGCAATTGCGGACGCGGAAAGTATAACACTAGCTTAACAGGTCTTTGAGGGTCAGAATTCTAGCTGATAGACAGGTGTTCAAATACTTATTTGCAGCTGTATCTTACAAATAAATAGTTTAAAAAAATATACATTGTGATTTCTGGATTTTTTTTTTTAGATTATGTCTCTCACAGTGGACATGCACCTACGATGACAATTTCAGACCCCTCCATGATTTCTAAGTGGGAGAACTTGCAAAATAGCAGGGTGTTCAAATATTTATTTTCTTCACTGTATGTCTCTGGTTTGTTTCATGACAGCCCAATATGAGCAGAAAATAGGGCTATTAAAAAAAATGTATATACTATATTTCAAATAAATATTTCAGCTGCATCAGCCTATCAGCCTCCAGTGGTGTTACTCTGTACAGACCCTCCTCATGGAAGTGAACTATAATTACAGACAGTAATGAGACTTGCCTTGCCTAGAAACTTCTACAGCTTGACTTGACTTCCATGCTCTCACACTAAAGATGGAAACCTTCACTAAAGGCTGACAGCTTCCCTGCATCAGTGAGGTGTTAGACAGCTGATGCCTGATAATATCTCTGAAACCACTTCATCTTCATGCAGAGGGTGAAAATTAGTGATACAGCCTCAAGCCTGTGAACGTGTTAATGTGTTGTCGATAATATGGTGGGTCTTCACCTCAGAAGTCTTTATTAGTGTAGGGTTAGGTAGGTTTTCACAGTTTCTCTCTCTCTCTCTCTCTCTCTCTCTCTCTCTCTCACACACACACACATGTATATAAAATGTTCATATATATATATATTATATATATATATATATATATATATATATATATATATATATATACTGTATATATAAATATATATATATATATGAAGAGTTCAGATGCAAAAGCCTCTAAGTGCCATTTGAAATTTTCTTCTAGATTGATAATTTTTATCAAGCTTGTATATTTAAGTTCAGTAATTTCACTTAATGGCAATGAAAATGACCTATTAATTGTCATTTAAGTGAAATTACTGAACTTAAATATACAAGCTTGATAAAAATGATCAATCTAGAAGAAAATTTCAAATGGCACTTAGAGGCTTTTGCATCTGAACTCTTCATATATAGATATATCTTTCTCAAGGTAAAAACTTTCTCTCGGTTCCACTCTACAAAAAGCACAGTGCCTCTGACCTTGAACTTACCCAGGAGTATGTGAAGAACACACACATTTACATAGCTATCTCAATGAGGACATTTCATGAATTTTAGTGTTATTTATTAATTGATTTTCCAATTGAGGATGCCCCCACATTTTACCCACGTTTACCTTACTTCTATAGGGACAGTACTATATCCAAAGTATCACAGATAAAAACACACACAATTTGACATTAAGCCACTTTTATAATGGAATCAAAACTGAACGGCAAAAAAAAAATACTTACTGTGCAGCAGTTAGGTTTTTTTCTTGTGAGTGAGTTATAGCTCTATTGCAATTGCGTTGTTTTTTTTTTTTAGGGACGCTTTCAGTGCACTTGTCTGCTGTTGTAGTTAAACTGTCCTAAGCAGTGCTGAAGGAAACTATAGCTATGAATAGCAGAATGACCCTCGCGGACAGCAATACCACCACGTGGGTCGCTCTCTTTTTCTCTCACGCTCTCTATCAATCTTTCACTATAAACTGTCACTGAATTTCCCCTTGTTTTCTCCTTTTCGTCTCCCACTCCTCAATGCAGCATGAATGTTTTTTTAGCTGTTGGCACAAGTATTTATGCCCTGTAGTCTGTTTTAGCAGATGCAGTCGTGTATACGTGAGCAAGTCTTTTAAAATGCTTCAAACACATGGAGATACTGGCATCCCACACATCAATACAAAGCATACTGTTGCTGTTCTTATCTCTGAAACATAAGCACACAAATCCAATCCAAAGACGTGAGAGCTGACATTGCCGTGTACGTATGTGTGTGAAATTCTTGCTGAACAGCACAGTAGCTGATAGTAGTGCAGCAGATCTGCTCTGAAATATGATAACAAGAGATGTGTGGCAACTCAAACACTCTGTACTCAAACACAATACAGTAATTCACAAAGATAAAGAGAAAAAAATAAGGAAGATATTCCACATGTGCCAGAAAATAAGCTCTCTCACAAATCTCACAGAACATGTCGCTGTCAAGAATATGTCTGGGTCACATTTCACACCAAAAATCAAAACAAGTAAAACGAAAATTGCCAATAAGACTGTCCAACATCAGTGTACCTAAAAAGCAAATTTTTTAATGGCGCATAAGCTCTGAATTTGCATTAGCATAAAAAAATAGCATTACTGTAATGTAAGGGGGGAGGGGGGTTGAACTATTATTTAATTTATAAAAGTATCTAGGGATACACAATATATCAGCTCCATTATCAGATGATATTAGTGTTTTTTTTTTATAATTGGTAACGGTTGAAACTGTCTGAAACAGTTGACATTGGATATTTAACTGTGATGCTGCATTCACTTTGAAAAAACTATTAATTTAGGTTTTAGTGTGTTTTTAATTTTCTATATTATTTTCTTAATTATTTATTTTTCATTTGTTTATTGGCCATAACATAATTAGCAGCTTTTCAATAGTACCCAGAATTTGTGTAAGTGTCGTTGAAGATTTAAATGTTTATGTGGTGCTGTCTTAGTGTAAATGAAGAGTGGTTATTCATAAAAGATGTACTATGCATTTATATGCCAGCATGAGACTACTTGTGAGAGGGGGAAGCAGCTGTGTGTGTATTTGGCTCACAGATGGGAAAATCACATGGCAGGTCTGGCAGAGCTTGTTCTCGAACTGAAAGCTAACCTTTCTCCATACTTGGGCTGCAAAGAGCACAAACCAATGACAGAGCTACACTTACAATCAGCCCACTGAGAGAAAGACAGAAAGAGTGAGACAGACAGACAGACAGAAAGTTAGTTCTTCAGCAGAACACAGAGGAACTTTTTGTTGCTCAAAGATTGTTCTTTCATAGCACAACTTAATGCCATTTCATTAAAACTTCCCTTTAGATGTTTCTTCTAAAATTGTTTAGGATAAATTAAATACAAATAGATAAAAACTGAGCCCTTAATTTTCTCAGGAAACTTAACCAAAGGTTCTGCAAACTTGCTCTCCATTTAATCTTGATGCTCAATAAGAGAAACAACTTAAGAGTTTTCATACACACACACAAAGCTTTATTTATCATTTTGGAGGCTGGGAAAGTTCTGTTGTCACATAAATGGAAGCCAATGGAAAAAAAGAGAGAGAGAGAGAAGGCAGAACAAACAGCTGTTCTGACAAATGGTACTCAGGATACCAAAAACATGACACACAAACCTAATCAAACCTTTAAAGGGGTCATGACATGAAAAATTGAATTTGCCTTGATCTTTTAACATATAAGAGGTCTTTGTACCATTAAAACATCCTGCAAGATTCAGAGCTTAAAACGTCCTACTTATAAACGTAGGCCTACTATGGATACATGGATACTTCCCCACCCACTCTTCCCGATACCTGCAGAGACGTTTTTGCTTTTTAGCGGAAAGGGTTTACACTTTATTTCAATAGATAACAACTCTTTATCACGGATACCAGTAGGGAGACGGATGGGGAACCAGACACAAAAAGACACGCGAGGCACAAGTCAGGCCTGTTGGGGTTCCAGTACACCAGCCATGTCAGAAAACGATTTAATGAAAATTAGCTTATCAATGCATATCTAAATTCGCGCCTACGGTATCTTTGTAGAACTTCAAAAAAAGAAACAAAAAAGATGCTGCAGCCAATAAAGCGGCCGGCGGGGGCTGGCTGCAGGACGACTCCACCTCCACGGACAGTTTTTAATGTTTTACCAGACAATAACTACTCAAGATTTTGCTTTAGTATCATTTTAGAATTTTTCGAGACGACTGGTCACCCTACCAGAACGTCACGGGTTGCCATCTCATAATTACTGTTATATCGGACCGAATGCAACGATTGGAAGAAAATTTTTTGGCCTGGAGACTTCCACAGAAGATATTTGTAAAAAAAAAATAAAAATAATAATATTTAGACCACTTCAATTATTGATTGCTATCAGGATGAGAAGAGTTTCAACCTGTACAAATAAAATAAAATAAAACTACCTTTGACCTCACACACAAACAAGCACACAACAAACTCTCACCTCACACAAACCTGTGTGCTACTGAGGTTAACTTATTCATATAGGCTATACAGTATGTCGCACTGTAGCCTACAGCCCTGAATATGCCTAACCCTTATAACGGCATAACTCCATCAGTGGCCTATTCAGATTCAGAGATTATTTTTGGACCAAGCATTGTGGTAAAAAAACAAAAAAGAAACTTGTCAAATATATTTCCTATTTTCCACAGTCTGTCAGGGTTTGCAGCAGCTGGTTAAATACATTCAAGGCAGTGGTTCTCTTTCTTTCTCTGTTTCTTTCAACACCTTCTGATGTTTATTCATGTTTATTTCTAATAGCTAATACTGCTCTGTATATTTAGTAGAGCTGTTATTCATTAGTTATGTGAAACAGCATTCACGTTAGCTTCCAAAATATATTTTAAAAATAACACTTGACAATAGACACAGAGTGTGTTTGCAACTATACACCATGTGTTTTGCAGTCACACTTTATATTAGGTGGCCTTAATGTACTTAACAATTTAATACAATATGTTAGTGCATTGTAATACCATTTAAAGTGCATTTTATTAACATTAACATAACATTATCCCGGCCTAACACAAGTCTTACCCCAAAACCTAACTCTTACCCATCAAACTCATTAGCAGTAAATGTGAAAATTATCCAGAACAACTTGTAAAAATTACATCGTACTTGTAGGTGTTTATTGTTAGTACATAGTAAGGTAACCCAATATAAAGTGTGACCTGTTTTACTACTTATTATGTCTGTTTAAGGACATTTCATTTGAACTTCCTATTATAACTTAATGTTTCATAAGTTAGACCTCTAGATTATGGCCTGAAATGGGCTTGCTTGGTCATGTTTGAACTTTTTCCAGTTGAACCACACCTAAAGCATTCTATAACAAGTTTAAACGGAGCAGCACATAATACACGCCACGTTCTATAGACGGCCGAGGGCAATTTTGGTTTTTGTGAGAGGAAAGACTTACAAGAGAAACGGAAATACATTTTGGAAGATCTGAAATTTGAGACAGGCTCTTTTATCTGTTAGTCTATTAAGTCGAAAATCTTAAATAACAGAGATGAGAAAACATTTCTATTGGTAACGAACCACGGCAACAGGTGTTATGTTGGGGGGTAGGGCTACCAGTACCATCCTTGGTGGATTGTTCACCAGTGACTCACCTTGTTCTTCAATACCTGCAGCAAAATATTATAACAGATTCTGGCAAAATGGTCTATCAACAGAGAATGCTCAAACTATCAATATACAACTTTGCTATGCAACCTCAACCTTGAGAAAAGTGATGTAACTTAAGTTGACCCACAAAACCTGAAGAAAAAAACTGTCTGCATGAATAAGAGAAAGACAAAAGGAAATGAAATCAGCCTGCTAGGCAGACAAAATTGCAAACATTCCAATCTCCTGAGTCCTGAGCGTGTTTGCTGCTCATAATTTGCAACTCCGCTTATTCACACACAACTTTCTGTTTTGCACAGAAAGTTGCACAAAAAAAGAATGTCATGAGAATGATATAGTCATCTCTTATCTAAAAACATGATAAGAACCGTCGTCTCTTACCACAGTATTAAAAAAAACAGTATTCATATATTTAATATTTGTCATGAAAATCAGTCGAATTAAGTAAAGTTTAACAAATGACTAATTTCTTCCGAGGAGGTTAAGGTAAAAAAAAACAAATGCGTGCATTTTTCAGCCCTGCATCAAATAAATGAGGCCAAATGATCTGTGTTAAGAGGTCTTGTCAGCAGACCTGTTGCACCATTCTCTAGTTGTTTTCTTAAAATCTTTAATGGACCAAGTCAACACTTTTTTTGCATCAAATAAATGTTATGTTTAAGTTTAAGGTTTGTTATAAGGTAAAGTGTTAAGTTAACCCTTGCCTATTTGTAATAGAGTTATAAGGCTATTTCAGGATGCCATGTAATTAGTGATGGCCAGTGATCTGGATAAGCAAATGGGAGGTTAAACGACAAAGAGTGATGCCACAACATGTCGTGGACAAGGGATGCATTGTCTCTTTATCCGATTCTGTTCTGAATTAGCTAATTAACTAACAATAGAGCGCGCGAGACTCCGACAAGCGTCCGCCCCTCTCTTTGTCTTCACACAGATCCTCCACTCAACTTCAGCCTTCTCTGCCAGAGGAGTACGAAGGAGATTCGTGTTGGGCTAAGACATAACCTATTTGTTTTAGAAGACCGTTTTCATATTTTCTGGTATTTCTGCTCACTAACTAGCTGTCAAAGGTGGCAGCGCTTTCAGCGCTCATGCGTTGCGATGTCAAATTCGTGAATGATTTGTTCTTTTGAATCGGATCTTTAACGAATCGCTGATCCGGTTCACAAAATCAATCTGAACATAAATCCGGTAACTGCATGGACACGATTGATATAATATGACTGATTAGTGAGCTGATGTAATGCGTTTGGCGGGAAAGGAGGATAAATGAGGAATGTTAGGCTACTTTAATAGATAAATAACAGCATGCGAAACATAGCAGCATTTACAATTATTTAAGTAGTAACATTTGTTTAAATTAATAGCGAAAAAAAACAAGAAAAAAGCATTTGTCTATAGCCTGTTTTGAAGTGGCTGAAAAGAACCGTTCAAAAGAACCGATCGCGTAAATGAGTCGGACTTTTCCGTCACCACTCATGCTTCAAAAAGAACTCGCTCTCGCTGCAGAAAAACACATCGCCAAACGCGTAATCAGTGCATTTAAAATTAATGTTAAACTGAGCATGCATGATGAGGCTGAGCAGGTGTAGCCTACTAAACCATGCATTTGGACGTATTTCTTCGTGATACATTTAGCTATATGCACGTTTCGGAAGTTTTATTCAGTTCCATCGACAGGAATAGATTAGTCTAGCCAAGATTAAAGTAGAATTGCACAAACCTGAATGGTGTGAATGTAGCGTCCACACAGCTGTTATTTAGAGGCGTGTATGGCTCTCCTCCGCGGCCGCGCTGTTTTCGGATAGGAAACTGGGCGCTCGACCAATCAGAACACCCGTCACATATATTTACGTGTGTAAATTGAAAGAACGAGTGCAATTGGTCGATTTTTAAGGAGCATTTACATACGCACTGTTGTGATCAAATGAGATGTTCACTAATGAGTCATGACTAATGACACAATGAAGCTCTGTTTTTTGTGCACTGTAAAGTGAGTAGCCTATAATAAATGAATTATAAAAGGACTGAGGTTTATTTTTAATTCTCTATTGATTAGCCTTGTATATCATTATTTTTAACTATTAGTTATTTTAAAGCTCTTTTTATAGTGTGTACTAAGTGTGTAGGCCTACTGCATATCAGTAAATATGCCTCTTTGTTGACCACCAACACTAATCGTCTAACTAACATATATTTGTAAAATAACAAACAGATTTTGTTTTATGGTAAAACTCTAAAATGTGCTGATAGAGAATGAACAAGATCGGAGAAGTCTAACAAAAAGCTTTAATTACATATTCTGGTTACACTTTATTTTAAGTGTCCGTGTTACAGTGTAGGCTAATTATGCATTTAAGTAGACTGTGTAATAATATTTAACTACATGTACTTACCTTGGGGTTAGGGTTTGGTTGTTAGGCCTACTACAGTAACATAACATATAAGGACAGTGTAAGTGTTACCAAAATGCTTTCTTTCTTTCTTTCTTTCTTTCTTTCTTTCAATGAGCATTTAGTACTTCTGCAAATGACAATAACGTGCTAGTAAGCAAGAGGGCGCCATTCATAGTAGCCTAGTCTATATTATTTTTAATATGGGCTACATTTATAAACAAGAAAAACTGTTTCTCAAGGTTAAATCATCAATGTTAGTTCTATATTGAATTGTTTTGTTTTTAAGGATTCTATTGTGATGTGCGAACAATGCTGGATGTGTCTCGTGTGAAGTGATGCAGAGGAGACTCACGGTGGCGCGCGAAGCTAAAGGATTGTGCGTCTCTGGCCCGGGGTCACCACGGGTCACCACCTCTCTCATGACAACACATCGTCGGGAGGATCAACATTTTTTCCCATCAACGTAGGAATTTCAAATCTCACAAATGTGCTACTGGACAAATGTTTATAGTGTGTGTAGTAGAACTATGCCCTGTAGCCTACTGGCCGATGAATTACAAAAATAGTTGATATAACTACTAAAAAGAGCTAATTAAACTAATACATCTGGTCTGAACAGTCTTACGAATAACAATATAAATAATCTAATATATTTAATTTAAAAATATTTTCAAGACATTTGAAGTCGACGTGATTTTGTTAATCGTGTTATTGTTAAGTTTTGTTCATCTCTCCACACGATGGCGCTTTCAATCTATTATTAAATATATGCAAAAGGCATATTTAAATCAACTTCTGGAAAGGTCATATATATATATATATACATCACACACACACACACACACAATATACAATACAACATATTTATAACAAATAACCAATACAATAAATGATTTCATTATTTAAATAAATAAGAACATTACACTGGAGAAAAAAAGTGATGCTTTGACTATTTGAAGTCTCAAAATACCCAGAGAAAGAAGTGTAAAGGCAGTAGCACAGGGCAGGACTTATTTAATCACTCTTAAAAAGATTTGCCCTAGCAACCCTTCACACACGCGAAAGCATCCCCTCCTGTCCGAAAAAGCCCAGATTGGTTAGTGTGTCTGTGAAAAAGTCTTAGGTTGGTTGGGAAATAAGGCGAACTGTACTGCTGTAATCAGGGTGACATGCATGACTGCGCTCCTCTAATTCTCTTTCACATGGACAGATCCTTACAGACAGAGTTCAGCTTTCAGGTAGCCTCTCTTTAAGACTGGGGATCCCCATACAGAAGCGTGTTTGGACAGCTTTAAACTCTTAAATGCCACAGCAATGAAACATTGATACGACAATTAGGAGAGTTTATGACTTTTATCGATACAAAATCATTTAGAAAGACTTTTTTAAACTAACAATTTTAGTTCGTTTTGTAGCACTGTAGTTTAAAATTTTGCATTATTATGACTGCATAGCATTAGATTGCATTGTGTAAGTAAAAAAAAATAAAAATCCCGCCGAGACGACCTTCAAATGGCTTTGCAGCATATAAATATGACTGTCTAATATGATTTAATATTACTAATATTATTATTATTTAAACGTTTAAACTGTATACGCACTTATTTTGTTGTTCGTACATTTATTTATTTTTAAATATATATTGACATAATGACAACCTTACCTTATACATAACGATACGTTTTTCTTGCGTAAAACGTAGACTATTTTAAGCCATTTGTAGAAAATGCATCAGGAATGTGTAAAAATAAAATTAGGCATTCGAGAAATATAATTATTGTTATAGTCTTCTTATTGAAAAAATAATAATACCAGCATTAAATATGGGATGCACTTGTTGCATACAAAAATGCTTTCTTTCACGCTTTCCAGCTTTGTACATTCTATTTTTTTCTCGGCGAGTGTCTTCCACAAAACAAACATGCATGCAGCATATCAGCTTATTCTTAAGATATTAAAATACTTTAATCTTTTTTGTACTGGGTTGTTTGGTGTAATGTTGGCCGATTAAATTACATTGGGATAGGATCAAATTCCACTGACGTATTGCTCTTCTTCTATGCACAACACGTTTAAGAAAAAACGATTAAAAATGGTCACATTACAGAACTTCAGAATCCGAAAGCAAGTTAAAACGTTTTGTTGTGTCGGCTCCACAGAGTTTGCATAAAATTTTGTGGTAAATTCAACAATAAAAAGTAATGGGATTTTATGCTTTAGTCTGTTTCACTGGTGCTTTTCTTTTGCGCGCTTTAGTATTAAAAAGTATCCATTGCTTTGGCTTTCCAAAGAGCTTGAATTCTTTGAAAGAAAAAAAAAAATCCTCACATCTTTGATTTTTCCCTCCACGATTCAACACGATATCGCACTTTAAAGCGTAGCCAACCTTCAGGATTAAAACGTTCCCAGTGAAAAAAAAGCAGAAGATCCAGGCGTTTTGGCGCATGAAGTCTGAGTCTGGGAGTCTGGGCGAACACAATAAACCTGTTGTTAACCTTGCTGTGAAAATATGTTTGATGAAAACAGCCAATTGTTGTATGAAATGTATTCAAGTATAAAATAATGCCCTTTGTTGGGCACAAACTTGAGCAATGTGGGGGTACAAAAGTCCCCTGTGGCATGAATTGCGCTTTGGCGTCGCCACTTGGCGCGTTACCCAGACCCCTCTATACGCGATTGTTTCTTTCTTTCTAATGACATTTACCGGATCAAAACATGCTGTTAATTCGATCAGAAAGCTTCACCCTTCACAACAATACCAGAATAATTTCTTCCAAAGTTTGTTAAGTTGACCGAAATTAGGCAAATGAATAGGGGTCTCCAGGCGCAGGTGACGGAGAATAATGCGCGTCAGGACCAGCTGCATTCTTCTTTATTTCTCCTTTTCTTTTCTTTCACTGCATTATTAAAATTTAGGCCAATGAAACTATTCATTCCGCTCAATAGACATTTTCTTATAGGATAATAGGATACAAATTGAGCCCCTCTGAAGGGAATCCAGCGGTGGGTAACCCTCGTGTGCCAAAGACGGCTGGAGTCTCTAACATGGTCGGAGGGGCCGCTCGTGTGCCAGGCCGGGTCCCCACACCTGCCGAGGCCCCTAACAAAACTAGAGAATGTAAACAAAAACCCGGCCGTAGCCCATGAAAGATGGACGTGTCACCAAGTCGTGTGAGAAACGAGGCGAACAAACGGGGGGACTCCGTCTCCAAAAGGTCTCCCCTGAACTCGGCGGAACAGCCTATTATGTGCTTACTTAATTACTATAATAACAGTAGACAGGCTTTAAACCTGAGACGGGCTTGGTATGGAAGTTAAGATCGCTTGCTGGGACCCATAAACAAGCGATCGTGTGAGAAACGCGACGTGGAACAGAAAGAGACGCCTTGCTCCAGGGGCTTTGTTTTCATTGCGCGCTCTGCGCTCGCTCGCGAGCCACATCCAGCAAGCCCTGTTACTATGCAAATAATATTCTACAACCCATCACGTGTCTTTAGATAGGCCACGTGGATTAACAAAATAGGTCTGCCCCCCGCTAGCCCACAGCTTCAGGTTTTACTATTTCTTTAACTGATCCTAAGTGCACACATTAACCAAAAGCTCGCCTTTAATCCTATGGAATAATTTAGGGCCATGAATGCGCGAGCGCTTTATAAGCGGCTGCCTCCAGTCAGCTCACCTCAGTCTGAAGAGTCTAGAGCGCGTACATAGTCTAGCTACAATATTTGCCCAATTTCACTATAATTTTTGTCCTAGTTTTTACCAAACGATGGCGTCAAAGATGAAGGATCGCAAGGTATGTGGACACTTTGGTGGCGCACACATGATGCCTGACGATGCATGCAGACGATGGCCTCTTTCAATGTTTATGTATATATAATATTTTTATTTTATTTTTTAGAACTGATTGAGGGTTTTTTGTGTGTGTGTATGTGTGTTTTTTTTTTTTTTTTTTTTTCAGAATGGCGTAATATTAATATTTCCTACTTAAAACATTAATTTCAGCATTTGGTTGCGCGCAGTTTTAGAATAGACTAAACCATTACGGGATGGGCCTACTGTAGTGCTAGAATGCTTGATTTTCCTGGTCTTATATTTCGTGTAAGCAAGGGGTTTACTGTAAAGAAATTAATTATATTTTTTCACATGGTTGCGATGTAAAAAGTCGCTTTCCCTCAATGACGCCCTGCCTCAGATAGATGTTTTGCGCGTGCAGGAAAGCAGAGCGCGGCGCTGCTCTCCGCTCATAACTTATTGCTAATCAAGTAAAACTTACTGCAGGATATTTTATCAACCGAATAGATTATCCTCCCGAGTTTCATTAATATAACTACCTTTCCGTTGTTTGGTTTTTATATTGATCAAGACTTATCCAACACATAGGCTACTATAACCATGCTTATTTTGTTTGTGGTGATGGCACTTTTCTTATTATGTTCCCTTCCCACAGAAAACTCCTGTTTCTCACAAGGTCATTGAAAAAAGAAGAAGAGACCGAATCAACAGATGTCTAAACGAGCTGGGAAAGACCGTTCCAATGGCGTTGGCAAAACAGGTGGGCAGCTGAAACTTTGCAACTGAAAGTTGAAGTCTTTTAGGTGCTCATGACTGCCTTGATTGTATACATGTATGTTTTATATGTTATGACTAACAACAAAACCTGTGTATTAAAACAGAACTCTGGGAAACTCGAGAAAGCAGAAATCCTGGAAATGACGGTGCAGTATCTGCGCGCGCTCCACTCCGCAGACTTCCCTCGCGGGAGAGAAAAGGGTAAGAAACACGAATAAATCACAAATAACAAATTAAATACAATTTCTCGTTCACATTGCTAGAGAAAAATTATAATATTTCAAAACATCAAATCAAGCTGTCTCCCATGATGCATTTCTATCAATTTTCTAATAAGGTTCTTTGTTTTCTCAGGAGAACTGCTGACAGAGTTTGCAAATTACTTTCACTACGGCTATCACGAGTGCATGAAGAACCTCGTTCACTACCTGACAACCGTGGAGCGAATGGAGACCAAAGACACCAAGTACGCACGGATTCTCGCGTTCCTGCAGTCCAAAGTCGTAACCGAGCCTGTGTTTGGCACGTTAGGTACCATCTCACCAGACCCTACGGAACTTCTGTGCCAGCTGGAGTACCAGAGTTCAGGTCCAACCGAGTCAGTGTTTCAGCAGAGCCCACCCGGACACTTTTCCTGGCACAGCTCGACGCGGAGTCCCACGCTCGCTTATCCAACGATGTCTCAGCACAGTGGATACTTATCACCGGTTCAGGGACTCGATCATCATTACATGAACTTCATCGGGCACTCACACCACAATGCCTTCAGCTTACACAATGCACAACACGCTGCTCTGTAAATACGTCTGCATATGTCCTTAATTTATATGTACATGTTCTATTTTAATATGTAGTTATATCATGAAATAAATGATGTTTGAATAAGATTCTGTCTTTTTGGCGCGATGTTGGAAGTTATTTTTCATTGAGGAATAGGCCTATCTGTGCTCATTGGGGGAAAATATCAGTCGTTTTGAAATTCAGCTGTATAATATCTAGATAACATTGACAGAACTGCAAACCTATGGGAGATGTTTAGGAGTTTTAATGAATTAACCAAACAATACATATTTTGAGCAAAATCAGAGCCAAAACAATAATTGGTAAGAACAAAGAAGAAGATACATTGGTGATTTTTATGATTTTAATAAAAGTATCTTAACATGTCAAATTGCATATTTGTATTCAAAACTATAAACGGTTATTTTCAAACTATAGTGTTTCAAGAAAACAAGGTCATTTTCGTTAAAAGGTGATTACCTGAAATGTCCAATCTAAAGTGCTATAGGCTACAGTATTTTATCTTACATTTAGTTTAGTTTAGATTTATATTTAGTTAGGTTGATTAAGTCATGCTAAATAACACTTTTATTTGAATAAAATCAATTAATTTAGATATTACATGAAGCAAATTTTTTAGGTTTCCAGTTTTTTCAGTCTGTAAGAGGAAGAAGATTCTATAATTAAAATGTAAAAAATAAACAACTACAATAACATAGGTCAAATATTTAAGATCAACTACTTTAAGAAAACAACTTTGCACAATGGCAAACTGGACAGTATTTGCATAAACATTAAAGCAATGTTCAAGATTTAATGTAATTAAATACATTTCATATGGCATGATTTTTTTATATATATCATGAAAAAATGTATATAAATGTATTAAAATGTATTATTTTATTATTTAAATCTTGAAAATAGTTGAATGCACACAAATATTGCAGAGTTCTTAACTTCAGTAGTGACATGCACAAATTCTTATGAAGATACCATGGCTAAATTTGTCTTTGTAACTAGACTGTATTGTCTCTATGTCTCTAAGATTAACACTTAGCGTAATGGTCTGCTGGTCTGAGACCCCTTGATTGACAATAAGCCTCTCTTTAGGGGAATCCATTTGGACACAAATCCAGCCCCCCCCCCCCCCACCCTATATCCCAGCGTCTCTTCCACCTATATTTAAATAGGATGCAAATAACAAATCAAACTGATAAATACTAAATATTTTAGTGAGGGAGTCTGGATGTAAGATCTTTTAACACTGATGGGCTACAGTAATACGTTTATGAACTCTTTTTTTGTTTACTAATAAAATGTGGTCTGATTGCTGGGTTTACAGCTGCAAAGAAGACAATAACACAGAACTGGTTTACCACACACATGTGTGTACACACACACAGCCTCCACAAAATAGTGACCTGTGAATGTCACAAATTAACAAGGCTAAACCTATACCATTGATGCATGGCAATGTTTTTCTTACAACATATTGGACTATATAAAGGGATGACTATATCAAGTGTTTTTTTTTTTCTCCTTCTTTCAAATTGTTACAGTATTGATAATATGTATGTTGCTCCCCACTTCCCATGTCTGTTTGTTTGAGTGGATGTTATTTTTATTTCTAAAGACAATAAAGAGTTGATCACAAAAAAAAAAAAGAAAAGTGGTCTGATCTTAATTCAAGTCACAATTATCTTACCGTGGATTCATTAACACCTATAGGTTTTTAAGACTTTCCTACTTGAATCTTCGTAGGCCTAATGCCTTTTATGGTCCTGTGAAAGCTTTTGAGATTTATGCATGGTTCACACCAACCAATTTTTCTTTAGAACACCAATTTATCCATAACAGGCTTTCTATGTCTTTATTTAAAGGGAGGACACAACACCAAACTCGCCTCCTTAGTTGACTTATATTGAGTTGGCTGTTGGTGAAGTCGTAAGATTTGTAACAAAGAGGTTCACTGACTTTCTGCACTGTGAACGATTGCTTAATGAACAATACAATTTTGAAAAGCACAAATATTTGTGTTATTAGTTAAATGGATAGTTCACCCAAAAATGAAAATCTTCTCATCACTCACCCTCAAGTTGTTCCAAACCTGTATGAATTTATTTATTCTGCTGAACTCAAAAGAAGATGTGGGTAACCAAACAGTTGATTGGCTCCATTGATTTCCAAAGTATGGGGGGAAAAATATGGAAGTCAATGGAGTCCCGTCAACAGTTTGATACCCATATTCGTCAAAATATCTTCATTTGTGTTCAGCAGAAGAAAGAAATTTGGTTTGGAACAACTTAAGGGTGAGTAAATGACAGAATTTAAATTTTTGGGTGAACTATCCATAAGTCAGATTGTATTTAATTGTGAGTTAGATGAAGGTCAGATGAGAAATAAATGCAGAAATCCAGAAGCGTTGACAAATATGCTTGTGATATCAACTTCTCCCTCTCTACCTGTCACTATTAGATCCACAAAAGATGACAAAAAGGAAGGTTTGAGTTCAAACAACAGCGTCGCTTTAACAAAATAAAACAAACGAAAGACCCAAAGAGACTCAAAGTATCAGTGTTTATTTAAACACAGACAACACCAGACAATGAACTAAAGAAACTGAGGGCATTATATACACAAAATAATAAACTAAAATACAAACTGGTGTGCTCTAATTAATCATATAATGAAGTGTCATGAGTCATGACAACCAAGGAACAAGCAGGAACATAAAACAAAGGAAACAGGAAACAAATAGAAACATACTAAAAGTCCTTGAAAACAAAACAAAAACAGACTAACGTGACATTATACCTTTATCTCACAAACACATTAACCTTCTTACTTTTTCTACATTAATGAAATATTTCCCTCAAAAACAAATCTCTAGGTAATACTCGGAAAATAGTGCAGTTTTGTGTTGTGTGCCCCTTTAATTCATTATTGATCAAAATAACTTGTTATTGAACATAGAAACATTTCAGAGCTTATGTTAAGATATAAAGTGTAATTAAAAAAAAACTTTTAAAACATTACTTTCATTTCCCAATATTTGCATTTTAACATTTTACACAACCCTATTCATTATATTTCACTTTAATGGGTTGTATAGACGACCCATTTATTTGACAACAGTAATTAGAAAACAACATTAAAAAAAACTTTCCATTTTAACATAATTTAAAATTTTAATTTATTTCTGTGATGGTGAAACTGAATTTTCAGCAGCCACATTATCCTTTATAAATCATTCTAAAATGCTGTTTTAGTGAAACATTTTTATTATTATCAATGTTGAAAACAGTAAATATTTTTGTGGAAATCTTTTTTTCCTTTTTCTGTTGACTAGAAAGTTCAAAAGAACATTTATTTGAAAATATAACATCATAAATGTGTCTTTTGGTCAATTTAATGCATCATTGCTATATAAAATATGAATTTCTTTAAAAAAATCGTACTGACTCCAAACTTTTTTCTAAAATCATTTCTGCATTTTATGAGACACTGCAGACAGTTGTCCCTGCATTTTCAAATGCGTTTTTTTCTGACATAATATTTAAGAGAGTGACATCATCAATGGCTGCACTAATTTTAGCCTCTTCTAACTCTGCTCTGGGAAAAGATCATAGTGAAGCATTGTGAAAGCACAATAATATTAACTGTAAATACTGCAGTGGGTAGCATCTACATGTGCTAAGGCCATATTATGCAGTGCTGTTATGTGATATGTGAATCAGTCTAGACAATATGTGTCATTTCCATATTTGACTTAAGCAAATCAGACAGACAGTTGTTCGCTGTGGTCAGGATTAGCTTAGGGGAGAGATGGCCACCATGGCGGAAAATAAAAGACCTCTACCCTTATTGCATATAATTGTACCAGGTTCCAGTCAGCCATGACACTGATTGTTTCTGAGATGTTGGCACTTGTGTCCCTCCTCTTTAACTGTAGAGGGTTTACTCTTTTTGGACTCTACAATGGCAGAAGAAGTGAACCACACCCCCGTCTCACACACTTTTAACACCCCAAATACTACCAGAAACCATATCACTCAGATATGCTCAACGGGGATACCTAAAGGCACATGTACAGTATCATGATGGATACAAGACAGGTGTGATTTTGGCCCAGATAGGTGACTGAGGTCTGGGACCCCTCCTCAAATCCTGAATTCATCCAAATGCCGCTAAGTCTTTCTTTAAGTTGTATGGGTCCAAGAAAGAACCAAGGAAAGAGAAAGGAAGAGAGAGGGAGAGGGATTCTGGAGAAGGCGGGAGAGGTTGTGATACTTTGGCGGGGGTTGCTTCATTGTGATTGGACTGAAAGGAAGGCAATCTTGGGTTCCTTGGGCTTCATCCTTGAGTGGACCTGAAGAAAAATAATCAGCACCATGAAATCAAAGCTCCTAAAAAAAAGAGCCAGAATTTAGGCATGAGACTGCAGGACACAACCACAGACTCAAATTATTATATTATATTATATTATATTATATTATATTATATTATATTATATTATATTATATTATATTATATCATATTATATTATATTATATTGTAACATATTATATTATCTTATATCTATATATATATATAAATAGTCTATATAGTGGTAGAATATGGTAGAATATGTATATTATATACAGAAGGATCATGGATGCATCAGAACTCACCAAGACCCACAAACACCTATTGGCCTATTAGCACTATTGGGATGAAAAGCTCAGTTGTCTGTCATACACCTGTCAGAGCGAGTAATTGATGGATGAACAGACAGAGAGATGGATGGATGAACGGATGATTGGATGAATAACACAAAGCTGTTTGCCAAAAACGTTGATGCAGAAAAGAGGAGAGAAGAGGGAGAGAAGACAAAGAGGACATGCAGATGGGAAAAACGATAATGCCATGAAAGAGGAAAGCGATGAAAGAGCACTGAGTGACCAACAAGCCAATATTGGTTTAAATCCGCAGAGGGAACACTGTGTTAAGCGGAGGGAGAAAAGCTGGTAAAATTAGAGTTCTTTAGCTTTATCACACAGTATGAATCAAAACAAATGAAGCAGAGCTAAAATGGCTCAGGGTTTTATTCTATTGTCATGTAAAATATCTTAATATGCCAACGAAAGCAGCCAAAAAATTCTCATCTAAAGTTTTATTTATACGCAAGCAATTTTGTTAAGATAACTGTAGGTCTTGTCTAAACTAAACATCTGACGCTTCTGGGTATAACACATGAATCTTGTCGGTATGGTGTTTTATATATTGATGTTCACTCAGTATTGACACTTTCACAAATGATATAAGTGGAGGAAATCAGCCCGAAGGCCTACATATACATGTAGGCCTTCGGGCTGATTTCCTCCACTTATAGCAGTCAGAATTTGACAAAAATAAGCTTGACAAGTAGGGATGCACGATACATCAGCCACTATATCGGTATCGGATGAAATATATGTTAATTTTTTAAGTTATGGTTATCAGCCTGTTAAGAAAATTTGGCCGCTATATTAAAGCCAATAAATAAAGTATTATTTCCTTCAGCTGAGACATTGCAGATGATGTTCACCATGATGGTTTTGAATTGCATGATTGGAATCTTCTCTCTGTATCTTCTTTCAAAAAGGAAGATATAGTTAAGTGCAACATGTGAAGCGCAAGTCTGTCATATGGCTACATAAAACTATAATGAGAACATTATAAATGTGTGCTTAGGGACATGTCTTTTACTGGTGAGACTTTTGTTTTTGTAATTAGGCTAAAAAACTACATAAAAATTTGGTTTATCTGCCAATGTATCGGTTATCGGCTTTCAAATATAATTATCAGTATCAGCCGAAATTTTCATATCCCTATTGACAAGATTTTAAAATGAAACAATGCATCTTAATTGATCTCCCTCAGCAATCTGAAATATTGTATAGCTGTGAGCTATCACTGTTTATTCAGAAATAAAGCCATGTTTGTGGTGAGGGGGGCGTGGTAATGCGAAGTTTGCAGCGGGGGAACGAGTGCGGAGATGAGCGGGGATAAGGAGGTCAAGGGCATGATAACTAACACCTGTCACTAATTCCAGTGATTGTCGGAGAAGCAGGATATAAGCGCCCCGCAGACCTCGAACAGGGAGAGAGAGACTACACATTTGGACTGTGATTTTAAGTTTGTGTTTGGATGCGAGGCTGAACGCCTGAGTTGATTTATTTCTGTTATTTTTGGAGACAAAATAAAATGACTCGGTTTTTCTTAGTCATTTTTATTTTAAATGCTTTACACTGGTGCCCGAAACCCACAACGAAGAAGTTGGCATGCAGTCAGCGCAAAAAAACGCTCAAAAAATGTTGCTCGCCGGTCTTCACCAGACTCAACATCAAGCGCTGATGGACCTCAGACTAGAACAGGAAGATCGTTTCTATTTGCTGGTCCACAGGGGGAAGTTTGGCAGATCATCCGCAGCTTGCTTGGCTGTGAGGTCGCCCCAGATGCAGGCCCTACATTCTCCCACGTTCCGTTGGTGAAGATGGGTCCACAGGACGACCCTGAGGCGTTCATGGACCTCTTTGAGAAGACAGCGGAGACATGTTGGTGGGCGTGCACCCAATGGCCGGTGCGCCTGATCTGGGGAGACACAGTTGGCAGTACAACATCTACCTGTAGCGAACCTCCTGGCCTGCAACGATCTGAAGTGGGACATCCTTCATTGGGTTGGCCACTCCCCGGACCGACATCATCAGTGCTTCCTTTCAGCGGAGCTGGGGGACAGCGGTCGACCTTTCATGATGACCCAACAGCTCCGGGATGCTAGCTGCAAGTGGCTGATGGCCAGGACACGCGACGTAGAGGAAGTGGTTGATATGGTGGTGCTGGAGCAGTTCATTGCAATCTGGCCATCCAGCTGGCTGAGGATCATCTGGTGGTGTGCCCCAGGGTCCGCGAGCCCCTACCTAACCTCTCTCTCTCCAACCCATCCCCGTCTCTTCCTGCTCTCTCTCTCGCCCTATTCCTATTCCCAGGTCGCGAAGCAATGAGCCACACTGTGAACGTTTTTCCCAGTGGAATAGATCTGGGACACGAGGGGGTGTGGCAAGCCGCCGCTCCATCTCCACCTTTCTCCTCTCTCCGCTAATCTCTTGGTCATCCTTCTGCCACTGGGGTGGCGGGAAAGCTTGGGCCGGCCTACTGAAGATGCGGGGACTGGATCAGTTCCAGGACCGCTGTCCAGCGAATGATGTGGGAACATTGATACGGGTCCCTGACTCATTGTGTGCTGCCAAATTTAATTTCCCAATCAAGCCGGACATAGAATTAAGGTGGCGGTTATTCCCCACCCTACGCATCCACTGATTTCTGTTACAGATTGGCCAGGTTTTTCACAATTATTGGGAAATTTGTGTGCTGATGCCTCTTGGGGAACAGGGCTAGGTACAGGAAAAGCCTTGGCGCACTGTCAACAGACAGCTACTTCAGCCTGATCAGCCACTCTCCCATCCCTATTTTTCTATTTTAAAAGATAGGTTGTATCGGGTGGCCCAAGACACCCAGAGAAAGGAAGATACAACCCAGTTATTTATGCCAAAAAGTCGTCGAGAAACGCTTTTCAAGGCGGCTTATTGTAGTCACATGGCAGGTGACTTGGGTGAAGCAAAGACACGCTAACCTCTCATGGTCCGATTCTTTTACTAGAACGACTACCGATGGCGTGAATGTCAGCTGGTTAAGGCCATTAACGGCCATTTCAAAAGCGCCATTGCTCCCATTAACCATTAGTAGAGGTCCCCTGCAAAAGAAATGGTATGGACCTCATCGGTCCATTAGAACGTTAGAAAATCTGGGCACCGTTTATGTCACACACACTAAGCGAATTATACAAACTTTTGGGCATTAAATTGATTCTCACCAGCGTCTATCACCCACAGACACAGGCTTGGTGGAACGATTTAATCGTACTTTGAACATTTGGGATAAATGGCTCGAGCCCCTGTTGTTCGCAGTGCAGGAGGTTCCACAAGCCTCCACTGGGTTTTCGCCATTAAAGCTTCAATGGTCGTCAGCCCCATGGGGTGCTTGACATCATTAGAGAGAAATTCAGTATTTCGTGGACCTCCGAGCAAAACTCCACTCATTGTTGTGGCTCTATATGGAGAATTTGCTCCAAGCACAGGACAGAAAAAGTCAGTTGTACAACATGGGCATTCAAGAGCGTCAATTTACACAGGAAGATAAAGAGCTTGTCTTACTTACAACATCTAGTCCTAAGTTACACGTGAAGGAGGAAGATGAACGGACAGGGGTGATTCATGTTTATCATCTCAATCTTTTAAAATGCTGGAATGAGGTGACATCGGTTGAGTTACCAGTGGTCGTTTGGCAGAGGAAGATCTCGGTCTAGAAGCAGCTTTCAAAACCAATCCGCTCGCTCTTGTCCCGGCGGGAGATCACCTCTCTCTGCGGCAGCTCACCGATTTAGTTGCAAGCAGATTTTGCTGATGTGTTTTACCCCTGCCGGTCGCACAGACCTCATAAAGCACCATGCTGAAACGATCCCTGGGGAAATGGCGCGCATCAGTCCCTATTGTTTACCCGAACACAATAAAAAAGTGGTACAGAATGAATTAAAGGCCATGCTAGAGTTGGGTGTAATAAAAGAATTGCATAGTAACTGAACAAGCCTAATAGTTTTGGTATCCAAAATGGACGGCTCTGTCCGTTTCTGTGTTGATTATAGAAGAGTGAATGTTATGCAATGCCCCAAGTTGATGAGCTGCTTTCTGAGTCGAAAGCTCTTAAACAGAGAGACCAGATACAGCACCATTGAAAAAGAGTATTTGGCTATTTGTTGGGCTGTCCTCATACTCCGTTATTACCTCCTGGGACAGGCATTCACTCTCTGTTCGGACCACTGTTCGCCCCTCCAGTGGCTCCACCATATATAGGAAACAATAGGCATTTAGCTTCACAACCTTTTAAGTTCAAGGTGGTCCACAGGCTCTCTAATTCCAGTGATTGGCGGAGGTGGAGCTAGGGGATCGACACACCATGGCAGAGCATGGAGATCTAGAAGATCAAGGTGGATCCAAGCATTTGGGCGGAGCCACTGAAGGAGGAGCCGAGGGGCTGAAGGGACCCAGTGGAGACGCTCTGGCTTTTTGTCCTTAGCAAGCTTAGGTTTGTGGCGGGTATGTGGAGGTGTTGGCTGGGTTCTGGTTCGGGGTCTGTGGGGTTCATAGATGAGGACATCGACAATGGTTAGACATATTCCAGGCAACAGAGAATGGCTTCTTGGCAACTAAAAAAATCTGGTAGGTCCAGCGGACCATAATAGTTCTCTTCCATCCTATAAATAGATTTCAATGTGTCTTCATCCAGACAGGAGTGCTAGACTAACTCACAGAACCGGACCGAGAAATCAAACAAAGGAAGACACTCAAGGACAAGAGCAATAAACGCTGCTGCTTTGTCCATTTCTCTGTTTTTATTCAATGGTTCAGGGTTCTGTCACGAGATGCCGTGTATAGACTCCAAAGATTCAAAAATGACACGGGATGCAGAATGAATGATACAAAGAGACTTTAATAAACACAGAGAATATTCACATTATGAAACCTTGATGTTGATGACCACGAACTGAGAAAATTAAGGACTTAAATATACATAGGGACTGATAATCAACAGAACAAGGCGCAGGTGCAAAACTCAATCACAAACTATGGTAACAAACAAGGAATGAAAACTCAGGCAAACAGAAGCAAGGAAAATGAAACTAAACGGGTGCGTTTCCCGAAAATATTGTTAGTCAACTATGGTCGCAAGTTCTGTTGTTACCAACAGTTCAACAATTTGGCTTTTCCCGAAACCATAGTTCCAACGAACATTCAGCATCAAACAGCATTGCAAACTTACGTGGTTGTAACTATGGCTCTCGAGCTGTGGTTAGAAGCATAGTTTCTTGTTAAATGATATGTGGACTTGTATGGATCTCTTGGGCACAATAAGCAACCTAGGTAACACTTTATTTCAATAGTCCATTTTAGACATTCTACTAACTATAAGTAACTTTTCAACTACATGCCAACTAACTGTCATTAGAGTATTAGTAGACTGTCACCTTAATATCTGCTAACACTTTATTTTGTTGGTCCCCCAACAGACCTTCAACTGACTTAAAGTAACTTGGCGACTACAAGTCAACTTATTCTCCAAACCCGAACCCTAACACCTAATCATAACCTAACAGTCTACTGACAGTCTACTATAATATACTAATATTCTAATGAGAGTTAGTTGACATGTATTTGAAAAATTACTTTATAATTAGTAGAAAGTGACTATCGAAATAAATTGTAACCGCAACCTAACATTCTCTACATTCCATATCTTTTATTCAATTTTAAATATATATACATTTTAATCTATATATTTTAGCATGTCAAAAATCAGTGCCAATTTTGTAGAGTGCGCATGTGCGTAAAATGCACAAAGAAACTCCGGAGAATGACGTATGAGGGAACCTGCGATGAATCAAACAAAAAGAAGCAAAATGACATGGAACAAAAACAGTGAAGTAGTCATTAGGTGCCATGTTCGTTACAGCAACATCTTGGAGATCTCGAATAGATGTATTAGCATTAGCAGAAGTTATTACTCCTCCACCTGCACATGATGTCATTAATGCCAGTCTGTATGACAGTGACAGCGTCATTTTCCTTTTAGTTTTTCACCATTTTTAAATCACCTTTTTGGATTTAGTAGTTCATTTACACCAACAGTAGCCTTACAATACTGTTCAAAAGTTTTGGGTCATTACTAAAAAAAAAAAAGAAAATGTCTTTGAAACAAGTCTCTCATGTTCACCAAGCCTGCAATTATTTAATCAAAAATACAGTAAAAACAGCAATATTGTGAAATATTTTTACAATTTAAAATAACTTTTTTTTAAAATATATTTCAAAATGTAATTTATTCCTGATGGTGATGGTTAAGCTGAATTTTCTCCAGCCATTATTCCAGTTTGCAGTGTCACATGATTCCTTCAGAAATCATTTAATTGTGCTGATTTGATGCTCAAGAAAATTTTCTTATTATGATTATCAATGTTGAAAACAGTTGCTTTTATTCAAGATTCTTTGATGAAAAGAAAGTTGAAAAGAACAGCCTTATTATTTGAAATACAAATATTTTATCACATTATAAATGTCTTTACTGTCACTTTGCTTCCTTGCTGAATAAAATTATATTTTTTCATTAGGCAAAATGTTCTTTAAAAGAAGTTTTAGATGTAGTATAGTATGTCACATGTCAACTTCCTAAATGTATTTGAAAACAAATTCAGTTTAGAGTTATTACAATGTAAATTAATTTGCATTCATATCAGTTGACAAATTCCTTTTACTTTGCACTGCGTTGTATGCTGAACAGCTTTGAAATGCAATTCAACCAAGCAAATCTAATATAAATCAAAACAATAATGTTTACAGCATGATTGTAACTTCGATTGTGCCCACCTACATGAAGCCAATAGGGTTAATATGATTTGTTAAAATATTAACTTCCATCTTTCTTTTTGAAGAAGTGGTGACAGCTCCAACTTACAAATGTATAAAGCCAATGTAGCCATCATTTGTTATAAACCTCTGACCTATTGACTCCTTTGGCTGAGCTGGTGTTTGGTTTTCTGGTTGTGACTAGATGTCCTGTGTTTGTCCATTAGGAGTGGGCGGTAATCCAGGCGTCCAGTGGGGTGGGTGTGAAGGGTAGAGAATACACTTTTCAGCTCTTCCTGGCTCTGGCACACTCCCCACAGCTGTAGCACAGCACCCAGCTCAGCTGCAGACAGAAGCCCAGTGCTGGAGCCATCCAGCCGGGCACAGGCCTTTCTGAGAGCCCTGGCCTTACGTTGGAGCTGCAACAACAAAACATAAGCAAAATGTGAATATTCATACATGCATTCACACATATTATCACCTATAACCAATGCATCACCTTTTTCCTGATCCTGCGACTTAATGTTTCCAGAGTAACAGTTTCTTTAGTTTCTCTGGGAGTCTGCAGAGCAGCTGCCATATTGGACCCATGCTTCCATATTTGACTCTGGGATAGAAAAGGCCTAAGGAATTCTGTGTAGGATACACTGACAGAAGAAAACAAATTTATGACAAATTCCTTGAGGACATGAAATGCTCAGTTATGTATCTAACAGAATGAATGTGAATTCTCTATAAAATATATTCTAAATGCATTCTAAATATTTAGGTTTGGAAAAAGTCATTAGTCACAAACATATAATACTTGTGTTTCCAGTCATAAATAGCTATGATTTATTATTACCAAAACAAGTATGAAGTGTATTATGTAAACCTAAAAAAACTCTTTTCATATTCTTTCACAATTATTTATGGCAATTTACTTGCAATTGATAAAACATGGTTGGTTTTGTTTGTTTTTTATACATTAAATTCATTATATTTATCAGTTTCATAAACCTTATTGTGTACATATATAAATTATTTAAACCAGCAAAAGGGACTGGAACCCTAGTTTTACGAAGCATCTAATGAATTAATGTTTTATTTCCGTCTAAACCATTTAGATTTATTATTGTATAATGGTTATTATTTTTATTTTGTATATATTTGTTTATCTCCATTTGTTGATTTTGTAACACTTTACTTGAAGCCTTTTATGTATATATAATTATATATATATATATATATATATATATATAATATATTATATATTCTGAACATTGTAATGCAATTATATATTTTCATGCAAGGCTTAATAAATGCATTAAAAATACTTTTATAATGCATTATATATAAAAGCTTCAAGTAAACCATTAGTTTACCGTTTAGTTAATCGTATAAAAAGTATTATGCACGAATGTTTTGGTTTATTTATTAATCTACTTATTGCAGGGTTGATAATGTTTATTTGTGTGCAAGTACGTGTCATCATGGTTGATGTCAAACTTCCTGGCCAGTAAATCACACTCATACTGGCTGAGATGAACACAGAGACTCATAAGAATCTCTTTAAATTCATCACTGCTAACAAAGCCTGTTCCAGAAAAATCTATTTCGGAGAACTCAGTCCAGAGCTCAGAAACAGACAACTCCACCTGTTGAGCACGAGAGAGAAAAAGTTTCAGAAAATTGTCTAAATAGCATAATCATATATCTCAGCTCTTTTTTGGTAAAGAACATTACACCACTGCAGAGGTTTTTTTGACAGCATGCCCCCACCTTGGCCCGTAGAGCATCCACTACTATATCTGAGACGCAGTTGAGTGTTTTAGAGAGGCGCATGAAGTCATTGTCTCCACGTTTGGGGGGATTGTGCTTGGCATTGGGGTAACAGCAGGATTTGGGCGATGGGCCAAAATGACGTATAAACTGTTGAAAGTCCACAGTTCCATCCTGCTGGGTTAACAAAGAGGACCACAACCTCCGGACCTCTCCACGAGTTACCTCAGGATGGAGCGCTAACCTGAGCAGGGTGAGAGGAAGAATGGCAAACAAGGAGAGAGGATTAAATGATGGGAAGAGGGTAAGGGAGAAATGATAATCTGAATCTAAAGAATACACCTCGCTTTCTTAGAAGAATACAAACACTGTACCCTTTAAACCCCCCACACCCTAAAGACCCCCTCATCCCCTTTATTTGAACAGCATTTAAGCTAAAACTTGGCAACCAAAAGCACAGAAGCAACAGTTTCTCTCACACAGATACACAGACACAGTGTCACGCCTAAAGAAAGGACAGTACTGTGAGAAGACGCACTATGAGGGGATCTGACAGCAAACAAACACTCGTCTATATCATACAAACCTGATCTTTGTCTGTTATGGTAAACATGCTTTTATTTACAATAAATCAAATTATTCATTGTGTTAAATAGTTATGCTGGTTTAAAGGGTATACCGGTATGTATATTTACTTATACACTGCACAGTACATATACACTCACCGGCCACTTTATTAGGTACACCTGTCCAACTGCTCGTTAACACTTAATTTCTAAGCAGCCAATCACATGGCGGCAACTCAGTGCATTTAGGCATGTAGACATGGTCAAGACAATCTCCTGCAGTTCAAACCGAGCATCAGTATGGGGAAGAAAGGTGATTTGAGTGACTTTGAACGTGGCATGATTGTTGGTGCCAGAAGGGCTGGTCTGAGTATTTCAGAAACTGCTAATCTACTGGGATTTTCACGCACAACCATCTCTAGGGTTTACAGAGAATGGTCCGAAAAAGAAAAAACATCCAGTGAGCGGCAGTTCTGTGGGCGGAAATGCCTTGTTGATGCCAGAGGTCAGAGGAGAATGGCCAGACTAGTTCGAGCTGATAGAAGGGCAACAGTGACTCAAATAACCACCCGTTACAACCAAGGTGGGCAGAAGAGCATCTCTGAACGCACAGTACGTCGAACTTTGAGGCAGATGGGCTACAGCAGCAGAAGACCACACCGGGTGCCACTCCTTTCAGCTAAGAACAGGAAACTGAGGCTACAATTTGCACAAGCTCATCGAAATTGGACAATAGAAGATTGGAAAAACGTTGCCTGGTCTGATGAGTCTCGATTTCTGCTGCGACATTCGGATGGTAGGGTCAGAATTTGGCGTCTACAACATGAAAGCATGGATCCATCCTGCCTTGTATCAACGGTTCAGGCTGGTGGTGGTGGTGTCATGGTGTGGGGAATATTTTCTTGGCACTCTTTGGGCCCCTTGGTACCAATTGAGCATCGTTGCAACGCCACAGCCTACCTGAGTATTGTTGCTGACCATGTCCATCCCTTTATGACCACAATGTACCCAACTTCTGATGGCTACTTTCAGCAGGATAATGCGCCATGTCATAAAGCTGGAATCATCTCAGACTGGTTTCTTGAACATGACAATGAGTTCGCTGTACTCAAATGGCCTCCACAGTCACCAGATCTCAATCCAATAGAGCATCTTTGGGATGTGGTGGAACGGGAGATTCGCATCATGGATGTGCAGCCGACAAATCTGCGGCAACTGTGTGATGCCATCATGTCAATATGGACCAAACTCCCTGAGGAATGCTTCCAGCACCTTGTTGAATCTATGCCACGAAGAATTGAGGCAGTTCTGAAGGCAAAAGGGGGTCCAACCCGTTACTAGCATGGGGTACCTAATAAAGTGGCCGGTGAGTGTAGTTTAATACACAATTTAAAAGTGAGGGATTGGTACGATTTTTATAATGTTTTGGAAGAAGTCTTAGGCTCTCCAAGGCTGCATCTATTAGACCAAAAATACAGTAAAATAGCAATGCTGAAGAAATATTACATTTTAAAACATTTTTTTTATTTGAATATATATTCAAATGTATTTTATTCCTGTGAAGGCTAAACTGAATTTTCAGCTGCTAATTGTTTTCCTGTTTGTCTGATGTCATTATTAAAGCCTGCCTTTCATAATCTGAGTATGTACCTATAGATTTTAAGGATATTTTATGTATTGACTAATATTAGTATACATTTACAATATACCCTTAACATAAAGCTTTTTCATTCACTGACATATATAGACATATATAGTAACAATTTTGTTATGAAATGTGTTTGAAAGTTTGGTCACATTTTAAAGTGATGTAGTTACACATTACTACATGAACTTATTATAGTAATAACAGTAAATTATGCATAATTGTAAGTAACTAACCATAATCGTAAATCTATAGTATGTACATGTTAATTAAGATTATTCAGTACTTATTTGAGAAAGTACAATGTAACTACGTCACCTTAAGATAAAGTGTAACCGAAAGTTACACCGAAAGTGTGGTCATATCCTTGTTCATTGAATTTTGCCAGGCGAATTCCAGTCATTTCAATTGGAATCTACGAGATCAGAAATTTTGTTGTGAGGGCAAAAGATTTGCCAATGTAGATTTCGCAACTGGTTCAAGCAGGTCCCATGAATTTGCCGCACTGAACAACTGAAAGTTGTGAGCTGTGCTTCACACATCACTACACTATTGACAATGGAACCTTTTTTGCCAGAGAAATTTCTAAATTTCTCTATTGTGACCACACCGTAAATAAGCAAAACCCAAAAAGTTGCACTTATCCTTGTTCTCCCCAATAGTTTGCATTATTAAAGTCTGACTTAAAGGTGTTATTTGATGGCTATTCTGAAACCACTTTGACATTTAAAAAAATGAACCAAATAATGATTCTTAAGTTATTGCTTCATATACTTTGAATCTAGAGGATTTACATTTTCTGGTGCGTCAGTGGGTTTCTTCAGTTCAGTTTGGGCCTTGTTGTATTGAGTATGTGTGCATAGAGTTCGTGTGAACATACACATATGCGTTTGTCTCTGCCTTGTAGGAATCAATCAAAGAAGCAACAGTTTCTCACCAGACACACACGCACACATACACAATGTTCACTGTGGGAGCCAGAGAAGTTGGCACTGATATGTCAGCCAAACCCTCTGTGAACTCGGCTGCTGTAAAGCCTGTTAGTGTCACTAATCTCTGAGCTGGCGAGGAGAGTTCAGTTCACCTTGGACTGGTTGGCACCGTCTCTCTCTGTGTCTGTGCACCAGTGCCACGCCACAGATTATGCAAATCCACTCGCGATGCCCCCCCATTCAGACCACGACTCCTTTTAGGCCTGCCGCCATATTCCAGCCAAAAAATGAATAGAGAGATAAAAGAGGGTGATGTAGAAAAAGAATAAAAAAAGGGTGGGAGAGAAATCACAAAAGGGTCAAAGGAAGAGCTGGAAAAACAGCACAGGGAGGGGAGGGAGGAGAGTAAATAAACAGATAAATAATTTATAGAAATGGAGGAGGTTCTCACATGGGGTGAACAGTTCAGAAGAGTTCAGGACACTTAACTCGGTTCACCACAACAACGCATCTAGCTCACAGACTGAAAAAAGAGAGAAATACCTAAGAGAGGCAAAAGAATGAAAATGACAAGTTAAAGGAAAAGAGACAAGGGTAGAGGGTTGATATAAAAATAGATGAATCACAGATTCACTAAAAGATAAATTACATGATGCAAAAATGCAATTAATTCAGACAGTGACATCTTACTGACAATAAGTAACTTTGTCAACTTATTCTACTAACCCGAAAGTAACATTCTACTAATACTCTAATGAGAGTTGGCCTAGTTGACAGACGAAAAGTTACTTGTAGTTAATAGAATGTCTAAAGTGGACTAAATATCTAAATAAAGTGTAAACCAGCTTGTTACCTTGAAAAATATGTTTGAACATTTTTATTTTAAATAACGAATAACGTAAAAGGAATTATAATGTCCGCAACACTGCTTTATGCTCCCATATTTAATAAAAAAAAACAACGTTTCGACCCTACTGGGTCTTCTTCAGGTTTCGTCTTTTTGCCTGAAGAAGACCCAGTAGGGTCGAAACGTTGTTTTTTTTATTATTAAATATGGGAGCATAAAGCAGTGTTGCTGACATTATAATTCCTTTTACTTCATAAGTCCTTCTTGTCCTGCACCTGCTAGAAGGTGGGATGTGAACACAATTACTCTTTTCAAATAACGAATAACCCCCATGCATTCAAAATATAAATTATAGTACTTTATTGAAAAATCAAGATAAACAATTGATATATATTCTGAAGAAAATATGCTGTCTGGCCATGTTTTGGGTGGTTGCCAGGAGATATGAGTGGTTGTTATCATATTGCTAAGATGTTCTGGGTGGTTGAAAAGTTGTTGTTGGGGTGTGTTTAATGAAAACAAAAAAAAAAGCCATATTACTATGATATTTTGATCTCTTATGACTGGATCTATGGCAAGTCTATGGGTTTTGTTGGTTTTACTGTCCACTAGGCAAAAAAAAATTATAATTCATGTAGCACAAATTGTGCAGGAAGAGCAACAAAACAATACAAAGCAAAAAAAAAAAGTCATTTTTATTTTAAAAACATATGTTTCTAATAAGTAATTAGATAAGAACATTTGGGGTGTGAGTGTGTGCAGTTTACGTTGTAGAACAAAATGTCAAAGTATCATTAATGTATGTTCACCACAGGCTTTGTTATACTCATAAATTGAAAATCCCCAATATTAAACTCCATAGCAAAATCTCGAGGGAACCAGTGTCAAATTAGTCTTCCGGGTTTAGACGTCATCCTTGCACCACTCTATAATAATAATAGTTGCAAGCAGCCCTAATTAGAGGAACAACAGCGATACACAGTACTGAAGCTGAAAGTAAAGCAGGCATGGGAACAGCTAAACAAGCGTGCAGTAGGCCATAGAAAAACCCACAGCTTCAGATCTTCACCGTGCCAGCAGCTCTCTCAGGCTCTGTGCACCAAATATATTGTTATTCATGGGAAAAAAAGAGCAGGTTGTTAACTTGCACAATTAAGGCATCATTTGCCAAGAGAAAAGGACTGCTTTCCGTTGGCATTGTCTTAGAAGACAAAAGAGTGCAAGAGCTCTGTAAGAACCAGAGCTGGGAGACTCGGTTGGACCGCATAGGTCTTGTGAGACACACAAGGGATGCTTGTGTCACGACCGCTGACTCTGGGAGAAACCCAGAACTGAACACCGCAGAGAAAGACTCAGTGATTCGGCATGGTGCTAAAGACAATGAGGAGGAATGCATTCCACATTCCAGCATAGTCTGTGTTTGTGTGTGCGTGTGTGTGTGTGTGTGTGTGTGTTGGAGACAACTATATAAATGTTCCCCAGATAATCTTCTGACGTACTGACTATCAAACTGAGATGCTAATAGAAATAATAAAGGCATTATGTCTGAAAACAGATCAATTATTAATTTAATATTCAGGCATTCATTCACTGTTACATGAGCTGTTACTATTAAACTACGCTCAAGTGTTAAATCCTGACGTTTTTATTGTAACCAATCACATTACAATAAAATCTTTAGAACATGTGAGGGAATATGTTTTTCTTATGTGGTATGTCACCTTTTAAATAACTGGTACATGTCCTCCTGAGTGAGACGTCTGGTGTTTTTCTCATCCTGCTCTTCAAACTCTCGCAGTACATCTCTGTAATGATTTGCCACCACACTCTTCACCAGACTAAACAGCTGAAAAGCAATACATGTTCATTAATATCACTGAGTTTTTTTCTTGATGTGATGAACTCTCCTTAAGTAGTAAAGCAAAAATTCATTCAAGACTGTTGCAATAAGTAAATAGTATTACAGAATCGAAGTCACTGAATTTAATATTAAAAACAAATAATATTTTGAATAATTATACAATAATTGTTCCATTAAGGATTAAAGTATGTTTTTAGGTTTATTATGATTTTTACTATTTTACAGACATAAGAATGGACAAAATACTGCTTCCCAGTTATTTTTACCTGCCTTATAAATATCTGAGGGATATTTCAGATGTTCTAATATTTCTGATAGAATCAACACTACTATTCAAATTGTTTTGTAAAAAAAAAGAAATGAATACTTTTATTCAACGAAAAATAAAAAAATATAAATATTTAAATGCTATTCTTTTGAGCTTTCCATTTCATCAAATAATCCTGAAAAGAATGTATCATGGTTTGAAAATATAAAAAAGCACAACTACTTTCATCATTGAAAATAATATGAAATGTTTCTTGGGAATCAAATCAGCATATTAGAATGATTTCTGAAGGATCATGTGACACTGAAGACTGGAGTAATGGCTGCTTTGCTTTAACTCATATATCATAGTAATAAATTACATTGTAAAATAGATTAAAAAAGAAAACAGTTATTGGTATCAGTTTATTCTAGTGTCCTTGTACTTACCATAGTAATAACAGTAAATTATGCATAATTACATCCAACTAACCCTCAACCCAATCCTAATCCTATAACCCAGTAAGTACATGTAGTTAATATTACTCAATACTTAAATATATAATTACACTGTAACAGTGACACCTTAAAATATAGTGTAACCCAGTTAAATTACATTGCCATAAAATTCACAATATTGCTATTTTTTCGAATAAATGCAGTTTTTCTTAGTGTGCATAAGGGCCATCTTTCAATTAAATTAAGAAATTTTATCAACCGCTAAAATTTGAATGGTAGAGTAAGTTGAAAAGCAGCTTTGTACGTCTTGACTTTACAATTGATATGTTATGAAACCATATGGGGTCATACCTCAAGGTCACTCCGATCCTCTTCTGAACTCTTCTCCTCGCCTGTATCATGGTCTAAGGCAGGCTGGGCGGCTGCCTGGAAGAGGCTGGGAACTCCTTTCCTGAAGGAGCAGGAAAAAGGGTAAGTCTTTGAGACCATGGCTTTGTTTTTTATTATTATTTGTGATTAACTCATACTATGTAGGAGAAGCCCAGAGAAACCCTTGGAATGAGCGATCCGCTTTGTGTCGTTCTCGCTTGAGTGGCAAACAGGGAGAGCTACAAGACCTGACACCGACATGGCATTGCAACGCTGACCGCTTTGAGAGCAACTGGAGTGGTCAAACCATACAGACACCTGACGGTCTTGAAGTGTTAGCTAAACTATGAAGAAGCACATGAGAAAAGTCGGACGTACAAAGCCCAGCCTAAGCTAATGTGTTCCCTGTGCGCTTGGATGAGTTCATGGGGGCCGGGCTCGGCTGAGCGGATAGCCGTGGCTCTTTTGTGCTCCAGAGAGGACAACCACTCCCCAGGCTTTAGGGCAGCGGCCTGGGCCATCTCAGGGCCACAGTCCGAACGAGGTGGGCGGACCGCTGGCTTGAGAGGTCACGGGCTATAGACCAGAGTTAGAAGCACTATGTAAGGGAAGAAATAGAGAGGGACAGAGAGAGATGGTGAGATTTAAAAGACAGAGGTGCTTCAAATAATGTTGATAGCAGTTCAAAGAGGCAAACGGCAGTGACACTGACAGCAAGAGGCATTATGTTTGTGTTTGTGCATTGTGTCAATGACAACGTGAGCGTGCCTATGGGATTTTCTCAAGACAAACTGCTCTTTTCAACAGTTAAGCTGACCTGAATGAGCCAGGAATAGCAATAGGCTATGACTGTATGGTAAAATAAGTGTTTACTAAAAGCTCTGTGAGAAAAAAGTTCCTGAAAATGATACTAAACAAAGGGTGAGTCTCAATTTGCCAAACTGCTTGTCACACAGCAGGACAAATATAGAACTAAATATTAGTGGAACTGTTCGATGCTGAGGGAAGAGACCTTGTGACCCAGCCACGGACATCTCAGCGGGACTCCCATGTCCAACAGCCCTGCCACAAAACCAACACAGCAGGACGTGACATCCGTGTTAAGCCAAATAAATACACCTTAGCTTATCATAAACAGACACTCAAACGAAAAGTGCAATGAGTCAAATATCCACTGAGTCGGGTCACAAGATTTGCAGAAAATGTTAACTCTGAAATCTAAATGTATCCCTTGCTAACATTTTCGATTGAAAATAAAATGTTTATCTTCAATGTTGGCTACCCCTATTAATAAACTAGGTGTGTGATGTGATGATACATATAAATGGAAGAACATTCTTAAAAGTAACTAAAAATAAAATAGTATTATAGTAAAAAAAAAAACAAGGAAAAAAAGAAGCAGTTAGTTATTTTACTTATATCTATTGTACCTTGCTATAAAGAGTTTTGTATTTGTTTTCCAAATAAGCCCTTAGTTGTAATGCACATGTGTGTCTCTTTTATGCCCATAAGGGGGCATATGACTCATAAGTTGACTTAAAGGACAAGTTTGGTATTTTACACTTAAAGCCCTGCATCGTTTCTGATGAAATAGAACGGTTAAGATTGAAATTTGGACACATGCTGCTGGCCCGAGAATTAGACCCAAATACCCATATTTCTATAATTAGAAAAATACAGAACTTGTCCTTTAAGAGAAATTCAAAACCTTTTAGTAAACTGGTCCCTCTTTTCTGATTGATAAATTATGATCTATCTATCTATTTTGATATTTATTTAAGAATTTATTTATTTGAGTTTTTTTATATTAAAATATTTAAAAGACTGTTTCTACACATATTAAAGGATAGGACTGAAAAACAGTCTTAATTCATGCTAATGTTTTATAATATGATCTGTCTCGATTCCACTGTGTATAGTGGTCTAGGACTTTTATTTTGGTAGTCTTTTATCTGGCTGTGTCTGGGTTTATTTTCCAGTGGTTAAGTTATTGCAAAGCCACTTGAAGTGCAAAGCCACTGCAAGGTTGGTCAAAAAGAAAAAGATAATGCCTTCTATAGGGAAGAAGAGCAAAGGCTGTTTTTTTCTTATTATTTTTAATGGATGTCAATGGAAGAGATATTGTGTTTATTCACTACACTGAATAAACTGCTTTTGTGGGAAAACAGCTTATCATTTAATGAATCGACTGCCCATCAGCTAATCTTCAACATGTTTGCTCTTAGACATTAGTTTTGGATTGATCTATTTTCAGAGTTTACACAGAAGAGCATTCTGTTTTTAAGAGAAGTCACGGACAATTGTCTGACAGGTATGATTCAGTTTACGACACTTTTCATTAATTTATATGGTATAATAATGGTATAGTTATTGACTGTCGCACTTTGTGTGCTTGTGGAATACTGCTTGCAAATAGACCCTTGCCTGGCTTCTTCCCTGCTAACCGTGACAGACAACCGTCCAGAAAAAAAAATTGCATCTACAGGTAGCAGCAATACGCCGCCTCCTCCTCCTCCTCACACAGGAGGATCATTCCCTCGAGAACCATACCAGTGATTTTTTAAACCTTGCTTATCAGACCCACTACCCTGACAGTGCTTTGATTTCCTTTTTTTATGCTGGACTCAATGAACAGTTAAAAAACAAGCTTGCTTTTTCCGTTTATGGTCCTCAAGTGAGATTTGTGGATTTTGTTGAGCTGGTGCTCTCGACGAGTGTTTCCTCCTTCAACGTGGGTGAGATGGAGGAGGATGTGGACAGCCAATTGCACACTACACACCCAGAACATTAGCCTACACCCTCGACCACAGAGTGGTCTCATATGGACTCCCAAAGAAAATTCACCACAAGCTCCGGTGGTTCCAGAGCTTGCACCACCGCTATGGACCTCCGTGGCAATTGATTCTGGCATCATAGGATGCAAACCCACCGATGATGTCGGTATATGCAGCGCTCTCAGCGCTCCCAAGACCAGTTTAATGAAAAGTTTTCAGGGTGCAATTAGTGTATTCAAAAAAAAAAAAAAGCAAAACATTAGTTGAGAAAACATTTTATTAAACCGCGCAAGTGCACTAAGGGCGTGTCTGAATCCACTTTTGCTAGTTTAACAATGGGAAAAATGGTTGGGCGCATGGTCTAAAAGGGTTTTCCCTATTCTTTTAATGAGGGTGTGAATTGGGCATAATGTGCAATAAACCAATCAGAGACACAACTCCCTTTAAAAGCCAGTTGCGCTCAAGCTATGGCGGATTGCTATTTACATGGCGGCATTTGCAAGCGGAAAAACTGAGCGCAGACCATCTACTGGACAAGCCGGATTCCACCATATCTTTATGTACACAATGATAATCTTTTACATTGTAATCATATCAGACCCTCTACCGGACAAGCCGGATTCCACCATATCTTTATGTACACAATGATAATCTTTTACATTGTAATCCTTTTATTTTTAATATTTGGCATGTTTGTGTGCTGCGCATCCCTGTGTGTGTAATTGGACCCGCCTATAGACTCCTAATACTACTAATGCGCCCTTTAAATAGCAAAGAATACTGCGCCATTGACTTTAGACCAGGTTTTTGTAGGTCAATGGCGCAGTCTATTTCAGTTGCCTCAAAATAGCAACGCACCAACAATAAGCCTGAACACACCTCGTTTTCAGACCAGCATGCCCATGGGTGAACAGATGGGCGCAAAAGTATTTGCTATTTAAACAATGTGGTGCAGGTTGCAGGATGTGAAAATGATGAACGTCAGGCTGAAACTAGCAAATACACTTGACACGCCTGGCGCAGCATTGCTCCAGGTGTATGATAGGGCCCTGAGTTTCGTTTGCCTTTATAAACTGCCCTCCTCCCCCATCCACTCAGCTCTGCAAGTTCAAGTATGATAATGTAATGATGGCTCTTGAATTTAAACTTTTTTACATGCTAGATACTATTTAGATTAACATAGGCTACATGTATTTTAGTTTGCCACCCAAGTTCAGATCTGATTCAGAGTCGTTGGCAGACCCCCTCTCTGCCTAAGACGACTGATCTTCAGAGGATAGACATCATGTTGTTTTAACAGACGAGGGGTCGGTTGAACTCCTTGTGGACCCACTGTTCCCCACAAGCGGAGATAGAGGGATTTGAAATTTAAAGAAGAGGGAACTTGAAGGAGGAAGGAGTCCCATCACTCGCAGAGACGAGACGCCCACAGAGATAACTGGTGAATGAATGGGCTGCTTATTTTGCTTTTATATCATCTCGTCTGAGGATGGATGGACTGAGTGAGGGAGTGAAAGAGAGGAATAAGTAGATGCACATTTATCACGTTTGGACTGTATTGTTCTGTTTAATCTGGGCCACCATCTGAGAGCAGGAGACGTGTGTGTGGAGAGAGGAATGTGTGAAAGAGACTACAAGAGCCACATGAGTGAGCTGCAGGGGCTCAGACTGAAAATGAATGTGTGTGTGTGTGTTTGTGCAATTATTATTAAAAAAATATTTTTTTCCCCCAAAAAAAAATTATGTCATTATTTACACACTCTCATGTCATTCCAAAGCTGATAGCATTTGTTTCTACAATACAAAAGAAGATATTTTGAAGAATGTGGTTTTGAACCCCACTGACTTTCATTTATTTTGTGTTCTGCTTTGGATATGAATGATACATAAAATCAGAAGGCTTGTTGAAAAGAGGAATGCTATTACTTTTCCAAGCAATCAGTCTTGTGATATGACTTCCAATAAATGCACTACAGTTGCTCAAACGTTGGGTACGATTTTTAAAATGTTTTTCATAGAAGTCTTTAGAAACAAATATAGTAAAAACAGAAATGTTGTGAAATATAATTAATTACAATTGGTTAAATCATTCTAATATGCTGATTTGGTGCTCAATAAACTTTTCGTCTTATTGTTAATGTTGCACAGTTGTGCTGCCTCATAATTTTGTGGATACCGTGATACATAAAAAGTAAATTTTGATGAATATAAAGTTTAAAAGAACTGTATTTATTTGGAATAGAAATCTTTGATAACATTTTAAATGTATTTTTAACTGTTCCCTTTCTGTCACCATAGATAGATAGATAGACCGATAGATAGACCGATAGATAGATAGATATATGTTGATGGTCAGTTTGTCTGTCGATATCGACTTCTATAATTTTATGTTTTCAATGCCTCTTTAATAAAAGGATTCTCATTGTATAGCCACAATGTGTGTGTGTTAGTGTGTGTGTTTGTGTCCAGTTTCCCCTACAGCTGCAGCTTCAGCGGATTACCCATCATCCACACGGCAACATTACACAAGTCGTTCTTTGAACAAAAGTCATGGCTGCTATTAATGAGATGGTAATCCCGGGCACCGCTACCTCCCAGATCTGCTTCCACTGACAGGGGAAGAATGTCCAAACGGCCTGCTCACAACACCCAGCACAACACTGAGGCCATTGTCACCAGCGCTGGTCTGAGCCCTGGACCCAGCTCAAGGAGTTATCCCCTTCCATCCCGATCCTGTCCCCACACCCCCGTCTCAACCCCTTCACACCCCATGAATAAAAATTAAAGCCCTAAATGGGTGGAGGGAGGAAAAGAAAAAGAGAGAGGGACCGAAGAGAGAGAAAGAGGAAAAACAAAATGTTTTGCTGGAGATTAGGGTGGGATATCTGGGATTTTGACGTCTGAGGTTCCCACACGAAGATCTGACATCTACACATCCTATGACTGCTTGGTTTCTTGGTCTCACCATAGGGACCACACAAACTGTGAGGGGCCCAACAACCCTTAGGCCACTTTACCTCCATAGAGAGAGGTAGATAAATAAAGCTAAATTGAGGCTGATGAAACTCTCTTAACACTACAAGTATTACCAGATGTTTACAGTAAAAAGAAACATATTAAAAAAAATTAATCGTTAATGCTAGAGCTATCAAAAAGTAAATAACTTATGATTAGACTTTTCGAGCAGTATAAACGACCATTACTGAAGCAGAGCCTTCAAATCTGCAGAGGGAAGAGAGTAACATGAAATTCATATTCATGGATAGGACTATACCTCGTTATATTATATTATTAGATGATATTAAAGGGGCCATGAACTGAGAAATAAAATTTTCGACATATAAGAGGTAATTAGGTATATTAGCCTGACGTCGTCATACTCAGATTCTAGTCCGAATGTGAGTCTGATATTGCTCCGTTGGGCTCTGATTATGGGGCGTTTCAACCGAACCAGGAAAGAAAATGCCTCTGCACTCAATTGGATAGACCGAATCCCGTAGGAAGGACAGCAAAAACATCTTTCTGCTCGACAAATGCCTTGATCACGGTTCTCTGTTCCTCTTTTAAAATGAATGCGCTGTCTAGATCTTCTATAACAGACGTGATGGCTGAATCTACACATCTAAATTCTCCAGCGGCAGCCATTATTTGTTGTAAACGAATTCAACCCGAGCGCTCTTTGGTGACGTGGATGATTACGTTACTGTTGATCATCTGTCCATCATCGTATAAAGCCCGCCCTGACAATTTCATTGGTCAGAACAGCTCTGGTTCGGGCTTGCTTCACAACGGATCAAGTCCAGACCGAACTTCCATCCTCCAATGTTGTGGGCTGGGCTTAGTTCGGCTGGCATCCAGGCTATAGGTAGGCTATATAGTTTCAGAACTGAAAACGTCCTTTCCTTGTCCAAAACCAAAAGAGAAGTGCGATACAGGATCACTGGACTAAAAATAACATTACCTTCCAAAGGATCCTAATGCTAGGAATTGTTCAACAATGTGAATGTCTCAGTCGAGCATTATTTATTTGTATACGGTACTATTCACTGTGTATTCTTTGGTAAATCAGTCACAATTTCAGCGCAATTTCATATGCAAAGATGTTCACAGCAAGGGTGTTTACACTGAAGTCTCAGAGCAGACACGCTCCTTCAAACAGAGCGTAAAAAATCAGAGGAATAAATCAGGGTAGGAAAAATGCATTTTATTTCTAAATTATGTAAATAATTTATGTAAAAATCACATTATAAGTGCACCCCAGGAAACATTATAAAACAATAAAACAATGCAGGTCATGACCCCTATAGGAGATATTAAGAATGCATTTCCATTTCCTTTGTTTGTTGTAGCAACACTTGTTGAATTCGTTTCTTGTCCAAGCTTTAAAAGATGCAGCTAAACATATTCCATAAATTCTGCTAATTTCAAACACCACTTCATCACTTTGCTCCTGCTCTTCCCAATATATGGCTGACAGAAGCTTTAACTTGAGGTGGCTGATTTTGTATAGCGAAATCTGATAGAAATAATACGGATACAGTTTATTTGTTATACTCATATGTACCTTTATTTTGTATTGTTGCTATTAAATGTCCAATATAAGGTTCAATAATGTGATTAAACTCAGAAGAAAGCTAGAGCGGGATGTGAGCGATGTTAATCTGGTGAGGTCTGAATGTTGACAGCTAAAGCTCTGTTTGACTAACATGTCAAAGTTTCACCCAAACAGAGGAAATGCCACACAGGAACTACTGACACTGGGATCAGGCCGCTTTAGCATGAATGATTTAGCATTTCTCATGGGACAGAGGGAAAGCGAAAGGGAAAGAGCGACAGTTTGTAGCCGTCATTGGCGGGGCATGGTCGGCCTTTCTCACTGTTCTCTGCGAGTATAGAAGTTCTAAAGTTTTCTTTCTCTCTATTCAGGAGGTCCCTTGGACCATGGGCTTTTTCCCCACTGTTAGTATTACAAAATCCCCATTCAGTATAACCCTTGTCACCTGTCAACTAAGCCAGGCTGGTTTTCTAGGTCTTTATCCCCTACACACACTGAGAGAGAAAATAAAATGAGCAGCTAAGCTTAAACCCTGCCCCCATTTGATGCGTGCACACACCCTACACACACACACACACACGCACGCACACACTAAAACTGCATGTCTCAGAGCTGCTACTCTAGCAGATTAAAATTCATTACCCTGTTCTATTTAAGAAACGTTTACATTGCGTTGGTTATTGTTGGTCATTCATTAGGTGGTTAGGGGAGTTCACATGGGTCCCCCAGGGTGGTCAGAACCTAATCCTCATATCCAACCATTTTAAAGCATCTTCGCATAAACATAAAATGTGAGGGATCATTGCAAGAAACACTTATAGGTTATTCTCATATTCCTCTGTTTATTTGTTCTCCAGCTATGGATGTGTTGCGTTTATGTCATCACTGGTTCACTACTGTGCTTTCAGCTGCATAAATATTTTGGTAACACTTTATTTCGATAGTCTACTTTAGACATTCTACAAACTATAAATAACTTTGCAACTACATGTCAACTACCGGTCATTCGAGTTTTAGTAAACAGTCTGCTTAATATCTGCTAACACTTTATTTTATTTTGTCAGCAGTAGAATGTCTGTTGAAGGACCAAGTAACTTTGCAACTATGTCATACCTATTCTACTAACCCAAACCTAACAGTAATACTGAGTTAGTTGACATGTAGTTGCAAATTAATGAGAGTTAGTTGACATGTAGTTGCAAAGTTACTTGTTAGTGGAATATCTTGTTGACAATCGAAATAAAGCTTAACCAATGTTTGAGTTGGAATCATAGTTTAGATTATCTTACAATATCGTTCAAGTTCAATTGATTTGACAATTGTTTGTTAGCTATAAAACACCCAAAACACTGAAATTTTAATGGCATATAATTTAAAATGAGTTTAAAATTAACTGAACTGCATATCTGACTCATGCTAAATTCTAGGATGATTGATTTTCAAAAATTAGCTTTAATCAGTTAGCCAATGTTATGCATACACTTGTAAATAAATAAATATATATATATATATATATATATATATATATATATATATATATATGAAGTTGTTTTATAGTTGTTTTATAGACCTATATTTTTTAGGCTAGCGTAGGCATCCGGACAAGCACAATGACAAAAATACAAAAGCAAAGGAGAGAGCCACCCTGAAGCATGACGTCACTAGAGACCTAATCTCTTCCCTCTTTCTGAATACAAATCATGCAAACTGTTAGAGCCACAAAAAAACAACAACACAAATAACTACTACACAATATCAAATACTTTTCATTTAAATTATGGCTTGTATTGTCTTATGTTTAAAATTTCATTACATTTTTAAACTTAATGAAAACTGCAACAAAAAAAAAAGAGAGAAATACAGAGCATATTTGCAAAGCGATTTGCAAAGGAAAGGTTGTGTAACTTGCTGCTGAGATCAAAAACAGCAATAAGCTGCGGACATGACTAGTAATTTCACTGTAATCAAATAATTTCATCATATATTTTTAGATTTTCAGCATTTGGCTAAAGTCTTACAATCAATTGAAATGGTTTTACATATTTAAAATTAAAATAAGTAGAACCTTCTAGTTGGAGACTATTTTCACAAATATTAATACATTTAAATATTCTAAATGAATAAACGAACAAACACACCCCTTGTCCATGCAATTCCATATTTTGTCACCAATTTCTAAATTATTTGCTTTTGACTTTTTTTTAGCTCTGTGCAGTGAAATGTTTCTAAATCTCTTAAGGATCCTTGAAACCAATGCTGATCAAAATCTCAAAACAATATAGACTACTTTTTTTTTTTTTTGCTTAAAAGCTTACTAATTCCCTCTTATTACATTTGTAATATGTATGCAGTCCTGCAACATGATGCCAACATTAAATAAAACATAAAAGATATCCAAAACTAGTGTGCAGTTAACATTGATATAGCAAATGTTAAGCTGACCGGTTTAAAGGCTCTGTACCTGGTGTCAAAGGCTGCCATGAAGATCGGGTACTGCACATTTCCGTGGCGGTCAAGAGGGAGCCTGTCCAACAGCTGCACAAACTGAGTGTCGGAAATCTCCAGGCCGAACCTGTGGAGAAGGTCAGGGGAAGGTCAGCACTAGATCACTGATGTCACCACAGGCATGGAGTCCAGTCATCAGGACCGGCCAGCCCAGCAGGTCTTAAGCATACGCCACTCATTGACCCTCTCGCACACTGCAGAGTCAAGAGGTCATAAGGTCAACTGCCCTCTTCACCCGGGCATCGCACAGAGCTGGACACACACTGGCCAGTCAATCAAGGGATTAGACTTCACATACACGTATGCACACCCTCAAATATTCACTCGCACAAACTACAACCTTCACTCGCTCCAGAAAACACAGATAAAGACAAATGAACTTATCAAAGAATATGAATAAAAATGTGAGATTGTCCTTCAGATCTGACAGACATGGTCCACACTGACTACAATACTACATACTCAAATAAAGAGGATTATGGTGAGGTAAATGTGTTTTATAGGATAGAGAGAAAAGACAGGGGTGTTTCAAACTTCAATGATATGAGTAAATTAGGTTCTCACTCAGTTTAGACTCTAATAAGGCAGGGTCTTTTTTGAGGGGGTACCAGTCTCGGTAATGGCTTACTTAGTCCCGTAATCAAGATAACACATGACCGAAAAAAGACGTTTTAACAACTATTCGTCATATACACATGCTAGTCTAGTGCAGTGGTTTCCAACCAGGGGGCCGGAGCCCACTAGGGGGCCTCACCACACTTCAAAGGGGCCACAAGATGGCTTAAATTGAAGACAAACTTTAAAACAGCAACAACAAAAAAACAAAAAAAATGTAAGCTGACATTGTATTTCTTATTTTAATTTAACTGTCATTTTAATTTATGGACCAGGACTCTTACAGTATTGGAAAACCTTGTTATATGATGGAATTGTTAATGTAATTTCTACCTGGAAAAGTCATCAAGAGTATACATATAATGAGTATACATTTTTAATTTTTTCTATTTATGTCATTCTCCAAAATATTTTATTATTTTAGAAGAAAAAAAACCCCTAAAGAACATTGTTGCTGAAAGTTATGTAATTTTATACTTTATAATTATTTTATTTCATTATTTTAATACACTGTCACTCCTAGTTTCTGTCAATATTTTTTTTAAATGAGCAGCTTTGTCATAACAACAGAAGTACCAGAAATATATTAGGAGGCCTCGGATTCAAAAAGGTTGAGAAGTCTGGTCTAGTGTTCTCATCCAATGATAAAAGCCTTTTGTGTCATTTTAATGGGTTTTGTTTCACCGAATGAGAGTGGTGATGATGACAACAGTACTTTTCTGCTTAAAGTGAGACTTGATCAGTCCATGTAAATGTGTGATTTCTGCCACAACATTTTAGACAAACATTTTCTGCCTACAATAATCATAATCATGCAGCTTACTTATCAATTAGATTGATTTTAGAAGCTGCATTCAAACTCTGCTAATCCGAGGTGTTACATGAGAGACATTAAAGAGAAAATTATTTTATGAAAGATAAGAAAGATGAAAAATGTACCTGCTCTCCATTGCAGCTCTAAATTCTTCTTTACTTATGGTCCCCTTATTAAGCTTGTCAATGTTCCTATACAAATACATACACAAAGAGAAACACACATAGATTTTGAAAATAAAAAATTACATTCTCTTTTCAACAAGTATAATAGAGCATTTGCTAAACGCATTGGCTGTAGGTAAGTAAGAGAATGGTCTTTTCAAACTCAAGAGTGATGCTTCTATAGAGGATTTGGAGTTGAGGGAGTTCTAAAGGAAACTCATTTGAGCAGAAGTGTTTCTATGATGAGGTTCTTGGTAACAATGGAAAGGTATAATTAAAGAGACCAAAAAAAACATGTCAACCTTTGACCCAAAAGGTAGTAAAACATCTTGTGTTAAAAGAGAGAGAAAAGATACCTGTTCTCAATTTAAAGAGGGTGTTAATGGGGTCTTGTTCACAAGGAGAAAAGAGGAGAAAGAGTAGAAGGAAGAAAGGGAGAGAGAATGGGATTGTACTCACTGAAAGGTCTGGAGGAGGGAGAGGTATTCTGACTGAAACAGGCGAGTTAATTTGGCCTCTATGGCACTTAAGGAGGAAGCACATCTGATGTTTTCATCAGAATGAAACCTACAGAAAAAAAAAAATCTAAATCTTTAATCAGATTGTTAAAAACATTAAGGTTCAAATATCCACTACAAATGACCCTTGAAGTATTTGATTAAAGTATTTATATATATATATACAACGTTATTCAGAGACTGCATTAGATCTAATATTTTGTTATCTATTGCAATAAAATTCATAGATTGTAAAATGTGGCTTAAGTGCTTAAATACTTTTTGGGGCCACTGTATATTGTCACCATGGTGAAAGGTTCTATACATGGTAACTGTTTGCCTGGCCCATTTTATTCATCCGCCAATCCTTTAAGCTGTGGACCACCCTAATCAAACCAAACACAGTCAGTCTAGGCCTAATGTTCAGCTGCTGTTTACTGAACCCTGTGTGCTGGGTGACCCAGGGCAGGGAGGAACTATGGGCCGTAAGCTTGTTAGAAATGGAAAGAGTTTGACTACAAGGCTTAAAGATCACTTTCTCTGGATGCGTCTGTGTAATTTGGGCTCTGTGTAAGCAGAGAAAAGACTCAGAGTTTCTGTTTCCACACTGCTCTGTTACTGGTGACAGAACTGAATTATTATCAGAATCAATATTGTATATGGTCATGTTCAGATAAAATCCCACCATACGCACAATTTAAAAGTTTGGTGTCGGTAAGATATTTTTTAAAAGACCAATAAAGTAATTTGACCAAAAATATAGTAAAAACAGTAATATTGTAAAATTCTGATGCAATTAAAAATATATATATTTTAATATATTAATAAACCATTTTTTTAAGCCTCATTTCTCCAGTCTTCAGTGTCACATGATCCTTTAGAAATCCTTTTAATATGCATCAAAATAAAGTGTTAGCAGATATTAAGCATACAGTCTACTAATACTCTAATGAGAGTCTGTTGACATGTAGTTGCAAAGTTAATCATAGTTAGTAGAATGTCTAAAGTAGACTCGAAATAAAGTGTTACCGTGACGTCTACCTTTTCTTATGTGTACATGTATGGTGTGTATGAATATTTTGTGCAATTTTTTAATGTATTAGGTTCTGTCGAAATGATGGCTATTGAGTCCACTAAATTTCCCTATCAGGGACAAGAAAGTTTTTTATTTTTTTTCATTTCATTGCATCTATGCGATTTAATCACTGTCAGTGTGAATGCAGCTTAAGACACACACATAATTTCTTGAAAATATTGGAGTTGTCCTCTTATTTTTATTATGCACATTTTACAGAAATTATTAACAGAATATACTCTAGAAATGATAAAAAGTAAATTCTCATTCATGTTCTTAAGAATAAAACACAAGGGTGTGAATATTTACGAAAATATAGGTCATGAGACTCCTATAAATGTAGGCCGTGAATGTTTCTTTTTATGTTTTTAAAACTTAGTTTAATTATGCAAAAATGTGTTGCCTCTTCACCACAAAAAAAGAAGAAAAAAAGAAAAAGAGCAGAATTGCAGATGTTGTAAGAGAAATCAAGCTTCATTTGAATAAATCTGACCGGTGTTTTGGGTTGGAGATGATCTTGTGCGTGATGCCATCTGAACTTCTGTCCTGGAAGGAGCGCAGGAAGTTCAAGTACTGCACGCAGCCCTTTTTAAGCTTCAGACCACACCGAGACAGAAACAGGCCCAGGTGCTTCGTCTTCAGATGCAGGCCAAACTTCCCTAACACCTGCAGAAAGTCTGCACCCATCACCTGCAAACAGAACACAGACAACATTTACATCGATCGATAATAAACCAGCCTGTTTATGAAGCCCAATGCTGTTTGTTACCTTCCCGCTGTTCTCAGGATCCAGTTGATCAAACTCTGTTTTCATCATCTGAGCTCCTTCTCTGAATCTGTCCTTCAGCCATGTCTCAATGGCAATAGATGTGTGACGCTCCTCTTCTGCCTTAGAGAGTGCCCTAGCAGGACCTGCAGTGAAGAGGAAGGCATGACAGGAAATAATGAACATTTTAATTATGTATGACAGGTCAGGATTAACTTAATCTTCTAATTAGTTCAAATTAGACCAACCAAAAAATCCTTAGTACCATATGAAACAGGACCACAGCACCCTCTATAGGTCGACTGTTGCTCAAGTAGACATAAAGCAAATCGAAACGACTAGTTTATTCAAAGTCTGTCCCTCGGCTTCTGAGAAAATCAATACTATATTGCTCTATAATAATTTCAGTACAATAATAATTCAATTTCGGTTTACTTTCACTTGATTGGACTACTTTTTTGATACATTTGATTACTGATTATTTTGTAAGTTAACAGATAAGGACACTTTATAAAGCAGAAAAATACAGCTCATTACTTGAAACTGTACGAATTGTATATTAGCTAACAGGCAACTTTACCTTTTGTGTCCTCAGCTTTAGCGTTAATGGAAGTGTGGTGGTTTTTCTCATTATTTGGTTCAATCCTTCTGATCAATCCCAATTTCTTCAGAAAAATAGTCTGTTTGACTGCTCCAAATCCATCCACATCTAGCCTGTTTAAAAAAAACATCTAGCCTGTTTTTCATTTATTTATTTTTTAAAATAGAAAATTCTATTAAAAAAAAAACTCAGTTATTTAATGGTATATATGAATGCATAAATAAATAAATGCACAAATCAGTAAATTCAAACCTTTTCCATAATTTTTCGAAATCTGGATCTTTCAGGTGAATTTTGAGCTTGTTGAGAATATTTCTGAACTCTGGGGCAGAAAGCCAGTTTTCAGTAAGATTGTCTGACTTGCACAAAACCTCTACACACTCCAGAAACCTAAAGTGTGAGAAATGGGTTCACAATCAGGAAAAATTACAACTCAGAAGCTCACTTTTCATGTTTATGCACTATTCGACTGTTTGGGATTGGTACGATTTTTTTAAAATCTTATGTTATTGAAAGAAGTATTTTATTCTAACCATGTCTACATTTATTTGACCTACTGTTAAAAAACACTATGCAAAATATTTAATATATTTTAAAATGTAATTTATTTATGTGATAGCCAAGCTTAATTTTCTGAAATCATTGTAATATACTTAATATCTACTTTTTTTGTGTGTGTGTATGCTGACAGTGGTATCAGTAAACATTCAAATTATTGACATATTGAAAATCTCTTATTTATATACTTTTTATTACAAATTTTTTTGAAGAGATTGTTTAAAAATTCTGTTTTTTTTTCTTTGTCCCTCACACACACACACACACACACACACACACAAACACACACACACACAAACACACACACACACACACTGTCAATCATACATTATGAGGAGGAAGAGAGCAAGAGATTAAACGCTTCTCTTTATTATGTCCCTTCATCTCTTCCACTTATCCTTTCTTTCTATTTTCAACCTTTTCGGACTCATAAATCTGCCTTATGGGTACTTTTTATGTGTGCCCCATTTCTCTTCTTTTCCTGTTGCTCTTTCATCTTTATCCCTCTCGTCTTTTTATTCAGTCTTTTTTCTTTCCCTCATCCTATCTTTACCATCTTTCACTTGTAGTCTCATAATCAATGTGTCTGTAAGAAAGAGAGGGAAAAATGTGTGAGATTAGTCACAGAGATTTCTTCTTCTTTTTTTTTGCTCCCGGCTGGAGTGTGTCTTGGTCTGACCAGGTCTTACGCAATCAGTGTGACACACACACACACACACACACACACACACACACTCCAACCAAATTTTCGCACTCTTGCACACTCCCTCTACAGCCTCATTGTATTCCATTGCTGCTTTAAACAGTTAGATACAATAGTAGCAGTAGAAGAGAGAGGGAGAAATGGAGGTGGCAGAGCAGTAAGCTTCTTTGCTGATCATCCTTTTGCCTTCTCTGAGATGCTCTCTCACTCCCTGCTGGTGAACTCTGAGCTTGAGCAATTCTTCCTGAATCGTCATGTCTTTCTAGAGTATTGTTTGAGTGATGACTTCGTTTTTTTTTTACAGTTTAGATTCAATAATCATCAAACAGTGACATACTATGTCTGAATGCCGCATTATATACAGAATAATAAACCAAATGGCATCTATTAATGATGGTTCTCAACCAGGGGGCTGGGGACTAGCTGCCCATCTAACAGGGAACATTCTCAAAATGTTTAGCTATTCTGGCAAGGTTCTCTCAAAGTTGTAAAACATTCTTCGTAAATAGAATGTTTATTTTAAATGATATGGTCTTTAATAATGTTCTCAAAAAGTTAACGCAAAAACATTATTTATAAATTGTTTACGGAAGGTTTTTTGTTAGACCGTCCTTAGTGCGGCCGGACTGTAGCACAATGTAGTGGACTCATGGTTTTTAATTCTCAAACCTGTGCAAACTCCGCCCAGCAGTCGATTGTAAAGATGTCATTACTCATGTCAATCACAGTGCTGATCACTACATAATGCTGCTACAGATACTAACCCCTAAACCTATACAACCTAACTTTAAACTGGTTTGGGGGAAAAACAAGTCCACTGCTGGATCTTTAATGCAGTACGTTATTGCATTACAGGCTGCAATGAGGACATCTTGTTGATTTTTTTCTGAAACGTTTCCTTGTTTCAGAATGTTCGAAGAACATTACAAATGTTCCCTTAACATTTGCAAAACGATCAAATTTAAGGAAACCTCCAGGGGCTAAAAAAAAAAAAAGGACATTTCGAAGACTAACAACTTTACTTTTTTAAGCTACAATTGGCCTAGCAGAATAACCACAGATGTAGTTCATAACTGGACGTTTTTGAAAACAATAAAGTAGCCTAAAAAGCAATATCACATTCTTGCTGTTTTTCTGAATACCAGCAGAAGTAAACGCAGCACACACAGCATTCAGACCAACATCACAAATCAAATGAAAAAGCGTAAGACCATGCTTCTATACAACCGTTCAATGAACAAGAAGTTAACTTAAGACACACTATTTTAGATGTTCTTTCCTATTTTACCATATTTTTTTTGCACCATGCACTATAGCCTATATATTAAAAAACATGTTTGTGAAATCTTTTGCTTGAAAAGGACGCTCATACTATTTTTCTTAAATATTAATGCTACTTTTGTTGATTAAATTATCTGAAGTGTTTATTGACATTTGCTTTTTACTTTGATTTTGATAATGCAGAATTTTGATATTTTAATTCCCACTTTCCCCCAGATGACAACAAAGAATATATTTAATACGACAGTTAACTGGACCATTAATTTCAGCAAGACGTCCGAGATCTCACCTGCGGCGTGCAGGTCCTCTCAGCAGGGCCAGTGTCTGGGGAATTGTAAGAGGGCCTGCAGGGTTACTTTTATTGAAGTTTGGGTCTTTTAAGGCACCATAAAACTCCTCAAAACTGATAAGGACTCGGTCAGAGAGGTGCAGACTACACAGAAAGAGCAAGACAGGGTATTTTTTACATGGTCAATGTTAGACAATGTTTTATAGCATAACAACATAATGTTTGCTTTGAGAGTTGTAGGAGCGTCATACCGGAATAGAAGGCCTTTCAGCTCTTTAGCTGTGACAGGCCGTCTCAGGAACTTTGTAAGGATTTCAAGTAAAACAGGTCTAGGAAAAGAACAAACCTTTAGAAAATGGAAACATTTTCTAGATTAACATGTGTGTGCCTGTGTTTTTACCTGTTGACCAGAGGTTTGCCATCAGGGTGGTTGTTCTTGAACAGGATTTTGAGTGTCAGAGCTCCAGTAGTTTGAATGCGCTCTTTTAGCTCATCTTCCAGCTTTAAATGAAAGGATGAAATCGGATTATTGGTTAAGTGTAGTTTCTGTATTAAAAACATAAATAATTGTATTTATAAAAACCTTCCACTGCAACCCTAACACACTGCTGCACAGACCAAAAATTGACATATTATTGATGCAATCGATGTTTAAATACACAGAGGAATAATAATTTTAGAATAATTTTCAAAACTTTCACCCGTTTTCAAAAGTTTTCATTTTCAGGCCCCCGAAAATCCATTGTCGTGTAAATGAATGGCCAAAACGCATGAAAAGTTGTCCGGTTTTAGTTGAAAACAGTGTTGTGTATACGGCATCTAAGGCAACTACAAAGACTAAACAGAACATGATTATGACAGAATGATTCTAACAACCCAGTTCTTTTCGAGAATAAAAGACAAACAGACCAGTGTTTTTCAAATGTTTTGTCAAAATATTTTATACAATTTTTAAATATAGACCTTTTTTTCCCCTCTCTGGAGATCATTAATATTTCTGCAAAAACAGATCACAGAAACTCTTCTAAACTCTGTGAAATATTTCAGAGATCATATTTCCATGTAATATTAATGTAAGCCTATTCGGATAGCATGCAGATTCGTTTGAAAACTGCACTAACTGAAAGATTTTCATAAGTAAGCCTACTGATTGTATTAAATATAATGAGTGACAGCATTTCAAGCTTCTTTTGTGACAAGATGGGATAGAGGGGTTGAGTGTTCATCCACACACCCACTCTGACTCTTGCGACGGGTGTGTGTGTGTGTGTGTACCCCCACTGTGTGACTAAGGCAGCTCTCGTGACCAGGCGGAGTCGAGGGGGCCTGTGTGCTGGGTTCAGTCGGTCAGACAGACAGGACCCCAGGGATAAGACTGGCAGGGTTAATCACACACAACACCCCCTCCAGAAGACAGACACCTGCAGATTTGCAGGACTTTTTCTCTCACACGCCCATTTGCACATATACAACCCCCCCCCCCCCCTCTTTATCGCTCTTTGCTAATATCTCTCCTGAGTAAACTCGGCTATACATTGGTGTTAACCACTGAGTTGCAGCTGAGATTTTATCAGTTCTTGTGTTCTATTCTACACGAGCAATAGCTTTCTTTCTCAATGGGATAATGCCAGGCTTTGATGTCAAAAGGAGGAACACAGGCCAGCAACACTGTCATTGAGAGAAAAGCACATGGGGATACTTGAGAATATGCCTATATTAATCTTTGTAGAATCACAGTGTGCATGAGACCAGCACTCCAAAACATGTTAATTTAAATATTTTTTTTATTATTATTATTATTATATTAAATAAAATATAAAACCAGATTGCATCTGCAACCGCATTTTCTCAGCTCTAATTTCACTTATCTTAGTTTTTTTTGTAAAAATATAGTTAGATAGGCATATAGTTTTTTTTGTTTTTTTTGTCATAATTTTGAACTGGTCCACAGATGGAGTGGATGTATGAAGTCAGAGAGTCCTAACTTCACACAGGTGTCCTAATATAGTAAGCACAGGTGGAGTTCATCACATTAATAACAGACATTTTCAAAAGTTTAGAATAATTAATTATTTACATTATTACATTTATATTTGTAATGCTTTTGAAATAAGTCATTATGCTCACCAATACTGCATTTATTTGATCAAACATACAGTAAAACTGTAATAATGTTGAATATACTATTTAAAATAACCATTTTCTATTTTAATATATTTTAATTTATTCCTGTGATGGCAAAGCTGAATTTTCAGCAGCCATTACTTTAGTCTTCAGTGTCACATGATCCTTCAGAATTCATTCTAATATGCTGATTTGGTGTTCAATTGTTATTAGTGCTAAATATATCAATAATGGTCCTTATTATTATCATCATCATTGTTATCATCATTAATTATTTTTGTGGAAACAGTGATGTTTTGGCAACATTTTGTGACATTCTTTGATGAGTAGACATTTCCAAAAAATAATTAATTAATAATATTTCACAAAATTACATCATTAACTGCATTTTTCACCAAATAAATGTAGCCTTGGTGAGCATAAGAGACTAAGTTAAAAAACAAACAAAAAAACATTTTGACCGGAAGTATATTTGTGTTTATTTACAGTAAACAGTATTAATAAACAGTACATTTATTTTATATTGTACAATGAAAAAGGTAACCCACTATTTAAATAAAATCATAATTTGTCTGATATTTTATTATCAAATTTAATGATATTCATGTATTAAGCGTTTAAATGGGCTACTGCTTCATAAATACTGTATTATGTAACAGAAAGCCGCTGTCTTTTAATCCAATAATCATAAACATATCATTACACAGTATGCCCCACTTTATATTAGGTTTAACTACTAGCCTATGTACTTACATTTAAATGTGTGTAATACCTGATCAGTTTGATCTGTCTTCCATGGACCAGTGCTGGAGCACGTTATATGAGAAAGCATACTAATGGATCGGTTCTCTGATGCCGCCCTGTGACCTATACCAAAGACACAAACCAGACTAACATGCATTCAAATTATTTAATACATTCATTAGGCTATTTAACGTTACTTGAATGGGGGACCAAGGCAAATAGCAAAAAGTTTCCAAACTTGGTTGTCATGAAAATATCACAACAGAATTATGTATATATTATGCATTAATTATGCCTAATTAATATAAAATATTTTTTAATAATAATATTTTCCATACATGCTCCTGCAGGATACAGTTGCTGTAAATGCACAAGTCTCTGAGTCTGAAACTAAGAAGAGAGTCTCAAGTTTCACTGACCACTAGACAGTTAATTCCTCTGATGAGACAGCGCCCTCGTATGGTCGAATACGTGACAGTCTGAATAATTATGAAATGTAGCCTACTCATGCATTATGATGGCTAAGAAGCAAGAACGGGCAAACATTTTTTTTTAACACTAAAGTCAAATTTTAAATACTAAAAGTTCCGTTAAAGATTCTCTAACGTGCATTCTTCCACAACATAAAGTCAGCAGTGCTTTATTCGATGTTAACTATAAAATGCATTATGATCAAAAACACTTTTAACCGCAAGTAGGCCTAACTGATTAATTTCGTCTTATCTGACTGACAAACTTTGTAGTTTGTTTGAATCTTATTTTAAAAATGAGGCGATCAGTGCATTAAATTCATTCGCAATAGATTGAATCATGCATTTTTATCATATGTTGTGTTAAAATATTCCCCCTCAAAAGCAACTAAAATCGTTAACGGAACTGATTTCTTAAAATTTCCACAGTAGCTAATTATGTAAAATGTATCATTATGTGCTTTACGTGCTCGGTGGATTTTTTTTTTTTTTTATTTTTTTTTACAAACATTAGGATGTTTTACAGTCAGCAATTTATTTGTCTTCTAGCGCTGTTTCGGGTGCTGAAATGTTGATTTACAATCAGACCTCCATAAATGCACAAAGCATTACCATTAGGCCTAAATTACATTATCAGCAGCTGAAGGCAGTGTAGCCCCTTCATATAGGCTACAGGATAAATAGCAGGCTAGTGACTCACGGAACACAGGTAATCTGGCTTTTTCCTGGTCGTGGATGACCTCGTCTCCTTCGGGGATTCGCTCTGGAATATCTAATCCTCTTCCTTTTCCTTTCTCCATCAGAGAACTTCTATCACTTCTGCTGCTCTCACTGCGAAAAGCGGAATCCATGCTCTCCGTCCCTGGAGACTGAGGTCTGGTTCCTCTTTGAGGCATCCAGTATCTCTGTTCTCTGCCGCAGTCTGTGGAAAACCCCCGGAGAGAGATGAAATCTGGATCTCCGAGTCTTGATGAAGGGTGTTGAATGAACGGGAGCCGCACAGAAGCCACCGTGGACATCCTGGCTGAAAAGTTTACGTTTTAATACAACTCCTTTTCCAAAGTGCGTTACGCACTAAGAAGAAAAGAGATTCAATTAGATAAATTACGCATCGAACTCAGTCGCTTTATAATGGCTTAAATGTCAGATGTTCCGTGTAGTAGTACAATGGTTAAGAACTTGTATGAGAGGAGAGACTGTCTGCCTACTGTTTTATTACACAAGAAAAGCCAAGTTGCCCTTAGCAACAGCAAGCGCTCGCGCATAGGGTTGCAGGTTATGCGGGACAATGTTCATGTTGATGTGATGTAATGTGATGTTCATACAGGAAATCGGTCGAGTATTTATTAATACTTTAATAAGTCATACAATGCAATGTTTATGTAAATGTAATGAATCCTAACCCAATCCGTAAAAGAAAACGTTTATTTTTAAAATATTTATTTTCCTAATCATTTTCCAAAGAGAGGTTTTGTCAGATTTATATCCCTGTTGGGGTCTGTTTAGTCTCCAACCTAAAGTAAGCCCATCTTGGCCTATTAGTCACTTTGAAAACATTCTTAGTAACAGAAATAAACTCTTGGCAATCTCTATTTGGCATGTGTAGACCTATTCATTTCGAGAGAAAGTGTATACAATAATTTTGTTCCTGTGACAGAGGAAATTTGAGCTGATGTGTCATCGCAGTCCTGGCACCCAGTCAAACTCTCATTGTGTTGTAAAGAAGAGTCTCCCACATTGTTTTTAGTAACATTCAAATCACTCAAGAAGAATACGGCTGTATTGTAGCCCGGCAACAGCCCTAACTAACAGACTGAGGGGGTGAAAAAATGGGGTATGGTTTCCAATATCTAAAACTGCTCTTAGATTACGCAGGGATCTAACACTTTACAATGGTACATTATGCAGTAATTAAACAGTAATAATACTCATAAATTTCAAAATAAAATCAATTGCTCAGAACGAACTTGTATGTAATTAAACTTAATTGTAACGCATACAATTGCCATCCAAACTTTGAAGTTATATATTGGGTATCAATAACAAGCATTACAATGCACTAACAAGCATTTCAACATTACCTATGCCTAAATAGGTACAATAAATGCAAAAAAGAAATAAAAATAACAATAAATAATAAACTAAGCTTATTTTGTCATTATGCAATAAATCAGTGTGGCATTATAAACAGCTGCAGAAAACGTCCTGCGTATTTTAGGACAGTCTGTCACGTGACACAGGTGCGCGTGCAGGCCACTAGGAATGAGCAAAATAAGCCTATTCTTGTTTCTTGATCCATTTTCAAGTAGGCTACTTTTTCATTGTTCACCTTAATGTATAGGCCTAACCCTAACCGCTACTAACCTTTGAATACTATTCGAAATCTAACTCTAAGAACAGGTAGGCATACTTTATAGGTACAATCAAACTAATTTGAAATATCACAATGCAAATTCAAATGGCATAGGCCATTCAATGGCCTATAACTACACATGTACAAATATCAGTTTAATGGAAGTATAAATTAATTTAGATAACATAATTTAGTAAGCAAAATTGCATTGCATTTATTTTATTTAGGCATACTTTATTTCATATGCCTAATATTTCTCTAATACTTTTGGTGCAAGTTTCTGTGGTAAAATGATTTCTCAATAATATATGTGAGAAATAAAATGTGACCTTTAAACGTCCCCAATTCAATGACCCAGGACATGAATGAACTTGCGCAAGACTCATGGCCTGTGACCCGGGATATTTATTCAGCTTTGAGATTCTGTTCGGTCCCTCGCGGATCCATCATCTGCTCATCTCGCGATAATGAGTCTGGATATATTGAGAGCAAACACGAGCACTCGTCCATTTGACTCGTCCAAGGGGCGTCGCTGGGGTTCATATAGGGTCCTTTGGTTAGTGGTGAGATTGTCTTCCAGGAGATAGGACATCATGTCTGACGCAGTGATCAGCTTCTTGAAGGATTTCTTGGCCGGCGGTGTGGCCGCTGCCATCTCCAAGACAGCCGTGGCCCCCATTGAAAGGGTCAAACTGTTACTGCAGGTACGTTTTGAAGTCAGAATCAATCATTTTAAAAATTATAAAAATGCTGGGTCGTTTAATTTGGGTCAAATATGGACAAACTCAACCGTTGGGTTTAAAATGTAATTAAACAATGTAAACCAACGGTTGGGTTTGTCCATATTTGACCCGAACAACTTATTTAGAGTGTAGGCTATTGAATATCCCCGTAAATAGCTTGAAAAAAAAAAGTTGCGAGAAGTAACAACTGCATACATTAGAAAGAGGTTGCAGTGAACTTGCATGTCAAGTTTGTTTAGTGTAAAAATATTTCGGTAAAATTCGAATCAATTAATAAAACAGAATTGACTAAACAGCAGAGTTTTGCCGACAATTCATTATGGCGCTGTCCATGGTGCTACTTAATAAAGCGTTACTAAGTCACTCGTCACTGACAAAAAAAGTGCAATTTCAGCATAGAGTAAGTTTGATTAATCTTTGATACATTTTTATTTGGTCATTTAAGTAGTGCTTTACAAATTAATTAATTAATTAATTAAATTAATAAAGTTTAAATATTTGACCTTGACGACTTCCGTCACTCTTTCCATCTGTGCCAGAGATCATAAAGGCCAACCATGTGAGTTAAGATCGTGACTGTGAAGAGCAGCGATATTTGGTGTAAGTTTAAAGTTAAAAATAGTCTGGAGGCTGCAACCCAATACTTAAACCCTGCGTGCAAGTTGGGTGTGACGCCAAGTGCAGCTTGTGCTCGTGGACAGACCGATCCCTAAGTGTAATAATCACACTTTTTTGTGGCTCCCTTATACAGGATGACCATGCAACACTGACACAAGGAAATAAATAAAATTACAGCTCAAAAATCCATATCCCATAATTCACATCCGATGTGTGACCGCAATGATATCAAGGGTGCACTCTTCCACTTACCAATTCAAACTGTGCTGCTTCACAGGTCCAGCATGCCAGCAAACAGATCACAGCTGAGATGCAGTACAAAGGCATCGTCGACTGCGTAGTAAGAATTCCCAAAGAGCAGGGATTCGTGTCCTTCTGGAGAGGCAATCTCGCCAACGTCATCAGATACTTCCCCACACAAGCCCTCAACTTTGCCTTCAAAGACAAGTACAAGAAGGTCTTCCTTGGAGGAGTGGACCAGAAGACCCAGTTCTGGCGTTACTTTGCTGGTAATCTGGCCTCTGGTGGTGCCGCCGGTGCCACGTCTTTGTGCTTTGTCTACCCTCTTGACTTCGCCAGAACAAGGCTTGCTGCTGATATCGGTAAAGGCACGGCGGAGAGAGAGTTCAGTGGTCTTGGGAACTGCCTTACCAAGATCTTCAAGTCTGATGGTATTAAGGGTCTCTACCTTGGCTTCAATGTGTCTGTCCAGGGCATTATTATCTACAGAGCTGCTTACTTCGGTGTCTACGATACAGCAAAAGGTAAGCAGTTATTGGGGAACATCTAACATAGATAAAATAAATTGCTTGTTAAATACGACTCAGTGACATGGTCGAACTCTATCACTCAGGTATGCTGCCAGACCCCAAGAACACACACATTGTCATTAGCTGGATGATTGCCCAGACTGTCACAGCTGCAGCCGGTATCATTTCATATCCTTTCGACACCGTCAGACGTCGTATGATGATGCAGTCAGGACGCAAAGGAGGTAAGTAATTTTGGCACAAAAACTATTGTTCCATGGATTTTGCGTATGATTTGTTGACCAGTCTAACGGATAATTTTCTTTCCAAAAGCTGACATTATGTACACGGGCACAATCGACTGTTGGAAAAAGATCACTAAGGATGAGGGTGGCAAAGCTTTCTTCAAGGGTGCCTGGTCCAATGTGCTCAGAGGCATGGGCGGCGCCTTTGTGCTGGTTCTGTATGACGAGATCAAGAAGTACACATAAACATTCTCCATCCATCATGTCAATCCCATCAAAGGAACCCCTGAGCACTGTGTATGTCTTAATTGTGTAGAGTGTTAACAAACAGGGTGAAGTAGGGGAAGTGTACTTAGCCATGCTGGCCCAGGGGTGGATTTTAATCATGTGATCTTAGGTGGTCACAGCCCCCTCCACCTCTACACTTGTAAATATATTTAACTCTACCTACTGCCCCCCAGTTTTAGATGACATTCAGTCTGGTCAGATTGAAAGTTATCTTTTTTTTTCTCATTTATTTATTTGAATCAATCCCTCATAACTCTGAGAGTCTACATGTTCTACGGTGGCTCTTCTCTTCTGTAGCTAGCTGAACACTCTCAGACTGAAGCAAGTGGCTGTACACTGGAAAGCTGACTGTTCTTGTGGTTTATTCCACCTTAGGTGTTCTTTTAATAAGAATAAAGCTGACAATACAACTCCCGATCAGTGCTTGTGGTTTCTTTTTTATTACTACATTATTCCTTACTGCCAGATTTTATGATGAAAAAAAAAAGTCAAAAGTTTTGTTACAGCTGAGTAATGGAAGTGGACTCATATTGGTTTTCACAAACATTGTAAATGAACAGAATTAATGAAGAAAAACTGTTCAAATTTGATCATTCCCATTTTAAACCAAATACAGAATATACAGTGTTTTGGGTCAGTACAATGTTTTTAAGACATTTTGAAAAGAAAACAGTACTATTATCACCAAGGATGCATTAAATTGGTCAATAGTGCCAATAAAGGCATTTATTATGACACATCAAGATTTCGATTTCAAATAAATGCTGTTCTTTTGAACTTTCTATTTATGAAACAATCCTGAAAAAAAATGGATCACAGTTTCCACAAGCAGCACAACTCTTTTCAACATTAATAAGAAATATTTCTTGAGGACCAAAAACAGCAAATTATCATGAAACATTAAAGACTGCTAAAAAAGTCCAGCTTTGCCATCAAAGAGAAATTTGCATTTTAAATATATATTAAAACAGAAAATAGATATTTTAAATCATATAAATATGATTAATTCAGCCTTGGTGAGCATAAAATACTTATTTCATAAATATTTTTTGTTTAAAATCTGACCAACCCCACATCTATTTTTTTTTTCAACGGAAATATATAAATATTTCAATTTCATAATATAATATTATAATACAATCGATTAAAATTATATTACATAGCATATGGCTAATATATTATAAATCACCTATAATATTTATAATATATTATAAAGTATAAAACATTACTTGATGTTAAATGCACATTAAATACTAATCTGTAAAGAAATATATAATGTAATGTTGGTTTATAATACTAGTATAATAGTAATAGCCCAGTAAAGGCTAGTAACAGTAACCAGTTACAGTAATGCGAGTCAAACAACATAGCGGTGTCTTCCGCAACAATGACTACTGTGCCAGTCTGTGTTTGCATAATAACCTTGTTAGTCTGCTATGTGTCAACAAGTGTCAGTCAGCCTTTTCAAAAGCAATTTAAGAGTGGCAGGTGAATGCCTGGCATTGTTACACTGATTGTTACAGATGGAACTGTCTGAGCATGTGTGGTACTTCATATCAGCATGCTATTCAAGTGTCATTCAGCTGGGTCAATAAACAAACCACTTTTACTTTCCAAATAATGGACCAACACTAGATATTACCATAACTATAAAGCATTTATTTCACATGAAATTTACAGTTTCCAACAGAAGTGTTGTGTAATTAATTATTCTGATAACAGCAACATTGACTTTATACATTATACACAGCTTATATATCATTTTTATTTAATTTTTTTGTCTGTAAAATATAGGAACTGGTTTACTTCTGAATGTCTCAGAAAATGGAATGTCACACTTTATTGTCCTCAAACAGTTTAGATTGTCGACTCCAACAAAATCTAAAATGTATACAAGCCACACATTTTCAAGTAATTAATCTCATTAAACATTTAGCTGTGTAGATTATCTGACAAATATTTCATTTTTATATCACTCCACATCCAGACAAATTAACGTGAGCTCAAGCAGTTCGTCTAGAAAATTTCATGTTGTGACCTACAGTCATATTTTCTGCTTACAGTCAGAGCAGAACATGTAAGTGAAAGGGATTTTGAGGATCAGGACCATGCAGGCCGTGGTGTTGCCCTGTTGAGTTTAACGGTTCCCGTTCTAGCTTTGTGAGGACTACTGCCAGGTCTAGAAGTCTTCCCTGTGTTCATGGAAAGACAGGAGTTGCACTATTGTTAGGACTGTTCATTAACAATTTTGCATTAAATGTTATGCATGCAGCTAATCAACATGACAACAGTGGTCTGTGTTCAAATACAGTGGCTATACTCTTGTTTATCCGTAAATAATGGGGAGAGACCTACCAAAAAGTTAACACAAAAATAATTTAATTACTTCAATTAAAAGTAAAGTCAGTTGCTTGGCAGATTTTAATTATCAGTGAAACTAAACAAGTAAAAAAACAACTCATACAAGCGAACCACATCACAAATGGTACTTAAGGTCAAAAGGTTTAACTAGAAGCAAAAAAAAAATTATTTCGATTTTTTTTTTATCTCAGAGGAGTTGGATGCAAATTGAATGCACTATTTTGAAGAAACAAAAAGTATATTATATTATGAACAGCCGAAATAATTCGTTTATTATTTCTGGAATCTGCAACACTGCTGAATATGGGCTGATGTAATGGTGATGACATGCAGACAACTGAACATTCAAAGTCTTCATTCAAAGTGCCTCATGCAAACTTCGGCTTAAGTTTGTGTTGTGTGTGTGCGCATGTACCAGATGTCTTGGTGTAGTTGAGTTTGACCGGTGGAAGAGCTGTAACGCTTGTTCCCATGTATCGGCACTGCTGTTGATAATCAGATAGCTGCTCATCTCGGGTCATGCCAGGAGTGGGCTTCACAGATTCTAGACGCTTCAGGAATGCCTGAAAGCACAAATATTTAGGTCAGAAATGTAATTCTCTTCCTGAACTAAATTCAACATTTGGGCTTGCTGAATTACAACATGAATTATTAACATGTATTATTATTATTAACATGCTGGCCAAGAATGGCAGTTATATAGCATTGCCAAAATCCTTATGGAAGAATTAATAAACAAAAATAATTAATAATAGGTGATAATAAATAATGGATCCAAAAAATAGTTGAAAAAAATAACAAAACACTAAACAATGATTTACATAGATTTCTCATCATATAAAACATTAAAACAAATTAAGGAACATATTAAACAAAAAAACAACAACGATATTAACAGCATTAATAGTATAATAATACTTATTCATTCATTGTTTTTTTTTGTTGTTTTTTGTTGTTTTTTTACACAACCATGTTAATTCAATTAAAATTTCACAATTCACATAAAAATATTCAATCATTACTAATGAATACTGCCACTCCGTCATTTATTTATTTGTTTGTTTTTTTAAAATATACTACAATAATATTAATAATTTAAAAAATCGTGTGCCAAAAAAATTGCACAAAATACCACAATGGCCCACAATTTATTTGGGATGAAATATGACGGATGCAAATTCTCTTGACAGATTTTGTGTTATTCACCCTAAAGCTAAAAGCTTTCAGACATCTAAAAACTCACATTAACTTGCCTCAAACAAGATGACCAAGAGAGTAGTGTTACTACAACTATGCACTCTGAAAAGCCACAGTGAACCATTGAGAATAAAAATAACCTGTGCACAAGGATCAGAATGTCACAGGCTGTTATGCCTCCGTATGTTGGTACAAACACCCCTTTGGAAACCACTCAGTAAGCAAAGCCCATGAAAAGAGCTGGGACTGGAAATAGAGTAAAGGTGAAGATAGAGGTCAGCTCGCTCAGTGCTCTTAAAGAAAGAGAGTGACTGTCTTGTGTGCCAGCATTAGTTGCTAGGTAGTAAAATGCTAACAAGACCTGGAGGAACATGCAGTCTGAGACACAGCTCATAGTCCCTGCTTCTATTGAATAAAAAGTATTTTATTTTCATTTTCCTGTTTTCTGCAATTCAAACCGACAGAGAGGATCTGATTCTGTAAGGCTCTGAGGATGAGAAAAAGAGAGAGAGAAATAATATGTATACATAACAGTAAACAAGCAAGGTTAAGAAAGCACAAACACACATTATGTTACTTCCAAAAGCACAGAGCCAGAGAGATCCTCATCATTTACTCGCCCTTCTTCAAATGTAATTTGAAGAGTTGCATAATACTCTCTCTCACTGAAGCTTAGATGAGGAAAGCACGGGGTGAATTCAGTATAATGTCAAGACCAACATGTGCGCAAAACTGCTTCCACCTGTCTCTTCTCGTCTCAGTCAGGTGGTCACTGTCTCTCTGCTTTCACTGGCTGTGGCTGACAGCGCCACCTAACCCACGCACACTTTCACACTCACACAGAACACTATTACATGAATGAACAATATCACCAAAGAACATCTGAGGATACATACTGGGGCATCTGAATAGAGGAGCACTGTAAATTACAGAATCGAAGACTTCTTATATTTTTGAAAGAAATGTCTTATGCACACCAAGGCTGCATTTATTTGATCAAAAATGCAGCAAAATACAATTCAAAATAGCCATTTTCTATTTGTATATATATTTTAAAATGCAATTTATTCTTGTGATGGCAAAGCTGAATTTTCAGTGAATTTTCACATTACTCCAGTCTTCAGTGTCGCATGATTCCTCAGAAATCATTCTAAAATGCTGATTTGGTGCTCAAGAAAAAAGTATTATTAATATTGTTATTATCAATGTTGAATATGTTTGTGCTGCTTAATATTTTTTGTGGAAACCATGGTACAGCATTTGTCGATAAATAGAAAGTTCAAAAGAACTGCATTTATTTATTTTTTTAATTTGTGTAACATGTCAATCTCTACGGTCACTTCTGATCAAATTAATGCATCCATGCTAAATAGAAATGATTTTCTCCAAAAAATATTGACCCTAAACTTTTGAACGGTAGTGTACATTCATATGCTCATCATGTGTACACCTAAACACAATTTCTTCCTTGACTGAGGTCAACAATTAATGAAAGCTTCTTATAATCCTTATAATAGGAGTTGCTCTCAGAGTGATTAAAATTCAAATCTAATCTGATGTTAAAGGGGAGTTCACAGCATAACTAAAACGATAGGGAATAACTCCCTCTAGTGGAATGAGAGAAAACATTTAGTGAAGAATCTGAACTGACCAGGTTTTCCTTCTGGATTCGCTCTTGCTCTCGTTGTCTGTTAAGGGCGCTGTGGTAAAGCCGTATAGCTGGTGCACTGCTCCTCCGACTGCTGGTTTTGGAGCAGACGGAGCTGCCGCTACGTGAACTAGCCGTGGAATGGGATAGTTCACGTAATAGCCGCTGATTCTCCCGGTCGATCTCCCGTACCTCTTCATTTGAGAAGGAATAGTTCTTACGACTGCTGCCAACACTGCCAGGGCTGGAGACCACAAGTACTCTGTCTAATTGTTTCTCTACTTTTAAAAACACTGCAAGGGAGACAGACAGACAGAGATTCTTGAGAAAAAGCCACAACAACAAAAACCATCTTCTCGATTCATTGCACAAACCTGATCCGTTCTCTCCTTCAGAACTTATACTGCCCTGACCGTCCGAATCATCATTCACAAGCATCTCCTCAGCAACTCTGGGCTGCTGTTGTTGAACATCTGCTGCCAAGTGTTCAGAGGGCAGAACAACATCAATGGACTGGGAAGGACTAACATTTGGTGTCGAGAGAGGGGTAACATCAGTGACTGTGTCATCAGATCCTGACACTTCTTTTTGTCGCTCTTTCTGGTTAGCTGAACCTACCCGATGATGTTTCTGCGAGCGAATTGAGCTTTTCTCGTCACTGCTGTGTGAGGACTCCGGATCGGATGATGACGAGTGGCTGCGGCTCAGCTTGTGGAATTTACCAGCAGATTTTTTAGGTGTTCCATGGGACAATCTCTTATGTTTTGTTGATCTCACATCGTCCTCACTTTCATCGTCACTACGATGATATCCATCATCATCATCATCACGGTTAGCATTACTATTGGTTTTCCTGAGTTTAAAAAAAGCATGCTTCTCATCCAGCTCTCTTTCCTCATCAGACGAGTATGAATGCACACTAGATCGGCTGTTGTTCAGAGTCCCTGTGCTCGTGGCACTTGGGAGTGTGGAGGAGCCTTTGAGAAGTACATCACTACTTTGTCGCTCATTTCTGTCTGCATTTTCTGTCTCTTTACTCCGTCCCAGTCTGCCCTGCTGGTTTGAACCATTCTCCAATCTGGCTTTATCTTTACTGTTCCTCCCACTTTGAACTCTCTCATCATGTCGTTCTGAGCCCTTATGTTTATTGAGCCGTCCATTCTCAGAACCATCAAGTCCACTAGCTTCACAGTCACTGTCAAAGAACGAGTGGTCAACTTCTCCCTCTAACTCTTTGGGGCTGTACATGGCTGTAGTGTGTCTTCCAAATGTGCCCTCATTCAGTGGAACCTGGATGAAAAAGGAAAAAGAAGCTGCAGCTTAAAAATAATTATATACCAGCAACTGTTATTAGGCTCAACATGTGGAAAAATTAGTTGTCTGAACTATTTCAATGTTTTCTAGAGCAGTGGTTCTCAAACCACTGCAGGGCCTCAGCAAACTAACAAGGGGGCCACATAAGGTAACTTAAAATTATTTAAAATAAGAAAAAAACAATCATTAAAATAAGCCTAAAAAATACTATATGTCTTACTTCAATGCACCCCCTCAACAACTACTAGGTTGTAGAACGTAGAAGCAAGGGTTCCTACTTCCTAGAAAAACTGCATAGAGATTCTACATAATTATTTCATAATTTTTTTCTAGTTATGCCAAGATTTTAAAACGCTTAATTAGGCAGAAATTTAGTAAAAAAGAAAAGAAAACGATTAATGCAAAACCTACATACTACATAGTTAGTTTTTAACTACTGTCTTGTTTCAGTTTGTTGAAATATTTGTTATTGTCTAATGATTTAAGTAAATCATTAAACAAAAATTACCACAATGACTTTAAATATTTACATAGTTAATAATAACAACAATGGACAAAGATTACAAAGTGGAATGCTTCCGAAAAGAATTATGGAAAAATATGTTTCTCATTTATCGGTACACTCAAGAGGACTAACGTTAACGTTAATAACCGAGTAGAAATGAGTCAATATCTAACTTAACCGATCATCGGTGAATCTCTAACGTTAGTGTTCTCTGGCATGAATCAAAACATCAATACGCTTGAGACCATGCAAAGCTGTAACCAGGAAAAAGCTCAATTAACACTCCTAAAGCAGATATGCTCATAACACACACACACACACACAGGGGACATGTTTCTATGACGAGAACCAAGCAGTTGGTTTAGCAATGCTGCCACAGACATTCACGTTCAGCACACTGGCGTGCTCTACGTTTAATGTGCATATGTTATTTTATTATAAACAAGACCATAAAACTGTACATAACATGCACGACTTGAGCACGCCAACGCAAACGCATAACGTTACAGCTAATTCAGTTAGCAGTGCCTACCTTTTGACGTTACAACGAAAACATCCGGGACCGCGACACTGTCAGGCGAAGTCTCCAAAACACAGAGCTGACGTAAGGTTACTTCGTTTTAATTTGCTTTAAATCCAAATGCTGTCCAGAAAGATCAAGTTTGAAGATAAGAGTTAATACAGACCCGTTCAGCTTTCTGCACTGCACAGATGGGTGTGTGGGCTCGATACGGTAACTAAGTGACGTCATTTCCTTAAATATTTTGGCGCCGTATCAGAAGAACCAGAGCCGTTGAAAAAAAGACACTCCCATTAGACTGCACCTATAAATGTTGGTTTGCGATCAGCCATTAAACTACAAGAAGAAGAAGAAGGCCGTTTCTCAATATGCGTTCTTGTCTGTACTTGTGTTCTTGTGGACTTGTGAAACGTCATCAGTGCTTTATGCCCAGCTGCACTACTTCCTGAACTTCAGCCAGCTCCTTGTTTCCTGTCTGTCATTATTGGACAAATTGATTAATTCAGGTGTGCCTGACCTCAGTAGTCACGGCAACAATAATCAGACACACCTGAATTAATCAAGTTTGTCCAATAATGGCAGACAGGAAACAAGGAGCTGGCTGAAGTTCAGGAAGTAGTGCAGCTGGGCATAAAGCCTATTCAAAGTTCACATCTAGCCAAGTCCAGTTCAAATCCCCGGATGTGTTCTTGATCCGCCCCTTTTACCGAGGATGCATCGAGTGGTGACTTGTGCGGACTTGAGACAGCCATGTATCCCAGAATGCATCACGCACCAACCAGCAAGCGTCAATACCAGAGGAGAAAACCCGCGTAATATCAAAATACTACTGTTATTGTGTCATGAAATGTAATTTTAAGAGTGTTTCAGGCGAGAATGTAGTTGTTTAAAGCTCAAATATGTGGTTTGTTTATAAAGATAGCGCCTATTTGAAAAATTTATCTTACGCTTTCGGAGTTGTAAGATCCAGGTGATCACCGGGTGTTCAGCGCTCATTAACCCCGACTGGAACAGCTTTTCCCCGGCTAGTGCTTCTGGCGTGTGCCGCTGGCTCTGGTGTCTCTAGTGGATAAACATGACGTATATTCGTCTTGTGTCGATCTTTGGTCTCACTCATTAATCTATTTGTTCCATGGCAAATTGTTTTGACTGAGGGAAAAGTGAAGTTTCATAACTTTATATATTTAGGCTATTTAACTTTAACTTTGTAGCCTAATTGTTTGCTTAATTTCTCATTGTAAGTTAGCTTCTTATACCTTTTACTTATACCTTTACCTACTGGATATTATTGATCATTAAAAATTACATTTAACAAAAAAGAGACAGGGTTGTGTAATTTTATTTTATATACTAGATATATTTGTTATATTTATTTTAACATTCTCTTCACTATATGTAAAATAAAATTACACAACCCTGTCTCTCTTTGACAAATGTCAATAAAAATCAAGAATGTTTCATATTTTTAAAATGAAATAAAAAAGAAGCAGGTTTGTGTTTTAATATTTAATGTTGTTATAAATATGCAGTGAAGATAATTAATGTATGCGTTGCCTGAACCACAATTGTGTGGCCATTTAGGCTAATATGTTTAAGATTTTTTTTATTTATTTTTTCATTTAAAGAGGCAGAATGGTGTTTTATAAAATATTTCGTTTTATTGTTGACGAAAAGAGGCAGAGTTGTAGCATATTTCGTTTGATTGTTGCCTAAATACACAATTTCGTATGCTATTTCATCACTAAATTCACTTCTGAGAACATTTGATGCGAGAAATAACTGATTTCAAATATTGGCATTTTTACGAAAATATATGGCGAGTCGTAAATATTTGGGTTCTGCAGACGGCGTCTGTCCGGGCGTATTGCGCAATACCCGCAAGAACACATCGTCTCAAACTGTCAGCAGCGTTCTGTGAGCTCGTCACCTTGTAAGTTCATTCTTCCAAGAACAACTAGCAAGAGCGTTCTCCCCAAGAACACAAGTCCGTTCTTTGCATTCTTGGTTTTGAGAAACACCCGAAGACTGCCATGGGAACTTTGGAATGCGGAAGTAACGCGTGTCGTGGAGTAGCCAAACATGATAGTTATTGATAGTCCATCACTGAACCTATTTTTTTACAGTCTATGCACTGAACCCCATTCATTTTCAGTGTTTCCGAAGTACGCTTCCTAGTAAATTGATGAAATTACTGTATTTTTGACATTTGAACGCATTAGCCGTCCTCTCATGAATCTAGTCAGTAGGCCTAACGTTAGTTGTTATTTATGTAGCCAACTTTAGTTAATGTTTATTGGAAGATAGCTTACGTGACCAACACTTCACTAACGTTAGCTAACGTTACCAGTCAGAAATGTGTAAATTCAATTCTGAGGTCATAGTTAAATGTGATGTTGCACTAACTTACATTGTATTTATTTTGTCAATCCTATTTACATACATGAGGTGGTCAGAATATTAGAAATAAGTACAGCAGCACCCCCATAAATAAGACCTCAATGCTAAACCGTGTAAATGAATGTAGAAAAGCAGAATGTATGGGTGAGCTTTGTATACGGTATCATAATGCAATAAAATATAAAATTATATTTTCCCTAATTTGCATAATTTGTTGGATGAGCAAAATAATCATCCAGCTTCTTCCATAATGTTGTGTAAGAATAACAATTTGAATAACAATAGTGGTTTGTATATGATATATATATATATATATATATATATATATATATATATATATATATATATATATATATATATTTGATTTCAAAATATGTACAGGAGTACAGAGTCAAAATAACAGAAATCATGAAAAATGCCCAATAGGAATTGACCTAACTGTAGGTGTGTACTCTCACCTCTGTAATCTCAACCTCATTAAAATGTTTAGGAAACATAGGCTTTCAATGTGTATTTAATCTGTCCTTCAATGTATTAACTTTAACACCGTTTCCTCTTTCTTTCCAGTACCAGTTCTCTTCAGCAGCAACAGGCTTGAGTCGACTCAAGACACGGTCTCCTCTGGGGCCTATGAAATGTTCTGCTTCTGCCAGGGGAATGCTCTCACCCAAAAATCCAAGTAACTATAGCATTACTTATAGCATGGAGTTTAATTTTATATTTTATTGCATTATGATTCTGTACAAAGCTCATAAATTTATAATGTTACAAAAGATCCTATTTCATAGATAGTGGCCAAAACTGGTACTGCAATCACTTTCAAATTACTGACTCGAGGTTGCCAGATAGGCTGCAGGATCCGATTCCGACACTTTTGTAGCTGCAGCTGTGGTAACTAGAGCAGAGCTGGCAACCCGAATGCCACAACACTACTGACTTTGTGATTGGTAGATCGGTGGAGGGTGGAGCATCAGACCAAAACACAACATGACAACATCAACATTAGTTGAGGGCTGCAACTTCACTTTTTAATAGGGCTGTCAAATGATTAATCGTGATTAATCACATCCAAAATAAAAGTTGTTTTTACATAATATATGTGGGTGCACTGTGTATAATTATTTTATATATATAAATACACACACATGCTTGTATATATTTAAGAAATATTTTCATGTATATACTGTATATAGATTTATATATAATTTATATTATATATAAATATAAATATTTTATATATAAATAATATTTTTTTCTTAAATATACATGCATGTGTGTGTATTTATATATATACAAAATAATTATACACAGTGCACCCACATATATTATGTAAAAAAAACTTTTATTTTGGATGTGATTAATCACGATTAATCATTTGACAGCCCTACTTTTTAAATGACAATATCCTGGCAGGACTACTGTTGTCAGTGATATAAGTATTTGAAATGAACATGATTTCTTAATGTCTAGTGACATATCATGGAAAATTTATGATTAATTGAAATAAATTTCTTACATACAGCTCCTTTAAAGATAACAGGGCCATACACGGAGGGCCCATAAGTCGGGTCAAGAATGCCATGTTGTCCCGTTGGCCTGTGTGAAGAGGTCTTTCCTCATTGGAACAGGCCAGGTGATTCTGTCTGATAACTGGACCAGGTCCGGAAACCACGGCCTGGATTTCCAGAGAAGGGCCACCAGGAGGACTGAACATCCGCTCTCCCTGACCCGTTTGATGACTTGTGGAATCATCGAGATGGGGGGAAAAGCATAAAGGGGGCGGTTGGGCCAGAGATGGGCCAGCGCGTCCCTGCTCTTCGAGAAGAACACTGTGCAGTGAATATTGGTTCTCGAGGTGAAAAGGTTGATTTCGGCCTCGCCGAACACACTCCATTTCAGACTGACCGTCTGTGAATTCAGGGACCACTCGCCTAGGGGAGTGTTGCCCCGCGAGAGCATATCCGCACCCAAATTCTGAATGCCAGGGATGTGCACTGGTCTCAGAGAACTCAGATTGGTCTGTGAACATAAGAGGAGGTCTCTCGCCATGGCATACAGGTTGCCTGACCTGATGCCGCCCTGGCGATTTATGTAGGCCACCACTGACATGTTGTCAGTGCGGACTAAGACGTGGTGACCTTTGAGGTTTGACAGAAATGCTTTCACGTCCAAACGAACTGCTTTCATTTCCAGACAATTGATATGTAAGCTCTGCTCCGTGCTCGACCAGAGGCTGTAGGCAGGCTTGCCCTTATGCAGCGCTCCCCAACCAAGGTTGGATGCGTCTGTAAAAAACACTTTCCTCCTGGAAACTACTCCCATGGTCACACCCTCGTGGTACCAGTCCTGAGCCACCCAGGGAATCAGGGTCCTTAAACAACTGGGATTCACCATGATGTGCAGGCTGCCTGACTGCCATGCATGGGTTGGCAGGCACGTGGCGTTTCAGCCAGTGCTGCAGCGGGCGCATGTGCAGTAATCCCATACGGAGTACTGATGATGCTGCTGCCATGAGACCGAGATGTTTCTGAAATTTCTTTGGGGGTGCGTGCTCGTGCGCCCTGAATGAGGCTGCTAACGTTCGCACAGAGAGCTTTTTGAGTTTGCTCTTGGTAACATTGATTTTGAGACCCAGACATTCCAAATGGCCGAGATTCAAATCCCTGTGAGCTAGTTGCTCGGTTCTCGACTGTGCCAGCCAGTCGTCGAGATCATTTAGCACGCGCACTCCCTGATCATTTAGCAGCACTTGAGCATGACCAAACTCGCCATATTCCTCCCGGTAGCCTTGGTAGCCCGCAAGGATAGGTCCGTGGCGCTTCGGAGGTCTCTGAAGGCCTCGGGGTCCGGGTCAGCCTTGTCCATGGACTGGAGGAGTTTGGCCTGGTAGACCTGCAGCACGGCCATCGTGTGCAGGGCGGAAGCCGCCTGACCGGAGGCGGAATAAGCGCGTCCAGCGAGGGCTGAGGTGTTTCGGCATGGTTTGGATGGGTGAACCACTCTAGTTCGCCCGCTAGCAGCGGTATTCGGGCAAAGATGAGCAGCCACGGCCTCTTCGAGGGGCGGCAACGACTCATAGCCCTTTTCCGCCGCGCCGTCCACGGAGGAGAGCGTTGCGGAAACTGAAGAGCCCACACATGCAGAATAAGGAGCCCGCCACGCCTTAGTCAGCTCCTCGTGTACCTCTGGAAAAAATGGCGCAAGGCCTGTGACGAGGGGCCTGCTGGCGCCCCGCCAGAAACCAGCCATCCAGCCGGCTTCGAGGAGAATGATGTCAATGACAAATCAACCATCTCCACATTAACTCTCTGAGCTGCATTATCTGTTTCATAATATTAATTAAGCTGTTAAGCAAGCATTGCCTTTGTCTGTGATATTATAATAGTATGTGACAACTGTGCATGTTTAATTATGCTCATTCTTAAAAGTAGGGCATTGCGCTAAATTGTGGGCGTGCAGCACATAACATTCCCTCAAAGCCCCTTTCATGTTTACTTGGCACAAGTGGCATGACAGATGGTCCATCATCCTCACACCATGCAAGGCTAGACTTGCAAGTCCACAATCCCTATCCCTATCCAGATTGCCATCCTTTGCCATTAGATATAATAAATGTGGCAAAAATGTTACACATGTACATGACCAGGTGAAAGACAATGCCGAACAGTGCCACACTGCAACAGCAGGTTTACATTTATTACGATTTTATATTATGCAAACTGTAAGGTTTTACCTTTTTAGTTTTGTTCAACCTGACTTTGTGATGCAATATTGTAATTATGCAGCAAAGAAAAGAGTGTTGACATAATGTGGGAAACCAGCAGATGACAAATAACCATAAACTCGAAAGCAAGAAGAAAAGAAAAAAAACTTTCTGAGAACAACCCAACAAAATCAGTGTAATTTGTCTCTGTCCAAAACCTTCGATTTAAAATGTTTCGTTTAGTTTTTTCCCCCCTCAAATAAGATTTTTTTTTTTTTGGAACACCACAATCTAAACAGTGGAATTATTAAATCTACTTATTAAAAGCAGTGTCTCAGAATACGCTGTGTGAATTGATGATGAACAAAGTGCCTACGTGTGGAACTGCACACAGCTTGTTCGCTTGCTGTAGGCGGATTGATGTAGTCACGTGACAATGATTGCCCATTCTTGATTCTGATTGGTCAGCATCAAAGAACCATGGTGTAAATAGCTTTTATACTTCTGCTTTTTATTGAACATGCATAGTGTGTGTGTTTGCTTGTTTGATTGCAGAACACTGATGTTTAGCAGCGGGATAGCTGTCACGCCTAACGAAACTTGTATAAGCTAAACGGCATTCTTTGTTGAATTATCCAGACAACAACAGCTATGTTTTTGCTTGAGACAGAGTCGGTAAGTCAATGTAATTAAAATACTACTATGAGTATACCGTTAAAAGGAAAGAGCTATGTTTAACCAAGTCGCTAAAAATGCAATCTCAGAGATAGACCATATCTCAGACCATAACGAGAGCTGTTGTATTTTTCAAAATCATTTCATAACGCGCTTTAAGAAAATCTTAAGTATTTAGTTTGAAATGTGGTTTCATTGAATCTCCGTTCAGCAGGACTGTCCGACTAATCTTTTTGAAAGCGGGTTTGCTGTGAATGGTGTGAATGGTCCGGGACACGGACAGTCTCCTGTGCATCTCGCGGCATGCGGAGGTCAGGCTTTCTGCTTGCTCTGGCTGCTGCAAACCGGTGCTGATGCAAACCAGCAGGTACGTTGCCTCTAAAACGTATTAAAACACTTTAACCCAGCGGGAGTTATTGGGTTTCTGTTGTTTATCATGCGAATCTTCTCTATGTGTTTTTAAGGACGCAAGTGGAGAGACACCCATTCATAAAGCAGCCAGAGCGGGCAGTTTGGAGTGCATCAGTGTGCTGATGGCGAGTGATGCACATTTCGAGTAAGTGCATGATGTAGATTGGATTTTAGCTTTTTTCTTTTGGATTTTGAAAGAAGTCTCTAATGATTACCAAGCATTTATTTGATTAAAACGAAATCGTAATATTGTGTGATATTGAAACAACACCTTTAAATTGTAATATTATATCTTAAAATTCCTGTGATGGCAGAGCTAAATTACTCCAATCTGTCACTGTTGAAAACAGTTGTGGTAGTTCATACTGTATTTTTGTGGAAACATTTGGATTATTTGATGAATAGAATGTTCAAAAGAGCAGCATTTATTTAAATATATATATATATATATATATATATAAACAGTCTTAAGTCACCTTTGATCAATTCAATGCATCCTTGCTGGATAAAAAGAAGAAAAAAATATATCTGGTAGACTTCTGAGCTAACTCTCTCAATCCCTCACTGAAAAATTACTAACTTCTCTTTTCCTGTTGCTATATCTTTAATATCTTGTGCATATCTTTAAAGTCTGGAACATCATATATTATAGACATACACATGAATATTGACTTTAAGAAGTTCAAAAAAGCTTAAACATAACAAGAATGCTCCATTATTTATTTACCTGTTAATGCAAACATCATCCTCAACGGCAGGATTCTTATGAATATGAACACTTTTCCAATTATATATTTTTTTCCCCCTTCTGTTCAGCATTTGTAACAAAGCTGGACAGACCGCTGAAGAAATTGCATGGTCTTGTGGGTTCGAGGAATGCGGGAGGTTTTTAAACATGCATCGCAGAACTCAGGACCTGAAGAACACTTCATCATCACCTCTCGCTGAACGCCATGTGCTGAGCAGCACTCTCGCGGGACAGAAGAGAGGCCGCGCAGGCTCCAGCGCTCAAGACGGGAAGAAAGCACGGGACTGGTGATCAATGCTCTCATAAAGAGAGAGAATTTCAAGGGACATATAGACTGTTTATCCATTACCGGAGTGAAAAGTAAACAGATGATGTTTCAGTACGCCCTCAGAGTCTGAACTACCTGTGGACATTTGGTATTGAGCTTACTGTAGCCTCAACCGTGAAGATAAATTGCCCCTGTTCAGGGGTCAGTGATTTGGGGCATTAAGTTTAAGCGGAAACACTGACACTGTAGATCTGCTCAGAGTGGAGTGTGCTTCACATGGCAATCAAGGCAAAAGCAGAGCATTTTCTTTAAAGGTGGAGACTGCAACTTCTGGGGTTCTCACTGGAAAAGGTGCAACACATACGTCTTGTGAATCAATCATAATGAACCCTCTCTGGGTTTTATGACAGTCAGTTGAGGACCGTAGAAACAAGTGGATATGAATGAGCAAAACAGAAGGCAACTGACTTGCTGCCAATGTTGGTTAATCAAGACATTCTTCATAAGGCTAGATTAGTTGTTAAATTATGCAACATTTTTGGTCTATAAACAGCTAAGGTAAAACACGACTTAAATGCGACAAGGGAATGTGACATGCTTTGACAAAAACCGTTTTTGAAATGTTTTAAGAGTTTATTCCATGATCTGAAAGATTTTTAGCTGCTGTTCAAGATGGTTCAAAGATATCTTGTGAACTTGATGTATGACAAACTCATAAACTATTACAGTATGTCATAACAGTTTTTTTTTTTTTTATCTATAATCGCAAGGACCAAATTATCTTCATACAGTGAGCACAACAGCAGTCTATGTGGGCTAAACTGTTGATAATTTTCCATTGCTTTGGCACAAAATTCAATGACGACTACTTTCAAAATACTTTTTTTTCTCTCACTTAGACACAAGCACAGCCGAAACCCTGTACCTACAGGCCAATTCGCATATTTAAATACTTTTTCAAAATCTAACAATGCAAAACTGGATAAGGTATAATATTTTACTACAGTTATACCATATTGAAATATATTACAAATGAAAAAAAAAAAAAAAAAAAATGTACAAAACAATTAGGTCTAGCTGAACTGTGTATCTATTACAAAACAATGAGGACTAGCTAACAGTTTAGCAAAGGTGTTAGACTTTGTTTAATTACAATTTAGACAAAAGGGGAAATAATTCTGTACTGAAATGAAAACATGGACCAACGTATACTGCAGTGAATTCTAAACAGTAGAGATATAATTCTTCCTCTGTAAAGGAATGTTTTAAAAGAAAACTATAATGATACCTGTTAGTGTTTTTTTGGTCATTGTTTTATGCGTGACAAAGTGTGTTTGTTGGGTGGTATTAGTGCATTTTAGATGTGAAAGTAACTGCTGTGCCAAACTGGAAGTTGGTAAAGAGTTTTGACAAAAAGATCTACTGTAAGTACTGAGAAATGTGTCCTAGTGATTGTATATATATATATATATATATATATATATATATATAAAAACGATCACCTATTTACAGCCTGATTGTAAAAATCACATGAGACTGTATCATTGTGATTTTTAGCGTGAGTGAAAACGGATGTTAAAATAGGCATGAACGTTTAGAACATTGTAAGGAGGACAATGGGTAATAAATGATAAATCACTTTTTACTATGACATACTGCTTTGTACTCATTAGAAACAATGAGACTTCCTGTGAATCCATGGACTCACAGGAGGAGTACGAGTGTGTCATGCACGTGACTCAGATGGTCTTTGGTCTCTGGGGAAGGCAGAGGTTGTAATAGGCATTTTGATCCCAGAACTCTGGCCCCTTCCATCCACACCAGCCCTGAAGGAAACGCACACATTAACAAATGACCTACTTTAAGAGAACACTGAGCTATCGATTCACAAATGATATAAATCATAATACGTCAACGTATATAGGATATTAGGGAAACTCTAGGTGCAACTAAATCAGTCAGTTTCATCAGACACCTTTTAAACCGTTGCTAATACCTGAACAAGTAAGTGATGTTAAACCACATGTTTCACTTTAAATCCCATCTGTGTCTGGATATAATGGAAGAAAAAATTACATATTTTTTTTAATTTATTTTTTTTAAGTAGTTTGTTTTTATTAGGATAGGCCAGACAGATGTAGTGATGTTGTCAAATGTACCTTGTCAGTGATGGTTTGCAAGTCCTCTCCACCAGTATAGTGAGGGTCCAGGATAAGAAAGCGTATTTGTCCAGAGTTCTCACTCCACGCTACACCTAGAATAGTGTGTGCAAGTACCCCCCCACCTGGTGAGAAAGAATTACCAAGCTTTAATATCTAAAAAAGCAAAATAGTAAATTGCATAAAAAAAGAACCAATGTTTTATTTCTTCACATTTTTGAAAGTAGTATCGTATGCTCACATTTACTTGCATTTTTCATTTACATTTTTCCTGTAAAGGCAAAGCTAAATTTACAGCAGCCATTATTCACATGATCCTTCAGAAATCATTATAATGTGGATTTGGTGCTCAAGAAACATTTCTTATTATCACTTTTGACAAGTATACAAGATCAGAAGTTGATTATGATAATATAATTTTTGGGGGGAAAGTTGAAGGAAGGAGCTGATGGGAATTTTAACGCACCAATCATGACAGGAGTTCCTTCAGTCTGGAAGTGGTTGGCCAGCTCTCTGCCCTTGGTTGCCAGCTCAGATCCCTGACTTTAACAGAAAGAGAACCATTTTTACAAAACAAGCCATTCAGAAACTTTCATTGTTAATCTAGCATCATCTTTAATTAAGCTTAAGGCTTAATATGGAATACATCACACGACTACTGCCCCGATTTACAGTCTAGAAAAGTTTAAGCTAGTTACAGAAAGTCAGAGCCAAACTTTGAGCAGTCAGGGTTGACAGATTTTACAGGAAATCACGTATAATACGATGGGCAAAGACTCAAATTTATTAACTTTATACTACGATTCCAACCAGTTGCAGGATATCAAACGCATTTATTATTATCAGCTGATTTTAGAACACATATTGTTGTCTTTTTTATGCTTTTGTATTAGTTTTTGTTGCTTTTTAAAAGACGTGAAAAATCTGGTAACGTGATCCTCAGAAGTTCAGGTTTCACAGACGGGGCTTAGATTAAGCCAATATTAGGCTTTAGTTCAGTTAGGACATTTAAGAAGCCTTCATAAACCTTAGAAAAAAAGCCTTAGAAAAAAACATTACTGGTGTGCATCTTGATTCAAAACAATTGCAGTGACATATTTTAAGATATTTCAGTGCCAGTTTCTTTCTGTTAAAAAAGCTCAACATGCATTGTAGTCTGGGACTAGGCTTAAGCTTTGTCTGAGAAACTGGGGGCTAGCGTTTTAAAATTTGGTCAGATTGACCAACTGTAGAGTATTCAAGCTTTTAACCAAAATGCATAGCTCACTTGTATCTAATTTCTCAGAATCCACCCCAACATAACCTGCCCATTATAAAGGAAAAATGCATAATCACCTAAATAATAAAACATACAAAACCTCTGTCTACCTGACAAACAAGATCTTTGAGGTGACTCCCAGCAGTTGGTTAAGGACAACCTGAACTTCAATGGAGCCGATCCACTGACGTGAACCCACAAAACGTGGTTCTTTATCCCCAACATCCACAAGAGCCTGACAAACCAACAAATGTATAGATTTAAAAGGGCAATTCCTCTTAAATCCATGTAACAAGACAACATAACTTTAACACCATCCCATATAGCAGGGGTTTTCAACTCTCAAGGTCCACTTTCCTGCAGAGGTTTGCTCCAATCCAAATCAAACACACCTGATTAAGCTCATCAAGGTCTTCACCATTACTAGAAAGTTACAGGCAGGTGAGTTTAATCGAGGTTGGAGATGAACTGCAGGAAATTTGACCACGAGGGCCAGAGTTGCCATACAGTGACAGTTTTGTTTACCTGCTGGATCTGCGCGTGTGTGGGAACAGCGGTCTCCACATATCCTTGCTGCTGGAACCAGGAGCAGATAGTCTGAAGGGAACGATATGCACATCCCCAGCCATCATCATCCACACGATCCTGCATGTAGTGATGATAAATGTACACACCCTGTACCAGATACAGCTAGAGAGATAGAGAAGAAAAAGACTAGTTAAACTTACTAGCATTGGCATCAAGAGATTTGGCACTTTAAAAAGTGCTCATGAACATATTCAATCCCCTTTCATGGGGATAGTTCATGCACTAATGCAAATCTTGGCATTATTTACCTACTCAGTTACCAAAGTCACTACTACAAGAGTAGTAAGTCGAATTCACAGTACTCATTAAAGACTAGGCAAAAAGAACCCGGAGGACCTAGTAATTCCGGCAAGATTTTAAAGTGTGCACACACTGGACACTTTAATATCCCATGAGGCTATGGGAGAGAATTTGTGAATGGCAGTGAAGTAACGCAACTGACGCTGGTAGGTCATGTGACAGTGATATGACGAGTAATGTACATTCGGAGTACATTCATACTACACACATTCATTCTATGTAGAACATATGGTTTTTAGCTAAATTACTTTGTCAAAATAAGTACCTACTCATATAGAGAATGCGATTTTGGATGCAGACATTCTTCTTTGGTGTTTGTCATCAATCACATCAATCTGAGATGTCTAAAGTTTCCATTTTTAAAGTGAACAAACCAAAAGTGCCTTTTTAAAATAAGTGCAGAGGGAAGAACCAGTGATTAACAGCTTAAATTGTCATCGGTTTCTCACACAAAATGCTCATATGACTGTGATAAATAAATACATTTATTCTTTACATTTAAGATGCATATTGCATACTGGTGATTTTTTTTTAGTCCTATTTGGAGCTTGAACAGATTCTTTATGGAAAAGAGCAGTGTGAAAAGTTTTCAAAACTACTTTGTGTTCCACAGGTAAAGTAAAAAAAAACTTGGATAACAAGTTTGGAATGACCTGAGGGTGAGAAAATTAATTTAATTTGTGGGTGAACTATTAATTTAAAGTACAGTCTCACCTTAGCATCCTCAATGTTGGGTGGGTTCAGGTGTATGTGGGGATTGCGGAGATAACCGTCTTTATAGGCTGCATCAGGGAAATGAAAGGCATTGGCACGTCTCAGGTATGGCCTGTCACTTGGCAACTCAAACTTCCTGTGGAGATGCTGCATACAAAAGAAGCTGAATTGATATAGAGAACACTATGTGGATTTCTAATAAATAACAATGGTTAGGATAGAAATATTGTGCTGCCTCGACTAAAATGTTGTGCATGTACACTACCGTTCCAAAGTTTGGGGTCAAATTACTGATTGCAAAGCTGAATCAACAGCCATTAGTCTTCATAGACATTCAGTCTTCAGAGTCATATGATCCTTTAGAAACCATAATAATATTCTGATTCGGTGCTCAAGAAACATTTCCTATGATCATCAATGATAAAAACAGTTGTACGGCTCTATATTTTTGTTGAAACTGTGATAAAATGTTTTCAGGATTCTTTGCTGAATAGAAAGTTCAAAAGAACAGAATTTATTTGAAATAAAAATCTGGTAACACTTTACTTGAAGGGGTGTGCATAAGACTGACATGACACCTTCATAATCATGACATGGCAGATGTCATAAATATGAAGGAGGTCTTATGCATGTTTATGACAACTGTCATTAAGTGTCATTCGGTCAATTATGACATTTTTAATGCAAACATGACATTGTTTGAGATGTCTTTGTTATGACAACTTGACATAAACCAATACATTATAACCTGTCAGTGTCTTTGTCATGACAACTTGACATTACCAAGACAACATGAATTGTCAAACATGACATAGCAGATTAATTATCAAACTTAAGAAACTACTTAGCTTTATGGGTTAACATTTCATTAAACTGTCAGGTTGTTGGTTTTGACATTGGCTGTCATGAGGCCATTATAACTGTGTCATGAATGTTTTTTCTTGACCTCAACTACAGTGGTACAAATGTAATTTGTCATTATAATGTCATAATGGCTTCATGACAGCCAATGTCAAAACCAACCACATGACAGTTTAGTGACATATTAACCCATAAAGCTAAGTGGTTTCTTAAGTTTGATAATTAATCTGCTATGTCATGTTTATGACATATTTATGACAGGTTGTGTTGTCTGGGTAATGTAAAAGTTGTCATAACAAAGACATCTCACACAATGTCATATTTGCATAAAAAATTTCATAATTGAGCGAATGACACTTAATGACAGTTGTCATAAACATGCATAAGACCTCCTTCATATTCATGACATGTGTCATGTCATGATTATGACGGTGTCATGTCATGTCTTATGCACACCCCTTCAAGTAAAGTGTTACCAGAAATCTTTTGTGACAATCAGTAAAACTCTTTATTGTCAATTTTGATCAATTTAATTGATTTCATTTAAACTATTAATTTTCTTTAAAAAAAAAAAGAAATTGTATGGTAGAGAATCTGTGCTTGTCTTGCCTCTCTGATCGCCTGTAACTGGCTGTCTGGCACTCCTGCTGGGTAGATTACAGTGGTGAGTCCAGCTGGTTCAGGCAGTTGAAAGTGAAATGGCTGTGGCACTAGAAACGAGGAGCCCTTCCTGTACCGCTGCACCACCTCTTCCATTTCTGCTAACTGCTTCCTTAATGACTCAACCAGCCCTGTACACACACTGGACAATCACACACACACACATGGATATTAGCATTAAAATCACTGCAATAAAAGCACCACTTCATTACAATCCTTACAGTTTTAAGACAAAAAAAAAAAAATGCACTCACGATGACAGGCTCTCATCAGTGGTCACAGCCAGAACACAGTCTAAATGCAGTGGCATCTTAACACGGTGCTGCTGTGTGTCCACTCGGATGAGACTAGGAGCTTCATTCCCAGCAGGGTCTGTGACCTCAAACAACAGCTTCAGATTCACTACAGTCTAGAAAAAAAGAGAATTTCTGTTAGTGACTGTTAACAGTCACCACCCTTCAAATAGTTTAGTTTTATAAAGACTAGTCTGTAATCATAAGATGAATGACAGACCCTTTGTTACATTCTGTTTCATACACACACACACACACATATATATACACATATAGTTAGTTATAAGAAAGGGTTTCCTCTTTTAAAAAGGAACATCATATCTAGGGATCCAGGGCAAACCCCTGATCTAGCGAGAGGCTCTCACATGTCCAGATCTTTTCTTATCTTTCTTTTTTAACGTCTTCTTGCTCCCACCATCATCTGATCTGTGAAAAGCAAAAAGAAAGTGTCATAGTTTTGAGAAAAACTAGAAAGTCTATGGAGACACAAATATAGATCACTTACTCTATATACTGCAGAATGTCTCCACATGCTGATGCTTCTGTCAAGCTTTCCATGCTTGACCGGAAACCAGTGTTGGGCCATATTAAAATTGGACTGTTACAGACAGTGAACACAATATTTTTTGATGATACTTTGGATCGGAGGCCCTGAAAACTTTTTGATATGGTGCTTTGACTTTGTGAACCTGCTAAAAAAAAAGAAAACACAGACATTTTTTTTCATATCCAGCTTATTTTAAATGTAATGCCTAAAAGACAGTTAAAAGTTTTATCCAATACAAATCCAGCTCATCCTTTTCTAATTTGAGATTTACCATTTGGATTGTCAAGCTGGCAAGCAAACTCCAAGATTCCTTTCAACCGAAAAATAATGGCGCACTCCTCTGAATAAACCTTTGGGAATCAATATACACACCATTAACTATACTTAAGATATAAATAATTGAGTTCTTAGGTCTTGCAGTTCATTATGTATGTACTTCTCTCTGAAGCATATGTTGACAAAAAGCTAGTTCATATTATATTACCATAGTGTGCAAATATCGTTTCACGGAATACATGTTTGTTTAAAAAAAGAGAAGCATATTACCATTTTAATTCCCTCGATCAAGGATCAAATTCAGCTGCCCTCACCAGCAGGCTGACATGTTTGATGACGTATCATATAATAACATGTCCACATCTTCCTCGCGTCGATGTCGTTTCACAGGGAAAAGTCTCTTACTGCCCCCTGCTGACCTGAAAGTGACTTCTTAATGTGTAAACAATCCTACTTTGCTGTTTTATAAGTGATTGTAATTGTGAATCGTATGTAAAAAATAAAAAATAAAAATAATAATAAAAAAGTAATATTGTTTTCTAGACTTTAAGAACAAGTAATATTGCTTGAGTTTTTATTTTTATTTTCAGCCTTTAACCGTAAAGAGAGACAGAGAGGAAAAACATATAAACAAACAGCATTAATGACAGAATATTTTTTAAAAACTTTTTCACCAATAGAGATTCATTTTAGAATGAATAATAGCCTAGTAAGAATTTAATACAATTTAAAATAACAATACAAATATGGAAAAATAAGATTAGCCTGTATATAAACACTTTTATTTCCTCATTCTCCTTGGTTCTGTCTCTTCAAATTCCACCTTTATCTGTTGTCTCATCCTATCAGTAAAAAAAAAACAGTACAAAATAAAGTTCATTTGTAAATAATGATCATCATCAAAATGTCAATCATGTGATATTGTTTATTGACTCATTTCAACTAGTCTTAAATAATGAATACGTATTTTACAAGTACGAGTATCTAATGAATAAGCAGAGGTGTAAAGTCCAGGTGTCCGAAAGTAAAGGTCCTGAAAGTAGCACAGTTTTTCCAGCCAGGAGATAACCAATTTGTGAAATCAGCTGGCTGAGGTCATGGGTGGAATAAACATATGGCAGATATGTTTATTCCACCCATGACCTCAGCCAGCTGATTTCACAAATTGGTTATCTCCTGGCTGGAAAAACTGTGCTAATTAGCAAATCCAGGTGATTGGAACAAAATACTGAGGACTTTTACTTTCTGAACCTGGACTTTACACCTCTGTGAATAAGTCCCTAAAATTAATAAGAACTAGTATCTAATGAATAAATACTAGTATGTAATACATAAATACTAGTTAATAGGTATGAGTATCTAATAAATAAGTAGTAGGCCTAATTCTTCTATCTATCTAATAATATATCTAAAAAAAATAAGTACCAACACTAAGTAGTAAAACGTGCTGGTGGATACTAGTACGTTTTAAGGATCAAATGTTAAAAAGGCTTTTTACCTACAGGATCCTGAACTGGTGGATGTTGTCCTGGTGACTGTAAAGCATTGCTCTCCCTGAGATCAGCAGCTTTGCTGTTTCCTTTCAGCTGCAGTGAGATGCTGTTAGTAAGGCTGATATATTCCTTGTGGAGCCTCTTCACTTCCTGTCTCAGTAGATTCCTCTCAGTCTGTACAGTGAGCAGACAACACTCAAGCTCATCCAGCTCCTGCTCAACTCTCTCGGCTCTACTTTCAGCATCTTTTATGACCTGACTGTTGCGGTCCAGTCTCCCTCTTAGAGTCTGGTTTTCCTGTTGTAGCTGAGTTACAATCTTGCTTTCTGAATCCTGTTTCATTCTTTGAGTTTCGACTGGTTCTGTCAATACCCCCTCTTGGAGTAAAACGACTGGTTCTCTTTGCTGCTTCTCCTGACAGTGGTGTTCACAGCATTTGGTGACTCTCACTAGATCTTTGGACTGAGGTTTGTTCTGCTTTAAGGCCTCTGCAATTCTTTGCCTCATTTGCTGGTTTTTAACGAGGAGGTGCATGTTCTTCGAATCCAGGTCTTTGTTTATGTTCTTAAACTCTTTAAACCTATTCACAAAACTCTGCAGCTCTGTTTTGCATTCCTTGGAATACTTCTCTGTCTTTTTAAGCTTCTTCTTAACCTCTAGGTTTTCCTTCTCTAATCGTGTGCACTTTTGTAAATAAACCTCAAATGGACATTGACGAGTTGGCTTAGCTGCAAGATTGTAATCATTACAGCCTGATTCAGGTTTCATGGCTTTATTCTCATTCATACTCAGAACTAAGTTGTCCTCCTCAAGAGGCACAATTGCATTGCTTAGTTTCTGCACAGTGTCTTTATGGTCTGTTGCTTTGGAATTGCTGTCTATAACATTGGAACGGTCTCCTCCTTCACCTGCTTGCATGGCAGGGGCAGAATTTAACCCACATGGGAAACTACTGTCTGAAAATCTGCACGTCTCCATGATATCTGTGTCTCCTTTATCTGGACTACTTAAAGCTTTTCGCTTTCTCCTTCAATCTGTTCACTGATGCCAGTTAGTAGTTGCTATACAACACTAAGCAACTTCTTTTCTTTTGTGTGTGATTCCTGAAAAGGATAATCTAGTTATCTCAAATGCAGGCTATTTAATGCAACCCAATGCAATGAATTACTGTTTTAGAAATGTATACAAAGTTTAGTGGTGTCAACACACTTTGCTTTCATACAAAGTTGTTGCACTTGTCAAAGAATGCACTGCACAAGTGCACAGAACATAGGCCACTTTCATGCTAATTATAAACTTCTTTTTACATTAAAACGAGTTCAAATATATATTTTAATTAGCTACAATTAGGCCTAACGTGTTTTAATAGTCAAATATCATTTTAATTACCTACCAAAAACGGGACATTTTACTTTAAAATGAACAGGGCAAGAGTATTGATGTATAGCAGGCCCTATTTTAACTCGGCAAGATTTCATTTTTTGCAGTGTGGCTGGCAGCTCTGTAGCATAACGTTAGTACGTTACATTATATAATTAGGCTAACGTTACATGGTAGGCTACTATTTTAGGACATTATCTAGGCCTAAGTCTGTTTGTGGATGAAAAGGTAGGCTACATACCGCGAAGAGGAGGACTGATAATTTGATTAGGCCTATACTTCTTGCTTCGTCTCACATTTACACTAAGTTAGTTTGAGTGTATCTGGTAACCAAGGCGATGGCCTCTCGAGTCTAGTGTCACTAACGTTTACGTCGGCTCGTTTTTTTCAACCCAGATTTCCTGTATTTCGTATGGCCTACTATACAAAGTAATTCTTCTCAATCGATCACATACATGTGCCGAATAATAGTAATCGATCAACGATAACACATAACGGGTGATTGTTGAATAGGCCTAACGTTAGGCCAACTGTTTTTTTTTTTTCACTTAACTAGCCGACATTGATAAAGGTCGATAGATATTGACGATCGATAGATTTGAACATGCAACTTGTTTCCGCCACAAATTAATACAACATTAAAAAAGGTAGGCTACATCAAAATTATGTAAACTCGAAAGTCAGGAACTTCCATTGCGAAAGTCAATCGCAATTATCTCTCTTGTTTTTTTGTTGTTGTTTTTTTTATAAATTTTTTCTTCATCGGAATGGTACGAAACTTGGTAAAGGTTTTGGCACTTGCTGTGAACACACACACAAATAATGGACATGATTCGAAAAGGTTAAATGGTCCTGTATAAAATAGTCACGCTCATGATTTCCGCATTGGAAATGCATGGGAGACGAATTCCATCTAGTGAAGACTTTTGGTAACGTTACTGCGGCCAAACAAAATCTCACTGAGCACAACTTCTAGATTTATAATGGCTTTGATTTTCAGTTTTAGATTAAAACATGTTTTTGAAAATATATATTTCGTATAAAAAATGAAAATAGTATTTTTGCTCATTTTTCATAACAATTAACGTAGAATTCTATAACTTGTTTATATTCACATTTTACAACTTTTTACACCAGCAATAGCCAAGTGTCATCTTTGAAAAGAGATCAAACTTAATTTGTGCTCTAAAGCATTTATGATTGAAAATTACATTTTCAGGTCTATGCTCAAAAAGTGAATACATGGATTATAAATACAGCGTAAATATAATTTAGTAGGCTACCATAAAATCCCCCCCCAAAAAAAAGAAATTTTATAAAAAACATTACTGAACTAAAATATAGTAGGCTACATAAATTAGATTTTTTTTTTTTTTTTATGCAGTCATTTTTGACTGACACACAAAAAGAACCAGAGGTTTAAATTGTTTTATTCTGTGGTGGAAACAAGCTCCCACACATTAGCCTATTTATCTGACAATATAAAATAAAACAAATCTGTAGTATATAAATACTTTTACTTCATTAAAACAAATAGTTTTATATTTGAATGTCACATTTAAAACAGTTTTGTAAAAATTTTACCATAACATTTATTTTTGCTACTTTTCAATTGACTTTTATGTGTAGATTTTATTGTCTTACCCTTGTTCCAGGACCAGACTTTTAATAAAATTGTATTTATATCAGTTGTTTTATTTCCACCAAACTGAACAATTTTGCCACTAATAAAGTTGAATCAAAGAGACAACAGTGTCAGTGAAGGGCATGCTTGAGATGAAAATACATTAAATGTGGTGCGTGCAGAAAACACATAACAATAAGGTAAATTGAACTTGTGTACATTACTCTAGGGAACAGTAAAATTCCAAAGCAGACTTCTCTTTATGTCAGAAATAGAACAAAGGATTCAGAATTGAAATTAAGAAATGCTTTCTAGTAACTCTATTTATCACTCATTTTGAAATTCTTCTGTGACCTGCAAGCAAATTAAACATGATGGCAATGATGTAAATACACAAAACCACTGTTGATGGACATTATGTTTCATGTGTCAAGAAAGCTCTCTCCCCTGTCCTGCTTAAACACAGATAAGATAATTATGATTCTCAAAAAACAAAATGCTTTATTCATAAACTTCATGTTCCTACAAAGTAAGTGCAAAATACTGCATCTCAGCACACGACACGGCAATGCACTATCCATAAACCTGTGTCCATCATGATTGTGCATGATTTGTGGCAACATTTTTGTGTCTGTGGTTAAAATAAGATGTTCATGCACTGAGTAGTAGGTAGACTTGTAATTAGTGCCCTCGTGTAATCAGAAGAGTGAGAAGGTCAGAGGTCTGGACTCTCAGGAGGTTTTGCCCGGGCATGAGCGCGGGTTTCACAGTACAGTTCATCATCTATGAAGTAGTATCCTTTCTGCTTTAGGTTTTCCTCACATTCTGTACACACAAAACAGTCCGGGTGACGAAGCTTATCCTGAACCTTCACAACCGTCCCACTGAGAAAACAGAGCCGATCAGAGAGAGAGACAAGAATGTTAACCTGGATTCATGAAATGCATCTCATGCATCTTTATCTTAGCGTGTAGCTGACCGTTCAAGTTTGGGATCGTTAAGATGTTTTTATTTATGAAAGAAGATTTATCAAAAATACAGTAAAAACTATAGAATTGAAAATCTTCTATTTTAAAATGTCATGTATTCCTGTGATTGCAAAGCTGAATTTTCAGTATAGTCCTTACTCCAATCTTCAGTGTCACATGATTTGATGCTCAAGAAACATTTCTTATCAATATTGAAAACAGTTGTGCTGCTTTTTTCCTCAGGGTTCTTCAATAAAATTCAAAAGAACAGTATTTATTTGAAAGGTAAATATTTTGTAATAAATGTCTTTGTCACTTTTAATGCATTATTAATGGCTAACTTCTTTCAGAAAAAACAATTCTTACTGATCCCAAACTTTTGATCGGTGGTGCACATTTATGATATCATTATCAGCGATACAATTTTTGATATCAGAGTTTTAATATCTAAATACTGAATTTTCGGTGCATCTAGAAGAAACACTTGGTAGCTAATCTTACCAAGAATGTTGTATTTAAATAAGTGTTTTGACAATGGCTCCGGTGAACTGACTTACACTATGCCGTTCCCACACTTATCACACATTGGTAACTTGTGCAAGTTCCCCGCAGGAGCAGATGGCCTGGTCGAGGGGGCACAGACTTTCCTTGTCACTAATGGACGTGTACCTGTCAAAGATCGAAAAGATCTGAATTCCAGTCTACCATGTTTGTTAAATAAATACAATCTCGATTTCGAAAGCACTGTTTATATGTACCCTAAACGTTGCAATCTGATTCTATTATTTATTTGTTTACAGAAGTTGCATGTGTTTCAGTATATTGGATCCATGAATTCGATCTTAAAGTGACAGCAGCCTAATATTCCTGCTGCGGTCTGTGTCAATAATTCAGTTTTTCTTGTTTTAAATTATTTATTTCACCGGTATGCTATGTTTGTTTCTAGTCACCTCTAAGAGAGGGAATGGAAAATGTTGTTTGCCAATAAAGTAAGTTGTAAACTCATGATACTTTCTCATCTCTTAATTTTAATACGTAAAATATGGTACATTGTTGTTAAGAATAGCTGTGGGTCTGTTTGAAGCCTTATTTATTTATTTCAGTGATCGGTATTCGCCGATACTGTTTCCAGTGATCATTAATTGGTTTGCACATTTCGTTTGTTTGTTTGTTTGCTTTTTGTGTGCGGGCACCTCGTGCCGACCCCAGCAAGATGTCGCCCATGCCTAAATCCGCTACTGACATCTATATTACATCTATTCAGAACAGCATGTAACTAAACGCAAACATAATTGGCATTTATGCCTTTATTGTCAGAAATCTTTTTTTTTTTTTGCAAACAATCTAAGATTTACATGGTTAATATTGTTATATTTAAAGAATGATTTAACTTTTTTGTGTCTCTTTATCCATTACTGTTGATACTATTGAGGTTTAGTGTGTGTACATGTGTATACCTTCACTGTTGATAAAGCTCTGTAAAGCTTTAAAGGATCCAGACTGTCGCGGCTCGTGGGGTTCGTCCTCATCTTGATTTCTCAGCAGCATCCGATATACATCTGAATCCTCTATATTGCTAAGTTTCCTGGGACTAGACACATAATTTCACTGTATTCCCCTCCAAACTACCCCGCTAACAAAAATATTTTCTATAAACGTTCTGCTAATGTTATTTATTAATGTTCCATGAACAGAAAAATCTACCTGTTTAAAAAAAATAAAAGTTTAAGGAAACATTACATTTGATAATTTTGCTAACATTATAGGAATGTTCTCTGAACATTGTAACAGAGAGAAAAAAAGAAAAAAAAAACATTCCCTGAACGATGTAAACGTTATGTGCCAACATCTTGAGAACATTATTAAAGACAACAATAATGAACAATAATTCTATTAATGTTTACTGGAAGAATGTTTGTAATGACTTTGAGAGAACCTTGCCAGAATGTTAGCCAAAGTTCCCGAGAACATTCCCTGTTAGCTGGGTAGGCGCTATATTTCAAATAATGATAAGCATAACCATGTTTTACTCTACCAGAAGGATCTAGATTAAGTAGTTAGACAGGTATGAAGGACTGTAACATTCACCTGTCTGGTTTGTTATGGATGAGGCCCTTGAGTTGTCCTTGTAAGGCATCCTGGATATTGCCTGAAGAGTAAAGGCCGATAGGGGAGTTGTAGGTCGGGCTCACCACCTGACGCGATTCATCGATGTTGGCTGCAGCCACAAAGGGTGAAGCCCTTCGATTATGGCCTGTTCCTATTGGTCTGTACTCCTGTCAGACAAAATTATAACCATCAAAGATAATATAAGACTGTGCAGGTATACATGAAGAGTTCAGATGCAAAAGCCTCTAAGTGCCATTTGAAATTTTCTTCTAGAATGATAATTTTTGTCAAGCTTGTATATTTAAGTTCAGTAATTTCACTTAAATGGCAATGAAGATTACCTATTAATTGTCATTTAAGTGAAATTACTGAACTTAAATATACAAGCTTGATAAAAATGATCATTCTAGAAGAAAATTTCAAATGGCACTTAGAGGCTTTTGCATCTGAACTCTTCACATGTAAGCTATGAAGACACATACTTGTCTCTCTGCCTCTAGACTCATTTTAAATGGATTGGTTTTGTTGTCTTCAGTGATATTTGGTGACCACAGCTTAGTCTCTGGTCTGCAAAACAATAATGGGATCACATTTTTAATTATTTCTTTTTTTTTTTTGCTCTGAGAACATTTTAATCATGATAACTTTTGAATTTTTTATATATTTGGTTTTGACGGACTAGATCTACTGCTGCAGTGCATATGGACGATCTGCATAGACACAGACACTCTGCTGTGAGCATGTAAGATATGGTGCTATAAATAAATAAACATACATAAATCCCATATGCAGCGCTAGACAGGTGGAGCTGGGGGAGGTGGAGGGTTTAGAGGAACTTTGATAGCACTCTGCAGGACTAGCCTATAGCAAACACTGAACGAGACTATTCAAATGTTGAGCAAGCGATCTCATTGGCTGCAGGACCAGCTTGTTTCACGTGGTATTGGTGTTGTTGCATGTAAAGGACAATGTTGATGCAGTGTACAGCAGTTAGTCAAGTTGTACTCAAGCACATTCACATGGACCTTTAGTTGACCTCTGACCTCTCAACAGTAAGTGTAAGCTGATAGGTGGCATGCTTGATTCGATTCTGAGCCTCAGAGTGCATCATTTTTTCTGTAGAAACTCCATCTATCGCTAAAATGATGTCTCCAGGAGAGAGGTTGACACTGGAAGCTTTACTTCCTGGTGATATCTGAAAACACAGAGTACAACATCAGCAGAAGCTAATTAGTGTTATCAAATGGCAAAGCTGCAACATCATATGGTTAATATAATTAATTTTGTCTTATTAATTATAATAATAATAATAACGACTTCACTGCTTATTGCATATAAAGCATAGTATATCATATTTGACAAACAATTTTCTAAAGCAAATGATCAACATGATCAAAACTTTGCTGAAAAACCTGTTGTAAACTCTACTACAGTACATTCTGATCTCAGATTTATGGTATAAACTTTTTTAGTATAATTTTTAAAAATGTCCACCATGAGGTTGTGGTACACATGTCTTCTTGCTCTGAAATCTTTTCTTATTTTTATAAAGTTAAAGTAAGAACAACTGGTTACATTTATTTTAATGTGAGTTAGTTACTAAAGTTATATGCACTACTAATAAAAGTAAATGATGCATAATTACAAGCACCTAAACCAAATCTTAACCCTGACCTTAACCCTATAGTAAGTATATAGTTAATTAATATTACTCAGTACTTATTTTGTGTAATTACACTGTAACAACGTCACTTTAAAATAGAGTGCAACCATTTGTTAGTAATATTTCAAGATGAACTCTTCCTGGACCGAAGCCACTTAGGTTTACTTGATTATCCATACATACAATCAGGCATTTGAGGAACGTTTCATAATTTTATTGCATTACATTATATGTTTTTCCACAACAATAAAACCTACAGAGCTTTAAATCCTAAAACTAAGCATTTAAATATCATCTACCAAAACATATTATTGGGAGATACAGAGTACTGTTAAACTGTTATTTATGTGCATTTTATGCAAGTAGTCTGCTATACTATTATCAATATCTCATTGTTTTACATTACAGACTCTCCAAATTTGTTCTCACATTTTGGCCATACAAATATCAGCAACTGCACCAAATCGCATAGTTTTGCTCAGTTTGTTTTTTCCCTCCTTGAGCATAAGCGCCATTTTTTTTATATCATACTAAATGAGCCATTAGAAGCCTGATGTATCAAATATGATACTCAACAAAAAATACACACGTGTACTGGTAGGTGTGTGTTTATATGTACGTCCTTGTCATTGGCATGTACCCATGTAAACTACTCTACAGTAAACATGCTGGAGGAAATAACAGTCTCCAGAGCAGTTCTGCAGTCCTGCCGAAGCTCTAGAGATGAATTATATTAAACTACACATGCATTGCATTATTTGACTTACATTACATGAGCAGAATGGCATGTCGCCTAAACTGGTATAAGAACCAAATGTAAAGTTGCATCCATCATATCAGTCATACATCAAGGCATTCTGGATGTAGTGAGCTTTTCTGTGGAACTGCACTGGTTTGACTTTGGATCAGGTCCTGACTCCTAAATGAGCTCTTTATCAGCAAGCAGAAAGAAGGATCAAGAACTTGCAATGTGTTTCTTATAGTCTCTTATCCACTCATCCCAGATGTAGCCTACTTTAAATAATGCAGACCAGCTATCTTATCTAAATAAAAGCAAAAAAGCAAAAAAAATAAAAATAAAAAATTATAATAAAAATAATATTTTTATTTATTTATTCATTAATATATAATATAAAAATCAATTCAAAATCTAATACATATTTCAAATGAATGCAACTCTATCCTCAGACCCCAAATAATGGTAACTGGAAAATAGAACAGACGAAATCAAGTTGATTTTCATTAAAACAAACATTTTTTTTTTTATTTTTTTTTTCCTTTTTCAACTAAAACATATACCAGCATCCTTAAAACAACATTTATGAGGTTTATACAAACAAATCTATGTTTGTAGTGTTATTATGCAGTTCTGTAAATCTATTGTATTAGAAATGTTTAGATCAATGAAAATGTTAAAAAAGTAATTTGCTCCACAAATAGACTAAATCAGTTTTAAACTTAATATCCATCTCCTGCATCAGTTCCACACAGTCTGAAGGCCAACACATCTCACTCTTACATTTTGAGCACATTCCAACAATCTGCTGCTGGTAAAACATACTTTGATTAATAAAGTCCTGGTTACAGACCAGCTTTAAGTTAAGAAAAAAATTCCCAAGGCCTAGAGAGAGAGAGAGGACAGGAGAGTGTTTGACCAAAAATGGCTGCGCGATGTTAAGATTAGGTAACAGTGTCATGCTGAACCCACAGAGTGAGCAGAGAATGTTCCAAGTGTGAAATCTCATTAAAGCCAAGTAGAAATCCAAAACTAGAGCTGCACCGAGAACAAAAGCATAAAACCTCTGTGCAAACAGATCAGCACAATAACTTCATTGTGTATTTTAATACTGGATCTTTGATCATGTAATAGGTTGTAACTTTTTAAACATGGCAAAAGTTGACAATACATTTTTTGGAAAGGATGAAGAATAAGTTGATCATTGTGTAAAGATTCAGTTTGTATCACATCATGTGAATTTTAAGCCGCTGTTTTGAAAGACTTATCCTTAAAGTGAGTTCACATATTAAACTATAATCATTATTGCTTATGTTGTTCCAAACCTGCATGAGTTTCTTTCTTCCTTGGAACACAAAAGCCCCAGTCCCTGGATAAGAGCAGCCAGGATATGATAAGACACAGAAAATCACACAGGTTTGGAATGACATGATGACTTAATTTTTGGATGAACTATCCCTTTAAGGGCCGAAAAGACAGAGCTGTTTGAATACATATGTGCTCCTATCTCTCTTTCTTTTTCTTTTTGACTCTCTCTGACATTTGTTTAGATGTAGAATACACAAATCCTCTGGCACAACAGGTGTGAGGATCCAAATGTTAGTTCCAGCATGAATGATTCATCAACAATAGCTACACACATGCACACACAGTGCAACATAAATAGAGCAGGAGGACAGCCTGATTGTTCTTCCCCATAAAACATTCTCTTTATAAGGCATACTGCAATCCTCGAGTCATGCCAGACTTTTTTTTTATACAATCAAGTCATATTTATTTTATTTTACTCAACCTTGTGTTATGTATTTTGCTAATCCTTCTCTTTTCACTTTATTGCCATGCATTGTGAAGGGGCCTTTTCTTATTGAGCTATATCAATAAAAATATATTTTATACATTTCATATATGTGGGAATAAATTAATGAGAAACATACTTTTTTATAGGGCATATGAACTCACTTCCTAAAACAGATCAGTGATTCAGCAGTCAAGTCTGCCGTCAGATTAAGTGTATTTTCTAGGTCTATATGGGTGATGTAAGATGCTATTTCTATAAATCAGTCAGCTGCACTTTTGAACATGACAAAGTTCTTTATAACAAACAATGACCTTTTGTTTTTCACTGAATTATAACAAAATCCTTAACAGGTAAATGCACGCACACACACTCACTTTGGCGACGGTGAATGGTTGGCTGAAGTCTTGTCCTCCAATAAGTCGAAAGCCCCACGGTGCGGGTCCATCCAGCACAACAGTGAACGGCATATCCACAGCAGGTGTGTGTGTGTGTGTGTGTCGAGTGTGATGGTGTGTTCAGCTCTAAATCCTTTTGAGCAGAGGGAAGACCACTCCTCCAGAGTGAGGGCTATCTCTCTCTTTATATCTTTCTCTCTCACTTTTTTTTTTATAATAATGCTCTTCCCTCTCTATTCATCACTGTTTCCATCTCATCTCCCTCTGCTCCCTTCCACTAAGCTCTCATTTACTTTCTACATTTCTGTGCCACTCTCTCTATATCTATTTACATCTTAATCACAACTAATCTTAACCACATCAATTCTATATCAAAACAATACAGTAATGTTAGGTATGCCAAGCCATGTTTACACATTTGTTTTCAGAACTATGATAATTTTTTTTTCCTGTGTGATTGGGACACTTCACCCAAAAATGTCAACTCTGTTATCATTAACTCACTCAAGTTGTTACAAACCTGTCTGAATTGCTACAAAAGACATTTTGGTCAGTAACCAAACAGTTGATGGGCCTCATTGACTTCTATAGACTGGAAATAAAAATACCATGGAAGTCAATGGGGCCCCATCAACTGTCCCATCAACTGTTTGGTTAGCGACATTCTTCAAAATATCTCCCTTTTTGTTTATCAGAACACAGAAATTCATACACGTTTGGAACATCTTGAAGGTGTGTAAATAGTGACAGAATTTTTTTTTTTTTTTTTCATTTTCATAACTATCCCTTTAAGGAAAGAGTCCTCACAATGACAATATCAAAAATGGTCTTCATTTGTTTGAGGAAATAGACGCATAAATTTGTTTTTACCTCAAATTGATTGACTGATTGCTAGTTAGCTTACATATTAGCCTGGATACTTGTTATATAATTCTTTTACATTCTAAGAAATAAAATAGTTTGGACAATGCGAGGGTGTTTAAGCAATTTTTTGTTACTTTCTTACAAATGGTTTCCTAAATCTAAGTGACATACTTGGTAAGTGTTACAATACGGTTGAGACAAGGAGGAGGCAGGATCCAAATGCAGCACACTTTAGTCAATCGACTCCAGACTTTACAAACTCAGATTAGGGAACAGAACAACCAACATCAGCATTAAACAAAACCAAGAACTCACAATGACTGAACTAAAATACAGGTCTTAAATACAAGGGCAAACAAGCTAAACAAGATAACAAGGGGGCGTGGTTAATCTGAAACACCTGGGGAGACTAATGGACATAACAGGGAACTGCTGAACATGAAAAGATAGGGGAACACAGACTGACATCACAACAGTAACTGTTTAAGGTATGCAATCTGATCCAAAAAAGGGACTTTATTCAATAAGTCTAAGTGGTCATAAAAAAGGGTCTCCGTGATTTTGCCAAGTGTTCCTGGATCAACATCTTTTGTTGATCCTGGAACAACATTCCTGTCCAAAAACGTAGTCCTAACCCTATTCCTACCCCTAAACCTTCCTCCACCCATAACTTGTTCCTAAAGTGAGAAATGAGAGATGAATAAGAATGATGCCCCTAAACCCTGTTGTAAGCCTAAACAACTTGTCACTCAAACCTGATTGGTTGATTGGAATGTTGTTCCAAGATCAACAAGGATGTTGATCCAGGAACATGTTCTTCTAGGTGAAATCAAGTTCTTCCATAAAAAAGTAATTCCTTGGCAATTTAAGGCAATAAATACCAAAAATAGCCAAGGTTTGCCCATTTTTGTCCAGCCTATAAGGGTTAAGCATTAGTTCAAGGTTCCCTTTTCTGTTTATATAAGAATCTTCTACCATATTTCTGGTTAGGGAGACTGATTTTAGATCAGAGCTACACAGAAACATTGACCACACTGTCCTCCAGCAGAGATAGAGGCAGGACTCTCTGGTCCTCATGGTGGGCTGGGCGCTTGTATATGGGCCTGGAGACAGGGCTCACTACTTCTGCCCTTATTTGGTGAGTGTATGAAGTGGAGACTTGTGAGGTCTCACAGGCACATTCTTTTATTACCAATCTGGATTTCGCTGTATATCACATGTTAAGAAGAGCCCTGTTCTGTTTCTCTCATTTTTTACATCTTCTCCTCTCATATGGCCTGATTTTATACTTCTACTTTGTTAATATAGTAATAATAAACATAAGGCAGTAGACATGGATCCAAATGTAAACTCTTCTGTTTCCTTCCATTGCTTTTTTTTTCCTGGCACAAACAGTTGTGCTTCCTCCATCTCTCGTCTAATCAATTCCTCCATCTTTTAGTTCAGTCAGCTTTATACAAAATAAATGACATAACTCTATTATAATACACATTTCTAGCTCTTGAACATCAGAATAACAATGTAACCCCAAAGACATTGACAGATATTGGACTTCAACCAGCCTGATTGATTTATTCCATAAAAGGTTTTTGGGCATATGGCCAAACAAAATAAAAGTCAATGATAATAAGTCAGATACTCAGCTTTTACTTCACTAAAGCCTTGACCTGTGTGTTATGTTTTAGTAATGTTTTTGTGTGTGTGTGTGTGTGGACACAACATCATTGTAATAAAATAAAAAAAATTGGGAGGTCCACGATTATAGTAGCACAGTTTTTTTACAGTGACAATTTACAATATTCTTGAAGTATCAGCTAAACTACAAAGTTATGTCAACACTTAGACATGCTTGAATGTCATTACATTAGAAATACTGTACACACTACAACTCAAATTTTTTTTTTTTTTTTTTAGCAAGGATGCTTTAAATTGACCAAAAGTGACAGTAAAGACATTTGTAATGTTATTTAAACAGATTTATCTGAAATAATGCTATTCTTTTAAATTTTCTATTTTTTAAAGAATCCTGAAAAAGTAAAAAATCCTGTAATAAAAATGATTCTTGAGCATCAAATCTGCACATTAGAATGATTTCTGTGACACTGAAGACTAGAATAATGGATTTAGGAAATTCAGCAAAAGTAATACATTAAATGTTTAAAAATAAATTAATAATAGGAAAAAAGTATTATAATAATACTTAACAATATGGATGTTTTTACTGTATTTTGATCAAATAAATGAAGCCTTGGTGAGAAGGGAGCTCTTTCCAAAAATATAAAAATCTTATACCCAAACTTTTGAATGGTTATTTACTATTTCATCATATATTAATTCTTCTATATAGTGAAATTCCTTTCTTGAAAAGTTTGCCTGCGTTATCTTTACAGTAAATAACAATTGCTTTGTATTTGATTTGATATTATGCACTTTTAGCTGTGAAAAGCGAAATATAAACAGGTTGCAAAATACTTGAAAAATAACAAAACTGACCTGGAGTTATAACTATTATAACTGACCTGGAGGCAGTGAATCAGAATCTTAAATGAGCAGAAGTTTATTGGATATAACAAAAGAGCAGAGACAGAGGGAGAGAGATAGATAAAGAAAATAATAAAGAAGGAGAGAGAAAGCTTTATTTGAAAGTGAGCAGGTTAAAGATTCTCTTAAGCTCACCAGTTCATCAAGCACACACACAACCCAAATAACACCATATGGTGTTAACACTAACACTATGCCTATAAAGAAAAAGGCAAAACAATATCCTCCGCAAAAATCCATTGTCTTTAGTAGAGGAGAGTAGTTTGTGGCTGTAGCAAAGGCAAACAGTGACCGCAGTTTGACTACAGTGTGCATCAGTATCCATCCTGTGCTGAAGAAAGTCCTTTATTAGTTCCAAAAATGTTTGCATACATTTTCTTTCGTTTTTTTGCACCACATAAGTTGGGTGTGTAGAATAAATTTGGCACATGGGATGAAGTATAAATGACACACAAAAAAACTGATGAAAGAAACCAAAAGTGAGAAAGGAAGGGCTTTATAATGGAAGTGAAACTCAGTACAATACAAAAGGACATATAAAGTATCCGCAAATACAGCTGTGAAGCTGGGAAAAAAAATATTTAAAGCTGAAGTGTGTAATTTCGGCATCAACAAATGTAATTGCAATTGCAAACAGCTTTCCAAAACCCTTCCCATCAGCCATTGGACAGCTAAACAGAACTCAAACTATTGGTTGTGCTCCAGTGCCACAGTGTTTACACTTGGATGAATCAACCTATGGATGGTTTAATTATAGTTGTCCCTGAATATTATGCTATGTAAGGAGAAAATATTTCATAATTAACATTCTTACGCACTTCAACTTTAAAGAAAACAAAAACTAATAAATGTTTAAGGTGCTTTAAGATTGCTCTGCTGTCTGTGAAATTCATAGACAAACTTTTCCATGTACTGAATATACGTACTTTGTAAAAGCCGATGCAACACAAGCTATGTTTTCACATGAGAACACAAGTGATACACTTAGTGCAGAAAATACTGATATATAAATCATTCAAAAACAAAACGTAAACAACATTCATCAAAGACCAACAACTCTCTCTATTGCGTTATACGATGCAACCTCTATATGAGTGAATCTCACAAGAAATGTGGCAGATAAATTACATAATTTAAGTTTTATACCAGAGATCAAACTTTCAAAAAAAAGTGAAAATTGAGAAATTACCTTTTAGATAAATTAGTTAATTTAGTTTAACAAATGAAAAAAATAAAAATAAAAAATAAACATTATAACAGCTCTACTTGGTATTGTAACATTGTTGCCATTCATTACTAAACCCAGCAATAATTTAATCTTGATTTACATGTTTGTTTTTTACTGTATGAAAGTCAGGTGGTTCACTGACACCTGGTTTACAATTCTAAAACTCAGTCCGTTCAAAAAATTCTCAAGTAAACATTAGAAAACATGTTCATTAATCAAATATGTGTTACCAAATTCCATAAAAGTATCTTTCCTTTCCAGAATGTCAATGCACTTTCTTTTTAAAGACAACTTATACAAATACCCACAATGCACTGATAATTATACAAACATTATCCTATATGAATGATTGCCACTTAAACAATAGCAACATTTCTCCATGAGAGTTATTTCGTAATTCTGTATGGCAAAAGTAGGGGTGAATTCCGGATGATTGGGACATTTTTTGCCATTGAGAAGACTTGGGAAAAGTGAATTCACCCCATAGTTAACTATACAATTAATGGTTAAAAACACATCTGTTTCTATCACTTCCTTATTTTGGCCATACAAGGGGAATGAACAATTTTTATAATTGTCCATGACATCCCCTGTAGCTCATTTTAATGGAACTATACATCCTCATCTATAACCAGTGGTCTCTATATTGCTATTAACCGTGCACTGTTTATTACACTACACACAGATATACACACACACTCAGTTTAACACTGATGCCTGAGGTTTCTCCTCAGAACCATTTATACTGTTCTACTGACCTCAAGCAATACCATGCTACCTGAATCCTCACCGTACTAACTTTATCACATCCTGGAAAATAACAAAATGTCAAAATAGCAAAATAGCAGATAAAGGAACAGTGAGGAGAGATTGTGTGATGGCACAAAAAGTGCTCAAAGTGAAATTAATTTCAGTGGTTTGTCTGTGCAGAAATAACAGAGCTAAAAATGTTGTGTTTGTGAACACGCTCACACATAAAGACACACACACTCACACACACACTTTCTCAAAGGTGAGGTGCCTCATTGGCCCTACACAGTAGGCACTGGTGTGGCTGTATTTGTGCCATTGTTTCCTCGTTGTTAAAGCGTTTTAACATAGTTTCCTGGGAACGTTCCGAATAACCTGGTTCTACGAGAGGTACCTGAAAACAAAAGACACAGAAAAGACGATTATCAGCAATACAATACAATAACTTTCATGAACAGTTTTAACCAACATGATTACATATAGCCAAAACATGTCATTAAACTTCATAATTACATTTACTCTGGAATTCTTGATTCTGATTGGTCAATCACATTATTTGGTCAAATATTTTTGTATAACTAACTGACAACTGGCCAAAGTAACTGATTTCTTACATATCTAGGGGTGCAGTTAAAATAAAATAACTTCAACTCAAATCATTCATTCGTTTATTTATTTAGTAATAACACTAGCTCTGAAATAACTCCAGTTAGTCTCTAGTCTAATTCCAGGGGCCGGTTGCATAAACCTCTAAGACTAGTCTTACAAGTTACACATCAAATTTGTTTTTTTTAGACTGTTCATAGCTTTTTTAAATCAGTTACATAAAAACGTAGATTGGCCTAATTTGATACCGAAAAGTAAGACTGACTGCCCATACTAGAACTTAAGACACTGTCTTAACGTAATGGCTATGTTTATGCAACCGGCCCCAGGACTTTCAAGGACTTTTTAAGCACTCCTTTTTTTTTCTCTGATTTTTTCTGAATGAATATATGATTGACTTGAAGAATAAAAGCTGTATCATATACTTGGATATTTATATGAGCAACATCTTGCTCATAGCCATGTGAAATGCCTCTATATCTATATAAGACGGGCTGGAATGTTAATTTTGTGTGAAAAGAATGTTTTATGTCTTTCAATAATTCCTCATTAAAATGGCTGTTTTCAAGGGTTTTCCAGGACTTCAATTTCAAAAAGTCAAATTCAAGTATACTTCAAGTACTTTAAGCACCTCGTACGAACCCTGAAATAAGTACAGCCAGCCACTCTTTAGCACATAAAACCCTTTAGTATATAAATTACAGATCAAAAGTTTGGGGTCAATAAGATGTTTTTAAAAAGAACTCATATGCCAAGGTTGCATTTATTTGATTAAAAAACCCCCAGTAAAAACAGTAATATTATGAAATATTATTAGAATTTAAAATAACTGTCTATTTTAATATATTTTAAAGGGGTCATGACATGGTTTTTTGTTTTGTTTTATTATGTTCCCTTAGGTGCAATTATAGTATTACTATAGTTTTTTGTACAAAAAAACTTTTAAAATGTAGTGATTTATGACATTTTCCCACCCTGTTTCTCACCTCTGATTCAAACAGTTTAAGAAGTTTAAGACTTCAGTATTAACGCCTATACTGTTATGATTGGCTAACGTCAGTGCTGCTTATGCATAAATTATTAATGTTAATCATTTTGTATCACATGTAGACTACACAATGCCACGTGAAACTTCAGTCTTCCAATCTTTTACCATTGTGTCAATTCTCAATTGATTTTGATTCATATGCGCGAGGGAGGGGGAGAGAGAGAGAGAGAGAGAGACAGTTTGAAGGCGCGCGCGCGGCCGGGGCTCGCTCGCTCTCTGCTCGTTCTTTCAGTAACATGCCCTGTCACACTCATCTGATCACTCACCATTCAAATAAAGCTTTGGCGCGCTGCATATGCTGCAAATAAACTGCATCCGACTGCTTTCCCTGACGTCTGGATCGTTCGGCAGCGTATTCAAACATGTTGTATCTTGTAAACAGACCCACTCGCTGCACGACAACGCATGCGATGATGCGAAATGAGGCGTAGTTGTCCTGCGCTGGAGGCGGTCATATGCAAACGACTGGTACGTCACTTCGCACCGTGACGTCACTTCATACCATGGATCCAGAACGAGCTGTATTTAGAGCTTGATTAAATAAATGCTTCGTTTATAATGGGGAGGACGTCTTAAGCTATGAAACTTGCAGGAAGTTTTAATAGTACATAGATCTCTTATATACCAAAAGATCAAGGCAAATTTGGTTTCTCATGTCATGACCCCTTTAAAAAGTAGCCTATTTATTCCTGTGATAGCAAAGCTCTAAACAGTTGAGTGGCTTAATATTTTTTTGTGAAAACCTTGATACATTTTTCCCGGGATTATTTTATGAATATAAAGTTCAAAAGAACAGCATTCAAGCAAGTCTTGTTAATGAAAATGATACACCCTTTGCAGAGGTGCTGTAGTAGCTTTATAAAAGACATACCCACAAACCAGCCATCGTCACATTTCTCTATGACATCAACAATGTCCCCCTCCTTCAGCTCCAGCTCATCCTCATTACGAGGCACATAGTTGTAGACAGCTTGGAAGCTTGAGCAACATTAAAATAATGTTTTTAAAATGTGCTGTTTACGGTTGGACAGTGAATAAACAAAACAACACAGACAGTGTCAAAAACTGTAAAATGTACTTACGGGTCACCGCCTGCATTCTGGGAATCCTGCATCATTTTCTGAGAAAAAGAAAAAAAGAGTGGAAAGGGTCAGTATAGTGTGCATGTAACGCTTTAACGCGTCAGAATATCATGCCAAATCCAGGCACATGATGTCATTCTATGAGTCTTCATCGTCATCACAGAACCTGTTGTTACAATACACACAGAGGAAATCCACCCATGATGCGACCAAAGGACTATAAAAGAGATTAGAAAGGACTTCATTTCCCAGTCTGCACTGGTGCTAGTGTCACAGCACACTCCATCCTACCCTTCGTGCTCTACTGGGTGATAAACATGGAGATAAACAGCGCCTCCTGGTGGAAATGGGGCTACGTGGCGGTTTACCCTCAACCACCACTTCCTGCCTATAAACTGTCTGCAAGAATCAAATGCAAGGCAACCAATCAGAGATCAGCATTCTCATACAAAATCCATTGCTGGTATTGAGATTAAGAACATGAATGAGGTTATAAATAATGCTGTGTTAATTCCATTTCAGTTTTAGTAGTGATTCCAAAATCTTGAATTATTAGGGATTTGATAAGTTCAGTCCAACTTTGGGCAAGTAAGAGACACAGACATGCAAAAACACACCTGTCTCACTTGCACTATTGACTTAGACACCATACTTAAAAATAACAGAATGAGGGGTATAAGGACAGTTCATTCAGTTTGTCGATCATTCAACCATCAAAACTATTGAAAACAAATTTCTAGTGAACACAAAATAGAGAAAGAATGGATTGGACCCCATGTCAGAAAAACCCATATGTTGTTTTCTGCTGTAGAACATTTTATTAGATTTTTTTTAAGAAGTTGTATGCAACTCTTGCAATAAAAACAGGTCTTGGTAACTATGCTGGCTGTTAAGCTAAAAATAAGGACAGGTATATAAAAAATCTGGCTGATATTGATAATTATTTTCACGCTATGGCTGATTGATTAATGATAAAATGCTGATATTAAAATTATATACTATTTTGTTTAAATTAAAAAGAAACACTAAGACAATAATTTTAAATGCTGAATTTAGGCATTAAAATGGATGTTAATTTTGAGATTTTATGAATTAATTTAATATAAGATTAAATTATTTTATTTAATTTGTAATATAAATGTAAAAATAGGGACATGCACAATTAAATATCCAATATTGGTCAATACAAAAAAAATTATAATAATAAAAATCCACAAAAAAAATAAGTCTCTAAAAACAGTTGATATATAGTGATATATTTTAAAAACCTACAGAAAACAGCATAAAAGACATAAAAGTGGTCCATGTTCTTGCTTGGTCCTGGTCACAATGAACTGTGTGACAAGAGCAGCTTGTAGCTTGCGATATTTCTTTTGCAGGTTTTGAACAATATGAGGGTGTATACATAATGACAAAAATTTTAATTTTGGGGTGAACTAGCCCTTTAAGACATTACTTCTTCTAACCCTTAAAGTCATCATGAAATCAAAATGGACAATTCTTATCTTATTTTTTTTTATGGAATTTCTTTGTGGTATTAATTATAAATTATTTATCTGTGCACATCTATATTTATTTATTTTTAATTCCCTCATCATTTTAAATTCAAATATATTCAAAATAACCCCCCCTCCCTCTTACAACAACATCTCTTCTCTGATGGGCTGGACAACCTGTCACTCACATGAGATCACAACAAGAGCGAACAACAACGATCCAATCAGTTTCTGATGGAAAAATGTCCCGTCCTAATTTTTTTTCTTGTTTGAGAAGCCATTTCCCTTAGATATACTACAATAGGGAAGAAAAGACCATCGTAAAGTCTTGTCATTTGTATTTCTTGTATTTTCTATTGCTCACATATTTACATAGCCTTTATGTTTTAAGGTTCGGAAAAATATATAAATAATAAAATCCACAGATTAAATTACTATTAATGTTTGCTTAATGTCAAAAGAAATTCTTCATGTCGCACATCAATACACACGTGCATGCACCACACGCCACCCCTGAAACCACTGTTTTGTACATTCTTTTTACCTTAATCTTAGGAGACCGAGGCTGTGAATGTGGGGAGAGAGGAGAAATAGATGAAGAGGATGGGCGGATGGATGGTGAGGGCTGAGTGGAGACTACAGGTACAGAGGAGGGAGGATGTGAGGAAAGGAGTGTAGGATAATTGGAAGAAGAAGGTGGAATTTCAGGAGATGGGATGCGGTCTGAAGAAGATGGAGGAGGAGAAGGAGTGGACGGTGGTGAGGCTGGAATAGTTGGCAGAAGAGGCTGGCAGGAGGAATAAAGAGGTGGATGGAAAGAAGGAATAGGTGATGAAGGAGGAGATGGCGGGATTGGCGAGAAATGAGGAGAGGAGGGAGGAGAAGGAGAGTGGGAGGAGGGGATATTTGAGAAAATAGGAGTGGAAGAAGGAGAGGATAGCTGAGGAACAACAGAGGAAAGAAGTGGTTGCGGAAATGAGGGAGGAGGAGAAGAAGACGAAATGTATTGATAATTAGAAGGCAAAGAAGAGTCAGAAGAAGGATAAATATTGAGAGTCGCTGATGGAGGAGGAGGAGGAAGAGGGATTGGGGAATTTGGAGGAGACAGAGGAGGAGAAGGAGGAGTGTTAGTGGTTTGGAGGATAGAGGAAGAATAGGGCACCAAAGGAAGAGGAGAAGAAATAAAACATTGAGAAGGTTTGGAAGAAGACGGCGGAGAACAGTGAACACCAGAGGCAGATGATTCAATGTGTGGAGGAGAAAAGCTAGTGGAAGACAGAGTAAGGGAGGAATTAGGGGTGGGAGAGGAGGAGAAGTGGAGAGATGGAGTGATGGAGGAGGAGTCATCCTGGCAAAGAGAAGGACAAAGCTGAAACTACTGAAGTGAACTACTTTTTACAACAAGACTGACTGTCAAAATTTGACACACAACTAGTGTGACAAAGACTATTTAAAGGGGCCATATCATGGAAAACAGGACTTTCCTTGATCTTTTGAAATAGAATTAAAGTAGACTATATATTTATTTTTATTTCTAGAAGTTTAGCATGTCCAGTAATGGCAAAGCAATAAGGCTAACGCAGGATTGGTGAATCTGATGATACCACTCAGGAAACGGGCATATCTTCATAAATCTTTTTCCAACGGACCCTGACAGAAAAGCCACAACCCATAAATGATAAAAACCTATAACAAGAACTATAATCATTCTAAATCTATGAGAAAAAGGAAGTCCACACCACAACTAATGGCTCAGGTGAACGATAACATTGGAATCACTTTCAGACAGTTTTTTTAAACTGATGAACAAAGATTTTTTTGACTGCCAACCAGATTCCACTTCACTGTAAAATGTTTGGTATTAAAGTGGCAGAAAACAATAACTACAGCGCACACTTATAATATAACAGAAAGTTATCGTCTGCGGGTGTCTGGATGCTAGTTAACATTATAGTTATCTTTATAGTTATGGTTCTTGGTGTGAAGAGGCTATTAAAGTTTAGATGCAAAACCAGTCTGTTTAAGAAACACTGAAAAACGCTATACATATGAACTTCGGAGAATTATTAATATTTATTTTTTTACAAATATGTTGGATATGGCCCCTTTAATTTAGTCAAAGAACATGCAAGTAATAAGAATTGACATAAAAATACCATTGAACTTAAGATTTAAGAGTTTTTTACTCTCGTCACACAACCAGGCTATCATGCTTCTGTCACACTGCATGTTGCACCTCTTTTTTGGAAACAGCCTCCAAGGCTGATCTGCTGATTGTTTCATCATCCTCTTCCTGTATGTACAACTCCGGAAGCTCCTTCCATTTTAGCCCAGCTACTGGACTGTAAAACTCTGTTTTCTCATTCAAAATGACTGACAGCAGCTCCTCAGCCCTTTTCTCACAGATATCATGATGTTGATCAAGTTTATTTTCTGATTTGGGGCTTAAACTGATGGACATTGGCCTATCAGGTAATACATCTTGAATAGCTTTGTTTTTCGATCGATTGGCCAATCTGCATTGAAGTTCATTATGGAGTTGATTTTTTAGAAACGTCGACATAAGCTCACCATATGGATCAGGTTCGCTTATTGGCCTAGATGGGTCATAGTTTTGTTTCAAGATGTGCTCCTTTGCATACATATCTTCTAAGAGCTTTTTGCCATCAGGCTCCTTTCGTTTAGTTCTTAACAGCTGTTGATTATAGTCTGTGATCCATTTCATGGGTAAACTGAAAGTTTCTTTTACATCTAGGTCTGTTGGTTTATCTCTGTAGAGAAGTTCATGGGAAACATTTGAGGACTCTGAAGGGATTGGTCCATGGCTGAAAAAAGGGGAGGAAAGGTTTTGTGGTGGGGCAAGTGGAACAGGGGATTGGAGCCCTATGTATTGTAGGTGGCTGGGTAAGGGAGGAGCGCTGGGTGGCACTGGACTGTCACAGGAAGTGGTGGACACACCCAATGTGAGGGACAGCCATTCGCTAGTGACCGTTTGAAGGTGTGTCTTAGTGGCAGAATCAAGCCACAGGAAATGGGAGTCAGTATCGAGCTTGAGCAAGGAAGAAAGAAATCAGATATGAACTTATTGGTTCAAATAAGGGCAGACTTTGTGGGTGTGATGGTCCAAAACTGGTCCAAGACTTACCTTCTGTGCCCTATGTGTGTCTCCTTGGTGACTGGGGCTCTTGGAAGGAGAGCCCTTGATCACATCGACATAGGACATTGGGAAAATGCCCTGTTTGTTTGAGCCAGGAATCTTTCCCTCATACCAATTCTGATCCACCTTCCTTAGGAGGATCACTCGCTCCCCCTACAACAGCAAAAATGCATGCTTAAAATTAAGGCTAGGGTGAGTTAGTAAGTGTATATTTGAGAGCTTGAGAGATGGTAGGGTGTGTTATAGGTGTTTACACTTGCCTTTCTAAGAGAAAGCTCTACGTTAGTGTCAGCATTGAAGTTGTATCGCGCTATGGCTTCTCCCATATCTCGAACCTGAGCTGGAGGAGGAGGCCTGACAGGCTGCCTCCGCTCTGGAGATGCCACCTTCTGAAGGAGAGAATAAAAGATAGAAAGCAAGAGAGAATATGATTAAGTGTGTGTCAGGGTTTAGTTTAACTCAGTAGGTTATATATACACTGACCTCAACATAGGAGATGGGGAAAATCCCAATCCGACCTCTGTTTTCCCCCTCATACCAATTACTGTCGATCTGTCTGATGATGTTGACTGCATCACCTTTCTTAAAGGAAAGTTCCCTGTAAATGCACACACATGTGCAGGCAACATATGCATTACTTACATAGTAAGGATAACCTATTTATTTATACATATTTGACACCGAATCTACCTTCTGTATCAGTCAGTTAAATCTCTACTTACTGATACAACTAATAACAGAAACTTTTCTGTGGTGCACAATGACAAATACTCCTGGGTGATCACAGACAGGTGCATAGGACATACATATTTAGTAAAATTATATATATATTATATATATATATGTAACTCTGTGTTATTTGCAAGCTGTGTGGTACTTATCTTTTTTGTACAATGTATTTTCGTGACATGCAAATTTCAGACTGAAATTCATGGACCTTGAAATTCTCTAATGGTTTTATTAGCATGGATTTTCATGCAAGCTGACACTTTCATGCAATGACTGACAGCTCAGAGCTCAATTGCGATGCAGAGACCAATTTTACTTTAGTATGCAGAAGCCAGAGAGCAAAAAAATGCCACATAACAAAATGCAAAACAAAAGAAAGAACAAGTTTTGAATGGCGGGAGTAAAATGAAATGAATTTTCACAAAAAAGCTGGCACAGCCAATTTTGCAGACTCACATTCAGTGAGATGCTGTGATGTTATAGTCTCAGAGTTTTATATATATATACTCACTTGGCAGACTGAGCTTTAAAATCATAAATAGCCCTGGCAGACTGTTTCTGATGGAGGAGAGAAGACAATATAAGATAGGTCATCTGCTTAGAGGAGACCTACGAGGCAAGCAAAAAGACCATCAGCTATCCAACATATGTAGTATGCCTAAACCATATTTTCTGAGACCTTAACCAAAATAAAGGTTACAAGATCATGAGATGTATGGCATAGCCTATAGCACAATAAGGATTCAGGATTTGCTCTGATTGGTTCCCATCACCATACATTTACTCTTTAATCAATTATGTTTTCCCTGCAGGTTTCAAATCATGGTTCTAATTAAATAAAAACTAGTTCATGTAAAAATAGATATGAGGGATAGCAACATTTCTACCTCTCTTTCTGGAGTGGGTCTTCTGCTTTGTGGTGTGAGACGTCCTGTATCAGAGCCCTGATCTGTGGAAGCACAGAGAAAAGGTCAACAGAAAGAAAACACACTTGTGTAGTGTCCATGGTGGCACCACATGTATTCTACTGCAGTCAAAAGGAAAATGAGACAATTTAAAAATGTACAACATATTTATTTCCCATTTGGGGTCAAACAAAAAGTAAGGGATGATCTGGACCAACACAATATGACATAAAATAGCATGCGCTTGACATAAAAAGGGCCTAAATACTGCAATCATCACAGAACACTGTATTTAACCAAAACTTAAAATAGAAAGTGCATAAAATAGGAAACAAAAAAGCGGCTTAACAACAGTATTCCATACATCAGCAAATAAAAACAAAAACAAAACAATGATGGAAAAGGGCACAAAATCAAATTATAAAATTAAACTCAGTAAACACACCATGCATATACTAGCCAGACATGAATTGCACCATGAACTGCTAATACTTCTTTTCCACTTGTATCATTGCACATAAACAGTATGAACTGCAGGGATGAGACAGGTTTAAAGAAAAACAACACTGTTAAATTCTCCATGCATTCATAATTGCAGTTTTTGTGTTAGCATTAAAGCTAATAATTAGCTAATGTACTAAAAAGGTACAAAATATTGACTATTGTCTAATCAAATGTTTTAGAATGAGAATGCCCCTCCTCCTAAAGTAAATCACTGGCAAACGAGTTACCTAACTCACGTCAGACACAAGGTGCCATGCTGAAGAAGCATGCTGATTATGTAGAAAAGAAGTGAAAGCGTTTGCATATTTTCAGTTGGTAACATCTGAGGTAATGACGTGAGGATTCTGCAATAATGATACGGAAGGATAAAAACTAAGGATAAAGAACTAGCTGCACCTGAGTAGCAGTGCACATTAACATTATGCTGGTTGTTATTGGAGGCGTCTGCATGGTGTTGCTGCTGGTAGGAGGCACATTGGTGGGCTCCATGGTAAGGCTGGTGGACGTGGGGCGAGGAGGGTGAGCCGGACCCTCTTTGAGCCCGCAAGGAGGAGCTACGCTTGGGCACGTCTGGTAGCAACTCTTCCAGTAACCGCCGTAATATGCTATCATCTGGCATCCTTGCTGGTCCTTGTCCCTTTTCCGCTCTTATGTGGTCATAAATGTCCTGCAAAGCAGCATCTAAGGCCTCATAAATCGCAGTTTTGGATTTTGGTCGTCCGCTTCTGCAATGTCGTCGTTGGGTTGGCGGGGAGCCTCGTTTCCGGCGGAAAGGCACAGGGCTGACTAGGAAGGCCAGTTTGGAAAGGCCTGACTCACTGGGTGACCGTTGGGCTTGTGGAGATGTAACAGCAGGGTGGGATTCCTGCCGAGTCCTTTCCTGTTGTCGCTCATGTTTTAGCATGGTGGTGAAACGTGTATAGGACGCCGGACAGCGACCCTTACAGGAGCTGATGAGGTGGCGGTGTTGGTAACCTTGACTCTGACCCACACTCTGGTGCAGGTGATGGTGGCGGTGGTGATGGTGTCCATGGTGATGGTGTCCATGATGATGATGTTGCCCAGAACCGTAGAAGCTCTCCGATGAGGTGAGCGAGCAATGATCCAGGTCGCTCTCGCTACACAGTGAAGACCCTTCTATGTGGATGTCGCTCATTTCGGAGGCACAGGCGTCCTGTTCACTATCCGAGTAGTCTTGATGCTGCCTCTGGTTCTTCCCATGGATTGGCACCAGGCTATTGCTATCTGGTCCCGGTCTTTGCTGTCCCTCTGGGGGACTTCGAGCCCTTACTGGAGGATCTTCCTCCTCCAAAAGTGATTCAACAGAAAAGCGTCGTTTGGGACAGCTGCTGGCCCTCGAGGACCCTGGTGTGGTGGTGCCCGAAGGGGCATTTTCGTCACCAAGGTCTGGCATGGACTTTGATTTCTGGATCAGCTGTTCATATTCCGATATACGGTTTGGGACCATGTGTTGTGGCACCTCATGACCAAAAGGTGCCCAACCGTGGAGGCTGTGCCTCTGTTGTTGCTGTAGTCGTTCCAACTCGAGGATTCGTGCACGTACAGAACGAATCACCTCTGACGGCAACAGTTGCTCACGGTCTATGTGGTGCATCTTCTTGTAGAGCTGAAGGAAACCTGGATCATCATGTGCCATCTTACGCCGGTGATGTCGGCGCCCCCTAGGAGATGAGGTAAGACTTTTTACTTGAGGCTTCTGTGGAGCGTCTTCATCGAGCAACGAACCAGCACTTTCCGAGCGAGTGGTAGTCACAGAAGTGGATGCTCTCCCGTCACTACTAGCACCATGTCCATCAGACAACAAGTCATCACAGCTCCGTGATTTGAGCCGTGGTGATGTAGGGGTCATGGCAGATTCATCATCAATGCTACTCCAAGTCTCTGCAGTTTCATGTCGGCCTGTCTGCCAACCGTTCTTGAAGCAGATGGAGCGCTTGGAGCCACGCCAGGTTGGTGTGGAGATAGTGAGGGAGTCTGAGGAGAGATGAGAGGAAGGATGCTCCATACCTGGAGAGCTCATACAGGAGGAGAGTGACTCACTAGCGTCTCCAGCTGTGAATTAAAATAACATCCAACGCAGCATGACAAAGAGGAGACAGGAAAGCTGGTTAGTTAGTTAGCTCAGCAGACAGAGATTGATAAAGCGAGAGAAAATAAGGTATCGGTGAGAAAATGTCAGTATAGTTATATTAGAAAGAGGACAACACGCAGTCTCACGTAATTATGATCTTCTACAAAGATTCAAACATTTTACAGACAAGGTCTTTCTAACCACAAATGTGACCATCTAATGACAGAACAAGAGAAAGGAGTATTTTCGGATTTTTGACATAAATCAAACAAAAAAAACATTAGGAATTTGTTTATAAATTATTCAACCAAGAAATTGTAATAGAACAAATCCATCAAACAGTTATTCTGTCGAAAAAAATATGCAATAACTTAATATCCCTTGAGCCTTCAATTATTGCAATATTATTCCGGCAGAATAACGGGGTATAATTCATTTTCAGCATTCCGCTCTGTCTCGTGCACAGTCGAGAGCACAAGCCTTTCAAAGTAGACTCCTTTGACCGTGTGTGTGGAAAGACACTAAAGAATCTAGTGACTTTGTTTTTAAGTGCTCAAGTCACTTGCATATGTGCTGTTGTACACGCACTGTCCGCACGGTCACACAAATTAGGACAGTGTGTGCAGACATCAGCAGACCATCCTCATGATGATAATTACGTCACACGGACAGTGCGCGGACCGTCGCATGACGTAGACGGCTGAAGTATACTTTGGGCTTAAGCCATTGATGCATGATCAACAAGATTCGATCAGTCTAACACCTTCTATTCGCATGTGTAGTTGTGTGAGTGTGTCGGAAATTACCTTTGGCTCTGGATGGTGAGGAAGGGGATGAACGTATGGTGGGCTTCTTCAATGTCTGTGCTTTATGGGAATCCAGAGGGCGGGAAGATACTTGACTGGCATTCTGCTCACTTCCTGTGTTGGCTTGAGTGACAGATGGTTCTGACTTTCGCCTTTTCCTGTAGTCACTTGCAGAACTAAAATTCAAAGATCAAAAATTACAATAAACTTGTTACATATTATATATGTAAACAAGATTACAGAGAAATAATTTATTCGTATGCCTAAAAAAAAATCATAATTAAGGGAATAACTGTGTAATTGTAATAATTCTCTAAAAACAGTGCATAAACCAAACGAATAAACTGTTTATGCTATTTTGAAAAATTTAACACCACCCAGAATTAGTCACCAAGTGGACAACATACTCTGGTACAAATATTGACGATGACAGTCTGATTACAGGGTTTTCTATGCATTAAACAGTTCTAGAAAAGGGTTCTTATATCATGTACTCTATAGATGCCATATGAACAACAGCATGTGTCACTGAGCCAGAGATAATCTGAGTGCAGTAGGAGGTATAAAGAACGCTTAATAATCCAATGCACACACCATTATTGCATGTCACATTCATATATACTGTACACACTAAGTGACTCAAAATAAGAGTGGCAGAGCTTTTAAAACATGAAGAACAAATAAAATTAGACAGAGGATGCTCAATTTCTATCCTCCAATGGATATCCAATAAGCTTCTCTCAGCGAAATGAAAGAACCTGAGTGAGAAAATAAGATATATGAATGAAAGGGGAGCTTACCTTGAAGGTCCATCAGGCTGTTCGGAAGGCGAGAGATAGAGGGATGACTAAAAGAGAGCAGACAATAAAAGGGAAGAGTGAGATCCATGGGAACAAAGAAGTGTAACGCACCCGTCCTGTGCCTCGCTCACAACCTTCCCCCCGCATGCGCAAAGAAAACGAAGACTGACAAGGGTTCCACATCTCTCTATCCCACCTTGAAGGACTGTGAAAATGAACTGTGACCTCCTGTAAGAATAAAAAAAGGGGACAGGGCCCCACAGAAACCAGAGCCCAACAAAAGCCAGCAAACAAAGCAGTACAGATCTAGAGAGGCTGCACGTGGCACCAGGTCACAAGAAGCCCAGTCTATTATGTTATCCAAGATCGCCACGCCTCCTTTCCTTTGACACAGCCTGGGGTGAATTACACCAAATCTGAGCACAATACAGCAGTCTCTGCTGTTCATTCTGGCTTATCCATGTGACTTGGATCAGAGGAAAGAAAGGAAAGCAATTAATAACACAGCTTTTTTAATACACCAATGCTGATCCAAGCCAGATAGGAAAATAAATAAAAAGCCAAACCAAAGGCACATTCTGCATTTCGTTATTACTTGTGAGCATGTGACTCGTCTCAAACAACATATTTTGAAAGAAAGAAAGAAAGAAAGAAAGAAAAACCTTACAACACAAACATTCTTTCATGCACATGAACACATTCATTCATCAGAGGAAATTCTAAGAAGACCCTGCAAATTTCCAAAGAAATGATGGGTAGTTCACCCAAAAATGAAAGTTATGTCATCATTTACTCACCCTCATGTTGTTCTAAACCTGTGATTTACTTTCTTCTGTGGAATATAAATTAAGATACTTTGAGAACTATTGTTCATACAATGGCAGTCAATCATCACCAAAACTGTTTGGTTACCAACATTTTTCTAAATCGTTCTAAATCTTCTTTTTGGGTGAACTATCCCTTTAAGACTAAAAACTTAAAACTGGGGGAAGAGGAAGTCTGACAGCAAGTAACTAAATAATACAAAAGGACATTTTAATAAAAAAAGTTATGAAAAAGCATTTTAAACCACAAAATGCATAGGCCTATGTGAGTGTTCAATTTTCAGCATATTTTCTCATATTTTTCAGTAGTGTTTTCATCTGAGAATGCCTCTAATTATTTCACATTTAATTTTACATTTCTTTTATTTGTATAGTTTGCATAAGAATTCACATATGTGGGTCAAAGTGATTTTCATTTACCATCTGGAAAATAAATGATGGGGCAGGAGGAAAAGTGAAAGGAAATGAGAAAGATGACGAGATAATAGATGACATAGTGAAAAGCAGAACAGCAAATTGTAAGTCGAGCAAAGAAACAAGCAAAGGAAGGATGGATGGATGGACAGGAAGGTAGATTTACCTGTGCCACAGCATGTGTGGAGTAGTCAGGATTATAATCCAACCTCTTTTTAGGAGGCTGGATACCCCGCCACCCGAACGAACGAACAGCACAGAGGTGAAGAGGTGAAGATGAGGTGGAGAAGCAGGTGCATCATGGGAAAAAGACACATGTGGAGAGAGTGAGAACGTTAGGACATGGAGAAACAGAGATCACACAAAACACGTAAACAAACAAAGGGTGAATATTAGTGTTTTTCTTTCGAAAATCAACTACAGTGCCCACACATGCTTCACCTACAGTACCTTACACACACTGACGATTGTGTGTATATATATATATATATATATATATATATATATATAATACACACAATGATGAAACTACAAAAGGCTTCACACATATTTTGCTTGTTTACACATGGTGGCAGCAAACTCAACCAGTAAACAAGCCAGAAAGTGTGTTCTAGAAGCTGGAGGAACTGCGCATAATATCTCATCTATGAACATACAGTGGCCTCCAAAATATATGGACACTTGAGCCACACAATACAAATGTTTATGCATTTCATTGTATTATATAAAATATAATAAGGATAATACCTAATGACATTATTTTTGTAATGGCATTTGCAACTAGTGGATGTGCACTACTATAATACTTAAACAAAATGTGGTTACATCCTATAGTGCATGCTCAAGTATATTAGACAACGCCAGGTTTTGAGTGTCTGAATACTTTTTACAATTTTGTACAGTTTATATGTGACCCTGGTCTTAAATCGCATGGGTATATTTGTGGCAATAGCCAACAAAACACTGTATGGGTCAAAATTATCGATTTTTCTTTTATGCCAAAAATCATTAGGTTATTAAGTAAAGATCATGATCCATGAAGATATTTAGTAAATTTCCTACCCTACCTTAAATATATCAAAATTTTATTTTTGTAAGTGGATGCAGCACAATCGGCAACAGAAATAGAAACTTTAAAGGCGATTTTCTCAGTATTTAGATTTTTTTCAACCCTCTGATTCTCGATTTCAAATAGTTGTATCTCTGCCAAATATTGTCCATCAATGGAAAGCTTATTTATTCAGTTTTCATGTGATGTATAAATCTCAATTTTAAAAAATGAACACATAAGACTGCTTTTGTGGTCCAGGGTCACATTGTTTTAGCATTTAGAACTTCTTGATGTAATATTGTTCAGTTTGAAAAGTGCAAAGTTTGTATGTGGATTAAGTGTCCAAATCCTGTTTAGGGGCATCTGTCCATCTTTCTCATGAAAAGAGTTAGACATGTCAAGAGTGTTTTCTGCACAGGTTCTGCAGCTATAAGAGCTGTAAGCTGTGTAATAAGAGCAGGTGTGTGATACAGCGAACAGAGCTAAAGCAAAAACACAGTGTTTCACACTAAAAGTTAAAAGTGATTCAAAACTAATCAAATTCCTCTTAAAACAACACTGTACCCCAAATAGAGCACAACTTTCGGTGAGTGTTTTGAGAACAGAGCGTGACTATTTTCTTGTCTTGGGACACTAGCCTTGTGGTTTAACATCAGACATATGACGTCTGACCTGCTGCCTCTAGCATGTTATTGTGCTAATTGTTATCGTGGTGATGTTAAATGCCATTTTACTGTTTTCAGTGTGCAAACACAGATTCCTTGGTCAAATAAGTGTTTTTAAAGCCACAATTCAGAACTTTAACTACAACACACACACACACACACACACACACACACACACGCTTGTCATGACACAACAGCATTTGTGCCGGATTAAAGCCTACAGTAGCATGCCAACCTGCCACATTCAACTTACCGGCCGTCCAAACTCCAACTCGGAAAAGAATTTAAACCAAGGCTCGTTCTCTAAATCTATGTCATCTGGGTTTAAATCAAACGTCTGGAGCAAGAAGCAACGTGGAAGAATAGAGGTAAACAGAGAGGAAAACAATGAGAGGAAAAGAGATGCAATCAGCATTAGGACCAAAATATGCTGCAAGGCATGGTGGGTAAAGAACAGAAGAGGATGATGTTGTGGGTCATCAACACATTTTCTTTCACACACAAAATATGCAACATCAAATAAATAACAATACTTAGAATGTAAACGTATAGTCCACCACAAAAAAGAAAATTCAGTCATCATTTACTTTCATGTCATTCTGTATGACTTTCTTCTGTGCAACACAAAATAATATATTTTGATGAATGTTGATAACCAAACAGTTTTGGTTCCCATCGACTTCCACTGTATGGACAAAAAAAATGAATGGAAGTCAATGGGAACCGAAAGTGTTTTGTTGTCAACCTTGCACAAAAGAAAGCAAGTAATTTGGAACGACATTAGTAAATGATGACAGAATTATCATTATCGGTTGGAATTGTGCCTCTCAGTTTTGTCCAGAAGGTGGAGACGTTATGCTTTTTCCTCTCGTCTCTCTCTCTAAAGTCTTTTTCTCTCATCCTCGAGCTATGTCAGAACATGCTGAGAAAGCTGCCCACTCATTTTGCCACCTGGGACATCTCCCACTGCCACATCCACAGCATTTGTGCTGAGGGCAGTGCTGTGATTCAACCTCCTGACATTTCTATCGCATTGTTCCCTGTGAACCGAGCCGCTGGCTACAACTGCGTCAGTTTGTCTGACACCCTTCCAGCTTTTTACATCTGCAATGCAAAACAAAAGTTCAACTGCTCTCAAAGGAGACATAAAACAACTGAGGAAAATTCTGAGCCATTTGTTTGTGCTTTTTGTTTTTTGGACAAATACAGTAGAAAGAAAGAGACATTATTAAGGGACGAATGGGATTAGGGTATGCTGTATTGCTGGCAAAATTTAAATCTGCATCGTGAATACCACGACTTAATGTTAACCACAGCACTATAGCTCCAAATGATTGCTTTTAGTGCAAACCTTTACCAATACTTTACCTACAACATGAACTAATACACAAAGCAAAGGAAAGCTTGCTACAGCACCACATTGCTCATGATAAGCAAACGCATAACTGATGGTCTAATGTTTGGTAAAAAATTAACATAATAAAAATAAAAAAACACCCTTAACACATGTCCGATCATCTGGCTGGAAACCTGCAGTTTGACATTGTACTAAACAGCCTGTGAGCGAAAACTTTATAAAGGTGAATTCAAGCACAAACAATGAAAAAAACAATGAAATTAAGATTTTCCTAAAATTTAGCTTGTTGATTTTTTTTTAAACGTTTTTGAAATAAGTTTTTTTTATGCTCACCAAGGCTGTATTTATTTGAGAATTTTTTTATAATAAATAAAATAACTGGTATCTATTTTAATATATTTAAAAATGTAATTTTGGCAAAGAATAGGAAATACAATTTAAAAAATATATAATAAAACAATGTATGATCTTTTATTAAATTTTAAAATTATAAAACAAATTCAACATAGAAATTAAAGGAAAAGTTAACTGAAAACTATATTGTCCCAAATGATTAGTTCACTCACTTATACTCCAATCTAAATATTTATTTAATTTATTTCAAACAACATGTTGTAGAAAAGTTTTAGGATGTCAATTTTACACACTTAACAAAAAAGATGACAAAAAAGCACCATAAAAGCATCATAAAAGTGGTCCATATGATGTGTGCACTATATTTCAGTTTGAGGTTATGATAACAGACCACAATTGTTTCCGTTATTCACTGAAATATGGCATCAGTAACACACATGTGAGAACTAGTGACATCCCCATAAAACCTTATGGGACGCATCTTTAAATGTCATATTTGAATGTGCGTGTTTGTGTTCCACAGAAAAAAGAAAGTCATACAGGTCTGGAATGACATGGTGAGTAAATAATGACAAAATATTAATCTTCTTTAAAACTTTCTACAGTTTCTGGGACACAAATTTGGCTTTACGCAGAGCTAAAAAAGATTTTCAAATGGCAAGTCTCTGCTGACAGAGCAATTTAATCCAGGACAAGGCCTAATCTGTGTATGAGACTGACCCTGTATATTTGATTTTGTGATTTTGTGATTGAATTTCCTTTAGACCTTTAAAAACATGAGTCCATGTTATGTGGGGATTTTTATGTCAGTTTAAATTAAATGAATGAACAACAGTCACTTAATACAATGATTTAAATAAGTATGGTCACTCACAGGCCTTTCTTGCTCGAGGATGGAGGATTTTCCAGGCTCATACTCAAAGATGCTCCGTGGTTCCGCCCGATATTTACGCGTGTCCACTTTACGATCTGGAGGACCCCACTCATTTCTGCAGATAAACAATGACAATAAGAACCAATCAGAGTGGTCGGGCACCTTTAAAACGGAGCTCATTGCATGAGTTTGGGTGTCTTACGGGTCGTGTGAATACTCTCTCTCTCTGTCCATGTCCCGCGAGCGGAGCTGAAGGAGTGAAGGCATGGGAGGGGGTGGCGGGGGCACAGGTGACTGTGAGAGCTCCCGGTGGGTTGCACCGTCTGGCGTGTCTGAGGTATTTCTAGAGAGAGGCCGGTACGTGTGTGTTCGAGGGGGTGGGTGTGCATGGACAGGAGGGTAGTTGTCTAAGAAAGAGGCATGAATATGACAGTAATATGACAGATCAACAAAACAAATGTATAGTGGCTACATTAGAGCAAAACATAAAATTAATGTACACTACTATTCAAAAGTTTGGGGACAGATTTTTTTTAATGTTTTTAAAAGAAGTCTCTTATGCCAACACAAGTTACATGATCTGACTACATAGATATGACTACAATTCAAAATACCTATTTTCTATTTTAATATATTTCAAAATGTAATTTATTCCTGTGATGGTAACCACTACTCCAGTCACATGACCCTGAAGAAACAATTTTAATATAATGATTTGGTGCTCAAGAAACATTACTTATTATCAATGTTGAAAAAAGTTGTGCTGCTTAATATTTTGTGAAATCTGCAATACATTTTTTTCAGGATTCTTTGATGAATTGAAAGTTCAAAATAATAGCTTTTTAGAAAAAAAAAAAAAAAAATAGATATATAATATTATAAAATAATATATTTATTGTTCACAATTTAAGACAAACAATACAGTAATTTGACACTTTCTAGATGTCAACTCTTTATTCTATTTTTAACACGATTGTAACTCAAGTTGAATGTACATTTTTGTTAATGTGCTGGATACTGTATATGCATATAGAAAAATAATTACATCTAAATAGTTATATTGTACAATTTAATACCATAAAAAAAATAAAAAAAAACTTCTTATATGCACCTAGAAACACAGACAGATGATTCCGACTTTTATCACACCATTACACATTGTTAGATTTTAAGCAAGCAGATGGATGTTTTCAGATCTTACCATTGTTTATGACAGTATATGTTGCATTGTATGTGTCTGCATAGTCATCGTCTGTTAAAACAGAATTACACAGTTAAGCAAAAAAAAAAAAAGTCTAAAAATACAGCATGTGTTTGTCAGTTTTAATGAATACTCCAGCATATATGTTCTATTTTCCTCCCACTCACTCCATCATACACACCTGCTTTATGAACCATGTGAATCTGTTTGAACATGGTCTTGTACCAGTCCTTGGGTCTGTCCACAGTCTAATAAAGAAGCACACACATACACACACAGAAACAAGCAGCCTTGTCAGTTTGTTGGTTAAGCGCACAAAAAGCTAACAGCATTTGTCATTACCTGACAACCAACAAAATCACCAGAGCACAGAGAGAGAAACAGACAGGGAGTATCATAGTAACCTGCCAGCAAAGAGCCAGGAATGTTCTCTTCTGCTCACAAACACACACATTCACAGACAGTGTGAACTGCTGAGAGCTCAAAAGCATTCCTCTAACCACAATAAGAGGATCAAATGGCAAAACAACTCAGACACAAATCAAGAAAAATGCCCTCAAAACAGATCAAAACAGCTAATCGTTGTTTTGAACTGATCATTAGTGACAGTCAACAGATGTCATACTGTTTAAACTCTCAATGAAATCAAAATGGACAATTTTTATTTTTGATGGAATATTGCAGTATTTATTACAAATGATTTATCCATGCAGGTCTTTATTTTTTTCTTTCTTTCTTTCTTTGAAATTCTTGTGCCTTCATAATCTGTAATCAAAATAAGATCTCTCTCTTGCAGCAACATCTCTTCTCTTCTCTGATGATTTGTTTACTGGCATGGTAGGGGCAACCTACTCACATAAGATTATAGCAACTGGAAACGACAATGATCCAATGATCCTATCAATTCCTGATGGACAAAATCAGGTCCCGCTCTAAATTTTTTCTTGTTCAAGAAGACGTTTCACTCGGATATATGTTACAATAGGGAAGAAAAGACTATTGCAACTTCCGTTTCATGCGATTTGAAAAAGAGGATGAGTGTTTGTTTTTGTTCTCTTACTAACCTGGGGATCGTTTCCCAAAACGATAGTTGCTACCTAAGTTAATTTCCCATTGCCAACCAACTAAGTTGCTAACAGGTTATAGGTTAGCTGTGATATTGCAACAAATAATAAAAGATTATTTTTTGTACTAACCAACCACAACCGTGACAAGAACATTCTGTTGATTATTGGTGGAAAGCGCTGTGTACTCTAAACTGGTTCAAAAACCTGTTTTATAACACTAAATTTATATAAACAGTTCAATGAACACAATTAATATGGAGTAACTTACATTTTAGAAAATATTGGCAGTTACTTTGTGTATTTTGCCAACAAAAATAGTACCAAACAAATTCCAAACAGACTCAACCACTGGCATCTCAGAGCAACAGTTGCTTCTCTCTTGAACGAATCAGTGTTTTGAATGAATTGGTTCAATAAATGGTTCACTGACTCGCTCCTCAAGAGAGTTCTGATCATATCACATGCTGCAGTTCATTGTGAACATTATTGATCTACTTGCAGAAGTCACATTTATTAACAATATAATCAAAACAACAAACACGCAGGAGCACAAGCGAATCAGAGAAACTCAAGAGAACAGCAACCAACATAACATAGACGAGAACAGACAAATATCAAATATCAACTAAAACTGAGGGCTATTTATACACAGATTAAGGCTATTTTCACCTGTCAGTTCAAATCTGATTATTTGTGTATCTGATTGGAATCTGATATCAATTATTGACTGTCCACACTGTGTATCGCAACTGTTCAGATCTGATTTGCTTCATTTATCTGAACTGGTTTCTATGGCAATGATGTTGCGTTGGTAGGTATAAGGCAAAAACAACAACAGCAATGTGGAGGCTTTTGCAATCCAGATGTTGTCTTATTTACAACATGACAATATGTAGCCGCCACACTGGACCAGTACGTCTTCAAAGGCAGCAGCAGAAACATAGGAGGCTGGTATGCACAGCTTTATTCTGTGCTGTCGTCTCTGCCTTTATTGAAATGTAATTTTCTGCTTGACCAGCTCAACAACAAAACCTTGTTTTATAGTGACTTTCAGCATGTTTCCTATACTGAAACAACGCCTGATATGTTTACATTTTACGTGATGTGAGAAAGTGACATAAACAATGCAAAATTTGACTGGAGTGGTCAGACTGAAATGGATTTACAGAAATGCAATTTGAATTGGATTTCGAACCACAAATGAATGTGTAGCTCAAAAAAGATTTGTAAAAATCACATTTCAGGATTTTTTTGCCGTTCACCCTGGCTAAATATGATCGGATTCCAATCGGATATGCACACAAATCAGATTTGAACTGACATTCTGAACGAGGCTTAAGTGACCAGAAGGAACAGGTGAGGTGACTCAATTAATCATTTTTGTCAGTTCCCTTAAAACTGTACTCACCGTACGGATGGCGATGGGAATGCCTGACTCATCCACTGGTCCAATGCCTTCGTAATGGGGCGCTTTTATCACAGACACTTTCTTCTCTTCCTCTGAGAAACGAGCGATAGGTACAGAGCTACTGACCACTGTCTGACCAGAGACAACAGTCTCTCTCTTCACCGTCTCTGAACCTTCTGAGAGAGAGAGAGAGAGAGAAAGAAAGAGAGAGAGAGAGAGAGAGAGAGAGAGAGAGAGAGAGAGAGAGAGAGAGAGAGAGAGAGAGAGGTTTGGATACAGCTTAGAACTGCTGTGCAATTTTTTCTGTCATTGACAATTGTTTCTTGTCAAATTGTATATGACCCCATGAGATTCTGGGTAACAGCAAATGCAGACAGTGCAACAACCCATCAACCTTTTTAACGGAACAGCTCTCCCTCTCTGACACTCTCTCACACACACACATCATTGATTGCTGTGCTGCTATTGGCTCTTCATTAGACTGCTTCCATAGAGACGGTCACAGTGCAGGACTCAAAATGTGTTACTGTCAGGACTTTGTCGGAGGCAATTCATCGTAAAGGCAATTAATTGGTTGTCCATGAGCATGTCACACTTAGTGAACAATGAATGCCTTCGGCAAAATACATTTAGAATATTCCCCAAAAATGTGTCTCAGATGGCAAAATCATGGCACAGTGTCCGCCCCCCCCCCCCCAAAAAAAAAAAAACACCACACTATAGTGACAGAAATTGGGAATAGAAACTAAATGGCGTGTTTGAGCTTGACAGTCACGGTCAAATCTAATCTAATTGAGCAGGAACACTGACATGGCACAAGCTCTCACTCTGACTAAGCACCCTGAACTATGAAATTTGTATGATACAGCATAAATGAGACAGCTACATTTATTCCTTCACATCTATAAGTTTGCAGTAGCAAAAAGGCAATGACGTGAGGAAATACTACAGCAAACTTTTTGTCAGCATCTTTCTTTAAACTACTACAACAATTGTATGAATTTGCCATCCTAAGCAAATCCCCTCCAAAGAGTCAGAGCTTTTCCTCTGCTCAGTTTCCCTTTGTTCAGGTATTGATTGCTTCGGTCTGGTCTAATGGATGCAAATGCATCATATCCTGAGGACTGGATTGCACCGTTTACTGCCAAAACCGGCATCCACTAACAAGAACTGTGCATTACAAATCCATTATTTTAGAATGCCAAAACTAGGAATCAATCAATAAAAGGACTAAAAGACCATTGAGGAAAGCTTAAAAGTTTAGCGGTGTCTGAATATGCCTTTTTCAATACTACATAGCATTCTGAAAAATAAAATGAATACAGTGTTTGAAAAATAGTAGGTAAAAAGTACCCAGATGACCTACTGCTACTGCCAACAAGTACACATTCAATTGTCACTTTACTATCATATGAAGCCACGGTAGAGGAGTTGTGTATAGTGCAATAGTTTCTGAAATTAAAAACTCCATTCATTTTCTCCATATGGAAAATGTGTTTTAATGATAATTTGATAAAATGATAAACATTTAAAGACAGACCTACTGTGAGTTCTGACTGAGGTTGTTAATCAATGGTAGATGCTTTTGTTGAAGCCATCCATTCACATTACTTCAACTTATTTCTCAAATAACAGTTGAATTTGTAGCAAAAAACTATATTACCCATGATGCTGTACATAAAATTCCACCAATCATAGAGTCATAATGAGCAAATAGCAAAGGAGCTTGCAGGGAATGCCCTCTCTCATGAAGAACCACAAATTATGTAATCGAGTTAGTCTTGCTATGCCGTCAAATACTTATTTGTATATGAATATATTGTATATATATGCAAACTTAATATATGTTGTTTGTATAGATATTATCAACAACTTTAAATTAATAGTTTTATATTTATATGTTGTTTTTCATTTGACTATGTCATTCGCATTTCTTTATGGGATAGTAGTTCTTTCCCACACTAAAGCCGTTTACTACACAGTCTTGAACCTTGTTGTGATTCACCTCATAGCTGGTTGGCTTGGTTTATATCTTCTAACACTTTAACAAGCCGTTCTTAAAAATCCTTATAGGAAAATTAATTAAAAAATACTTGGAACCAATGCTACTAAAAAAGTGGGCAGGCACTAATGTACTATATGGCAGTGAGTAGCAAGCGATGCAACTGTTGCCGGTTGGTCACATAACATTGACAACATGGCAAACGCAGTACATCCAAGCTTAATACCACCGATATTCACACTACAGGTGAATCTCGAAAAATATGAATATCGTGCAAAGGTTCATGTATTTTAGAAATTCTAATTAAAAGGTGAAACTAAGATATTTAGTATATACAACTACACTCACCTAAAGGATTATTAGGAACACCATACTAATACTGTGTTTGACCCCCTTTTGCCTTCAGAACTGCCTTAATTCTACGTGGCATTGATTCAACAAGGTGCTGAAAGCCTTCTTTAGAAATGTTGGCCCATATTGATAGGATAGCATCTTGCAGTTGATGGATGTGGGATGCACATCCAGGGCACGAAGCTCCTGTTCCACCACATCCCAAAGATGCTCTATTGGGTTGAGATCTGGTGATTGTGGGGGCCATTTTAGTACAGTGAACTCATTGTCATGTTCAAGAAACCAATTTGAAATGATTCGAGCTTTGTGACATGGTGCATTATCCTGCTGGAAGTAGCCATCAGAGGATGGGTACATGGTGGTCATCAAGGGATGGACATGGTCAGAAACAATGCTCAGGTAGACGGTGGCATTTAAACGATGCCCAATTGGCACTAAGGGGCCTAAAGTGTACCAAGAAAACATCCCCCACACCATTACACCACCACCACCAGCCTGCACAGTGGTAACAAGGCATGGTGGATCCATGTTCTCATTCTGTTTACACCAAATTCTGACTCTACCATCTAAATGTCTCAACCGAAACCGAGACTCATCAGACCAGGCAACATTTTTTCCAGTCTTCAACTGTCCAATTTTGGTGAGCTCTTGCAAATTGTAGCCTCTTTTTCCTATTTGTAGAGGAGATGAGTGGTACCCGGTGGGGTCTTCTGCTGTTGTAGCCCATCCGCCTCAAGGTTGTGCGTGTTGTGGCTTCACAAATGCTTTGCTGCATACGTCGGTTGTAACGAGTGGTTATTTCAGTCAAAGTTGCTCTTCTATCAGCTTGAATCAGTTGGCCCATTCTCCTCTGACCTCTAGCATCAACAAGGCATTTTCGCCCACAGGACTGCCACATACTGGATGTTTTTCATTTTCACACCATTCTTTGTAAACCCTAGAAATGGTTGTGCGTGAAAATCCCAGTAACTGAGCAGATTGTGAAATACTCAGACCGGCCCGTCTGGCACCAACAAACATGCCACGCTCAAAATTGCTTAAATCACCTTTCTTTCCCATTCTGACATTCAGTTTTGAGTTTGATGAAAGAGATTGTCTTGACCTAGGACCACACCCCTAAATGCATTGAAGCAACTGCCATGTGATTGGTTGATTAGATAATTGCATTAATGAGAAATTGAACAGGTGTTCCTAATAATACTTTAGATGAGTGTATACATATGCATGATTATAATTTTCAGAGGGCCGACATGTATTTAAAATCCCTTTTTTTTATTAATTTCATGTAATATTCTAATTTTCTGAGATTTTGAATTTGTTGTTTTCATAAGCTGTAAGCCATTATCACCAAAATTATAAATACAGAGTTTCACCAGTGTATGCAACATACTTTTTAATGGCCACAAAGTAAGTTTCACACAAAAAATAGTACCTGCTAGACTATGTAATTTCAGACACAGTTGTTTTTAAATTCAGATTTTGTTTGATGCAGATAGTCTCTCTTTTTATGTTTTTGTTTTTACATCACATAAAAAAACTTGTTTTACATGTGCTTCAGACATCCTATTCCAGTCTAAGTGGACGGTTCTTCCCTAAATAAGCAACATTATGCCGATAGTCAAAACTCTGCCCTGCGATACTAGTCGAAGGTACACTCACCTGAACTACGACCCTGCTGAATCTTTACCAGGCCTGGACTAAGGGATGGGGGTGGAGGGGGGTACACAGGCGGAGAGAAGGGCCTCTGAGACTGAGATCTTCCATTCACTGACATCTGACACTGGGGAACAGAAGAGATGGAATTGTGGGTAATGTCATTTATAGAGTCACTTTAAGTCAAAGTATGAGTGGGTGAAAGCTATGAGACAATGAGAAAAATGAGAAATGCAAGACATTAGAGTACACATCAAAAGACAAATATTAAAATATTACAGATACTGTATAGCAAATGTATATAAGAGATGTCATTAATGGGGAAAATGCTGTTACAAAAAAGACAAAGGTTGTGATCGGATGCTGGTGCTTCTGTAGTAACATGAGAGAAATTATGGACGACAAATATAGAGGTAACTGAAAAACTGTTAGACCACATGACAACAAACATACATTAAAATAACCTTTAGTAGATAATGAATGCAGGACAATTTATGTAAGAAAGAGTGTTAACAACACTGGAATATAGCTCCATTATACAATCATAATCCATTGATGTTCGACAGTGACAATATAAAGACGAGAATTATGTTAATCAAACAAACGTAATGAAAGGTCACATGGAGAATCAGAGGTCATCATAGGAACCTTAAAGTCAACATGAAATTTAAATGTACTTAATACACATTCCTGGACAATTAATCAGTGCACATTACTCCAAAGAAAAAGTTTGTAATCTTTAATACAAATGTAATATTTTATATTGTAATATTTCACATTAAATAAATGCAAATTAGAATATAAGAATCTTCCATTAAAAAACAACAAAATATTCTTAGTATGCATTTATATAAAAAAAATAATATTTACAGCAGTAATAGGTTTTTGTTCATATTAATAAAAAATTTCATTCTACCATGTACTCCCACTTTTCAATTCCCGATGGATAAAATCCATCCTACAGTTATTACATTCTGTTTCAATTTAAAACATGTCACATTATGCATGCATGTTGACTTTAAATGGGAAACAACATACACAGCACACAATGAAAAACTGAATACATAGAACAGAGTGAAAAAAGACAGCCGCCTGCTGTAAGCTGACACATAAAGCATGTCAAAGTTAGACATAAAATAGTGCTGAACGACTAGTGAGGACATACAAACACGAGTAGATTCAAACAAACGTGACAGCAGACTGAGGTGAGGTGCGCCAGTCGTGCGTGATAGTTACGTTAGTGCCTGTGGCAGCTGACGGGGCGGTAGGAAGCTCGTCAGGGGCATTGGAGGCGTGGCTGAGGGTGGGGGAAGGGGTAGGTGTGGCCGCGGGGGAGGAGTCCATGCCGCAGATCTGCAGCTCCTCCAACCCGACCGTGGATGATGAATAATGACTCAGCGCAGACACGGTTACCGGTGACGCAGCAGGTGAGGCCGACATTAGCCCAGAACGTTCCAGAGGGGTGTAGGGTGTTGGCGAGAGGGCTTTGGGCAATAGTCCCGACAGGAAGTCGGGGGAATCCTGACTCGCCCGGCTATACGGTGACCGACAAGCTGATGGGTCTGGGGAGGGGGGTCCAGAAGAGAGCGTTCCAGTGCCCCTTCTTACAGGGGAAAACTCACGCTGATGGAGGTGGGTGGGAATAAAAGGGAAGGAAGACAAGAAATTAACGTGAACACAAAACACAGCCAGTGAGCAAGAAGTGATTGAAGCAAATTAACCATGTTGAGTGAAGAAGAACAGGTCATTCTGTGGGAAGAAATAAAAGGTTGGCTGGAAACATGAAACAAAATGAGTAATTAGCAGAAACACACGCTCTTTCATCATGCCGTCTGTGTTTGTTCACTCTAACCCAACAGAAAAGGGTCAATGGGTGCTGTTTACACAGTAAGAGATACACTACTGGTCAAAAGTTTGGAATAATGAAGCTTTTTTTTTATGTTTCTTTTAAATTGTAATAATATTTCACAACATTACTGTTTTACTATATATTTTTAATCAAATAAATGCAGCTTTGGATAACGTAAACGACTTCTTTCAAAAACATTACAAAATATATAAATTATTACAAACCTTTGACTGGCACAGTAAGTGTACATTATCACTGTAAATGAATGACAGTAATACCACCAAATTGCCGGCTGGTCTTGGTGGTACAACAGGGGGTTGCATGGGGTCAGCGAGGTCCAATGCGTTAGTCCTGGCTTCAGTCTCAGGCCCTGATTGGGTCTCTGCTTGGGGTTCTGGACTGCGGGGAGCTAACTGGATGGAGAGAGAGGCTACATGCATTTCAGAAGTGGCAGTGGGGTCTTGAGGTGGGGGAGCAGATGTACCTTTGGGCTTAGTTTTAGACTTAGGGTCAGTTTTAATCATATTCATCTTGTTAGGTGCTGCATTTAGATGGTCAGTGGTGAATTTCGAAGAGGACAATTTGCTCCCAAGAACCCGAGTGATAAAACTGTTAGCATTAGCCTGTTGGGACAAGGGCGGCTCCTCGAGGGGGGCTCCAGAGGTGCTCGTGTAGGTTCGGGTGGTCTTAGAGTTTGAAAATGAGGATGTGGCGTTAGATTGGATAGTGTAAGAGCCTGTGGAAATTACATCATCATTCTGTGGGGGAGAGAGAAAGGTGTCTGACAGTAGTGCGAGGGAACTGTAAGATGGGGGGTTAGGGGTCATGTGATAGCTCTCTCTCCTAGGGGGCGGCAAGGGGACCTGACAGAAAAAAGGTCAATTCAAGTATATAAAATCAGTTCAAATAGAGTGAATTTTTTTATTTTAAATAGAGTAAATAGAGAAATTGCAGTTTGACTGGGGGGGTCAAGAAAAACACTTGATATGAACCCTTGTCTAAATACCTCTAAAAATAAGTAGTCATTTTGGAAAACATGACCAATATTAATCTAAACAGTCATGAAGTACAATAAAAAATATATAACAGCAGTATGATCAAGCAAGAATGCATTATCAGCCCAAAATGCATTATAAATAAATAAATAAATATGTACCGGTGTAGGAGATTTCTTTTCCTGTAGGTTGGGTCTAACGCTGCGGAAGCCTTTAGCAGTCAAGGACGAGTTGCTGGCGTCTCCGTTCCTCAACCCCTCAGACACACTGCGTGAACGCCAGGCATCTACACGCAAAGATATTATATATATATATATATATAAACACATGCGCGCACACACACACACACACACACACACGTCTGTTTCGCTATCTTTGTGGGGACTCTCCATAGTCGTAATGGTTTTTATACTATAAAAACTGTATATTCTATCCCTTACACTAACCCTATCCCTAAACCTACCCATCACACAAAACATTCTGCATTTTTACATCTTCAAAAAACACCACTTAGTATGATTTATACGCTGTTTTCCTCATGGGGACCAAGAATTTCAGATATTGCTCTCTTTGTGGGGACATAATGTAGGGTTTACCAGACGCGACACACACACACACACACACACACACACACACACACAAATGAACAGAATCACATACACATCCAGAAAACACTTGCCTGAATCTGATGACTGGGAATCACTACCTGTGGGGAAAAAATATGTATTAATAATTAATACAAACATAAAATTGTAACAACTACATACAGGTGAAACTCAAAAAATTTGAATATCATGCAAAAGGTCATATATTTCAGTAATTCAAATTAAAAGGTGAAACTAATATATTTCGAAATACATACGTATGCATGATTATACTTTTCAGAGGGCCGACATTGCTGTATTTAAAATCCTTTTTTTTAAATTGATTTCATGTAATATTCTAATTTTCTGAGATTTTGAATTTGTGGTTTTCATAAGCTGTAAGCCATAATCATCCAAATTATAACTTTTGCACGATATTCAAATTTTTCGAGTTTCACCTGTAAGTGAGCTAACCATTTGGATGTGGTTTTTGCAAAAAAATTATTTACTTCTTATGATAACATTAATGACCACAGAAAACCAAGACAAATATCTGAGAAAATATCCAAAGCATGCAGATAGATCATTCCCATTTAAATTAAGGGGAAACATTGCCCAGTTTAAAAAAATATATTTTTTTTTATGTTACTCCTATATTTTGAACAATTAGGTTGTTAAAAAAGTTTTTTTGGGGTGAGAATGTTAATGTCCTATCTTGCTTATTGCAAAATGTGAGCCAGTCCTACTACTGGTGCCCCCTCAAAAAATGTGGTCCATGATGCCTGAAAACATCTAACCGGAGGACGGACACAATATGAGAATGAAAATAGAGATGCAGAATTACAGAGGACAAAAGATTAAAGAGCAGAAGCTGCTACTTAACACAGAGAGAGCTAGTAAGACCACACAAAGTTTGAAACATACCTACTCCTCTTACTCAGTATAATGATTAAAACTACAGCACTATGTACATTTAAAGAGTGGAAGAACAAAAATCTTCTATTGCAAAATACACATGAATGCTGTGAGGATGACAGAGGGTCCAGTAATGTATGGACTGGTAAACGTGAACGTGAAGGGTATGGTCTCCACTTTGCTATTCAAACTGGAGACCATATTTTTTTTTACTGGAGACCACATTTTTTTAGGTTAGCTTTTACTTGACTTGACTTGTTTTGTGTGTGTTGTATTTTAATTTATTTGTTCTATAATGTAAAGCGCCTTGAGAAGCTGCTTGAAAGGCGCTATATAAAAATAAAGTTATTATTAGTATTATTATAAACAGACATCTGATAAACCAGTAGCCTATGTGCCTTAAACAATTCAACAGCTTGAACAGCTTCAATTCAGCGGCTTTTAAAAATGTAAAGATGTGTTGTCATATACCTGGCAGGTCTTGACATCATGTCACTTTTTCAGCAAACTCACTAAAGCAACATAAAATAACAGCAACATTTCCTGGATCCTTGTAACTATTAATACACTATTAACTATTAAATGGCAGCAATTTTCTATTTTTACATGAGATCAGTGTAGTATAGAGAGTGTGTTTTTGAGAGGGTAAATGGTTTTATTGATTTCATTAAAACCTGAACAGTGTATTTACCACATAGTACAACTGACTGAGCATTTTTTAAATTAAGAAACCAGATTAGATTACGTTCAATTGGAAACCTGTTATAGCACACCCTTTGTTCGGAGAAAATGTGTCCAGTAGTCTCTTTTTCTTTTTACTTTCACTGGTATATTACAATTTTCTCAAAACCTTTTAATTTAATGTAGTCTAGTCAATCAACTACAAAGTTCCATCAAATTAACTTTAATCATGAATTGCTCTGATGGTAAGAAAATGTAATATTACGTACATTTACATATAGGTTAAGACACATGATTAATTGCATGAACCTTTTTATTGTGTTATAATGACCCTATTAACATGTTAAATTGAAAGGCTTAATTTAAAGATGTTAATTATCTCGCACAGGCCATTGTTTTCTGTTCTTGGAACTCTGAATATATTCAAGGAATAGATATGAGAAAATAATATTGTGGGTGAACTATTCCTTTAAAATTGTATCACATTGAAAATATAGAAAAGCCTAAATCTAATGCCTCTGTTATCTTCAAACTTAGCAAGACAAATATGGATCAAAACAGATGTTGCAAACACACACAAAACAAGCATGGTTGTTTTGAACACTGAAACAGAACACTGGGGAGAAAACTCATCTAAATTACTTATGGAACACTGATTTGCAAAAAGACATTGTAAAACCTCTATTTTAAAGATCTGTGTCTGTTAGACAGTCCTGCTCCATTACTGATACCTGCAGCACCGTACAGGTTGGGTGAGCTCTGGACCCTCTTCACAGGCCAGAGAGTGAGCAACAGGGATGCTCTTTTATGAGCATGTCCTCCGCTATCTGGAGTATGTTTGTTTGCACACACACACACACACACACACACACACACACACACACACACACATACACACACACACACACGCGCACACACACACACACACACACACACACACACACACACACACACACACACACACACACACACACACACGCACACACACACAGAAGCATACATGCAAAACAAACAGAAAGCAAAGCACATGCATTTTAAACATTATTGCAACAAAAGATAATGCAAAAAAAAGAGAAAAAGTAAATAAAATGAAACATTGAGGTTTGGGGTCAGTTTGATTATACTTTTAAAGAAATTAGTACTTTTATTCAGCAAGGATGCATTAAATAGATCAAAAGTGAGAGTAAAGAGATGAATAATTACAAAAAAATTATTTCAAATAAATGCTGTTTTTTTAACCTTTCTATCCTTTCCATCTTTAAAGAATGCTTATAAAAATGTATCAGTTAGCACAAAATATTAAGCAGCACAACTGTTTTCATCATTAATAATAATAAGAAATGTTTATTGAGCACAAAATCAGCACATTAGAATTATTGTTGTTATCAGAGATAAATAAATAAATTTTATTGAATGTTAAAATTGAAAACATTTTAAATTGTAATAATATTTCATAAGATGTGGGTTTTACTGTATTTTTGATCTAATACATACAAAATGTATATATATGAACACATCTGATATGTAATAAAGTAATGCAGTAATATTGTTACCGAAGCTGGTCCTAATGAACAGCAACAGAGCTTACTGTGTGATTATAGCATATCCCACAATGCAATGCACTTGGCTTGGCCTTTTATTTAAAGTGTGATATATGAACCAGAAGCACTTACTCTTTCTTGACACAATATCTTATTAGCCTACCACATGTCATGACATTTTTACATAAAATCTGATTACAAATACACACTAATGATGGGCGAATGGCAAAAAAAATGACAGGTATTTTTAATAATGGACTTACCTGTATTCATGATGATGATCTCCACTGATCTGTGTTCTGAAAAAGGACACTTTCACCTGTAAAACATCAAACTATTTTTAATCTCAAAATCAATTCTTCTATATCTACATAAATAGATGCTAAAAGTATATCTTGTTTTGAAGAATGAATTAGCATGCTTAATTATTAGCTAAATGATCTATGTTGTTTAATGCCCAATACCGCGTGGTAAAGTGGCTAAACTGTTTGGCGACTGTGTGTTTTTACCTAAGCTGTTCTATGACTAGCACAAGTTATATTTACTCAGTGTGGCAGATATAGAAGATATTCTGCTTTAAACATGTTTGTTGTGTATCAAATGGAGACACAGACCTTAATATGGATCCATGACAGACAACAGCTAGAAACGGTGGCGACAGTGTGTGTGCACATGTAGTACTCTGACTGACACCAGACAGTCTGGACACCAGGAATGCATTTGGTGTGTCTGCTATGTGTTAATTTTACAGTGTGCTACACACACATTTCACTCTCTCTCTCTCATCACTATCAGTATTTGCAAATATGAGGTGTGGAATGTGTAAGGTGGGATAATCATAGCATTTGCATCTGTCTCATGAATACTAAATAATGTTACCCAATAGACATGTTAGTCCAAAAATGTGTTACATTTGTAAGAAAATTTGCTATTATAGGGGGCCAGTTCACACAGAATGTATTTTTGCCGTTAAAAATGTGTCAGTGGAATGGGGAAAAAATGCTAGGAATAAAGATGAATTAGTTTAACCCTGAAGTTGAACTTCTTTTGAGTGCCGAATTTTAGAACAAAATGTGCAAAACACTGCGAAAGACGTGAGGCGCAATATCAAACACGTCCTTCTAGCATGTGTTCACTTAGAAAAACAATGGAAAGTATCACAGTGGGATGGAAAAGAACATTCTGAACGTTCCCTAAGAATGTTATGAGGAACAATGTTTCAATGTTCTCTGCATGTTTAAAACGTCCAGTTTTTTAAAATTGTTTTAAAAACGTTTTTTTCTTGTTCAGAGAGCATAAAAAAAAAAACAAGTGTAAAATAAAAAAAAACATTAGATGACCGTCCAACTAAACCATTTCAGGAAAATAATGTTCCATGAATAATGTAAAAAAAATATTTTTGTGCTAATGTTTGTAAAATAACATTATAAAATAAAGCAACAAGCCCCTTGAAGACATGATTTAGGCTACAGTGATTTTAGAACAGCTAGGGGCGTTGTTAGGCACGACGCGGAGCGGGGTTCCGTTTCTAAATTCACTGTAAAACATGGCTTCACGGCTTCAAGGGGAATCAGGGTCTTATTGCTTTTATAAAACGGTTACTCCATAAAAATATTAATTTTAATATATATACAGTGAAGAAAATAAGTATTTGAACACCCTGCTATTTTGCAAGTTCTCCAACTTAGAAATCATGGAGGGGTCTGAAATTGTCATCGTAGGTGCATGTCCACTGTGAAAGACATAATCTAAAAAACAAAAATCCAGAAATCACAATGTATGATTTTTTAACTATTTATCTGTAAGATATAGCTGCAAATAAGTATTTGAACACCTGAGAAAAGCAATGTTAATATTTGGTACAGTAGCCTTTGTTTGCAATTACAGAGGTCAAACGTTTCCTGTAGTTTTTCACCAGGTTTGCACACACTGCAGGAGGGATTTTGGCCCACTCCTCCACACAGATCTTCTCTAGATCAGTCAGGTTTCTGGGCTGTCGCTGAGAAACACGGAGTTTGAGCTCCCTCCAAAGATTCTCTATTGGGTTTAGGTCTGGAGACTGGCTAGACCACGCCAGAACCTTGATATGCTTCTTAAAGAGCCACTCCTTGGTTATCCTGGCTGTGTGCTTCGGGTCATTGTCATGTTGGAAGACCCAGCCTCGACCCATCTTCAATGCTCTAACTGAGGGAAGGAGGTTGTTCCCCAAAATCTCGCAATACATGGCCCCGGTCATCCTCTCCTTAATACAGTGCAGTCGCCCTGTCCCATGTGCAGAAAAACACCCCCAAAGCATGATGCTACCACCCCCATGCTTCACAGTAGGGATGGTGTTCTTGGGATGGTACTCATCATTCTTCTTCCTCCAAACACGGTTAGTGGAATTATGACCAAAAAGTTATATTTTGGTCTCATCTGACCACATGACTTTCTCCCATGACTCCTCTGGATCATCCAAATGGTCATTGGCAAACTTAAGACGGGCCTTGACATGTGCTGGTTTAAGCAGGGGAACCTTCCGTGCCATGCATGATTTCAAACCATGACGTCTTAGTGTATTACCAACAGTAACCTTGGAAACGGTGGTCCCAGCTCTTTTCAGGTCATTGACCAGCTCCTCCCGTGTAGTTCTGGGCTGATTTCTCACCTTTCTTAGGATCATTGAGACTCCACGAGGTGAGATCTTGCATGGAGCCCCAGTCCGAGGGAGATTGACAGTCATGTTTAGCTTATTCCATTTTCTAATGATTGCTCCAACAGTGGACCTTTTTTCACCAAGCTGCTTGTCAATTTCCCCGTAGCCCTTTCCAGCCTTGTGGAGGTGTACAATTTTGTCTCTAGTGTCTTTGGACAGCTCTTTGGTCTTGGCCATGTTAGTAGTTGGATTCTTACTGATTGTATGGGGTGGACAGGGGTCTTTATGCAGCTAACGACCTCAAACAGGTGCATCTAATTTAGGATAATAAATGGAGTGGAGGTGGACATTTTAAAGGCAGACTAAGGCCCTGTCCACACGGACACGGGTATTTTTATAACCGTGACTTTTTCTACGCGGTTCGGCCGTTCGTCCACACGGAAACGCACTGAAACCGAACATTTTTGAAAACCCCTGCTGAGGGTGAGGATTTTCAGAAACGCCGGTTACAGTGTTGTCGTGTAGACAGTGAAACCGGGGTTTTCGCCTTGCGACGTCAGAGTGTGTGCCGTTATCCACTGTGTTTGACGTCAGATTTGCGTCTACCGGAACCGCTAATAACTTTTTGTTAGGCTTCTGATTGGCCAACGTGGCTTTACGGCTAGGGTTATATCGCCGCCTGCTGGTGTGGCATGCTCTTGACCGAGCTTGATAGCGTGTTTTTGCGAGCATGTGTGGACGGGATTTTTTTTAAAAACGCTGGAGGAAAAACTCCGGTTATAAAAATACCCGTGTCCGTGTGGACATGGCCTAACAGATCTTTGAGGGTCAGAATTCTAGCTGATAGACAGATGTTCAAATACTTATTTGCAGCTGTATCTCACAAATAAATAGTTAAAAAATCATACATTTCTGGATTTTTGTTTTTTAGATTATGTCTCTCACATGTGAACATGCACCTACGATGACAATTTCAGACCCCTCCATGATTTCTAAGTGGGAGAACTTGTAAAATAGCAGGGTGTTCAAATACTTATTTTCTTCACTGTATTATTCATAAAATAAACACCAGCAACAAAAAATAACATTATAACACATTTATATATTATTATACCAAATAACTTTGAAAGATCATACTGGAAAAACGTTTCTTCATAACTGAAAGAACCTTGAACGTTATCCAAAATTCTGAGAACGTTCCCTGTTAGCTGGGAACATGATAATGCAGACAGTAGCAGATAGCAATTATGTCGGGATAATGTTATGATAATGTCACTCCACTACTTAAGAATAGCAACAGTCGAGGATTTCCACACACACTCCTTACAATAACTGATAATGTGTCTCTCGTTCACTGAGGCTAAACGGGAGCAGACATAATGGATTAAAAAGAGATAGAGAGAGCATATGCGAGAGAGCATTTAGACATAAAAATAAGATGCAGTTGTCGGATATCCCTTTGCCACTGACAGATTTATAACTTACCAAGAAAGCCGTGTAACACTCAGAGAGTGTCAACACTATTTGAGTCTCAGTAACTGAAACTATGGCATTCGCTTAGTGGCTATAGGTCCATTTTTATTGCCCCCTATACCTTGAAACTAATGCAGAAAGTAAAAGAACACTCTAGAAAGATTTTCATAACATGCTGCGGGAACCAGCTAATGGTGTGAAGTTTCTTCCCTACTTGATGGGCCTAAAATAAAGACACTAAAAACACTTATAATAGTCTGTAACATCTTTAAAAAGAATGAGTCTCTGGGTCATCATGAAAAAGAAGCAAAACACAGGCTATTTAAAGATCATCTACACTATCCAGACCAGTTTACTATTTTAAGTGTTATTTCCAAAACACTCTCATGGGAATTCGTAAATGTTTTATGTTTTGGTGAATTGAATGTTTTCGTACGATCTGCTTACACCGTACTGAAGCTTTAGTTTTTGGGGTGGATTTTCATGTTTTGTTTTTTTCCATAAATTATTTTATATGACTCATATTGTACGAATTCATGCAAACTCACCACCAATTCACCAAAATTGATTGGTTTTCATATTTCAGAAAACTCATACTTTAGTGAAATTGATTCTGAATCATCACCAAATAAACTGACAAACATGTTGCACTCTGACCAATGACATAAATGTTCCTTATTTTTCAACTCCTTCCCAGCATCCTGGCTTATATATAATTCCAACCTTTACACAATCCTATTCCAGATGGGTAAAATTAAGTACTGTCCATCCCAGCTCAAAATGTTTTATTCTGATCCACAGCTGCAACTTAGACCACCTTATTAGTTACTGGCAATACTAGTGCAAAGCCCTCTGGGTGTACTTGAGTGTGACAAACATTCAATGCCATCTGCAGCTTGTGTTAAAGGGCAATTAAGCTGGCATTTCCGTTATGTAATGGACAAGCTGTCACGGTTGTGCACTTACCCATGAATACTGTAATTCTCCCATGTTTGACAAGGCTCAGATGGTAGATATTGTGTTTTCAGATAGATTTATGGAACAAATAGCTAGAGTCAGCTCAGCAAAAATACTGTCAGTAGCTTTGATTGTTTGTTTGCGGTTTTCTTGACACGACTTACTTGCTAATAAAGTAACCTTTTGCCATTTCCAAGCATACATGCAGGCTTTCACCGTTCACCATTGGTTATTGGTAACACTCGTTTGTGGCCTCTTAAATTCTCTCATCCACACTCTCACATTGCCTTTGGAATGTTGGCACTATAGATCAGCATACAGTGAGAGGACAGTACATGGATAGTGTTTCAATGGGCAGATCGGAGGCGTCACAACAGCTGTCTACACACACAGGTATGATGAAATATACACTACTGTTCAACAGTTTGGGGTCAGTACGATTTTTCAACGCTTCGCTTAACAAATCGCTTATATCCCATGATCCTTTAAAAATAGTTCTAAAATGCTGATTCGGTGCTCAATTTTTTTTGAGCACTAAATCAGCATTTTAGAACTATATTTAAAGGATCATAGGATATAAGTGATTTGTTAAGCGAAGAGTAATAATTGATAGTTAACCACCAACAAATTTTACCTCAAAGAATCCTATAAAAATGTATCACGGCTTCCACAAATTTATTACAATTATTAGCACAACTCTTTTTCAACATTGTTAATAAGAAGAACCATTATTAAAAATTGAGTATACCAACACAGAGAAAAAAGGTGTATTTTTACAAAGAAATAAAAGTCCAATTCTGAACTGTTAGATAAAGCAGTGTTGTCAAGACCTTTTCAGTTCTCTAGGGATCTTTCTCATTTTGTGAAAAAGTAAAGTATAGGAAGCAAAATGACGAGTTAGAAAACACAATCTCAAATCGTGAAATCCATCATAAAGTTCTTTCATGCTTTTCAAAAACGTGTTTGTGGCTGCAGTAAACTGATCTGTCAGCTGATTCAGAGTGGTTCCGACAACCATGAGAACATCAATATGCGCCACATGATAGAAAATATTTCAGATTTTTCTACAGATTTATTTGCTATTTATACATTTGCAAACATTCATCAATCTCTCCATTAAGGGATTGTTTGTTCACAAATGAAAATAATTAACTTCTTGTAGCTTTCTGTGTAAAAAATGTCCTAGTGTTTTTTTTTTTTTTTTTGAATTCATCATGCATTTAAAATTATCGTTATTTAAAAAGATTTGGCAGCATTTGTATTTATGATCATCTATTAATGTCCTGTAATTCTTAACAGAAACAGCTTCAAGACTGTTATACTTAATCAAACATGGCCTGTATTGATGATATTTACTTGAGAGGCACAGTAAAGAATGACCCCTAAAAGCAGTGATATTTAATCATATTTCTATGACTGACCTGGTGGCAGAGAGCATGTCTGTGTAATAAGCTCATTTTTTATCCCACATATATATATATATATATATAACAGCCGTTGAGTTAAATGTAGAACAGTGATATATTACGAATCTGCAGTGTTTACGAGTGAATGTGTGTGTGTGTGTGTCTTGTAAGCATAAATAAATCGCTCTGAATAGGCCACCATCGACCGCCAAAGAATTTGATTTGGAATATTTTTAAAACACCATGACAGATTTAAAGGGCCAGGGAATTTTAGTCAGCTAAATAAATCAACTCTGCATAACTTGATGACAGAATCTACAAAACAGGGGAGGACAACATCAAGCATGACACAACAAAATGAATGTTGATGTTCAGTCAGATTAGCTGTTATATATAAAGTTATGAAGGAGTGAGAGGAGGAAGCTATAAGAGGTTGTTCTGCAGTTGTGCGTGTGTGTTTGTGCCATTAGAGAGAGATGTGGAGGCCATGTGGGTTTCTAAAGTTATACAAAAGTTGTCATTAGTGTATATTGGATGCCCAAACGAATGTGTGTGTCTAAAAGTTCTTTGTAGATCCTTTACGCTCCTGCCCAAACCACATACTCTCGGCCTCCCTCAGTCAGAGATGCTGATTCTTTGACCGTAATGCCACAAACCACATTCCACTTCCTATTAGTGCAGTGAAGCGTCTGGCACAGTACACAACATGTAAACTATGCTAATGTTTTAAACCAAACCAGATTTTTCAATTGAGTTTATGCTAAAGCAGTTTATGCTAAACACAATGATATGCTAATAACATAATGCTAAGTGCTAAATGAAGCAAGAATGGGATGAGAATCTGTAGAAGGTTTTTCTTACATACACTTTACATACTGAGCAATTTTGAGACACATTTTGCACTTTTTTAAATTTTACTGTCTCCTTATGAAACACACTACTGTTAAAATTTGAGGTCTGTAAAAAATGGTTTGTTTTTTTAAAGAAATTAATACTTTTATTCAGCAAGGACATTTAGTGGCAGTAAAGACATAAGAAAATGTTACAAAAGCTCTCTAAGAACCACAACTGTTTTCAACATTGATAAGAAATGTTTCTTGAGCACAAAATCAGCATATCAGAATGATTATAGGTTTAATGATTTATATATATATATATATATATATATATATATATATATATATATAATGAATAATATCCTCCACAGAGTTATGGGAGAAGTAGGTGATCAAACAATGAATGCATATCTCTCACACTGATACTGTTTATTGTTTCATAAAGGTTTAGAGGCAGGAAATGAACAATGTGCCCATAATATTGTCATGTACAGGAAATACTGCCCTATTGCCAACTTTACCAGATTTATTTCATCATGAAATCGGGCCATCATCACACAAACACTAATGTTACAGCAAATTGACAAAATGATTCTAGAAGGTATTCCTGCTGGCAGTACTCCAGTACTGCAGAGTGATTTATTATTTATTTTCTTTATAAAGCGCAATGTGGTTTACGGTAGAATGCAGTAAATTATCTTTATTGTATCATGTGGTTAACTGTGTGACACAGGGCAGTATGTTGACATGAGGAACTCAGAAAGCAATAACACTGAAATAAAACAGAGCTACATCAGTCAAGTTTAATTCAGTTCGGTGCTGCCTCATATTATTTTAACCGATATGATTGGAACATGATCCAGATTCCTGCTACTGTGACAGACATAGAAAAACCTACACTGGTGAAAGCCACAACCACAAAGAGACTTTGCATGCAGAAATAAACCTTCATAAAACACATCACAGTCAGCCCATGTGTTATACTCATATTCTCAAGGAATCAGGAAACCACATACACAGACAAAAAAAATAAAAATCACAAAGTCTGCTCAAATAATGTGCCGATGTGAAATTTCCATGTAGTAATATACTTGTTTCTGTTTGCAATAACTGTGCTATACCAATGGTATACCCTCTTGTTCACTGATCCGCTCCCCGTTGCTCTGCTCACATGCTCTGATAGTAATAGCTTTGTCAAAAAAATTGGTCAAAAAAAGAAATCTGTTAAATATGTTGCATAGACCTGAATAAAGAATAATAAAGCCTATTTATATTAAATATTAATATATTATCTGTAGAATTTTAGTTTGCTACTTTCAATAAAAGTGTTGGCTTTGTTAAATTCATAATCATTAAAATTATTGAATTTAATTTAAAATTCTACAATATTTATACAATAATAAAAAAATCTAATTTAAAATAAAAAATAAATAATTATCAAAAAGCATTTTCAGTTTTGTTTTTCGGTCAAGTGCATCCAAAATTTTCGATTTAGGCCCAGAATTTTCAGTTCCCCATCGTTGTCACTCCGAGTTCCGTCGGATGACGACGATTGGGGTTTCGCTTAGAAGCCTATCAACTTCGAGTATTACAAAACGAGCCAATGGCAAGGGAAATGCCATGGGTCTGCGGAATTTGCATGGCGCATCTCCGCCCCACCTCGTGGGTATAAAAGGAGGACGCCGGCAATATGCAGTTTATGTTTTTGCTTCGGAGCCAAGAGGTCCTCTTCACTCCGTAGTCTATTCTCTGATTATCTTCGAGAATCTTCTAGACGAGCAGCTTCCAGTCGGTGTTGGTGTGACGGCGTATTCCAGCGAGTTTCACTTTCCTGCCTGCTGATCTGTGCAGTGTTCTGCGACAGCGCGTGTGTTTCTCCCTGGGCGCTTCAGCACTGCTGCGAGCTTTTCATTCATAAAAAGAGCTTTCATTCACAAAAAGAGCTTGCACGCGGCACGTCTTTTTAAAGACGCTCTGCCCGTGTATTGCACGCGGCTCGTCTTTTTAAAGACGCTCTGCCCGTGTATTTCTGAGTGCGATAGTCTGATAGATTCAGCTGATGGGCGCGATCGCTGTTTGTTGTGTTTGGGCTGCGCTCAGACAGCGATCGCGGGTGCGTCACGTTCTACGAACGTGACCATCGCAGTGTTATGGTCAAGACTCAATGAGCTCAACAGAGCGAGAGTCCCCTCATCCACACCCCAATCTATTTTCTCCACGTGAGGGAATACTTTGGCTGGTGGCCAGGGTGAACTGAGGCTGATGGTGTGGAACAAAACCCGACGATTTATCCTCGGTCCACACCCCCCTCTTACACATTGCAACCCGTGCAGTGTCCAGATGAGTTCGCTGACTGCCCGTGTCCACTAGGACGCCGGCGGCTCCAGCAGCTCATCCGGCGCCCCCAGCAGATGAAATCATGTCTATCGCCGCATCACAAGGTGAGCTGGAGTCCTCTGGAGATGACGGTTCGTCTGTGCTGCCACCTCCGGGTGCGTCAGCCTCTCGAATCTGATCCAGAGTTGACAGCTATGCTTTCCCGGGCTGCCGTGAGTATCGGGCTTGTGTGGACATCTGCCATGTCCCGAGTACTCATGGCTGATGATTGGTTTTGGGGGTGGCGACCCCAATTCCTTTCTACCCGGACGTGCATGAAGAGGTCATGAGCTCGTGGGAGTCTCTTTTTGACTTTCGTGACCGCTCAGCGGCCTCTTCCACCTTCTCTGCCCTCGTGAGACCGCGGCCCAGGGTGCACTGGGTTCCCCCTGTGGAGTGTTCTGTGGCGACACGTCAGTGACCCCACAGCGCCTCCACCTGGCGTGGCGGCCCTAAGCACCCCTCCAACGCCTGTAGGTTTTGTCTACTTCGGTGGCAAACACCTATAGAGCTGCGGGGCTGGCTGCCGACTCACCGCATGTATCGTGCACGAGGGTAGAGCTGATTCAGGGCTCATACTAGAGCTGCGTGCCGCCACCGACCTTGCTCTACGAGCGACGAAGGTGACCGCACGCTCCCTGAGTCAGGTGATGTCCACAGTTGTGGTCAGACATTTCTGGCTTAACCTGGTCGATGTGCGCGAGGCTGAGTGAACCCGTTTCCTCAACTCCCCCATGTCCCAGGCTGGCCTTTTCGGCGGCGCGGTCGAGAGCTCTGCCCAACAGTTCTTGGCCGCCCAGAAGCGGACTGTGGCTGACCCCGCGGCCAGCTGCTGCCCCCCGGCCGCCGGCTCAGACGCCTCAGTCCGCTCGCCGTCGAACGCGCCCTCCTGTGACTCCGCCCCCTCCCGCCCGGCCCCAGCAGCAGCTTCACCCTGGCCGCGCCGTGGAGGTGGTCGCAGGAAGGCGCCTCAGCCCGTACCAGCCCCGCAGCCTGCTGAACGCCAGGCCACGCGGCGCTCTCGTTACGGGCGGCTCACAGATGGATTGCAGTTCTTCCAGGATGTGGTTGCAGGGCCACTCCTTCCCCCGGTGGAGGGCCGGGGGAGAATCCTTTTTCTAAGAACTGACTTCCCATCTCTGAGCCCCAGAGGGCGCGGATGGCAGTGTGCGCCGCTTACGAGCCTCGCCGCTCTCGTCCCCCTCTGTCGCCAGACCCCTGACAGACCAGGCCCCCGTGGAACGCTGGTCCTTCCCTGGCCTCCTCTGTCAGGATGCGGATTATGACCGTGCCCCCACTCCGGGCCGCTATGCCGTCCACGTCTGGGCCAGTCATTCCGCCTCGCTGCCCCATCGTGGGTACGTCTGTGGTTCACATGCCCCGCTGGTTCAGTTTTGGAATTTCCAGTCTGTCCCGTTGGCCCTCTGGAACCATCAGGCTCGGCTATGCGATTCAGTTCGCATGGTCTCCTCCCCGCTTCCGGGGAGTCCGCTACCGTGTAGGGTGGTTATGCCCCTTCGTGTGTGCGGAGGTCGTTACCCTACTGGCGAGGGCACGATTGAGACCACCCCTCCAGCCGAAATGAAGTCTGGCTTCTCAGCCCTTACTTCATTGTACCCAAGAAGAGCGGTGGGTTATTACCTTTCCTGGACCTGCGCGTCTTGAGCCGTTTCCTTCACACGTTTCCGTTCAAGCTGCGCATGGCCAAACGCATTTTCGAATGTGTGCGGCCACAGGATTAGGTTGCAGCGCTCGACCTGAAGGACGCCTACTCTTATGTCTCCATTTTTTCCTCGGCTAAGACCATTTTACGGTTTACTTCCAGGAGTGGGCATACTAGTACGCGGTTCTCCCATTCGGGTTAGTCCCTGTCTCCTCGCATCTCTACGAAGATCGTCGAGGTAGCCCTTGTGCCGCTACGGCAACACGGGGTTCGCATCCTGAACTATCTCGATGACTGGCTGTACCTAGCTCACTCTCGAGTCCAGGTTTGCGAACACAGGGACCTTGTGCTCCGGCACCTAGCCTGTTTGGGCCTTCGGGTCAACTGGGAGAAGAGCAAACTTTGCTTCGTGCAGAGGTTCTCTTTTCTCAGTGTGGACTCGGTCGCCATGTGCGCGCGGCTACGAGCTAGCACGCGCAGTCACTGCTGACTTGCCTAAGACAATTCGAGGGTAAGAGTGTGGTTCCACTGAAATACTTTCAGAGGCTCCTGGGGCATATGGCATTCCAGCCGCAGCAACGCCGCTCGGTTTGCTTCATATGAGACCACTTCAGCTCTGGCTTCGCGATCGAGTCCCGAGGTGGGCATGGCAACAAGGCACGCTCCGAGTACCAGCTACTCCGACCTGCCGTCAGACCTTCACCCCGTGGTCGAACCTCGTTTTCTACGAGCCGGTGTGCCCTTAGAACGAGTTTCCAGGTATGTTGTTGTCTCAACAGATGCCTCCACCGCGGGCTGGGGTGCCATGTGCAATGGACATGCTGCCGCGGGCTCCTGGCCAGGACCTCAGCGCCTTTTGCATGTCAATTGCCTCGAGTTGCTGGCAGTACGTCTTGCTCTACACCGCTTTCGAGCGTTGCTCAGGGGTCAACACGTACTAGTCAGATCAGACAATACCGCCACTGTAGCGTACATCAACCATCAAGGTGGTCTACGCTCCCGCCGTATGTCTCAACTCGCCCGCCACCTCCTCATATGGAGTCAGAAGCATCTGAGGTCGCTTCGAGCCATTTATATTCCTGGAGCCCTGAACTGTGCAGCCGACGAGCTGTCACGGCTTCAGCCCCTCCCTGGAGAATGGCGACTCCATCCCCAGTCGGTTCAGCTGATTTGGGACCAGTTCGGGGACGCACAGATAGATCTGTTTGCCTCTCACGACTCGACCCATTGCGCTCTGTTTTATTCCCTGACCGAGGGCACGCTCGGCACGGATGCACTGGCGCACAGCTGGCCGCGGGGTCGCAAATATGCGTTCCCCCCAGTGAGCCTTCTTGCGCAGACCTTGCGCAAGGTCAGGGAGGACGAGGAGCAGGTCATTCTGGTCGCGCCGCACTGGCCCACCCGGACCTGGTTCTCCGAACTCGTACTCCTCGCGACAGCACCTCCCTGGCCAATCCCTCTGAGGAAGGACCTCCTTTCTCAGGGACGGGGCACCCTATGGCACCCTCGTCCCGATCTATGGAACCTCCACGTGTGGCTCCTGGATGGGACGAGGCAGGTTTGAGTACCCTACCACCAGCGGTGGTGGCTACCATCACTTCCGCTAGAGCGTCGTCTACCCGACACGCCTATGCGTTGAAGTGGAACCTCTTCATTAACTGGTGCTCTTCTCGCTGAGAAGACCCCCGGAGATGCTCGATCAGTGTTGTGCTTTCCTTCCTTCAAGCTGGGTTGGAGCGAAGGCTGTCTCCCTCCACCCTCAAGGTATATGTTGCCGCTATTGCCGCACACCATGATACGGTAGAAGGTAAGTCTGTGGGGAGGCACGACCTGATCGTCAGGTTCCTGAGAGGAGCGAGGAGACTGTATCCTCCTCGCCCTCCTCTCGTTCCCTCTTGGGACCTCGCAGTGGTTCTAACTGCCCTGCAGAGTGCTCCCTTTGAGCCTTGCAGTCAGTGGAGCTTAAGTTCCTGTCTATGAAGACAGCGCTCCTGACAGCACTGGCCTCCATCAAGAGGGTAGGGGACCTGCACGCATTCTCCGTTGACGAAGCGTGCCTGGAATTTGGGCCGGCTTACTCTCACGTGATCCTGAGACCCCGGCCTGGATATGTGCCCAAGGTTCCTACCACTCCATTCCGGGACCAGGTGGTGAACCTGCAAGCGCTGCCCCTGGAGGAGGCAGACCCAGCCTTGGCACTGCTCTGTCCAGTACGTGCTCTCCGCACCTATGTAGACAGAACGCAGTGTTTCAGGACCTCAGACCAGCTCTTTGTCTGTTATGGTGGGAAGCTGAAGGGAAAGGCTCTCTCCAAGCAGAGGTTGTCTCACTGGATAGTGGACGCCATTGCTTTGGCATACCAGCAGCAAGGTCGACCGTGCCCCCTTGGTGTGACTGCCCACTCCACTCGGAGTGTGGCATCCTCTTGGGCTCTAGCGCATGGCGCCTCGCTATCAGACATCTGCAGAGCTGCAGGCTGGGCGACACCTAACACATTCGCCAGATTCTACAATCTCCGAGTGGAGCCAGTGTCCTCTCATGTACTCGCTTCAACCAGCTAGTACCGGACCCGCTCAGGTGTCTTCGCTTGCTCGCCATTCCACTCCACGGACTGGATACGTGCGATATTTCCTCAGGTGAGCTTCCCCGTAAGCCCTGAGTTCCTCCAGCACTGCTGACGTCGACGCCAGTGTCTATTGCCTGCGCGTTGGCTAGGTGCCTTCCGTGTGCATGGTCCCTCCTTAGCGACCCCCACATGTGTATTTCCACTGTAAGCCTCTCTGAGCATGTGTCTTTCCCTTGGCAAGCCACCTTGCCACCCCTGGGGTTGAAATATTCCACCTGCGGCTGGACACCCCAGTGTTCTCCATATGCATCCCTCCGGGTCATATGTGTATTCTCTAAGTCCCCCCCTCTGGGCTGGCATTAATTGCATATTTCCTCTGAGATATGAGATATGCTTCCCAGTATACCTTGGTATTCCTGTGATAAATAGGAGTCCTTCGTCCGTGCTAGCTCACAACAGGGATCTCAGATTTACGCAGGGCACTGGAAGACAGCTTCGAAGGTGGCGTGATTAGACTGGTAACCCCAATCGTCGTCATCCGACGGAACTCGGAGTGACAACGATGGGGAACGTCTCGGTTACGTATGTAACCCTCGTTCCCCGAGTGGGGAACGGAGACGTTCCGTCTGTCTGCCACTTTCCGCTGTACCGCTGGGAAACGCCTGAGTTCAGTCTCGGCTCCTCAGCAGGAAAACATAAACTGCATATTGCCGGCGTCCTCCTTTTATACCCACGAGGTGGGGCGGAGATGCGCCATGCAAATTCCGCAGACCCATGGCATTTCCCTTGCCATTGGCTCGTTTTGTAATACTCGAAGTTGATAGGCTTCTAAGCGAAACCCCAATCGTCGTCATCCGACGGAACGTCTCCGTTCCCCACTCGGGGAACGAGGGTTACATACGTAACCGAGACGTTCCGTGCATCCCAATACCAGGGATGTACGATTTCCAGTAGAAATTCTACTTTTCTATTTTATTCTATTTTATTCTAATTTCTACTGGAAAACAATACAAAATAGACTTTTTGTAATACACTTACATGTAAAGGGAAGACCTTTAAAAAAATGTGACGGAGATAAGGTGACTCTTTGGTCTAAGGGTAAAAGATCATGACATGTCAGGGCCACTATGGCGGGCACACTCGGGTCACCACTTATATTAAGAGTATGTGTGTGTGCGTGTGCATAAGTGTGTGTGTGTGTGTGTGTGAGAGTGCATACACCCTATTTAAAGCTGTACAAGAAAAGAGCAGTAGATAAACCGCTTTATCAGACTCACCTATCTGTACAGTTTTCATTCTATGATATGTTTGGAAGAGATAGCTATTTCTGGATGTGAGTTACATTACATTTATTTTCACATCAAGTCAATGTTGGTGGTGAACAACCAAACACATACCACTTAAATACAAATTCAGTTCAATTCTGAGGGCAGCGACGTTATCCTTCCTTCAGAATTTCAAGTCCGATGTCTATATAAATCTGAATGCAGGCACAAGTCTCAATTCCCTCCAAACACAAGATCCATCCAAATAAGGAAGAATCCAGTTTGTTTTGTCTCGGAACAAGCTTCTGAAACAGTGCCAAGATATTTGCTTGGTACATTTTTTGTGGGATATTTTCAAAGCCTCATATCTTAAAAGCATCATGTCAGGAGTTGCAAAAAGGAGTCTGAGTGACTCTGGGAGGTTAAATACCAGCTGCTGTAGCTTGATTGCTCTCTTGGTTTCCCAACTGACCACATATATTCTAGTTAACAAGGCACTTCTGTTTCCCTGGAGCTTTACCCTTATGATCTCCAAAACAAAACAAGACCATTAAGGCAAATGAAACACTGCTGGTCCAAAAGAGTGTTTTCAGATCAATTAAATCCAAAATAGTGATATACGAAGAGTTCAGATGAAAAAGCCTCTAAGCACCATTTGAAATTTTCTTCTAGAATGATAATTTTTACCAAGCTTGTATATTTAAGTTCAGTAATTTCACCTAAATGACAATTAATAGGTAATCTTCATTGCCATTTAAGTGAAATTACTGACCTTACCTCGGGGCCTCTCCAGTGTTGGTCTGTTTGGGAGGAATGCACTTCAACTGCCACTGAGGTCAATCCTGTTGGGCTACAGACAGGAGAAGGTGAGGCTTGTTCTAGAGCTGAGGGACTCGTCGGACCCATCTGTGCAGAACACCAAAGCCCCAGTCCGAACAGGTCGCAAGTGGAGGGCAGATCTAGCAGTCGACCAGGCTATCAGCAGGCTGAAACACCAAGAGGTTGTTGGCAGGGCACAGTCAGGGAGAACTGGCCTGGGGTGGGGTACTGCTCCGAAAAGGTGGTCCAAAGCCACAAGGAAGGAAAGGAAAGAGCTAGTGATTTCTGAGGTGGTCAGGACAGAGGAGGAGAACTATCAGATCAAAGCCCTTAGCCAACGTCAGCAAGGACGCTGGACGACCTGGGAAGGAGTGATAAGCAGGACCGTAGGTTGGGCTGACATGTGGAAGATCCCCCCAGACAGGCTGAGTTTCCTCATAAGGTCTACCTACGACACCCTCCCAAGCCCCAGCAACCTCTGTCTGTGGTATGGCTCAGAGGAGAGCTGCCAGCTTTGCAATGCCCCAAATCCGAGCCTGCAGCACATCCTGTCAAGCTGCAAAACAGCACTGACCCAGGGTCGGTACAGGTGGCGCCACGACCGAGTCCTGTGGAAGCTGGCAGAGATCCTGGAGGTACGCAGGGCGGAATCAGCCAGGGAGCGCCTACCACCAAAAGCAAGGCGGCCGATCCACTTTGTCAGAGAGGGAGGAGGGGCCACCAAAATCACGCAACCACAGAGATCAGCCCTGGCAGGCAGTTGTGAGTGGAACCTGAGAGTGGACCTCGATCGGCAGCTCAGGTTTCCAACAGAGATCACCATAACCAGGGTGCGATTTGTGAAAAAAACAGAGGGGGGGATGTTTTGAATTTTTTTTTATTGTTGATATAAAAATAAAAAAAATAGTGGTCCATTTCGGATGTTATTGTTCTATCGCACTGACAGCTCACATTACAGCGCTTTATTTAGTTTAATAGGCAATAGGTTACTTGACTTCTATTTATCAGCCTCTGCTGAACCACGGATTGATTGCAAAGTTAAACCATCACAGTAGAAACAGTTTTACTGCTGCTGCTAAAGTAATGACGTTAACGTTACACTGCGATGCTGAGCTACAGTCAAATGATAGAAAAGAGAGATGCACTATCTGTGTTAGTCAATTCGCCCGAATTAGATTAATTTGCGTCTACCGCGCTCAACGCCTCATTCGCGCCACGGGACCTCTAGACGCGCGTAAACTAGAGAATCAAGAGAACAAAGTGTCATGCTTCCGCTCAGTTCACATTTTTCAACTTGCGCGGAAGACGTTTGCGGCAAACGCGTCTCCTAATTCGCGTCTATTCGCGTCTTTGCACTGACTTTGTATGTAATCTACTCACGCAAATAATTAAATTCGCGTTCGGTGTGAACACACCATGAGTGAGTAATCAAAAAACCTTCGCTTTAGCCTCACCGTATATGTAACTTCGGCCATTCTCAGTGGTGTGACTGGGACACTAGCTCTGCTTGTCATAATAGAAAGAGAGAAACAGATAATCAGATTGTGATGTTTATATTCGGTTTATTCCCGCTTCAGTAATATACTGAATATGCTGCCTCCCTTTCGACCTTTCGACACACAGCTCCACAGCCCAGCAGACCTGTAACCGTCTCGCAAGTGTTGATAGGCTATTACTCGTGAGGTGTAACCAATCAGAGAGCGCCGTGGGCGGGACATTGAGCAGAGTGGTGATTACAGAGAGGCTGCGGCAGCTTTATCAGAGCCAGCCAAAGTAGCGCATTGTCTAATAAAATTGACTTTGATCAAACCACGGATCCGTGATAAGTTTTGTCCGTCTCGCCACTAGTGTAGTAGCACTGAACACTTTGAGGGGGGGATAAATTTATCCCCACCGGGGATAAAAATAATTAAGCAGAGGCAGGGATACATTGACCAGAAAGGGGGAAATCCCACGCATCCCCCCCGGCAAATCGCACCCTGACCATAACCAACCTTCGACCAGACATCATTCTCTGGTCTGCCACAACCCGGGCAGTAATTTTGGCAGAGCTCACAGTCCCGTGGGAGGGAGGAATGGAGGCAGCTTTGAGAGGAAGAAAGATCGGTACCTCAACCTCACAGCCGAATGCAGAAAGGCGGGGTGGTCAGCTGTCAGCTACCCGGTGGAAGTCGGCTGTAGGGGGTTCGTGGGAGCATCCACCCAGCGCTTCCTGAAGAGCATGGGAGTCACCGGCCCCAAACTCAGAAAGGCTTTGAAAGATCTGGCCGAGGAGGCAGAGCAGGGAAGCTTTTGGCTTTGGTTGAGAAGGAAGGACCAGGCGTGGGGAAAACAAGGGTCCTAGGGCCAGCTGCAGGGGGCAGCAGGGAGACGTCCCTGCTGTTGCTCCACCACCGTGAGATGTTCCGGGAATAATGGAGCGAAACATCAATGAAGGGTGGCTCCCGGCTGATGACCCTGCAGCTACCCGCAATGGCACCGTCGGAGGTGCGGCAAGCAGAAATGCTTAGCAGGCAGTCACTTGCCTGTGCTACCACCTTAAATATACAAGCTTGATCAAAATTATCATTCTAGAAGAAAATTTCAAATGGCGCTTAGAGGCTTTTGCATCTGAACTCTTCATACAGTATGATATACTACAGTTTTTGTTCCTGCTGCTGTGTTAAACTGAATAGGAATAGAATAACCATTCAAAGATGTGATCTACATTTTGTTTATGACTGAAAAGAAGTTACTATTAGGCTCAGTGCAAACCGAATTTCTAAAAGTCAATATGGAAACAAAATGTTTATTGACTTTCTAAATGCACATCCCTGGTCTTATTGTGAACGATGTCCATATTCTCATCAGTGTACAAAGTTCCAAATGGACAAAAACTGGCAGTCTTTGTAATATTTCATCAAAATGTAATAGTTTACTCTACTTTTGAAATTGAAACCTGAATTTTCCTTTTAGCCTGAAGTCACCAATTCCATTCTAGAATGTGAAATCCCACACTTTTCTAAATCCATTCGATGCTAAATAGATCAAATCAAGTTAGACAAATCCTAGATTTTTCACTCCTAAATGTGTTAGATTACAAAAGCAAACTGGGTATAAAGTCCATCTTATGTTAAAGATGGTCAAATTAACGTAATGCATGCATAATTCTTTGATTGGCTTGAATATTACTTCCCCATTTAGATTTTACATCTGAAATCTGTTACAGAATAGAATAGAATAGGAAGTGTTTCATCATATTTTCTACTCCATACTCTAACATGCACACCACGTGGCAGGGACTCTTGAAGCCACTGAACTGTAGGGTGATTTGATTATGTAATGCAGCATCTCCAAAGAGCATGCAGGGGCTGATGACATATTCATCATGATAATCTGTTACTCCTCACAGAGCTGACAAAATATTCATGCTTAAGGTAAAAAAAGAAAAAGAAAAAAGTGATGATATGAGGAGAGGGGAAATTAGGGAGCTTAGGGGATAACATGTCAGACAAAGAAAAAGGAGACAAATAAACAAAACATAGCCATAAGGTTTGGACAATCTAATTTGGTGCCATGAAAAATTAGCAAAATTGTATTATGTGGTAGAGGAAAAATAATTAATATATTTTAGCAGAATTTGAAGAGAATAAAAACAGGGAGAGAAGAGAGAGAGAGAGAGAAGGTGATTAGCCAAAAGAAACCGCAAGGACAGAGAAATTAGAAATTCAGTGAGAGCCTGTGGCATGCAGTATTATGTAAGATGAATGAGTTCCTTCAGTGCACGATATTAACAAAGACCAGTACTTTTCTGTAGTACACACACACACACACCACAGCGTAAACGTCATTAGGGCTCAGTGCTAATTGGACTAATTGCTGTGGTTTGTGTGCACCATGAAAGACAATAAAAGTTTGGCTCATGAAAGGAACATGAACAATATCTATTATACATTAATATGCACAGTATGGGTTTTGTGGTATGATTAAATTGTTTCCTCATGGGGACAGACATTTTTAAACAGCATAAAAAATGTCAGGTTTCCTCTTTACTCCCCACAACATAGGAAATACCTGTACCACACACACACACACACACACACACACACACACACACACACACACGTATGGACAACTTGCTTTGGTTACTTATAAGTTTTTGTATTTCTATGAATCCAAACCGTCACATTTATGAAATACATCATGATTGTCCGGAGATCAGTTCATAGCAACTAACACTTACTCTGAAAAACATGCAATGTTTCTTCTTTGGCAAAACACAAAGGTGTGACATATTTTGTTGTCGTCTCATCTATGCACTATGTACACCAACACCCCTTTAAAAAACTTACTTCAGATGGGAAAGTCCTAACAGTTACTGGATGGCACAGGCCACATCACATGCTTAACTTCGATCATAGTAAATGGGTAGACAGAGGAAGCTTGAACAGAATCACCTGCAATCCATCCATCATACTTAAGTCTGTGAATAACGTCACCCAACCACTCCAGTCTAAATACCACTGATACGATGAGTCTAAATATAAAGCCCTGCACCTCTATCCTGTTTGAAAAGCATGCTCAACTCAATCATCTACAAAAATACATTTCTACAGGTGTTTGGAGGGCATATGCTTGGTTCAACTGATCATTTTTAACTCAAAAGTTTTGGGTCGGTAAGATTTTTTTGTGGGTTTTTTCTTTCTTTGTTTATAAAAAAAAAAGTCTCTTAAGCTCACCAAGGCTGCATTTATTTGATCCTTAATACAGTAAATTTGGTTAAATATGCATACAATGTAAAATAAATGTTTATTATATAAAAAAAATCTATTTTAATATATTTTTAAAATGCTACTTTATTCCCATGATGGCAAAGGTGAATTTTCAGCAGCCATTACTTTCATTACATTACATTACAGTCTTCAGTGTTACATGATGGTTCGAAAATCTTTCTAAAATGCATACTGTTTTTTTCAGAATTCTCTGATCAATCGAATGTTCAAAAGAACAGCATTTCTATAACAATGTATACTGTAAAAATCTTTGAATTAATTACATGCTTTCTTGAGAATAAAAGTATTAAAATCTTTTTAAAAAATGACTGAACTACCATTACTTTTGAACAGTAGTGTGTGTGTGTGTGTGTGTGTGTGTGTGTGTGTGTGTGTGTGTGTGTGTGTGTGTGTGTGTGCGTGTGCGTGCGTGTGCGTGCGTGCGTGTGTGTGTGTGTGTGTGTGTGTGTGTGTGTGTTTGCCTGCATGCCCTGTTTGGCCAGGTTTCCAAGTATTCCCAAACCACTGAAACTCAAACTCACTGTGTTCCCTTTTAAAGGCCTTTGTTGTGGTGAGAGCTAGTGAGCTTAAACTAATCACACACAAACAGAGGAATGAGGAAGAGAGGGAAAATACACAAAGAGCCGGTACACACATTCTCTCGCTCTTCTTATTTACTGTATCTCTAATACACAAACACAGAAAATGTCAAATAATGTGCTGGTGTGTGTGTTTTTCTTTTTTTTTTTTTTTTTGATCTGCTACTGTTTAACAGATAAATCATTTAAAATTGCAGAGAATTCTACCTGTTACTGTGAGAGAACGAGATGCAGGTGTGTTTGTGAGTGTGTCTGTGTGTGTATAATACAATCAGAGATCTCACTTTCTATGTACTTTAAGGGTGATGAGGTCAAGGTGACATTCCAGAACAACAGAGACTAACTAAAGACACACATACATGCACACAGAAGAAAGATAAATCACAGACAGCCTTCATCCTATAGCATTTAGTGCTCACAATGGAAAACATTATTTTGTAAAACATTCTTGCATAAATTGTTGTGTTAAATTGAATGTGACAATGTACTGTAAGAACGGACTAATTCGTGCAGCAATTTGTTCTCCTCACATTTCACGAATAAAAAAAAAAATAGAAATGCTACATTTAACAGTACACGCAAACAAGTATAGTAGGCCTATATCTCATAAAATAGAGAAAGAAAGAAAGAAAAATATGATACAAAACTATATATGCACTTACTACGTTCCGTTAAAATAATCATTGATGTGTTAAAGAGTTTGTCACAATACATTTCCATTCACAAAATTCTAAAAATGTGCATAAAAAGCATATGCACACAATTGAGACTGATATTTTTTTATCCAATAGGAAGACATGCACATACACTACAATGGATAAACATTTACCAAATAAATCCATTGATGTGCAAAAAAAACAAAAAAAAAAACAACAAAAAAAAACATGATTGGACAACTGGACTAACCAGTGAACCAATTTTATTGCCCACACAGTATCTAAAATGTTGGTTTAGTCATTCTGAAATACCTGAGCCAAAGTCTGTCATCAAAATGGCTGGGTATAATTACCTCCCATAAAACCAGGCATCATGCCTCCAAATGCAAGATAACATGACAGTGTTTATTGCATTTCATCTGCTAATCAGCACCAATTTCCCAGTAAGTATTGATTTAGTTCTCTTTAACACATGGGATGGAAGTGTTTTATGCAATATTCCAATTTTACACATAAGTTAAATTTGCAACTTTGGATGGAAACATGGCTATTATTAATAACTGTATGTGAATATAACTGTATTTGAAGCACCCTGAACCAATTCTGCCCACTGTGTTCAGTTGCTGCATGAGCCGCTGTATAGCCTTCCTCTTACATACAGTGGCACAGACTGAATTGCTGCATAAACTCCCTGGGAGACTTACTGCAGCTTTTGCAGCAATATGACTTGCATTGTGCTGACCTACTCACCAGTCATATCTCTGAACATTTTCCATTAAAAAAGTGTACTTGATCTTTAATTCTGACTTCAATGACTCAGTGAACGTGTAAAGATCATTATATTTCAATATCCAAGCCATTCAAAATCTATTGGGTTCCTCGCTGCCTACATCGGCAGCTACCATCTAATAGCATCCAAGTGTAATGGAAACTCAGAAGTGTCCAAGTTAGAATGCTCTACATAGGCAGCAACTCAAATAGTGCATCCATAATAATGTTCAATAGAGCATAAGATAACAACACAATACTAGTCTCCACCTTATTTTCCAACACGGAAGTAAGTCATTTCCTGTGAATGTGCGATACATCCGAGTCATTAGCCGCTAAAGATAAGTGGAGTAAACGTTAAAACTATTTGGAAGATTATGATAATAAATGACAATAATATGAGAACACATACCAGATTGCAACATAATATACACAACAGAGATGTACATATGCCTCATCCGCATTACTAGATTGTCTTAGAATCTCTCTTAGAATTGGGCTAAAACAAGGGATCTTAAGAAAGAGGAGGCAGCATAATTAGTACATCATTTGGAACAATCGATCAGTGGAAAGTGCTTACTCAGCCTCTGTAGGTGCCTCACTAGGTTTAGGAGCAGAGAACATCTCTTTCCTTGATTCTGACATAATATTAACCGAATCAATTCTCAACAACACCATATTCTAGCTGCTCTACTGATGGCGCAAAACTTTACTGTGAACTGTCAGCTTTTTTGTCATAATAGACATGAAGTCAGATACATGAAGAGACAATGCCATTTCACTAGGATGCGTGATCAGCACAACAATAAGAGAAAGCAAGAAATGTGGAGAAAGAAAGAGACAGAGTCAGAACAAGCATGATCCTACCTTCATATAAATTCCACTCTCGCTCTCATTCCAAAGTCAGGGAAATGTCAGCATGGCACTTTTCTGCTTGTCTTGAACCGCTTTGATTCTTTATTTAAATTTTTTTTCTTCTTCTTCTGTACTCAGGCTATCATTGTCAAGTCTTACAATCCAGAGCAGAGCACCACTCCAGGGAGACAGGAGAGTTAGACAGCGAAAGATGGTGGGGTTAGCGAGAAAAAGGGAGAGATCAGATAGGTCTATTTTGGTAGTTGGACATGCTTCTGTAGTGGCTAGAAAGTTCCCCTATGAGGTCTGCATGGCTCCACCTGTCATGTCTGAATCAGTGACCGAACATCTTCACATCCATTGTAAGCGGCTCAATGACCTCAGGGAAATTTAACAAGCCATAAAGCACCTTAAAGTGTCAAGCGATTTTGCTTTGCTTCTAAATTATGGTCCCAAAGAGAGATTCTAACGTGCAACAGGGCAGTTTGAGAAATATGCATGCCTAATCTACTGACCTAGCATTTAAAAGACAAATACATCACCACATCAAAATGCTGATTAAGAACTCAGGCTAATATGTGTGAATTTGTGTGCATAGCTGTTTTTACTGTGACTGTAAGCAGCTACAATGAAGTTAAAGCAACTGACAAATATATCTGTGTACAATGTAAAAAAAAAAAAACCCAAAAAAAACCTTTTACTCAAAAGGGACAGCTGTTACCAAATTTTCAATGTAAAAATTATGGTAACATTGTTTTTTCCATTATAGATATTTTGATGTCACGTTTTGCCTGTTTTAGTCGACTTTGAGTTGGATTTATGTCATCTTTCCATAACTCGTCAATACTATAGATGGTGCATCGTGTCATATACAGTTAACAAAACACTAATTAATAAATTAATTTAATTAATAAAGTTCAACAGCTATACAAAAGTTGAAGTGATCTTTATGCTAAGGTCTGACGTTATGGTACTAATTTAAGGTTATGTAAAATATCTCATAGAATTCAATAATTTGATGTTATAAGTATGCATGTGAAGTAATCATATCCACTCTAAACCTCATTTGATTAATCAGTTCAAACTATGTACTGTAAGAGAATGATTTAAGTTCTATTGCCCTTATTTGCTGTGTTTTCCAAGGTCACGGCACAACTGATTTAATAAAAACGTGTAATGAAATTCATAAAAAAAAATGTAATGTCCTTATATGATCAGTCAATGTGAAGAGAATTAGACATCTGTAAGTGGGTTGGTGTGAGTTTATTCCGAAGTGATGCATGACACGGCCTCTGATACAACGGCCTGCTGGCTGGATGAAAAAGAACGCGATCACAGGTCCTGTACATGCCAGTCATGACTGTGCTATCACAACAAGCTGCTAACTGATACAATGCACAACAATGATGTAATGGTATTTAAATGTTCCAGTAGCCTGATAAAACTACAGATAGGAACAATACAAATGAGAACTGTTCTAGGAGAGATTATACAGATAAAAGACAACAACGCTAAGAGGAAAGCTGAGGAAAGCCACTTATTTATGTTATTTAATTTATCAGTTCACCAGAGAACATTATACTATGACACAGCATAAAATGAAAAAACTAAGCAAATCAATTTACCAAAGTAAAGGAAACTTGACGCATAATAAATTGATTCCAATCAACAGCAACAAAAAAAAGTTCTAACTTGATGCCATCATTTTTATTTATTAAACTATAATTTAATCATCTAGTCCTTAAAAAAACATGTACGTACTGCTGGTTTAAAGAACACAGAAATCAACTGGAATTTTTCTTTAATCTCCAAAGAAAAATACTGCCAACTCATAAGCAATACCAGTGAAATGCTGAATAAAAGGTGGTGCAAAACCATTACTGAACTTGTGTTTTATGGCCAGCAATAAGTTCTTAAAATTCAAATATCAGGCTAAATGTCTATGTGTCAATTAAACATTATACAATTAATTTAACTGAATCCCTGTTTTCACAAAGGATGTATGTGTATTTTCATGTATGTCCTTCCACTACCACTAAATAGCAAATGCTAATATACAAACACATCCACAATTAAATGTCTAGAATTAAACAAATGAGTATTGAAACAGTGGATGTTAATGGATAGACATTACCTCTGTTGACCCATCTCAACACTCAATCCATTATCACAATGAATATGCTAAACATTCCTGACACAGCAAGTGAGATATTATAAAAAGCATTGCTGTTGATTAAACAATAATACATTATCTGTGGGTCGGAACAGCAGTCACTGCTACTGTATTACTATTTGCCCTGTGTATGGCAGCACTAGTTTTATCTGGAGATGATAAATGGAATGTAAAAACACAACTCTAACCAAAAATTTGAATGTTCTGGGCCACACTGTTCAAAATCACTGCAAGTGTAGTAGAAACCATACAATCATCTTACTTTTTATGGCCTGTTTCCAAAAAAGCATCATAGCTTAAAGTAGCAGCACTTAAAATCACCATAGATCTACAAGTACTCTTCAGTTGCTAAGTGCATCACATGGGACAGCAAAATTACACCTAAAATGTATGTATTGTATAGTTTATGCAGCAATGCCAGGATATGTTGATTTATATTTAGTTTAAATCTGAACACGTGTATTTTAGATTAAATTAAAATAATACAATTTAAAAATACAGGCCAATGTATTAAATGAAATTTGATTTAAATTAATTAAATCTATCTTAAATAGAAGTTATCTGCCAGATAAATAAACATGGCTCATGTAAAATGCATTCAAAAACCTTGCATGAGAAAGCTCTTAAGAGTCAATATATCCATCATAATCGGCACGCTGGGCCAAGGTTTCTTTGAAAGTAGTGCATCCACTCAATATGCTTCTCAGTCCTACAGATACAGTGGGCCTAGAAAGTAATCTGCACTTTATCCTGCACTATTCTAGGGATCTCTACCCAGTAACATTAGACAAATGTACACAGGCACCTTGGCTTCAGGCATGCAGATCTCATCACGCAAACACTCAGCGTTGGGTTCACAGAGATGCTTTCTTTAGCACTTCACACCTTTTTGACACTGACACTAGGTGCATGTGTCTGTCTGTCTGTGTGTGTGTGTGTGTGTGTGTGTGTGTGTGTGTGTGTGTGTGTGTGTGTGTGTGTGTGTGTGTGTGTGTGTGTGTGTGTGTGTGTGTGTGTGTGTGTGTGTGTGTGTGTGTGTGTGTGTGTATGTGTGTGTTACAGAAGTTCTGGTCTACACATTCCTGCAGATTATATTCTCATTGAAAATGCCAATTTAAGGCAGTTTTATATATGGCACGGTCATAAACTTTGAGAATGAGCCATTAATCCTGCATTAAGCCTAAATTTGAATGATGAGGAATTTAAATTAAGCAACTTCAGAGAGAGGTTTATTTGCCTCAGGGGTTTCCCTCCAGAGCTGCTTTTTGCCTTCATTCTGGTAATGCAGAGATTGAAAGCTTTCAGTTTCATGTGTTTACATATTTCAGAAAGCTAGCAACTAGATTAGAGTTTCAATTAAGCATCTTTAATCAAGTTAATCAAGTTAATGTATTGAAAACCTTCACATTTGATTGATTGTGTAACTCTGGAACTATTCCATTGCTGAACACACACATCTCTCAGTGTGAGGTCAATGGCGTGATCTGGTGTGACCTTTCCCCGCTAGATAATCTCCCACAAGAACAGTATTTAAATGAATGTGTAATACAGATTTTGAGAGATAAAGAGAACGGAAAAGAAATCCTCTCACTTTACTGTCATTACATCATCCTACACACAATATCACACAGATCTAGTTCACAAGAGATTAAAGCACCTCTATTCTCTCTGTTTGACACATCCTATCCTTGGGCCATTTAGTCAGCTCATCAGATATATATTTAAAAATCACAATTTAAACAATTTAATCTAACTTCTTCAGTGAGTTTATCAGTACATAGACCATTTGTAGATATTATAAAAGAAAATATGATTCTAGAAATATAATAAAACATTAGGCTACATATTTTTTTAAGCACATATTTGCAATTAAATATAATTCTAAGTACAACAAACTGAATTATTATTATTATACAATTATATTAGTACATATATATACTGTGTATATAAAGTATATAATTGTATATTAGAATATAAATAAATCTCTTTTCTAACAAAAGCTGTGTACAGACTTTGCACTGCACAAAATTATGATTGAATCAGATGATTGTGGACACAGTGCTGAATTCCTATGAAATAATATAATCCCATCACCAGATAATAAAATGCAAAGCCACACACTTGACCATCATCCGTACACAGATCGGTCATTACCTCCACCGCTTACTGGACCTCACTAATGAGCTGGTAATGACAAGCCTCTTAATTGTTATGCTAATCAATTAAGCCAAAGGATCTTGGCGTAGGATTTTGGGACACAAGTGCTCTTTGTTGTTGTGGAAGGTCATGCTAGATTGAGTTACGGGTAATCAGTTTCACTTTTTGCACAAACTCAATTCACACGCCAAATCATTGGAATTAGGACAAAAGTGACACAATTATATTACTTCTGACTACACTTGTGGGTCAACTATTACAACACATCAGAATTGCAGAGCAAAACATCTAAAAAAGGAGGCTGGAATACAGCACCATCTAAATGTGCAGATGTGCTACTGTAACTAACGCCATGCCATGTACTGTACTGCAAACTGAGAGGCAGCAGCGAATGAAGAATAGTGATGAAAAAGTGTTACAACATCTGATAGCTGTACATTATGTTTTAAGGTCATCAACCTGATCATAAACAGTTCAGCTTAGCAAATATATATTGTCCATTAAAGGGTCCATGCTGTGCCTCTTATACTGGTCTCAATTTAATATTCTATAATGGTCTGAAATCTCCAGGTAGAATGATGCGCTGCTGGAATGTGCAGCTGAATTATGTTTCTGAAATGCTCTGCTCCCATCCCTAATATCTGCCTTTGAAAACTGTGACACCCTCAAAAATCTGTATCTGTTAATGTGTCGTGACTCGTTAGTGTCTAAAATGTTGTTTATGTACTTCGTCTTTTAATTCTGCGTCTAAAATGTTGTTTCTTAAATCTACCTCTGTGTTATCAAACTCAGCTCATTCTATGCGCTATTGTGATTCTGTCAATGTATGTCCGTGAAACAAGCGTTTCTTACCCTGAGTAATAAACACGCATATGGAGTCATCCACCGCAGTTACACACAAACATGTGCATGTAAGTCCATCAAAGTCAGAGACGAGAGAGAGAGGGGGAGAGAGAGAACCCAGACTGAAAGCACACACCTGCTCCGCTCGGTTCTTGTCTGCTGTGCCGACTCTAAATAAACGCGTGAACGCGCATGGACTATGCCACTGCGCGGCACCACCCTTTCCTCTTGGGTCAGTGGCTCTCGTGCGGAGCTGGAGAGCTATTGGAATAGCATTGCGGTAAAACTGTCTCTTTACACATGACGAAACACTTCTCCGTATTGGCGGAGGAGGAGGCGATGGAAACACAATATCACATTTTGCTTACTCTAAAGGACGCGACGCTTGCGCGCGAGAGCGCGTATTGAGCACGTCACGAACGCAAGGGGCTAGTCCTTAATAGAGACTTTATCCAGACATCATCCAATCGTCGCTTGTTTCTCAGGCAAGAGGAGTATTTTATAGCACAGTCCGCGCGCTCATGTGTGAGATGGAGAGCAGCGCTCCGCATTGGTCCCTCACAGGTTCTCGGTAGTCATGGCAACCAGAACACTTCAATCAGCGTGCGGGCTCAGGGGAGCACATACTGTGATGTGAGATGCTGAGGTCACCTCAAGGGCAAAAGCACCACATTGAACTGTTTTATCAGTCTCTAAAGTTTGATGAAAAGTTTGTATAGAGTAGAACTGAAAGACATCTACGACATTTTGCTGCTGCTAGTGTGGAGTTGATATTAACAAAGAATTCCAATGAACCAGATTCCACAGGGTGAATACAGGTTCTGACATATTTCTGGCAGTGTGTGATCCACATTTAAACAGCAGTGCAGGCCAGGGAAACACTTCTGAGGGAAATTGTACAAAGGTAATACAATAGCAAAATATGATGTTGCATGTAAAATATAACATATAAAAGTTTTCAAATTAATCTTTTCTTCTTTGATGCTTTGACACTGACAATAACTGGCAAACTGGTATTGATTGGTACATTGGGACCGTATTTAAGTAATTTTAAGATTTGTATTTCACTATCAAATATTAGAGGAATAATACTACATGTTATGTAAATGCATGGTTACGACTTGTTAACTATAGCAGTAGAAGTAATAATAATAATAATGTTTATTAATAGTTATAATAATTATAATTATTAAGAAAGACAGTAAAGGGAAGAAGGCCAAGACAGCAGCCAGGAAAAATAAATGGAATCTAATTTTGTAAATCTAATATTATTAGTATTATACATTTTAATGATTACATATAATCAAATATTGCTGTATTTTAAACCAACTATATACATGTATCCTAGTTTACTAGCCAATGCCTGTCAAATTGTTATTTGGGGTATGTGCGTAATTTAATATTTCTTATTATTAAAATAGTATTGCGTGAGGGAATTTTGGACCATTTGGACTTAAAAGAAAACAATGCCAATTACAGCAATCTCCCTCTCTCTCTCTCTCTCTCTCTCTCTCTCACACACACACACACACACACAGACACACACACACATGTTGGTGCAACAGCATTATGAGGACTCTCCATAGGCGTAATGGTTTTTATACTGTACAAACTATATATTCTATCCCCTTACACTGCCAATATCCCTAAACCTACCCGTCACAGGAGACATGCTGCATTTTAAATGCTGTTTTTTATGTTTTTTAAGCCATTTGATTTCTGAGGACTTTTGAAATGTCCTCATAAACCACCCATAAGTTGTAATACCAGTGTAATACACATGTCATTATACAAATTTGTGTCCTCATAAATCACACTCATAAATCACACACACACACACACACACACACACACACACACACACACACACACACACACACACACACACACAGTAATATATTATTCAGTGGCAGCATGGTGGGTTCCCCTACAGTTTGACCCACATATTAAAACACCAAGTCATACAGCAGCACTCAAAAATACAAACCAACCCAAGCAACCCTCTCAAATGCATAACCAGACAAATAACCTTCACAAAGCATTTACTTATAATTAGCTAAAGACTCTACATATTTACCCTCAAGAACACCTGTGTTACAAGGATTGAAAGACATGGGGCTGTTAAGTGGAATTTTGTTAGTTTATCTTACAGAATTTAGAACAGTATGGTTTCATCTTTTGCAGTATATAATTATAATGTCACAGCCACAAAGAGTCTGAAAGGTAATATTACACAATGCATCACATTGTCTTTTTTCTCATTATGGTCAGATTTGCTCATTACCTACTGTGTTTGCCATGCAAAATAGTGCATTTAACGTCTTCTTAAATGTGATAAAGCATAAGAAATAACATGTTTATCGTTTTGGATTTGATTAAAATGTTATCTTTTTGGAAAATGTATTTGCATAAATAATACTAAACAAATATCCAAACTATTATAATAGTACTGTTTTCTCTGGTTGATATACAGTGGCTCTGATCCTTACACTAAGTTACCGTCAATCTCCCTCTTAGACAGAATCTGATGTTACAATGTTGGAAATAGAAATATCATATTTTATATACATTTTAAATAATATAATATAATATAATATAATAGCCTAATATAATAAATTGCACCTGCGCTGTTTTGGCAGTCAATGGGACTTGCCAAATCTTGGGGGGGCTTTATGGCAGAATGCCATGCTGTCATGATTTTTTTTTTTTTTCTTTTTTTACACAGAATAGATTTAGCCATGGTCTGGTGAGATTCTGAAAGACAGTAGATAGAGGACAGCTTTGTCAGGTTTTCATGTTATCGTACTCTTTTAACTTCACATGCATTTTATGGCAAATAGCATGGGACTTGTCAGTTTTTACAATTTAATATAGAATATTTTAAATATGAAAACATTGAATCCTTATAATAATAATTTCATAAGGAGCAATAACAACGGAGCGCATTTACGGTGAGATATCAGCTCTGTCACAAATGCCCCACTGTACTGTTATGCTGCTGTGTACACTGAGTCTCAAATACCCCACATCAGTAACACCTCTGACTACTGCAGATCAAAGACATCCAAATATAATCTCTTCACTCACAGCTGACCTTTCCGATAGAATATGACTGTACATGTGTGTATCTAGGAGAGTGACCATGAGTATGTGTTTAGTCTCAGCAGATAGCCAGGTCTTGGTTAACTAAAAAAAATAAAAAAAATAAAAAATTACATATTTACATTATATGATACAAACACACACACACACACACACACACACACACACACACGCATACACACACACACACACACACAAAGCTGTTATACCCCTAAAGATATCTGAGAGTGTATATTCCTTAAAGGGGATGTCTAATGCTATTTCATGCATTCTACACTGAAGAGTTGGATTCTCATGGCCAAAGTTTACAAAAAATGAGTTGGACGTATAACAGAGTATTTTTGTGCCAAATACACTCCTTCAGGATTCATATAAGTTTCGGAACGTTTTTTTTTTTTTTTTTGAGTATGGTCTGTATGACGTCATAAAGGGCGGAATTATTTGTGTGGGCACTTCTCCTGGAAGAGTGGATGCACACATCAACCAGAGCACCCACCCTAGACCCTACCACCCCTATGAACTTATATAGCGTGAGGACGTGCCTTCCGGGAGGGGGGTGTACTGTCACATTTTGAGTTTGTTTTTGTCATGTTTATTATTTATATTTCCGCTTAATTCAGTCTCCTTGTCATGTTCCAGTTTGTCATTGCTTCTAGTTTCTACTCCGTTCCATGCCTGTTTGTTTCTATGGTTCTGACTGATTTGAGTATTCTGTTCAGGTGTGTCTTGTTCATTTACTAATCGTTAATTTTAATTTTCAATTCCAGGGAAGTTGCTTATCATTGCTTCTATTTTTCGTTGTTTGAAATTTGCTTTGGATAAAAACATCTGCTATATGAATACACAATGTAAATATATTGAAAGAACCTCATAATCCTTAGCCCTCGAACAATGCACTTTACCATACTGAAAAAAAAACAGCTTTTTTTTTTTTATTTGCATACATTTCTAAATACCCATTCATGGATGGTTAGTCTAGCTCTCTGACTGACATAGACATGCTGTTCACCAGTAAAACTTTAAACAGCCTGGTCAATTTGTGAAGATAAATGACCATAAATGTTTTGCTGGTTAAGGTAGTTCAAGGGTTTGGAGCAACGCAGTCTCACACCCAAGGCGTCATCTAACTGACGCTATGGACCATTTTTGACCATGCGTCAATAAGCCGACGCACACCCCCCCCCTTAAGCGTCAATATGAGACGCGCCTCCTAGTGGTCTAATCCTAACCCTACCCCAGACCTAAACCTACCCATAACGGAAGCGTCATCTAACTGACGCTAAAGGGTGCGCGGCATTTGATGACGCCCGAGGATGAGCGTCTCATATTGACGTTTGTGGGGGGGTGTGTGCGTCGGCATGTTGACGCATGGTCAGAAGCGTCAGTAAGATGACGCCTTGGGTGTGAGACTGTGTTGTTTGGAGAGGGAAACTAGCATAGGCTACTAGCTTCCAAAATCAACATGCTGGTGACTTTTTACATTATCTGCTGAATGACAAGTTTTATAAGCTAAACTTTATCTAAAGAAACATTTGTTTCTCCTTATTGGTCGCTGGGTTGCTTAGTTTACCTAATTTATATTGTGGGACAGTACACACTGAAAACTCCCCAGTTTACACTGTGAAAACACATGCATGAGTACACACACACACACACAGAGCATGTCACAGCCCACCACTTACAGCATGACGTGATGCACTAGTCTCTAATTATCTTGCATGTGAGCTCCAAAAATACCATGGAATGTGGCTTGCATGCTTTCTGTTCACACATACACACATACAGCCACACTTTGTTGCGTCTGCATACGTGATGAAATACACAGGAAAAAAATAACACCCTTATCTCCTGCTACTGTTCACTTCGCATTCCATGCACTTGATTGTGTGGTTTTATCTCTGTCTGCTTAGCTTTAGCCACATGGCATTCCGGACAGAAACATTCCAGCATGAGGTCATTTTTAAGAGTAATGAATGGATTTAAGAGCACTTGGGCTCACCTTTTCTTCGATCTTAGGATGCTGGAATCTTTACTGCATCTGCACTTTTGTATGTTCTGGCTTTTATGGCAACCATTTCGGAGATATACTGTCAGTTTCACCCAAAAGCAAACCGCTAACAATGCTATTCAGATTCATGAGCAAGAGTACAATAACAGGGGGTTCATAGAAATGTTCAGCTCGTCATGTGATCTCAAAATGGTGCCCCTCATGCGGTGACCTGCTCCATGTAAAAAATAACCGCTTTTATAAGACTGATTTGACTGGAGTCATGAACATATGCAAATGTGTACATATCAAACTGCAGCTTATTCACCAAGCTGCAATTCAAAGATGGTGGCTGTGGTGGAGAATCACAGATATTGACACTGTTTATTAAAAAATCCCATATTGGTCGAGTAGGCTACTACCTCTGTCATCAGCTGATTCATTTGGTGTATTCATTCTTATTCTCTGCATTTCTTTATGTCCTCCCCTTTGTCTATCATGTTGAACTTTATTGACTCTGCATTCAAGCAGAATTAAACTGTGCAGTATTGATCTCTTGCTCTAGCTGTACAGCAGTGGATTATTGCTCTTTCTCTGTCCCTTCTTCTTTGTTTCTCAGGGGGAAAAAAAGAAGATTAAATACAAAACTGCAGCATGTCAATTACTGGGCATGTTTGCACTGTTACTTAAAAGTCTGCTTCTGCCTTAGAGTAAAAAATTATAAAATAATATTTGAAATAAAATTCCATTGCCACACTGTGAGGTATCTGTGACATAGAAGATGAAATTCTTACAAACAAAGTTGTAACTGTGAGATAAAAAGATAAAATCAAAAATTTGAGATAAAGTAAATTACGGGAAAGAGGAGAAATAAAAGGTCTCCTATTTCAAAAGCAATACAGTTGCAATTGTGAATTGAAAGTTCACAATTACCTTTTATTTTTTTATTCTTAATTCTATTAGTTTATACTACCATCTCAAACTAACTCTTTCCACTGTACAGACCTCAAGGCGTCTGACCACACACATACAAACAGGGTATTTATTTATTTATTTATTTAAAAGAGACACTAATGACGGGATGCAATGGGAGCGAGAACACAGACTGAGAGGGAAGAATACAGATTGAGAGGGAATAATAAGAGAGGAGAGAGCAGAAGTGAGAAGACTGGAACAGAGGTGAGATTCTGTCATGTTTAACATATCCATCACTTTCACAGCTCAGAGTGTTTGGGGGAAGAGGAATGATTCCCGCTTTCACACATGAATGCACACATGCACAAACTGGTTTACCTAGACACGAACTCAGCGCATCCATGAAGTGTCAGCAGAGGTTGTGTCAACTAGACTCTCATCGAAGGCCTCATCGACACGACAGCCATCAGCACTGACCCTCAACAAACCCGTCTCCATATCGGCGTGATGACTCTGATCTTGAACCAGATGGAACTGGATAATATTCTGATTGTTCCAAACCAATCTGACTTCTGACCTATAATGCTGCCTGGATTATTATCATACACTGTTCATTGGCCAGAGGAGAACTTGGCTCCCACCTCCCAAGGTTTTTCTCTCCATTCTGCCACATGATGGAGTTTTGGTTCCTTGCCACTGTCGCCTTTTTTCACCTTTGTTGCCATTAGCTTGGCTTGCTTAGTTGGGGACATTCAATTTAACAATTCATGTTATAAAGCTGCTTTGAAATAATCTGTATTGTAAAAAGCACTATATAAATAAATGTGACTTGATTGACTATAGCTATCTGGGTATATAAACTTCTATTGTTTTACAGTTTTTCTCTGTCGCTTTGGTGCATTTCTCACATCACTATTTACAACAGTTAGTTCAACCTCCACATTTAGTCATTTGTGCACATCATAGTAGCAGTTTCTCATTCCTTCCAAAATATTGCAAATGCTTTTGGACATGCATTGCTTTCATACAACTCTCTGCTGTTTTATAACATTATCATTTGCTTATGTCATGTCAGTCAAAATTAACTATGCTTGTGAATGCTGAATAGTCATTCCATATAAAATGAATAGTCCTCATGTCATTGCTTGAGTCATCACATACACAAATCTGTCAAGCAAATAAAAAAAAAATGTGTATCTTTTTTTTTTTTATGAAAATGTCTCCTAAATTGAATAATTTCTCTCAGGTGAACTCATGGCCAGACAGAGAGGAACGTCTGGATGTGCATGAATGATTTACAGTACTATGTATGTTGTATGTTCATTTCCAATATGTACTGCAATACTGTTTACAGTTGTGCACAGCTCTACCAAAAGGGAGTTTATGTTTGTTGTAAATAAGGGTGTATTTTTTTCTTTTGCACAATGCTGTGAACAAATTAGAATTGAAAAGAGCATATGCAGTAAAAATGTGAAACATACATATCAATGTCTTGTACTACTGTAAGTTACTTCTCTAAATACAGTAATGTGTAACTTTACTGTAGTTTTAAAATGGCTGTGCAAATAGTATGTAGTGCTGTCTTGAGCATTTTCAGATAGTGTCACCAAGATCTGACTTTTTCGCATTGGAAAACATTTACAGAGCAAACTGTCATAATGAAAACATGACAAAGCCATTTGACTATCTTAGTTCATAAACAATGGTTTCAGGACTTTTCATCTTGATGACTGTCACGATCTGTAACGTGATGCGGTGAAGGCAGAGAGGAGGCTGGATCCAAATGCAGTGTGCACGCTTTATTTAAACAAACTAAGAACTTAAACAGAGACTCAGAACTTGGAACAGGAAACTTGACACAGGAACGACCAACACTCACGTAAATCCTGAAACAGAACATACATTCAACAACTCACCAAGACAGGGCAGAAACACAGGGCTTAAATAATCAAGGAGAAACGAGCTAACAGAATAACAAGGGGGCGTGGGAAATCAGAAACACCTGGGATAACTAATAGACAAGACAGGGAACCACTGAACATGACAAAACAAGACAAGACACAAAACCTACATCACCACATACCCACCCTTAAGGGCGGCTCCTGACGCCCAATAAAACACAAAAATGTCCAGGAGGGCGGTCTTGGGGGAGGGATGGGGGGCCAGGCCCATGCAGGGGAACGGGACCTGGACCTGGACCTAGGCAAGGCGGGCCTGGGCCGTGGAGCGTAGGCGGGCCTGACTGAACAGGTGGCCAGGGCGGAGCAGGACGAGGCGGAGGCCAGGGCGGAGCAGGACGAGGCGGAGGCCAGGGCGGAGCAGGACGAGGCGGAGGCCAGGGCGGAGCAGGACGAGGCGGAGGCCAGGGCGGAGCAGGACGAGGCGGAGGCCAGGGCGGAGCAGGACGAGGCGGAGGCCAGGGCGGAGCAGGACGAGGCCCATGTCAGCATCGCCTCCCTGGCCCTCACATGGTACCTACTGCCCCCCCCCAAAAAATACTTGGGGAAATCCCGGAGCTTAAAGGGCATAGGCAAGGCGAGGCGCAGAGGCGGGGCCAGCAGGGCGAGGCGCAGAGGCGGGGCCGGCAGGGCGAGGAGTCTGGGAACGCCCTCCGTAGCCTGGCGAGGCAAACGAGTCCTCCTTCTCCTTCTGCGACGACGCGTCACTGGGCTTGACTCAGTAGACTCACTTGACTCGGCGGCGGTAGACTCGCTTGACTCGGCGGCGCTTGACTCGGCGGCGCTTGACTCGGCGGCGCTTGACTCACTTGACTCGGCGGCGCTTGACTCACTTGACTCGGCGGTGCTTGACTCACTGGCGCTTGACTTACTTGACTCGGCGGCGCTTGACTCACTGGACTCGGCGGGCGAAACCTCCGCGGTCTCCGGATTAGCAAATCCAACAGGACCAGTGCGGAATACGGGCTTGAGTAGGCAGACGTGAGTCGCGGGTTCGGCAAGGCCGCAGTGAAGAGCGGGCTCGGCAGGGCTGGACCGGACCAGTAGCGACGAAGACGCGTCCGGCGACGAGAGCTTCGCGGGTAATGCGAACTCGGGAGGTGTCGAGTAGAACAAGCCTGTAATGGAGAAGAGATCTTCCAAGGAACAAGCCTGAGCGATATACCGGTCAAGAGTCCAGTTGGTAAGGTCCTGCGGCATCCATCGAGCAATCTTATAGTCCAGCCCATTTAAAAACAGGCCCATGAGCTGGACATCATCTATCGCTCCCAGATGGCAAAGGGACAGAAAATCCTTCGCGTACCTTTGGACAGACTGGCCCTCTTGCAATAACGTCGACAGGTATTCTCCCAGAGCCCGGTTGCTGACAACTGCTGGATCCATTGCTTGGTGAGTTGTTCTGTCACGATCTGTAACGTGATGCGGTGAAGGCAGAGAGGAGGCTGGATCCAAATGCAGTGTGCACGCTTTATTTAAACAAACTAAGAACTTAAACAGAGACTCAGAACTTGGAACAGGAAACTTGACACAGAAACGACCAACACTCACGTAAATCCTGAAAAAGAACATACATTCAACAACTCACCAAGACAGGACAGAAACACAGGGCTTAAATAATCAAGGAGAAACGAGCTAAAAGAATAACAAGGGGGCGTGGGAAATCAGAAACACCTGGGATAACTAATAGACAAGACAGGGAACCACTGAACATGACAAAACAAGACAAGACACAAAACCTACATCACCACAATGACACTGACACTTTCATTGGCATGAATACTTGCTTTTGAGGAATGAGCTATCCATTTTGAGCAAGTGACACGCTTTTGCAGGTTATCAACTAGGTTTTGCAGTTTGTACTAATTGTTTTGAGAACTGCATTAACTGTTGTGCAAATGTAAATAGTGATGTGAGAAATGCACCAAAGTGACTGAGAAAAACTGTAATACAAAGTAATTTATAGTCCCAGGCTATAACCCAAACCAAGATTGTCCATCATTCAGATCTGAATTGAGAATGACATGTCTGAATTTGAATTAAGGTATAGCAAACATGATGTAGAATTGCAACTCGATTGAAATGTAAAGAAGTAGAAATTCAAAGATGTTTAACTAATGTTAAACTAAAAAAAAAAACGTTTAATGTTGGTTTGACAGCCATATGTGAAAGGTTTTAGATAGATAGACAGACAGACAGACAGACAGACAGACAGACAGACAGACAGACAGACAGACAGACAGACAGACAGATAGACAGATAGACAGATAGATAGATAGATAGATAGATAGATAGATAGATAGATTTGTTTTTATAGACACTTTTGTTTGTCCATTTTTTGGTAACCCAAAGTATGCATTCACGTTGTGTCTGTGATGAATGTAATAAATGTAATACAAATAAATGTCTGGAATAAATGGTCCGCTGTGCCAGGGTGTGGTTCACACACACTTACCATGCTTCACTCAAAAGGCATCAAAGCCACCTCTGCAGAATAATAGAACATAATAATAGAGCCTGCTCTCAGCGGCACTTAGCAATCACCATCTCTCCCACACTTATGATGGCTAGCACCTACACACTCAGACAGAGCGAGACAGGCACACACTCCGTCTGGTCATTTGCACACTGTTTAGAGCTGCAGGTTATTTCAGTGAACTGCACTTAGATTAATTCACTATAAAAAGAAGCATTTGTTCCTGTTTGACGGTCTCACATTAGCAGTACAGATGCTGTGGATTGGCCCTGGCACACTGGCATAAGGAGATGAAGCCGACAATTGGACTGCTTTGCCACAATATGAAAATACACCCCCACACACACGCAAACAAAACACAGTATTTCTGCTGTAGTAAAGCATTGTGTGAGTGTCTGTCAGATTTGCATGTCTGTTCTTGAATTCTTGAATCACAGATGGAGACGAAAGGCTTACTGTGATTTTGCCAAGGATGTGTTCCCACATCAACATCCTTCTTAGTCCTGGAATAACATTCCTGCCAACCAGATTTTAAATTTAGGTTAGGACTAGTTTTATTTTATTTAATTAATCTGCCTAAACAATTGTCTTTAAAAGGGACAAAGAGTAGTTTTGAGGATGAAACCTCAAATCATTGGATTTGCCAGGTTAATGGAAATACATCTTTATAAAGATATTCAGTTTTGTTTGAGATAATTATGCTTTAGCAAGGAAATTATATACTCCCAAGATGAAATGTATATAGCCTATATTTTGGTTTGTTTTCTGAGCTATGCCTATGCATTAGTCTGCACTTATTAATTTTGGATGGGAAGAAATAAATCACCAAAAATCTATAAACATTTCCACTAGATTGTTGGTGTTTTCTGTACAACTGAGTGGAGCCATCTGCCTGGTCTTATATATTGTTGCCTCTATTTGCGTATTACATTTAAAAACAGCATATTGTGTCAATTATGTACTGTTATTTTTTTATTGATATGGCATTATGGAGCAAAAATGGCAGTGATCTAACAACAGAGGTTAGTGGAATACATGAATAAACAGCAGTTGACATTGAACACAATATAGATGTGAAGACCAAGTTCAGTGAAATATCTTCACAATCCCCTATCTTTACGTCCTTCATTATGTGTGTATTCTGAGTGACAGTTTCTCTCTGCAGATGATGAGGTAGGCCTACTCCTGATAAGTGACAGCATCTGAAATAATTTTTTAGAGTTACATTGTGTCTCTTTCATTTGATTATGTAAAAACAATTATGTATATATAATATATATATATAGGCCTATATATATATATATATATATATATGAAGAGTTCAGATGCAAAAGCCTCTAAGTGCCATCTGAAATTTTCTTCTAGAATGATCATTTTTATCAACCTCGTATATTTAAGGTCAGTAATTTCACTTAAATGAAAATTGATAGGTAATTTTCACTGTCATTTAAGTGAAATTACTGAACTTAAATATACAAGCTTGATAAAAATGATCATTCTAGAAGGAAAATTTCAGATGGCACTTAGAGGCTTTTGCATCTGAACTCTTCATATATATATATATATATATATATATATATAAGGACAGAATGAGCCCTTTACCACGTTAAAAGGAAAAAAAATGATATAAAATCATGGTATAGTTTTTTTTTTTTTTTTGACTGGGTATGCTTAGGCATAAAGTCATAATTAAAAAAAAAGCAAACAATATGGATCATAAATTCCATATCTATGTTACTTTGTGGAGAAGAGAAGATGAGTATCCTTAACAAAGCTGCTCACACTTACATGTTCTGTTAAACTAAAAAGAGAAAAAGACATGATTGTTAGGAAATGATTGTTACCATTTTTAAAGTTATAATTTATAGACATTTTAAGAAAGAAATCATTTACCTGTTGAGAATATGTTGACAGTCTGTGTAGTAACTGTAGTTGTATAGCTGAGCTCCAGAAAATCAGTAGCCTAATGAGGAGGCTTTGACAGTTACAGATTTGAAAAACAAAAAGGCGGGAATAAAGAACCCTTAAACTCTAACACAAAGAACCATTTCTATAAACTTTATAAAGGGTTCTTCAGGATGATACGGTACTAAATAGAACTGTTACTACATGTAAAGAACCTTTTAAAGAACCATCTTTTTTAAGTGTGTAGATAAAAAGATCATTTTGAGATAAAGTTTAACATAAGAAATATGATAGTTGAAGTTGCATTTGAAGACATGAAGTTGCATTTATAAAGAAAAAAAACACAATTGCGAGACATAATGTCACATTGTGAGATAAAAAATTGCAATTCTGAGATAAAGTGAAATTTATGAGAAACAGATATATAAACCCGATCTCATGGGAAAACGTAACTATTTAACAAGGTGATGATTTCATATAAATTGTACGTACAAATATTAGAAAAAAAGGTAAGAAGATCCACCCCTAAATATACCTGTCACTGGGGTGTAAGCAGATATGAAAACGAATGAGATCGTATGAATTCATACAAATCAGCAAACAATTCGCCAAAACGTAAAATAGTTATGAATTGCCATGAGATTGTTTTGGAGTCACACTGAGAGATATAAAGTTGCATTCTGAGGTATAAAGTCACACTGGAAGATATGAAGTCAGTTTTCAAGGTATAGTCAATTATGTGAGATATAAAGTAAAGTCACAATTACGAGAAATAAAGTTGCAATTACAAGAAAGAAATAAAAAAATGTACTCTGAAATTAGCTTACATGGCCAGGGTGAATGTTATTATTTAAAAATAAAATAATTTTCATGCCATTCTATTATTGTGGAATAAATTATTCCCAGGAATGGTATGTAACCATGTCAACCATGGCCTCTTCCTATCTTAGTGCATGGTGCTTCCAGAATTAGCTGCAATGTGGAGCAGACTTATGTCATGTAAGTAAAAAGTTCTGGCTATGTAATATGGCATTTACTACAGAAGAACTAAATATTTGTATAACAGGAAGGTTGATCCAGGAACAACCAACAAATTCATGGTCTCCAAGAGGGAGATACAGTACAAGGTCAGAGACATTACTCATGTGCACTGACTTTTCCACTGGTTGGTAATTCGTTTATGGCTCAATCAATTCTGGCAACCCACTGGAGTAACAAGAGAGGCATTATACTACAGAATTTATTAACAAATGTAAAAACGTAAAACCTCCCATTCTCTATAAATCTTCTTCCGGCATGATGATTTTCTTCACACAATGATGAATGGGATTCGGGGTTTTCTGGGCTGCTGTACTGAATGGAATCTGGTTTCTTTTCTTTCCCTTCTTTGGTAGCAACTCATATCTGTAACATGACTAAAATAATTATCCTATCATATTATCATCATCATCATAGCCAAAAAGGGACTGAGGACGGATATGTTTTTTCACAGATACTGCAGTCAGGCAGGACAAAAATGCTATGAATGAATTCCCACACATTCCACAGCGAACAAATTTTCTGGGAGGGTCAACTAGACTGTGCAACTTCCTTTAACTAATCAGAATAAAAGAGCATGTTTCATTGCATCTGTCGTGTTTGACCTTCTCAAAATGAGAGAGGAGAAAATACTACTTAAAAAAAAAAAAATTATTACATGCTTATTCTCTGTACTGTATTCTCTGTATTGTCTGAAGATGTTAACTCTTAGGCCTATGTTCCATTTGGGGTCTGAGAGACTCCAAGGGCTACTTGTTATTTAAAAACAAAACCATAAATAAATAAACATTCATTAATTTGGCATATTGGGTTAAAAAAAACCACAAATGTTCATGACAATGTAAACTTGTATAACATTTATAATATTAATAATTATAATAACAATAATTATAATAACACCCATTGTTAATAAATTGATGAGAACTGATTAAACATTTAAACTTATCTATTTAAAATAAAAATAAAAATGTATGATTATTAAACACAACAACATTTTATAATAATAATAAAAATAATAATAGTAATAATGATAATAATAATAATAATAATATAATAATAATTGTTGTTATATTGTTATTATTATTGTTGTTATTATTGTTATTATTTAATTAGAAAATTACTTCTACAGTTTTTTTCAACTGCTTATCCTTACATGTCACACAATTTCTGAAACCTGACACTCAAACACCAGAACCACACACCAAATCTGCATAACCATACACTAATTCTCTGCCTTCGACTCAGTTTTCAGTTCCATAAAACACTTTTTGCAATCCACAACACACAATTCTCTAACACACAAAAATCTAACAGGTATCTTGATTTCCTCTTTCAAATACAACCTATCAAAATGCCACACTAATTCATCAGAGCCTCGTACTAACTCCTCACATGTGCAAACACTCATTGCTTTGCTTAACACCAACCAATCATGGCTTTAGAATAGGCCTATAAATAGGTCAAAGGTCAAGTTATAGGTTTTTCAGACTGTATTCACAACCACAAATGCTTACAGTAAAAAATAAATAGTTTGGTTACAATCTTGCTTTTGTGTTTACTGTGAATTTTTCAACATGTCTCTGACAATTACTTTGAATCGTGTACAGAAATGTACATAGGAATTCTTGAAAGAAAAGCTTTTTGTTTTGAATAACTGTGTGTATGTGATATATCCAAAAATGTAATATTATGACAAAGGTGTTTGCAATAAGACAAATGCATTTTGTGTGTGCAATTCGTGGATTTGTGGGTTAAGTTTTGAAAAACTGTGTAAGCAGTTGAAATGAACTGTATTATTTTTTACATATATCATGGGCGCTCAGGGACCCCAACACAAATAAGGTAAAGTCAACCTTAACATAAAAGAAGATGTAAAATGAGATGTAAGGATGAAGCAGGGTCTTTCTGTATAGGTCAGAGCATCTCAGGAAAAGCCTTCAATGAAATCCGACTGGTGCTTCCTTTATAGTTTAATGTTACTCTTGCTGTTTTGTGTTGTATTTGAGGCTGTGTTTCTGCTCTGTTCTATGCTGAGCTATGCTGCTGATCTGGGTGTAGTATTGATGCCCTGCTGCCCCAGGGGGCACATTATGTGTGTGTGTGTGTGTGTGTGTGTGTGTGTGTGTGTGTGTGTGTGTGTGTGTGTGTGTGTGTGTGTCTGAGTCAGCGATTGGCTTGCACTGCAGCCCCTGATGTGAAAAAAGCACCATGAGCTATTGTTTTCACACACATATACACACGTCATCACAAAGCACTGACTCTACCAATTATCCACATAAAGCTAGGGTTTTATGGCCCATACTGTAATGTCTTCCTGACCTTCCATTGAAAAGACATTTTATCAGGTGATTGATGCGGTGCTGAGACGTTTTCAGTTATTAGATATTGACAGTAGATCTGCCTTGTCTACATGGCCTGTATCTATTTCAGCACCATTGCTTAACCAGTAGGACTTGAAATTGCCCACCATTAGTAACCTGCAGCAATTTCTTTTTCAGCATGACATTCACACAACACTCATTACACACCCACAAACACATACAAGATGACCTCTATACACTATTCTTCAGCAAATGAGAATGGATGATTGTTACCACAGTGTAATATTCTAAGAAAAGTGTAGACACACACACTTCTCACCTTTTCATTTTAAGATAGACACAAGATCACAGTAATACGCATTCACACAAACTCATTAAGCTCTTACCTTGTCCAGAGTTTCAGAACGATCCAAATCCAGAAAGCGTTTATATTTTATGTGAGTGTATGTGAAGCTCAGATTGAGGGTTTACTTTGAACACACTGTTCTGCATTCACAGCTCTCTTTCTCTCTGTCTTTCTGAAACATACTCTGATTCAGCAGCAACCCCTGTGGTTATTCCATCTACACGAGTGAACTTTGACACGTGCACTTAGACAAGAAATGTCCTACTGTATCCAAGCATGTGTTTCTTCATAAGTAGATTCCACCTGAATGTGACAGTACTCTTTTTCCCACAACAGCTCTCTCGGTCTCCCTCTCCATTGCTGACTCCAGTGCACGGCTGATTTCTGCTAGGTTTGCTCTCGCTCTCTCAGTTTCCTTTCTCTCTCTCACTTAATTGTCCATCAATTTTCTCTAAACCTCCCTTTTCTGCCTCTCTCCCCGTAGGACTATTTTTCACCTGTATCCTTCCGTCTTAAAAAGGCCACAGTGCAGATCTCTACACTGATAAATGCCAACAGATCAAATTTGAGAGACATACGACTGCTGAAAGCATAAAGTCCTCATTTCAGCTCAACTTGATTGCATAACCTTTTGATTTTCTACTTTTCTTCTAGGCGGAGTGAAGCCATAGAGATGGAGGGATGCTGCCAGGGGTATTTACGTTGGTACTTTACTATGCCTTGAAATGATATACCAGTCAAAAGTTTGGAATAACTTTTTTTGTTTTTGAAAGATCTGAATTTATCATCAAATAAAAGGCTGTGTTACGACCGCTAGGGGTCGGCCGTAACAGGAAAAGGAATAAGTCTCACTACCAGAGAGAGATATAAAAAATAAAATGCGTTTATTTCCAAAAGGGTTTTAACGTCAGGGGCAGACAAGGTCAAAAAGGTTTTGATGGATGCAATAAAATCTGTATATAGGCCTACAAAAATGGCTTAGATCGTATACTTCTTCTAAAGCAAAGTCCACACCTTCATTCTGCTCTTATATGTGGAAACAAGATGATGAGCTCTGATCTGCACAGTCACTGGTAACCGAACTAGCTTTCACTTCATCTATTTATATGCAAATGTACATTCCATAAATTATGCAAAATTTTGAATGGTTCAGACATTACCTGCCGCTGATTCTTTCAGAATCATGGAGTGTACTTTAGAGTCTGTGTGGGTGCCTGGACTGATGGATTGCCTGCAGTAACTATCTGTGAGAATAGCTGCATGTTACTATTAACTGTGTCAGCGAAACATGCACAGGTTTACCAGCATCACACACACAGAATATTGATCTCTTGTGTGGACCCAATAATTGCTGACTATGAAACCTGTCCAGCATTGTTCAGTCACTATCGCATGGAGAGATGGAGTGTGAAAGAGAAAGAAAGGGCTATACTGGCTGAAATTAAAAAGTGTTTGTCAGTCTATTTTATATAATTTTCCAATAAAAAATTGGTAACTGGCTGTTTTTTTCAATGAGTCATCAGATTCCAGGTGCCCTTCACTTCCTGCTGCAGTTGCTAGGTAACATGCACACATCTGCATCCAAATTCTTAAGAATCACATGCACACTTATTCCTCAAGACACCTGCTGAACTCTGACACCAAGGTGTTCATTGCCATCTTATGAAACCAAAGACCAGTTCTAATAATAATAATAAATAAAAAAATAATAATAATTTATTAAAATGATTCGAGATTGTGAACACATTTTCCCTCAGAATTCAGCCTGAGCAGAGATCCTTTAATGTAAGACATTCACATGTTTAACTAGCCTATACGTCTATGTAGCCTACATTCAAAAAATTAGAAATGCTAGATTCATATTTATTTTTTCTATTCAAATTCAAACATAGCCTACATGAAATGTCACATTTTTAAATATCTGGCGCCACCATTCGGACATTCTGATAACTGCTAAAGCGATGTTGCATTTAAAATGATATATGAATACACATTTTTATTTTTTTATTAATTTATTAATTAATAAATTGTAATTCAACTAAAAATCCTTATTGCAATTCATTATTTATCAAGTTTTCACAAAAGCTCGAGAATTTATGAGGGGAAATTCCCTCTTAGATTACTCACTTCCTATATTTCTTTTCAGAAAGCTGAATGCTGATAAAAATATATTGAGGGGGGAAAACTATATGAAGAAAAGCAGAAGTGATATTATATTTATCGCACGTTCATATGACAATGAGGATTATTTTTTTAATTTTTTGGGGGGGTATTTCTGTCACTGACAGATGAAAGGTTAATGTGTCTTAAAGCAATGTGCAACATATTCGATTTTGAATTTAAATAATGAGGGGAACATGCTATTTGGCATTGGCTACATTTTGTATGATTGATCTCTTAACCTCGCTGTCGAATCTGACTAAATTTGATATCTAGAACACGTCTCCGTAAAAGGATCCGCCTCTCTTTGTTTCACTTCTTATGAAACCGGAATTGTTCCCTGTAGAAGGTTATTTTCCCCATGCAAAGCTTATATTTTACAAGTTAGCCTATACAAGCGGACTGACTTGAGTTGCTTCACTCTTGAACCACGCACTAACCATGCAGATATTTGAGCTCAACTTGGGAAATTAGATCGTCACAATTCAAGTAAGTCCATGAAATGAACACACACATGCTAAATTCAATGCAGCCCTACTTTGTTACAAAAATAATAAGTTTACCTGCAGCCTCATGTTAGCAGTTTTGGAAAGACTATATTCATAATTATAATGCATGTAGCCTATTTAAACAGTTCAATGTATGAATTACTTTCAGCAGCAAAATATTACTAATGAAACAGTAAAAAAGGCATCATAAAATACAACAATAATAGTAAGTAGCCAATACATTTACCAATGTGACAACCTGACCCAACCAGAAAGAAAGAAATACACTTATCAGGAGGTTTTAAATTTAAGTTAAAATCTTGCGCCACCTTCCTCATGTTACAACTAGCCCTGGTCTCTTTTAGATCTTTTCATAAGGTTGGATTACCAAGTTGTATTGTCTTTAGGTAAGCTTATACTTTGTGTATAAAATTTTGTTGTCAACAATATTTTGTTTATTACAGTTTGACTTGGGGGAAAAAAGCCTATAAGGAAGGAAAATATATGGAACTGATGAAACTCATATTGTTGCCCCTGTTCTGCACTTGTTTCCATGCCCACTGTGCAGGCTCTGCATATCCACACAAGCCAACATGTAGGATTGAAAACGCCAAAGCAGACTGTAGTCATATGAATCTGGATGTAGTTCCAACCAACTTGCCCAAAAATATCACCACATTGGATGTGTCTCACAATAGATTAAAAAATCTGTCTTCCTTGCTTTTGTACTCGAATCTTGTGAATGTAGATGTCAGCTACAACTCTTTAACTGCCATAGAAAAGGATCTATGCCTTTCTCTGCCACACCTGCAAATTCTTAATGTGCAACACAATGAAGTATATTTGATGAGTGAGAAAAACCTGAAAAACTGTTTTCATTTAACACAACTTGACCTGTCTGATAATCGCCTGAAGCTACAAGGGGAACCCTTCTCTGTTCTAAAGGTAGGGCTATGTTTATGAAGACACATTTTCCCACACAATCAAAAGTTTGAGGTGTTTACTCAAACCAATTACTGATTTAATGCGTTGGCCTCTAACCAGAGGTAACATTTTCCAGTCTGTTATGGTCTTATAGATAATACATTTCAATAACATTTCCTCCCTATGTAGAGTTTGACATGGTTGGATGTATCTCGAAACAAACTGAAATCTGCTAAACTGGGCATACAACCTCAGCTGCCAAACCTGGTGACCCTTGTTCTTTCTGGAAATGAATTTTCTGTACTTCAAAAGGATGACTTCTCATTCCTCAGTAATTCCTCTGGATTTCGGGTTCTGATACTCTCATCTCTGTCTCTTAAAAAGGTAAGAGGAACAGAATGTGACACATGTTAGGTAACTTTCACTGCACAAAGAATCTATATATAAAAAAACTTTCAATATTTCAGACTCCACCATACATGTTTGCCACAGTGTGTGTTTACTCGCATCTACCTTTATCTTTCTTGGAAAGCTTAGGACCATATAATTGGTGCTCAGACATGGACTTAGCTGTAATGGTTTCATGATGAAATAATATTGAAAAACCTTTGTGTCTGATTATTGACATGACCTAAAAATCTCAGGTAACACTTCCTTTTACAGTACAGTACTTACAGTGTACTTACAGTGTACTTACCTAGAAAGTACTGCCTAAAATAAGGTAAGTACATGGAACAGGGGTAGGTTTAGGGGTAGGTTCAGGGTTAGTACTATAGTTATTACCCAGTAATTGTAATTACTAAAATAAGTACATAGTATTTACATGGGTAACTGGACTGTAAAAGGAAGCGTTACCAAATCTCATGCTAACTTATGAAGTGTAGTATTACCAAGTGCTTGTGTAACATGAGAAAATAAAAAAAAACAATGCAATTTGAGCTAAGGCAAATAATTAGTATGTTTATGTAAATGTTTTAAAAGTTACATTTTAGCTAAACTAAAAACAATTATTTGTCTTTTTAAAAGTCATGAAAATTCTTCATTCCAATGTAAATTGCCCAATTTTTACAAAGTTTATCTAATAAACTTAGAAAATGTGATTGTAACTCATGTATACACACTTATCAGGCTAAAGTTTCTTCTAAAGACAGATATGACATGAGTCCATGGTTAATCCTTCAAATATTATGCATTATCACGGATGCTCGGACAAACAGATGAGACTGTTGCTTGACTATGACTGTTGCTTGACTATGACTGTAACTGTAACTAATTAAAACTGTGCATGTAAACAAACTAGGGCTGCACGATTAATCGAAATGTAACCGCACGCGATTTGGCATAGCCTTCGATTATTTCTGCACAGCTTGTCAGTGCAGCACGGCTCCGTGATCAGTAGTAAATGCTGCTCTATCTGAAAGCTAGAAGGTGCTCTCATGTAGACTCTCCAAATATGTATGGAATGCCAATTGGGTCACATTTTGCGGCGTTTGCGCAGCAAGATCGCTGTCATTTTCGACTCAGCCAACAATGCTGTTTCTGACACCGCAGGCCATCCATAGTACGCCATAATTTACAGGGCTTCCGTCTGACGGCGTAAAAAGCGGCCGTATTTTACCTATTCTTTTCTCTTTGTTTTGTTTCTTTTGTACGGTGGCGCATTGGTGCCACATACATATAAATTTTTCCACTCAATGCGGTAATAACAAGAAGTTATGTCGTTAAAACTAAATATTTCACAAAGGTTCATTATTTGCATGTGCTTTAAAGCCTTGCCAGTTCATTTAATTTATGTGCTGTTCTCTAACATGCGCTTTTCTGAGCACTTACATCTGAAGCTCACAGGAACTAACAGCCTGTCAAACATCGTCTGTTTACTGGACTAAGTTATCTTTAGAGTCTCATTGTGCTAATACTGTCAAATACACACAAGATTTACATAAACAGAATTGGTTATGTCTAAAGTGAAAGCAAACATTTGAGAGAAAATCTGGTGCGTGTGTTATATGCGTGTTTCACGAGTTCACACTTACATACAATTAGAGTGGGTAAGGTTTAATGCGTATTTGGAGTGCTGTCCGGGGGGAGGGCTCCAAGCTCGGAGTTTGGCCCGAACACAGTACTCCCCCTTAGTCCTGGGACATCATCAGCATGGCAATTCAGCGCAGCATTTCGTAACGCTTTTTCAGGGAATAGGGTTACAGTCAAGTAACCTGGAACGTTCCCTTTCAAAAGCTACAATCGATGCTGCGCTGCTTAGCGCATCGGGAAGGAGAATGCCCACGCTGCCGTGCTTGAAGGTGTCTGGACTCCTTACGGTTGTGTAGGTGTGCTCACAAGAACGCATGAAAGCCCTAGACATTAGCCTGTGATGTCGACTCAAGGACGTGAGAGCCCGAAGTGGCATGAACATCCAAACTATAAAAAAAGTGTGTGCGGAGAGGACCAGCCTGCCTTATCACAAACAAACTGCAAGGGGGCACCTCTTGCCAAGGCAGCAGAGGAGGCAACCCCTCTGGTGGAGTGAGCCCTTAGACCCATTGCTGAAGCTTGGCCGTGCACCTCATAGGCAAGAGCAATGTGACATGCTCTGTTTGGTGGCGGCAGCACCCTTGTTGCTGCCCCCATAACAAATGAATAGTTGCTCTGACTCACGCCACTGGCTGGTGCGGTGGACATAAGTCTTAAGAGCACGGACTGGACACAGTCTGTGAGATCTCTCCTGCTCCGACGTTGTGAACGGCGGAGGGCAGAAGGCCTCAAGAAAGGTACCTTAGGCAGATAATCTGGATGAGGATGCAAAATCACTTTCACCATTCCTGGGGCAAAGTCTAAGCAGGATGGTGATATTGACAGAGCCTGCCTGTCCCTGATTCTTTTTAGAGAGGTTATAGCCATAAGAAAAAACATCTTTAGGGTCAGAGGTTTGTCACACGCTGACTCTAGAGGTTCAAAGGGGGTCTCAACCAGACCATCGAGGACTATACCTAAGTCCCACGAAGGAATCTTGGTTCTTACGGGAGGACTCAGTCGTCTGGCCCCACGAATGAAGCGCAGAGGATGTCTCCCTAGTGGCACCCCATCAACCAAGGCGTGGCAAGCCAAAAGAGCTGCCACATAAACCTTGAGAGTGGCGGGGCATGTGCCTGTTGATTATTTTTCCTGCAGGAAATCCAGAACTGAAGCAATCTGGCAGTTGACCGGATCTGCAATATGTACAACACACCACCTTTCAAAGACACCCCATTTGTTGGCATAACTCTTTCTAGTGGAGGAAGCCCTAGCACTTAGAATGGTCTCAATAACGTCAGGCGAAAGCCCAGTGTCCCTCAGTTGGTACTGTGATGGACCACGGGGTGTAGTATTTTATTTTGTCAGGTAGGGGTCATTGGGTAACACTATTTGTGTCCTCAGGTTAATTGCTGTGAGACAGGTGTGGAGGATTGACGGATTATCCATGCTGCACATAAGAAGCTGGAGGATAGCTGAATGGATGTTGGAAGCTTGATCTTGCTGTTTGTTTGTCATGCTGGCTCTCTCACCTTCTCCAGTCCAAGGCTTGATGTTGCTGTTTTGTATCTTTATATGTTCTCTTATACTTTAAATGTAGTTATGTTTAATTTCTTGATTAAATACATGTTTGTGCCAAAATTGATTACGTTGTATGGCCTCTCCATTTATGTTGCTACTCCTTGAGCCAAGGGGTCGTAACAGTACCCATCAGGGGCCAAACATAAAGGTTCCACAGGTTGGGCGTGGGATGGAATACCGTGCACTCCGCTTGGGACAGAAGGTCCGTCCTCTTCGGAACCGCCATGGCGAGCCGTCGAGGAGAGATATTATCTCCGAGAACCATGCTCTGTTCGGCCATTTGAAACTTCAGTAAGAGAACTCCCGGGAGCAGAGCCACTGGAAGAAACGCATACATGCGCATTTTGGGCCATGTGTGCACCATAGCATCCAGACCCAGGGGGGCTGGGTGACTCAGAGAGAAGTAGAGGGGACATTGCGCTGTCTGCTGGGAGGCTAAGAGTTCCACCTCTGCTTCATAAAATCCTGTGCAGATCTGTTTTACTACATATGGGTGGAGTTTCCATTCCCCCGTGTGTAATTTCTGTCTGGACAGTAAATCCACTCCCACATTCGCAACTCGCAACACTCTGCTTTGAGCCCCCCCTTTTTAAAAAAAAATCAGATCAGCCTGATATGCCTGCATTTTATAAACGAACTCACGAGATTCAGAGTCCTCTGCCCGAGCCGAAGAAGCGCCAAGGCACGCTTCGGTAGTCAGGCAAAAGGACATCGTTATCTGGAGAGAGAGCGAACGAAAAGGACGCACCTGTCTCTCGCTCCTCAGCCAGATCAACACGTGAGCCCCACAATCGCATTGCGGGTGCTACCCCATTAAAATAAGCAAAGCGAACGCAAAGCACTTTAACTTTGAACATTCCACTGTGCTCGCAATCGCCATACTCAAACGCAAGGGCAGCATGCTCTTTCACCAAACAAACAAAGCAGTAAGTGTGTGTATGGAGTTCTGACATAGGACGAGAACATGGAGAGACACAGCGCTTACTCTGTTGACTCATGTATCTTTATTTTTTTACTTTTACAAAATGTTCTACTTTTTAGATCGTTGAGAGATGAGAAAGAGAAAATCTGCACACTGCCAGTGATAAACTAAATAACTCCTAAAGATCTGTAGTAGATAGAGAGGAAATGCTTGCACACCAAACACAGAGAGGTCTCTGAAAACAAAAAGACCTGACGATGCACCTGTGGCTCATCTAATTATAGCCTTGTGTCGCGAGTGCGCGCCGATGACGTAACCGATAGAGGCTATATTACCTCCGGGTCGATTCTATCAACGTGTTTACACACTATATTCACAGCAGGTCACGATTAAAGACGTTCCCAATGCGCTAAGCAGCGCAGCATCGATTGTAGCTTTTGAAAGGGAACTTTAATAGTAGCTTTAATAAGAATCAATGTATAATTTATACGGTGAAGTCTAGTGTTTTAATTTCATATTTGTTAATTTAATTACTTTCTTCAATGCTACTGATAAATACACCTACTGTATCTGAAAAAATAAACCACTGTTTATTTAATTTGTATATTAAGTTGTGTAATGTGTATCTTTGTTCTTATTTTTTTAATAACAGAAAATAATGACAAAGATTTTTATCTTTGCCATTTTGGCCTAAATATCTGCCATTCTTTTTTATTTTATATTTTGTTATCTAAGGCTTTGTTTTTTTTTTTTTGTGTCTGTTGCAAGTTGCCACTTGCAAAATAATAACCAACTTGAAAAAGAATCGTGATTTTCCTGAAAAAATCATGATATGATAGTTTTGCCATATCGCCCACCCCTACATCAAACTATCGCTGTAGCTGAATAAACAGAAGATTAAAACGCTTTGATTGATTTATTAAATGTCTTTTGTTGGACAAGAGGTTCATAAATGCTTCTCATGATTGGAATGACGCATGCTGCTTTTTCAAATGAACGTTATTGTGACTCAATACACGTAAGTGACTCTTTCAGATGGAGCAGCATTTTTTACTGATCACAGACCCATCTGTCACTGACAAGCTACGCATTACAAATAATCGCAAATAAGCCAAATCGGTTTAAACGTGATTTCATTTACGTACCCTATTTTTTTCAATGTCATGCTAAAAAGTGAAGTTTCTTGAACCTGGTTTGGCTCTACCATTCTCACTCCAACAAACTTTGTCTTCTTTTTCAATTGTTTTGTTAATTCAGGTCGAGAATGGATGTTTCCAGGCTATTGCTAGAATATCTGACTTGGTTCTGGATCAGAGCAGGCTCGGCTCTCAGTTTATCCCAAATCTTTGCAAAGAACTTGCTGGCACAGCCTTGCAAAACCTTTCCCTTAAGAACACTCTCCAGGTGACACTCTTAAACATGACTTTTCAAGGTCTAGACAAGACTAAGATCACAGTGCTTGACCTCAGCTACAACACAATGTCAAAGATTGCTGATGGTGCCTTTCGGTGGTTTCCCCGACTGGAATCTTTATCCCTGGAGCATAACTCCCTTAAACACCTAACTAAGGACACCTTCAGTGGACTGGGAAACCTAAGGCAGCTTAACCTTCGGAAAGCACTGATTAAGAGTCATACATCATCCTTACCAATTATTGATGACTTCTCATTCCACCATTTAGTCCAGTTGGAGCATCTGTGTATGGCAAATACTGCATTCCGAGAGATAACGGAGCACATCTTCTCTGGACTTCTGAACCTGAAGACACTGGATTTAAGTTGGAGCATCACAGGGTTGAAGACAGTCACAAACAAAACCTTTGCTTCTCTGCAAGAATCTCCACTCCTTGAGACTCTTAATCTTACAGCCATGAGTATAAACAAGTTGGGGCCTGGTGCCTTCTCAATTTTGGGCAACCTTACTACACTCCTACTTGGCCGAAACTTCATTAATCAGCAATTGAAAGGGGATGAGTTAGAGGGCCTAACTAACATTAAAGAGATTGACATGTCTATAAACCAGCAAAGTATTTCTCTTACCAATGCATCATTCATCCACGTCCCTACGTTGAGGACTCTAAAGCTAGGTCGTGCCCTAAAAGGGACCCTAGATATGGAACAATCTCCATTCAGGCCACTAGTCAACCTCACAGTTCTAGATCTCAGTAATAACAATATAGCAAACATAAATGCTGGCATGCTGACAGGGCTGTATCATTTGAAAGTGCTGAAAATGCAGCACAACAACTTGGCTAGGTTGTGGAAGACAGCCAACCCTGGTGGACCAGTGTTTTTCCTCAAGAATGCCACAAAACTGACTCTTCTGGATCTGGATTACAATGGCCTAGATGAGATTCCACTTGATGCTTTTCATGGCTTCTCTGAGTTACACGAGCTAAGTCTCCGTGGTAATCTCTTGGATCAGCTGCATGCCTCTGTTTTTGATGACCTACAGTCTTTAAAGTATTTGCATCTTCAAAAGAACCTTATAACGTCCGTCCAACGTGGCACATTTGGCGTGCCGCTATCCAACCTGATAGAACTTTCCATGGACCGTAACCCATTTGACTGCACCTGCGAGAGCATTCTGTGGTTCTCTGAGTGGCTAAACTCCACCAATGCAAGCGTTCCTGGATTTCCTCAAAGTTATATCTGCAACACCCCAAATGCCTACTTTAACCGCTCCGTCATGAACTTTGACCCATTGTCCTGCAAGGATATGACACCTTTTAAGGCACTGTACATTTTAAGTAGCACAGTGGTGTTAATGTTGTTATTTACAGCTTTCCTGGTGCACTTCCAAGGATGGAGAATCCAGTTCTTTTGGAGCATAATGGTAAACCGTATGCTGGGGTCGCTGAAGGATGAAAGCATTGCTGAAAGTAGATATGTGTATGATGCTTACATCATTCACACTGCTAAGGACAGACCATGGGTGGAACGAAGCTTGCTCCCCCTAGAGGATGACAATTTCAATTTTTTCCTTGAAGACAGAGATGCAATACCTGGCTGTTCTGAACTTAACACCATTATTGATAACATGGGACAATCCAGGAAGATAATTTTTGTTATTACAGAAATGCTTTTAAAGGATCCATGGTGTAGGCAGTAAGTAAAATTACTCTATATATTATTCAAAAAGGCATTCCTACAATAATATTTAGTCACCATTAATTGAATGCAAACCACTGACCAGTTTCGGTTCTTTAAGGTATAGATTAAGATCCTAAAAAAAACACCTCACATATTCACCAAACACAAGCTTCCTTTTCAGCAAGTTACTGAAATGCACAGGTATTTTAGCTAATTCAAAAGTTCAGAAGTATTTACACTTTATCCTCCCTTCTCTGCAGATTCAAAGCACATCATGCACTTCACCAGGTAATGGAGGAGAATCGTGACTCATTGATTCTGATTTTCTTGCAAGATGTAACTGATTACAATCTGAACCGCTCTCTGCATCTTCGTCGTGGCATGTTGAAACCTTGCTGTGTTCTCAACTGGCCTTTACACAGGGAACGCATCCCAGCTTTCCATCAGAAACTCCGCTCAGCATTAGCCTCTACCAACAAGGTTAACTAGAAATTATTTTTCCATAATACTTATTTTGTGCCAGGTCCTCAATAGTTGTACAGTACTTACTTGGATTCTCCATTCCATCAATTTTTTTTTTCCCATTACAAATTTCTTAATACATTTCCAGTTGAAAAGAATTTTCAGGTCAGACCATGGTCCAGCAGACCATGCCACCTACCAAATGTGACCTGTCAAATTATTTTAATCAAACGCACACATTGTGCTTAGAAGTTTCATTACCTTTTTTGTATCCACTTTAGTAACCACAATACCATAATCCATTTAGAAACTCTAAACTAGATACTTGTGCAGATTCAATAAGGCCCAATTTGTCTAAGGTGCTTTTTCCTTATGCCCAAAGAGATCCTTTTAAACAAACTTGCATTTGTGACCACAAAAATGTAATTTAATCTGCCCATTTGCTGGCCACTTCCATCAGATCTGAATAGAAAAGGTAAAATATGTATTTATCAATCACTTTCAATGATCTGTTGAACTATACAATATATATATATATATATATATATATATATATATATATATATATATATATATATATATATATATATATATATGTATTATATATATTCCCCCTCAGTGTCTTAATAGTTTGTAGTCAAACAAAATACAGCAGAGCAGAATACGTTTTTTGTTGGTTGAGTAGCTTTGGTATGTTGCCTCAGGTACTGATTACTTGATTGTTTCAACCTGAGAAGGGGTAATTAGTAAAAAACTGATGATAAATGTTGCAGTGTTAATGCTAAACAATGTAAATACCAATGATGTCACTAAGAAAGCAGCTTATGTTTAAATTTTTTCGAATGCTAACTAATTGCTTTTTGTTTTTGTTACAAAACAGCCACCCAGTGGTAATTTCTTTACTCCACTAAATGTTTTTTGGTAGATTTTAATTTTTTCTGTTTCTCTATTAGCACATTAAAATGCCATTTGACACACACACACACACACACACACACACACACACACACACACACATGTCTGGTTCGCTATCTTTGTGGGGACTCTCCATAGGCGTAATGGTTTTTATACAGTAGAAATTATATATTCTGTCCCCTTACACTGCCCCTATCCCTAAACCTACCCATCACAGGAGACATTCTGCATTTTTACATTTTCAAAAAACATTACTTAGTGTGATTTATACGCTGTTCTCCTCATGGGGACCGCTGGCTGGTCCCCACAATGTAGGTGATTTCAGGTTTTACTATACTTGTGGGGACATTTGGTCCCCACAATGTAATATAAACACGAGCACACATACACACACACACACACACACACACACTCAAAAAATTTTTCTTTAAAATAACTTAATTTAATTATGGACAGTGGTTCCATAATTAAAAAAAGTTATTTTATATTAACATTAATGGTTGTTTTTTTTAATCTATGTAAGCTGCTTGTGTTTTGACAACCCAACTGAATGAGAAAGGATCTATGTGAAATAGTAATGTCCAAACAAATCAATGGAATAGCTTCCCTGTAACTTAACCTGGTTAAGTTTAGTGAACATGCTCTAGTTTATTTAAAACTGCACTGAATAAATAAGGTGAGTTGGATTTACAAGATTTTTCAATTAAACCTCTAGAATATAGCAAGCTATTAGCTAACATTAGCACTTATTAAAATATAAAATGTTAAGATTTATATGCTACTTCATCCATAAGAACTAAACTAATTTGAATCAGTCCACAGCCTAACCAAATGCTAATGGTAACCCACTGTCATTTAAATGGTTCTAATAATTCCAATGTAATTGAACATTAAACAATTACACACTATCAAGTCTTCCTCTTTTCTCATTTTCTCAAAAACATAAAATAACACTTAATTTCAACATTTATTCTCTCTTTATTCAGCTATGCAAAGCATGCTGGGAACTAACAAGCACCGGCCAGTTTCAGTTAATGCAACACAAATCATTCACGTAATCCAACACAAATGGATTAAGTAAACTTAAATTGTACATATATTTAAGCAGATTGAATCAAATTAAGTTTGGACAAAATGTATAGCAATTGTGTTGCTTAAGCTCATTTGAATGAAGCAATTTGAACAAGCTTTGTTTTCTTTCAAAAAAAATAAATAAATCTGTGCAATATATTAAAAGCATCCCAGAACAGATTTTACAAAATACTACAGAAACGATGAAAGACTTTGCCTTTATATTAACTTTATATTTTCAAACCTGGCTGATACTTCTAGCTTTGACACCATGCACCTTTCCACATTCTACGCACGCCGTCCTCATCCAATGTTGGAAATCATCACATCCGGGTTTTTTTTTTTTATCGCGAAATTAAACCATTTACATTAGTTTAACGATTGATAATTAAGTAGAGTGGAAAATTCTACAGATTAAGTTAATTAAACGCAATACAATAGTGTTTTGGAGGTAAAATAAATATATCTGTGTTACTTTAACATATTTAGGTAAAAAGAATAGTTCCACAAACAATTTTTTTGAGTGTATAGCCTATATATATATATATATATATATATATATATATATCAGAGAGAGAGAGAGAGAGAGAGAGAGAGAGAGAGAGAGAGAGAGCGGTCTTTGACATTTCTATTCCATTATATATTAAATAAATAAATAATGTGGTCATATGCTTGTGCAGAATAAACAAGGATAGTTATTTTGTGTATTTGAAAACCTATGCACGTCCCATGTCTTTAGGGGGATGTAGCCTTCAACATTTTCAAGTAGTCATTTAACAGGCGATGCGCTCTCGAAACCCACACTATACAAAACATCAAAATGCATGTGGAAGTTGGTGACCTGTTAAACGGATTTCTACTTTTTGTCTTACTTCTACTTGTGCTGACTTTCACAACATATCAGTGTTTTAAAGATTACTTGCACAAATGGAGAGAACTAAAACCTGTCCCCGGGATTAGTCCAACTTACCCTTTCCTAGGCAACGCGCTCAATTTTAAGTCTAACAGAAGAGGTAAGTGCAAAGTTACAATACAATTATTAGGCTACCATTACAGGATATAATATAGAATAAAGTGTGATACAATAGCTACTTTATATGCCAACTTTATTTAAATTAATGCATTTAAAAATAATTAGGCTATTTATTATAAACGTGTGTATGATCTATAAGTAGCTTAGAGTATCTACGTTTAACAACGTTAAACTTAACATTAATTTAGACAGCAATAAAACATTTAAAACAATAACATGCCCTCGAATGAGCTTCAATGTTTTGTCTGTTCCCCCGACGACCCAAAAGACTTCACGCGCACAATGCCTCCCTCTCCAGCGGAGCTGAATAACTGCAACTCAGATCACCGTAGCCTGGCAACCTAGACATTTCTTTTATGTCATGCTTTAATGACGGAGGAAACGTATGTCACAGCAACCTTGCCAACGTTATGTTTTACATGCACGCAGGCAGATGAACAAAGTATAGCAACATTTTAATGCAATGTTCGCATTCTTAAATCCAGACACCCTTAATCACAGCCCCAACTTTCACCAATGTAAAAATGTAAACAACACGAAATTTATGTGAAAATTGTAATCGTAAAAAAAAAAATCGTAAAAATCGTAAATTGTAAATCGTTTTTTGCTGTCTGCTCATCTCTTTTCTATAGGGTTGGAATTGTTGCATTCCAAATAAATATGAAGATCCACAAATAAATGTAAAGAGTTTCACAAAAATTAATAGAATTCACAAATACTGAAATAAATAAAAACTCTGAGGCTCATTAAATTGGTACCGTAAAAATTGTTTAAATTTGGATTTCGTTAGACCATTTTTGTTGATGCTTTTCGGTTGGACTTAATTTTACAGTATACACTTACCTGTACTTACAGTGTTGCCTACTTAAGAAAGTACTGCTAAGATAGGCCTAACTGGTTAATGTTAGGATTAGGGGTAGCTATAGGTTCAGAGTTAGTAGTTATACCCAGTTGCGATTTATAATAAGTTATATGTACATGGGGAACAGGACTGTGAAATAAAGTGCTACATGCTTTTTTGTTCTATCTTGAATAATGTGACACTTCCATAACCCCTTGTTCCCATAACAGAGATGTTAAGTTTTTCTCTGGTATTTTCAAAGGCTCATGAAATATAATACTGGCTTGGGTTGATACACAGCCTAATGATTAAATGAAATCCACATTTGAAAGATCTTTTCCTGCACCAATTTAATGGGCCTTATGCTTCCTATTTGAGCAAAAGAATTTTACAAAGTTATGCTGCATTTACGCCATGTCGTAATTACCGTAATCTGAAGATGACAACACGTGACGTTATATTCTGAGCTGTTCAGAATAGAAACTTATTTGTTTCTATGGCACCACTATCAAAACCTAAATGAATCTGCACCGGTCAGGTGGTATAGGAGTTCTTAGACAATTCCCATCTTACAATCTGTAATTGGGTCAATGACATATAAGGATTTTCGACAGGCCAATTTTAAAATACAAAAAAAAAAAAATAATAATACCAGTTGCACTTGTTCAAACATTAAGGATGTTGTGTACACATAAATTCATATAAAAATTTTAATTTAAGTGATTTTAGTGTTTTTTAATCTAGATGAATTGGCCTTAGCCTTAAAAAATGTCATGTGGTGCAACCGTGATTAATTTCCTTAAATTACTTTATTTTATTTTTTTTTACAAGTTCTTAGTAATTAAAGTGTATTTGCATTTCTTTTGAGTTTTTGTAAATAATGATCTAATTTTTTGTTCTATAATTTCAGTTGCCTTCTTATAGTTAACAGACTTTTTTATATTAAAAAAAGTGTTTATAAAATGTGTTCAGGAAAATTCTGTGAAATTTGTATAAAAATCTGGTTTAAATCTATTTTTTTTGTGTGTAAAATGTATTGTTCATTTATCTCTTTAATTAGATTTTAACTATATAAGGTATTCGTGTCATTTGGAGCGATCACTCATCATGTGGTGCGACCAATAAAAGCAATCACTGTATTAAATTTAAAATAAAATATCTTATTTCTGTGGCTGAAATATGAATCACTGATACAGTATACTTAAGTGAATTATATATATATATTTTTTTGATCAGTTTGATGTGATTTACAGGAAAAATATCACATTGCAAACATAAGTGCACCATTTAACTTGACTTAGAATTTCTTTCAAACAAATACTAATGTTATAGATATAAATAAAAGTATTGTATACAGGTAATATTTGGGGTCAATAGTTTTTTTTAAGTAATTGATACTTTTATTAATCAAGAACACATTCAATTGCTAAAAATATATTTAGGCTATAATGTTACAAAAGATTCTATTTCAAATAAATGCTGTCCTTTTGAACTTTCTATTCATCAAATAATCCTAGTAGTTATTACCGGGCAGCTTATGTCAAAATGATTGATGGTGACCTTTGACCTTGCCCCTCCCTCTCCCCCCCCTCCTGCCCTTCCTGTTTCCGGGGTCATGTATTAACCTTTGACCTCCCCCTCCCCGTTTCCGGGGTTGATGGATTAACCTTTGACCTAGCCCTTCCCGTTTCCGGGATTGATGGATTAACCTTTGGCCTAATGAGCGATCGATCATTTGGTTGACAGAAAGTTTTGACAGGTAGATTTGATGGATGATTTGCCCCATTGACCGAGGGGTATAAATATGTCATTGTTTTGGCTTTGATGGTGGCAGATGTTTTTTGAAATCCGGGGTTCCCTCCCACCGACTCTCACAATGCTAAAAAAGATCACAGATCGTGTGACACGATCCCTCCCACAAATATCTCTTAAAAGTGTATAAATAAATAGGATTTATTTGTTTGTGTGTGTATGTGTGTGTGTGTGTGTGTGTGTGTGTGTGTGTGTGTATGTGTGTGTGTGTGTGTGTGTGTGTGTCACCCGATTCCTCACTCACCCCCTCTCACCCTCCCTAAATAACTAAAGTTAAAAAGCATTGATCTATAAATGAAATGTTTCTAAAATAAATATCTTACTAAATAACTAAAGTTGAAAACTATATAAATGAAATGTTTATTAAATTACAGAAGTTGAAAACCATCCGCTTCTTTAAAATACACATCTTACCGATCCAAATATTTTCAAAACCACAAAAGAGATAAAAAATCATACGACATGTTTTAGATAAATAAAAAATGATCTTACTTTTTCAGAGAGATGAAAAACTCCTAAGAGGTCCATAGGTGTAAAAATCCCCCGATTCCCTCTCACCAGCATCTGACAGTCCCTGAACCAGAGTGTGTTTGACACATGTTAGCTTTCACATTCCTGAGCTCATTGCTGGGAAAGTGAGGTGAATATGTCTCACACTAGCTAGAGTTGAAAAAAAACATATTTTAAAACTATATAAATGAAATGTTTATCAAATAAATATCTTTTAACTAAACAACATCACAGAGTGTGTATGGTTTGTGTGTGTGTGTGTGTGTGTGTGTGTCACACTATCCCTCCCTCCCTCCCTCCCTTCCTCCCTCCCTCACTCACTCACTTACACCTCCCTCCCTCCCTCACTCACCCTGAATAACTAAAGTTGAAAAACATTGATCATTAAAAAATCTTGCTAAATTACAGAAGTTGAAAACCATCCGCTTCTTTAAAATACACATCTTACTGATCCAGATAATTTTAAAACCACAAAAGAGATAACAAATCATACGACATGTTTTAGATAAATAAATAATGATCTTACTTTTCAGCTGGTTGAAAAACTCCTAAGACATATATTTAAGCTGTAAAAATCCCCCGATTCTCTCTCTCTCTCACACATAGGCATCTGGCAGTCTCTCTGAACGTGACATATTTGACTCAAGTTGAAAAAAGCATGTGATCTTTAAAAGTCTGTGTGTGTGTCTGTGTGTCTGTTTCTGTGTGCTTGTGTTTGTGTGTGTGTGTGTGTGTGTGTGTATGTGTGTGACGGTTAGGTAAAATATCATTGATCATTTGAATCAAAATAGCATTGCTCATTTAAAAGTATATAATATCTTACTAAATAACTAAAGTTGAAAAACATTGATCTTTAAAAGTATATAAATGAAATGGTTATAAAATATTTGACAGCAACATTCTGTTCATTAAAAATCTTGTTAAATTACCGAAGTTGAAAACCATCCGCTTCTTTAAAATACACATCTTACTGATCCCAGATATTTTCAAAAACCACAAAAGAGATAAATAAAAATGCCCTTACTTTTCAGCTGATTAAAAAACACCCCGAGTGATTCTCTCTCTCCCCACCATCTGACAGGACTGTAGTGTCTGCTTGTTTCGGTCTCTGTGACAGTTAGGTAAAATATTATTGATCATTTAAATCAAAATAGCATGGCGCATTTAAAAGTATATAAACCAGATATAGATAAAATCATCTATTTCATCATGTTGAAAAACATGTGTTTTTTCCCCTTAAATTTCGCACTCCCCTGTCCTGCTTGACCTAGGGTCTTGTGTGTATGTGTGCTTGTCTATGTACCGGTAATGAGCGTGAGAATACGGATGTCATTAACGTTTTATTACTCTTTGAAAATACAATGGCTGAACATAACAGCGATTGTCCTATCTTCAAAACAGGACAACCGCTCACACTTGCACCATAGAAACATGGTTCTAATTAAAAACTTAGAAAGGTCGATACGGTTGGAAGAGCGTGACTTGAATGATTAGTGTTAATCTTATTTTATAGTATAATCATTAAAAGTTTAAATTATATCTTTTAAAAATACAAGATGTTTTAAATTAAATTAATTCATAAAACAAATATGCTACATCGGCGGTCTGTGGAAAAACTTGACAATATTTTTATTTATCAGGGTGCATGTAAAGAAATTTGGGGCTCTCACAAGTCATCTCACACATTGTGTGAAATGTTCAATAATTCCTTAAGTAGTATCTGTGCGGAAATCACCACAAAGGCCTATCTTTAGTGCGAGAGCACCAATGAAGACATTTAGAATCTTTGATGCCACAGGCCGGCCCCCATTAGCTTCTGGATATAGGGTGACAGAGCAGATGAGTCTCTGTGCGTCGTGCAATGTTAGTCTGCTAACGCTTTCCCAGAGTCAAAGTTTTGTTCGTACTAAAATGATTTCAAATCATAATTGTAAAAGTTTAAAAATTTTAAAATGAAAAGATTGTTTAAATTAAATCTTTATAGTTTTAATACATGCGTATCTTCTATTTATCTTTTAGAAGATTACTGTAATGATTTTGTTTAACAGTGACCTAAATTATAATTTTTATTAATAGCCATAACGATTTTTGTACTGCAACAGCATATTCTATCCCGTACATCTAAAACACGACCTAACAGAAAATTGCATTTTTAGATTTTCAATAAATAAATAAATCATTTAATATAATTTCCAAGCAGTTTTGCACTCACAAACCATAAAATCTCTATTTTAGATTAAATGATTATAAATAAAGTATATAACTCTATAACAAAAATGTTACTAAAATGTATTCACACAAATTTAAACATAGTTTTAGCTATATATATATATATATATATAAAATATTATATAAATATAAAAACACCTTACATTTTCAGAGCGCTGAAGTAGTAGTAGAATCTAGATCTATGCAATAATTAAAACATTTCAAAAAGCAAATAGTTTAAGTTGTGATAAGCAAACCCAGCCAGACCCCTTTAGAGATAAACTACAGGGTGAGATGAACTCTCACAGAGACGAGAGGAGTCACAGGGGCTAAATGCCACAGCGTATGTAAAGTTGCTCCGCTTTCCAGGATTTATTCATGTAAAAAGCATAATCTTAAAAGTTTAAAGTGGATCTTTTAAAATCAAAAGACTGTTTAAAGCAAATCTTTAAAGGTTTATTAAAATTGTATCTTTTATTTATCTTCTACTTTTGTACGATATAAATGATTGTGCATACATTTAACCTAAGCTATTATTTTTTACTAAACAACGCATGTTCAAAAATGAAATTAAAAATGTTTAAGCAAAAACTGCGCTTTGGCGACTTACGTTTTATTTCAAACAGTATTTTTGTCTATGCTCCATGAAATATGTTTGTCACAACTCTATACAACCCAGAACTCTACATAACTCTTATTTAGATTAAGTTCACATGTTCAGAGACGCGATGTGCCTCTGGGGTCCTTACAGCATAAGTAAAGCATAAGTAAAGTTTGTCTCGAGCGAATATTTAATTTTACTCGTCTTAATTCAAAGCATGATCTTACTTTATCTACGGTAGCGATGATCTATTGTGTGTATAAGATGTATATATAATTTTTACTTTTATTTTATCTCCCAAACTATCCTTATTCATTGTGGAAACACACAGGGTGAAACCCTTCATTGAGATTATCTACTCAAAATATATGTAGAATTTTAAAATGGGTGGCCGCATGAACAGACTTTGGGGAGAGCCGATGATACTCCAGCAGGAAGCATGCCCTTTGACCTCCTCCACTTTGAAGGCTTTTTTTGTCAATCAACCTACAAGGTGGTTCTTAAAGGTACGCTGTGTAGGAATTTCTTCCATCTAGTGGTGAAATTGTATTTTGCATTAGCACGGATATTCAGAATATTCAAATGAGTGCTGCATCTACGTAGCCGTTATGTGCCTATGACAACATGTCTTCCAATAGCACTTCATCGAGTTTAACTATACATTTGAGATACAGTACTAGAACAGTACCGTCGTGCTGCCTAAATAATGAATTACACAACCAAGCGATGAAAAAGCTTGTAATTTAGACCGTAACCTGTCGAGAAGAAATCAGGGCTTCAGAGTCCCTTTCAAAGTCGTTCTCCTTCATTAGCTCTATCCACCTGGGAAAAGCTATCCCGATATTCACCCTAGGTTTGAATTCGCCGGTCACGTTTCCTTTAAAAAAAATTTTGTCTGCAATGATTCCTCCTCCTGTGCCTCGTCATAAATATGGTCCTGCATTATGAAGTACCGTGCGCAGCCAGCTCAGACTTTCAAATTTGGCGGGGGAGTGGCAAGCGCCTCTCACGGATCTCCTTGTGTCCGCTACTTTACAGACACTCTCTCATCTGACCACCTCATCAAAAGACATGTCTAAAAGTGAGTATTGTTTCTATAAATATTTTATGCAACGGTGTTTTATTTAAAATAATGTTTTGTTTTATTTAAACAATGTTTATCTGCTGTAACCGCTCAACGTACTGTAATGCACTGCGTTACTGCCTATAGGATGATTGCATGATTTTTGCCATTTAAAATAACACGGTCTTTCCTTTTCTCTCTCTCTCTCTCTCTAGAGACAGCAAACACTGCAGGACAATCAGGCATCCAAGTAACATGTTAGTGTGGTTTATATTTATTTTTAATGAGAAATATTATAGAGTGCAACAGGCAGTTTCTGGAAGTAAAAACACCTCCGGTAACCAGCAACGGTGAAAAAAGTGGACAGGGGTGTATATTGGGTGTATAATGAACAATTGACAGATGAACTGACAGATATTTTATGTAAATAGGCAAAATCTCTACATCTGATGGTGGCCATGTGTTTTCTCCTATCATAACCGGTTCAACTTGTGGCTCCTTAGAGATCAACATGACTTCTGCCAAATCAAATGCGCCGGCAAATTGTAAGTGTAATACATGAGAAACTATTAAAATGGCTTTCGACTATGTAATGTATAAAATTAATCTTAATTAAGCAGTCAAAGTTAACTATTTGGGACCCATTTTAAGTAAGGCTACATTCTGGGCTAACAGCATCATGTGCAAATTTGGAATACTGAAAATGTTAATGTTTTTGGCACTATTGGATTGAGTTTTGTAGAATATGACTCTATTGGATGTATAATGAACAATTGACAGATAAACTGACCAATATTTTATGTAAACAGGCAAAATTTCTACATCTGATGGTGGCCATGTGTTTTCTCCTATCATAACTGGTTTAACTCCTGGCTCCTTTGAGATCAATATGACTTCTGCCGAATCAAATGTGCCGGCAAATTGTAAGTGTAATACATGAGAAACTATTAAAACAGCATTAGCCTATGTAATGTTTAAAATTAATCTTAATTAAGCAGTCGGACTTAACTATTTGGGACCAATTTTAAGGAATATGTATGTTTGTTCCTATTGAACAATATGTATGCATGTGGAATATGTATGTTTTTGGTACTATTTGATCCAGTTTAGTAGAAACTTCTGTAGAATTTATTTTATGCGGTGTCATGCTTCTGGATTATTCAGACTCAGAATTGTAACTATTACTATAGCCTTTATCAGCCATTTACTTTACTGCAGACTTATCAAACTTATTTATTTACTGCAGATTTTATCAAAGCCAAATACTGCCCAAAAGGGGAGACTAGGAAATAAGAGAAACAGGTTAATACAAGGTTAGATTCAATCTTTATATTCTTTCCCATTTTTCCTTCATTTTCCTGTTATTGTTTTAATTTTAAAATTTTTATATTCTCAGATCATCAAAGGTTTCTGAAAGCAAACACCAGTCAGCTGGTTGAAAAAGTGAAGAACATTGATCCAATCAGCATGAAGAATCTCTCATGTAGGAACTGCAACAACAACTGTTTTATTGTTTGGCATTATGTACTTAAACGGTTTTTAAAAAATGTTTTAATAATTGATTGGTGATGGAGTTTTCATTTTTTGTATTGATAATCAAGCATATTGTACAAGCAAGAAGAAATCAAACTGGGGACATAATAAACAGTGGCAAAGTTTATATTTCTAAAAAGTTTTAAGCTTAGATATCTTTAAATACATTTTAATGTGATTTTTAATGTTTTCATTCTACTTGACCTTATGATTATAATAAAAGATTATAATAATCAAATATAATGTATTTTTTATGACCATTAAATGAGAAAACAACTTAACATCACATCAAGCTTTGACGTAAATTTTACTGCTTCCTAAAGACAACACTTAGTTGCATTTACAGGTTAGTTTTTTAACAAATGATTGGTCAATAATTGAACAATTGCATGATACCGTCCTCTGTGAACTAATGCAAATGCACTAGCATTAAGAGCCTTTACGGAGTAAAGATTTTGTAAAAGGTTTTTCTTATTAGATAACAATTTTTACAACCTTAACAAATGTTGAACGCATTCACTAAATAATCTAATAAATTGAACTTAATAGTTTGGACAAAATTAAGAATGTTAACCTGATTCGACTAAATGGCATTGAATTAAACTTATGTAATAAACTTAAGATTACTGAAATAAACAATGTTTATTAAATGCAACATAACCCGGTAACGTGGGGCCTGTTGACATAAAAAAGTTAAGTAAATCCAACATATATTTTAGATTTTCCAACAAAATTTGATTAAACATTACAAGGGCAAAAAACATCTGCATGTGTGAATTGTTCACAATAGATCCATAACACAGATTTAGAAAGTAGATAGGTTGGAATTTCTTTTGTGCATACTTTAAGTTAACAATTACCAAAGTTCTGTCCCTGAAGCGTTTATTAAATTGTCTAGAGTAAAATTAAAACATGATATAAATATCACATTAAGCACGTCATTACCGAATTCCTGGGTTGTTTAATAACTTCAATAGTTATTAAGCATCGGCTGATTTAAGTTTTTCTTCAAAGTGACAATGGTAATTTTCTGATAAATCACCGTACACATACACACTGTGTTTTGCTGTATGCGGATTTTGAGGGTAACTTATATAATGTTTAATGGTTGAAAAGAATAATTTACATAAGTAAATTGAATAAGCATCAAATATTGTTTTTGGTCTAATTAACTGAAACATGTTCTTTCAACATGAAAATATTGAGTTAAGCCAAAACGCACCTGTTTCCAGTCGGTTTAACACAATGAAATCGTGTTTGAATGAGAAAGCTGATACAATGGTGTTAAATGAAAAAATATTTTTCATAAACTGACCAGGTTCATAATATAATTTATGAGTGAATTAATTTTAGTGTGCTTAGAGTCTTTAAAATATTTAATGATTTCAAATGCTATTTAGATGTCTAATAAATTATCCAAATATTGGTCATGTACCAATTTTTAATGAGATCAGACATGACTTATAAAATTAATTTTTGCAATTTTTAATTCCAACGTTATACTTTGCGTATACAATCATATATTGCAGTGAAGAAAATGACAGACCAGTATTACATAAAGTAAAACAATAACGCCATTTACAGGTGATCGAGCAAGAATAAAAAGTTGCGGCACGCAATCAGGTTTTTCTCTAGGGCATAGCTGACCACACTTTCAACTATTTCATCAGCATCTGTTTTTAAATTTTTTGACAACAGGGACACACAGAGATCTGTTACAAACGTACACATACAGAGTAGTTCGTTGACTTCAAATTCCTCACAAGATTCATGCATCACATCCAGAACTTTTCTGAGGATTACGCCGACCGGTTCTTTGCCGTTTATAAACATGGGCGTAACATCTGTCCAAGATCCAACCAACCCTCTTATGTCATCCATTTCTTTTTTGAGATTTTTCACACGTTTGGTATCCCTCGTGCAATCGTTGTTGTCATCACACGCAGCCTCGATGGTCCTGTGCATCAAGCTAACCATCGGGCCTCTAAAATGATCTTTAAACATAGAGTCTTGCGTGGCTCTTAAACGACACTCTTTCCCCGTGGCGCACTCACACGCCGGATGACGCAGTGCCCCCGCTACGACAGAACTCAACGGGGGGTCGCTCTCCATTTCAGAAGTTGTTAGATTTTTCGGTCCCCTATTCGATGATGAAAGATTTGGATAGTTCCTGGAATCTGGCGAGTGAGTCCTTACAGCACAATTGTCCAGGCCTTGTGCGTGAGTCGAAAAAAGTGTGATTCGAAAAAGTAGTCTGCGGCAGACAAACAGGAAGGTTGATGCGGTCTTTGACAGTCCGTGTAACAACCAGACAATGTTCCTTCGATCGATGCAGTAGCACACCCGTCCGCGACTATTAGAGCTAGACCCCTTCAGTTAGGAAAACCGGGGTTGTGTGCGATAACTGAGGCTGAGCTTTGTGTAGAGTTTATAAGGACGACTATGGGTCTCCGCCCTATCCACCGCTATAGGGGTTGTATAGGGGCGTCATCGTCATGACGTTGTAAACGGCTATATAGGATTAAAGCCACATTGTATCAGAGGTAGCATCATGTCACTGCAATATATGATTGTATACGCAAAGTATAACGTTGGAATTAAAAATTGCAAAAATTAATTTTATAAGTCATGTCTGATCTCATTAAAAATTGGTACATGACCAATATTTGGATAATTTATTAGACATCTAAATAGCATTTGAAATCATTAAATATTTTAAAGACTCTAAGCACACTAAAATTAATTCACTCATAAATTATATTATGAACCTGGTCAGTTTATGAAAAATATTTTTTCATTTAACACCATTGTATCAGCTTTCTCATTCAAACACGATTTCATTGTGTTAAACCGACTGGAAACAGGTGCGTTTTGGCTTAACTCAATATTTTCATGTTGAAAGAACATGTTTCAGTTAATTAGACCAAAAACAATATTTGATGCTTATTCAATTTACTTATGTAAATTATTCTTTTCAACCATTAAACATTATATAAGTTACCCTCAAAATCCGCATACAGCAAAACACAGTGTGTATGTGTACGGTGATTTATCAGAAAATTACCATTGTCACTTTGAAGAAAAACTTAAATCAGCCGATGCTTAATAACTATTGAAGTTATTAAACAACCCAGGAATTCGGTAATGACGTGCTTAATGTGATATTTATATCATGTTTTAATTTTACTCTAGACAATTTAATAAACGCTTCAGGGACAGAACTTTGGTAATTGTTAACTTAAAGTATGCACAAAAGAAATTCCAACCTATCTACTTTCTAAATCTGTGTTATGGATCTATTGTGAACAATTCACACATGCAGATGTTTTTTGCCCTTGTAATGTTTAATCAAATTTTGTTGGAAAATCTAAAATATATGTTGGATTTACTTAACTTTTTTATGTCAACAGGCCCCACGTTACCGGGTTATGTTGCATTTAATAAACATTGTTTATTTCAGTAATCTTAAGTTTATTACATAAGTTTAATTCAATGCCATTTAGTCGAATCAGGTTAACATTCTTAATTTTGTCCAAACTATTAAGTTCAATTTATTAGATTATTTAGTGAATGCGTTCAACATTTGTTAAGGTTGTAAAAATTGTTATCTAATAAGAAAAACCTTTTACAAAATCTTTACTCCGTAAAGGCTCTTAATGCTAGTGCATTTGCATTAGTTCACAGAGGACGGTATCATGCAATTGTTCAATTATTGACCAATCATTTGTTAAAAAACTAACCTGTAAATGCAACTAAGTGTTGTCTTTAGGAAGCAGTAAAATTTACGTCAAAGCTTGATGTGATGTTAAGTTGTTTTCTCATTTAATGGTCATAAAAAATACATTATATTTGATTATTATAATCTTTTATTATAATCATAAGGTCAAGTAGAATGAAAACATTAAAAATCACATTAAAATGTATTTAAAGATATCTAAGCTTAAAACTTTTTAGAAATATAAACTTTGCCACTGTTTATTATGTCCCCAGTTTGATTTCTTCTTGCTTGTACAATATGCTTGATTATCAATACAAAAAATGAAAACTCCATCACCAATCAATTATTAAAACATTTTTTAAAAACCGTTTAAGTACATAATGCCAAACAATAAAACAGTTGTTGTTGCAGTTCCTACATGAGAGATTCTTCATGCTGATTGGATCAATGTTCTTCACTTTTTCAACCAGCTGACTGGTGTTTGCTTTCAGAAACCTTTGATGATCTGAGAATATAAAAATTTTAAAATTAAAACAATAACAGGAAAATGAAGGAAAAATGGGAAAGAATATAAAGATTGAATCTAACCTTGTATTAACCTGTTTCTCTTATTTCCTAGTCTCCCCTTTTGGGCAGTATTTGGCTTTGATAAAATCTGCAGTAAATAAATAAGTTTGATAAGTCTGCAGTAAAGTAAATGGCTGATAAAGGCTATAGTAATAGTTACAATTCTGAGTCTGAATAATCCAGAAGCATGACACCGCATAAAATAAATTCTACAGAAGTTTCTACTAAACTGGATCAAATAGTACCAAAAACATACATATTCCACATGCATACATATTGTTCAATAGGAACAAACATACATATTCCTTAAAATTGGTCCCAAATAGTTAAGTCCGACTGCTTAATTAAGATTAATTTTAAACATTACATAGGCTAATGCTGTTTTAATAGTTTCTCATGTATTACACTTACAATTTGCCGGCACATTTGATTCGGCAGAAGTCATATTGATCTCAAAGGAGCCAGGAGTTAAACCAGTTATGATAGGAGAAAACACATGGCCACCATCAGATGTAGAAATTTTGCCTGTTTACATAAAATATTGGTCAGTTTATCTGTCAATTGTTCATTATACATCCAATAGAGTCATATTCTACAAAACTCAATCCAATAGTGCCAAAAACATTAACATTTTCAGTATTCCAAATTTGCACATGATGCTGTTAGCCCAGAATGTAGCCTTACTTAAAATGGGTCCCAAATAGTTAACTTTGACTGCTTAATTAAGATTAATTTTATACATTACATAGTCGAAAGCCATTTTAATAGTTTCTCATGTATTACACTTACAATTTGCCGGCGCATTTGATTTGGCAGAAGTCATGTTGATCTCTAAGGAGCCACAAGTTGAACCGGTTATGATAGGAGAAAACACATGGCCACCATCAGATGTAGAGATTTTGCCTATTTACATAAAATATCTGTCAGTTCATCTGTCAATTGTTCATTATACACCCAATATACACCCCTGTCCACTTTTTTCACCGTTGCTGGTTACCGGAGGTGTTTTTACTTCCAGAAACTGCCTGTTGCACTCTATAATATTTCTCATTAAAAATAAATATAAACCACACTAACATGTTACTTGGATGCCTGATTGTCCTGCAGTGTTTGCTGTCTCTAGAGAGAGAGAGAGAGAGAAAAGGAAAGACCGTGTTATTTTAAATGGCAAAAATCATGCAATCATCCTATAGGCAGTAACGCAGTGCATTACAGTACGTTGAGCGGTTACAGCAGATAAACATTGTTTAAATAAAACAAAACATTATTTTAAATAAAACACCGTTGCATAAAATATTTATAGAAACAATACTCACTTTTAGACATGTCTTTTGATGAGGTGGTCAGATGAGAGAGTGTCTGTAAAGTAGCGGACACAAGGAGATCCGTGAGAGGCGCTTGCCACTCCCCCGCCAAATTTGAAAGTCTGAGCTGGCTGCGCACGGTACTTCATAATGCAGGACCATATTTATGACGAGGCACAGGAGGAGGAATCATTGCAGACAAAATTTTTTTTAAAGGAAACGTGACCGGCGAATTCAAACCTAGGGTGAATATCGGGATAGCTTTTCCCAGGTGGATAGAGCTAATGAAGGAGAACGACTTTGAAAGGGACTCTGAAGCCCTGATTTCTTCTCGACAGGTTACGGTCTAAATTACAAGCTTTTTCATCGCTTGGTTGTGTAATTCATTATTTAGGCAGCACGACGGTACTGTTCTAGTACTGTATCTCAAATGTATAGTTAAACTCGATGAAGTGCTATTGGAAGACATGTTGTCATAGGCACATAACGGCTACGTAGATGCAGCACTCATTTGAATATTCTGAATATCCGTGCTAATGCAAAATACAATTTCACCACTAGATGGAAGAAATTCCTACACAGCGTACCTTTAAGAACCACCTTGTAGGTTGATTGACAAAAAAAGCCTTCAAAGTGGAGGAGGTCAAAGGGCATGCTTCCTGCTGGAGTATCATCGGCTCTCCCCAAAGTCTGTTCATGCGGCCACCCATTTTAAAATTCTACATATATTTTGAGTAGATAATCTCAATGAAGGGTTTCACCCTGTGTGTTTCCACAATGAATAAGGATAGTTTGGGAGATAAAATAAAAGTAAAAATTATATATACATCTTATACACACAATAGATCATCGCTACCGTAGATAAAGTAAGATCATGCTTTGAATTAAGACGAGTAAAATTAAATATTCGCTCGAGACAAACTTTACTTATGCTTTACTTATGCTGTAAGGACCCCAGAGGCACATCGCGTCTCTGAACATGTGAACTTAATCTAAATAAGAGTTATGTAGAGTTCTGGGTTGTATAGAGTTGTGACAAACATATTTCATGGAGCATAGACAAAAATACTGTTTGAAATAAAACGTAAGTCGCCAAAGCGCAGTTTTTGCTTAAACATTTTTAATTTCATTTTTGAACATGCGTTGTTTAGTAAAAAATAATAGCTTAGGTTAAATGTATGCACAATCATTTATATCGTACAAAAGTAGAAGATAAATAAAAGATACAATTTTAATAAACCTTTAAAGATTTGCTTTAAACAGTCTTTTGATTTTAAAAGATCCACTTTAAACTTTTAAGATTATGCTTTTTACATGAATAAATCCTGGAAAGCGGAGCAACTTTACATACGCTGTGGCATTTAGCCCCTGTGACTCCTCTCGTCTCTGTGAGAGTTCATCTCACCCTGTAGTTTATCTCTAAAGGGGTCTGGCTGGGTTTGCTTATCACAACTTAAACTATTTGCTTTTTGAAATGTTTTAATTATTGCATAGATCTAGATTCTACTACTACTTCAGCGCTCTGAAAATGTAAGGTGTTTTTATATTTATATAATATTTTATATATATATATATATATATAGCTAAAACTATGTTTAAATTTGTGTGAATACATTTTAGTAACATTTTTGTTATAGAGTTATATACTTTATTTATAATCATTTAATCTAAAATAGAGATTTTATGGTTTGTGAGTGCAAAACTGCTTGGAAATTATATTAAATGATTTATTTATTTATTGAAAATCTAAAAATGCAATTTTCTGTTAGGTCGTGTTTTAGATGTACGGGATAGAATATGCTGTTGCAGTACAAAAATCGTTATGGCTATTAATAAAAATTATAATTTAGGTCACTGTTAAACAAAATCATTACAGTAATCTTCTAAAAGATAAATAGAAGATACGCATGTATTAAAACTATAAAGATTTAATTTAAACAATCTTTTCATTTTAAAATTTTTAAACTTTTACAATTATGATTTGAAATCATTTTAGTACGAACAAAACTTTGACTCTGGGAAAGCGTTAGCAGACTAACATTGCACGACGCACAGAGACTCATCTGCTCTGTCACCCTATATCCAGAAGCTAATGGGGGCCGGCCTGTGGCATCAAAGATTCTAAATGTCTTCATTGGTGCTCTCGCACTAAAGATAGGCCTTTGTGGTGATTTCCGCACAGATACTACTTAAGGAATTATTGAACATTTCACACAATGTGTGAGATGACTTGTGAGAGCCCCAAATTTCTTTACATGCACCCTGATAAATAAAAATATTGTCAAGTTTTTCCACAGACCGCCGATGTAGCATATTTGTTTTATGAATTAATTTAATTTAAAACATCTTGTATTTTTAAAAGATATAATTTAAACTTTTAATGATTATACTATAAAATAAGATTAACACTAATCATTCAAGTCACGCTCTTCCAACCGTATCGACCTTTCTAAGTTTTTAATTAGAACCATGTTTCTATGGTGCAAGTGTGAGCGGTTGTCCTGTTTTGAAGATAGGACAATCGCTGTTATGTTCAGCCATTGTATTTTCAAAGAGTAATAAAACGTTAATGACATCCGTATTCTCACGCTCATTACCGGTACATAGACAAGCACACATACACACAAGACCCTAGGTCAAGCAGGACAGGGGAGTGCGAAATTTAAGGGGAAAAAACACATGTTTTTCAACATGATGAAATAGATGATTTTATCTATATCTGGTTTATATACTTTTAAATGCGCCATGCTATTTTGATTTAAATGATCAATAATATTTTACCTAACTGTCACAGAGACCGAAACAAGCAGACACTACAGTCCTGTCAGATGGTGGGGAGAGAGAGAATCACTCGGGGTGTTTTTTAATCAGCTGAAAAGTAAGGGCATTTTTATTTATCTCTTTTGTGGTTTTTGAAAATATCTGGGATCAGTAAGATGTGTATTTTAAAGAAGCGGATGGTTTTCAACTTCGGTAATTTAACAAGATTTTTAATGAACAGAATGTTGCTGTCAAATATTTTATAACCATTTCATTTATATACTTTTAAAGATCAATGTTTTTCAACTTTAGTTATTTAGTAAGATATTATATACTTTTAAATGAGCAATGCTATTTTGATTCAAATGATCAATGATATTTTACCTAACCGTCACACACATACACACACACACACACACACACACACACAAACACAAGCACACAGAAACAGACACACAGACACACACACAGACTTTTAAAGATCACATGCTTTTTTCAACTTGAGTCAAATATGTCACGTTCAGAGAGACTGCCAGATGCCTATGTGTGAGAGAGAGAGAGAATCGGGGGATTTTTACAGCTTAAATATATGTCTTAGGAGTTTTTCAACCAGCTGAAAAGTAAGATCATTATTTATTTATCTAAAACATGTCGTATGATTTGTTATCTCTTTTGTGGTTTTAAAATTATCTGGATCAGTAAGATGTGTATTTTAAAGAAGCGGATGGTTTTCAACTTCTGTAATTTAGCAAGATTTTTTAATGATCAATGTTTTTCAACTTTAGTTATTCAGGGTGAGTGAGGGAGGGAGGGAGGTGTAAGTGAGTGAGTGAGGGAGGGAGGGAGGGAGGGAGGGAGGGAGGGAGGGATAGTGTGACACACACACACACACACACACACACACACACACACACACACACACACACACACACACACACACACACACACACAAACCATACACACTCTGTGATGTTGTTTAGTTAAAAGATATTTATTTGATAAACATTTCATTTATATAGTTTTAAAATATGTTTTTTTTCAACTCTAGCTAGTGTGAGACATATTCACCTCACTTTCCCAGCAATGAGCTCAGGAATGTGAAAGCTAACATGTGTCAAACACACTCTGGTTCAGGGACTGTCAGATGCTGGTGAGAGGGAATCGGGGGATTTTTACACCTATGGACCTCTTAGGAGTTTTTCATCTCTCTGAAAAAGTAAGATCATTTTTTATTTATCTAAAACATGTCGTATGATTTTTTATCTCTTTTGTGGTTTTGAAAATATTTGGATCGGTAAGATGTGTATTTTAAAGAAGCGGATGGTTTTCAACTTCTGTAATTTAATAAACATTTCATTTATATAGTTTTCAACTTTAGTTATTTAGTAAGATATTTATTTTAGAAACATTTCATTTATAGATCAATGCTTTTTAACTTTAGTTATTTAGGGAGGGTGAGAGGGGGTGAGTGAGGAATCGGGTGACACACACACACACACACACACACACACACATACACACACACACACACACACACACACACACACACACACACACACACATACACACACAAACAAATAAATCCTATTTATTTATACACTTTTAAGAGATATTTGTGGGAGGGATCGTGTCACACGATCTGTGATCTTTTTTAGCATTGTGAGAGTCGGTGGGAGGGAACCCCGGATTTCAAAAAACATCTGCCACCATCAAAGCCAAAACAATGACATATTTATACCCCTCGGTCAATGGGGCAAATCATCCATCAAATCTACCTGTCAAAACTTTCTGTCAACCAAATGATCGATCGCTCATTAGGCCAAAGGTTAATCCATCAATCCCGGAAACGGGAAGGGCTAGGTCAAAGGTTAATCCATCAACCCCGGAAACGGGGAGGGGGAGGTCAAAGGTTAATACATGACCCCGGAAACAGGAAGGGCAGGAGGGGGGGGAGAGGGAGGGGCAAGGTCAAAGGTCACCATCAATCATTTTGACATAAGCTGCCCGGTAATAACTACTAATCCTGACATATAAAATGTATCACAGTTTCCACAAAAATATGAACATTGATAATAATCATAAATGTTTCTTGAGCAGCAAATCATCGTATTAGAATGATTTCTGAAGGATCATGTGACACTGAAGACTGGAGTAATGATACTGAAAATAAATTACAGTTTATCACAGGAATAAATTACAGTTTACCATATATCCACATAGAAACGGTAAGCTATTTTAAACTGTAATAATATTTCACTCTTCTCCTAGCAGGTACTTTGCTCTTGCTGCAGGGTCAGAATTTTTACTTCGCTTGGCAGTGGCATCTGGTAAAATAGATTAAAATAGTTTTAAATAAATAAATAGGCAATATATTTACATTACTAATAAATGCATAATTACTAAACTAAAATTACATGCCTCTAAATTTTTTTTTGCATTTTTCTCATATTGTACAGAGTAAACTAACCGTCTCAAATATTTAAAAAAAAAAATCCCAAATTGCATAAAAATCTATTCCAAATGATACTAAATGAAAGTACTTTTTGTATATAAACTGTCAATTGAATACAAAAGCACAAAAACAGCCAATCTAGGACATATATCTATCATGGAAAACAGTCTGCAGTGGTCGCACCACATGATATTTTCAAATTCAGTCACATTTTACAGGCACAAAATTGGCCACCTAAACAAAACAAGCTAGCTTTCCACAAAATGTCACTATGACATTTATAATAAAAATATATATTTGTAGAAATAACTTTAATATTATTTTTTTTTTGAGGTCATACCACATGACATCCAAATGTGGTAACTACATACCAACCATTACAAAGGTTTATTTTTTTTCCAATTTGAGAGAATTACAAACCTGCTTTCTGCTTCCATGGGTCCTTGGTAAATTGGTATATCATGTAACTTCCTGTGTTTGAATAGTTTTCAACATAAAAGTCCCAAAATGGTAGTTCCTTGCTGGTCGCACCACATGATATTTCATAAAATGGACATCATCGGACAAAGTTTGTTTGTATATTATGATAGAAAAATAACTACAAGATGCTTTGATTTTTTGAATTACAGAACACTTTGGAAATCATACCAAAGAGTGCAGAAAATAAATTATAATAAATTTAGAGTAATTTCAAAGACGTTTTCAAAACAGAAGTTAGGGCCGGACGGTCGCACCACATGGTATTTTGACACTTTGAATAACAAAAAAAGTTACAAATAGCTAAAGGTTTTTGAAATGTTAAAGTGAGTACATACATGGGAGAGGTACTACAAATATATAGTATCTTTTTATGCATTTAAACCCGTTTTTACCTGAAAAAATGCAATCGGACAGAAAATGTAGGCGTCACGTCATTGACCCAATTACGAGCATTACAAGGACGTGAACGCTTACAAGTTGAAATTACGTAATTACGGTAAGTACATGGCGTGAAGGCTGTGTGTGCGTGTGTGTGTGTGTTTTTGTTTGTTTGTTTGCATACTTCTAAAAGAGCACCTTTATTTTAGGGTGTAAGTATGAGCGTGCTATGAGTGGTCAGTGCAAATGGCTGTTATCTGATTGGCTTAAGTAGATGGTGGGTGGATTCCACTTATTTATGGATTTGTCTGCACGTCTTGACACTATGAAGTGTTTCAAAATCCACAAATGCTTGCGGGGGTCTACAAATGCACAGAAAGCGATTCACAAATGAATGCCAGGCAGAGTTGTGTTTGTGTCAGACACAAGAATATTTGCAGACACAAGAATAGGCTTGGAAGTCGTGTAAGTCGTGTAAATTCAGGAGTGGCATTTGCAGACTATATTGCTGCATTCACACCATGTCGTAATTACCGTAAATAAAGCTCCATATGTTTACGAATCGCTCTCGCTGTACTTTGATGACATACACTGATCGGTCTGCACAGTCTTCAAGTCAAACTCACACTAAAATCTGCACTGGTCAGATGCCACGTGGCCATGTAGTACAAATTGTATAGCTCTCAGAAAATTACGAGTTATCATTTTGTAATTACAAGTTCTGCAAGCATGTGAAGACTTTTTACAGTTCAGAATCATTACATGGTGTGAACGCACCTTTCTGTAAGCTAATTTGACTCCAGGATATATTGTAGCCTACAATGTCTTTGAAATGATCCAAAAGCATTTTATAATTTATTAAAGGCACAATGTAAGATATGGTTCTCTTTCATTTTCGGACATTTTTACGGGCTATGGTTGTGTTCTTGGTTTTGTTCGAATACTCTGTTAGTGCGGCTCATTTGAATGCATGACCGCTGCCATCCGAACCGTGGTGCACACCAAACAAGTGGTCTGAGACAGGTGGGTCTTGGCCCGCCTACAAACAAACTTTGGTGCGGTTCAACTGAAATATGAACTCAACACAGACCAAAGGCATCTAAACAAACCAAAAAACAGGACGTGATGTCACACAAATGCGACCCTAAGGACAGCATTCTGTATTTTTTTCTTGTGATAGGAGCTACGTTGCCCATTACAGTTCAGTACAGACAATAGAGTTTGGTCTCCTAGCAGCAGATCTTCGTTTGTGTGGAGGTATTCCTGGCATTGTTTTGACACTTTTACACATTTTATATAAGCTCTTGAGTTGTCAGCTGGTAAAAATACCATTATACACTGAATGTTTGCACATACAATGAGTGCATTTAGCCCAGCAAACAGTATTGTTTTGGATGTTCTGTAAGTTCATTCGGAAAATGTGTAAAAAGAAAAAAAAAATCTTTTTTTTGTATCTTTAGGGTCGGTTTTAAAAATGTTTTTAAAACTGACAGTGTGAATGTTAAACAGACCAGGAATGATTGATTTTTTTTTTATTGTGGTCTGGACCAAAAGAACCAAGATAGCACATGTACATCTTCAAGATGTCTTGTACAGAGCACACTGTCTGGAAAGCATCTGCTGTTAACAAACATCTGATAAACGTCTTTAAAAAGACAGTTTTACATACATTCTAAATCATAAGCATCTTAAAGAAATTTTGAATAAAAAATAAAAAAACATCTTCCAGATGAAAACATGCACTCACATAAAATAGACGTCTTTGCGATGTATTTGCTATCTGGAAAGATAATTGATCAGATAGCACTACAGCTCTAAGATGTCCGCTAAAGAGCTCTTCATTTGGAGAACATCTGTTGTAAACATCTGATCAGCATCTTTTAAAAAAAGCAGTTTTACATACATTCTAAATCATAAACATCTTAAAGACATTTTTTAAATGTCTGTTTGACATCTGACAGGATGTCTTAGAGACATATTGCGGGTGAACAAACACTACAAAATACATCTTGCAGACATCAAATATGTCTGTGTGATGTACTGTAGCCTACGTGCTATCAACAAATGTGAACTGAACACATCTTTAAATGTGTTTTCACACTTGGTCCTTTTTCAGGGGTCTTTTTGCCGACATGTGAGCACTCCAAACGAGACTGAACCAACCCGAGAGCATCTTGGGAGGTGGTCTGAGTAGGCTACATTTCGCAAAAATTTACATTGTGAACACCGATCGGTCTGGGTTCACTTGATTTATAAATTTGTGAATTGCAATTTATTTTGGTCATCAGATGCCTCTGTACAAATCAGTTAGGCTATTGATCTCTATACAACTGATTATTTCAGGACACTTCTACATTCACTCTAACCGCCTCTATGCTTCAAATATCCTATTGTTGCCTATAGTCCTTCCAATAATTCCCATTGGGAATTTCCCAACATAAACATACCAAACTTAATTTTGGTAATTTCAAAGTACATTTTGATTTTGAACTTCTTTGATTTTGAAGTTCTGCAGTTCTTTAGTTATGTCAGTGGGTTGTACCAGCGCTTGTGGAATTGATCCAAAGTCCAGTAAATTCACTGGAGAGCTGATAGAGACACAGACGACTCTCCGGCTGTGCGTCTCACTGCCAAGATGGTCGTGTTTGTCGGTGTGTATACATTTGGGTTCGTGGCCGCGGCAGTATGCGTTATTCTCTTGACATATATCACTTACCAGCTGCTGAAAACCTACCTGCACAACTGGAAAGAGCTGAAGCCCATCCCGAGCATTGCAAACACATATCCATTCATTGGGAACGCACTTCAGTTTAAATCGAACGCGGGAGGTAAGAGGAGCTTTATATCCGTCCATTTCCCTTTCCCCCCAGCATCTGTAGGTCGTCCTACTTTATTCTGCTATAACCTGATCAATAAAAATAAAAATATAATTTATACATGAAAATATTTTAAAGTAAATTATAAAAGGATGATAACAATCAAATGGGTAATTGATATGACATGTCAAGTAATGAGGCTACTAATGCACTGTAATATGCTATAATTTAAATATAAACGTTTTACTTTTTTTTAAGTTTAAGTATAAACTTTTTATATAAATAAAACCTTTTTTTTTTCCTAATATGTGTACTTATCAATATATTGAAATTAATTGAAATATTAATTGAAAGATTAGAGTATTGTATTAAACTTAACTTTCAGTTGCAGGTCATGTGTTTGTAGCAAATCAGCCCCGTTTTCCCAATTCAAAAATATTTCTGATGAGAAATTACTATTGAGATCTTTTATTTTCTCAAAATGTTTTTCTTGAGATTATTTGGAGGCTTGTTCTTAAATCTGATTCTCAATACTATAAAAGGGAAAACGTAAAATAAATGATGAACAGTTAAAAACACCTAAAATGAAGTTTCCCTTGCCATATTTTAAGCCTGGGACTATTAGGCGTCACATTTTTACTCTATATAAAATATTTTGCATAAGCGATTGTGCAATAATTTTACTTACACAAACCTTAGTTGAAATACACAGTTATAGTTGTGTCACCTTACCAATATGACTACTACCCCCAGTCTCTATTAAATTTAACATAAAAAGTCCATGTCCACGTTACTGTCAACAACACTAATTGCACTTGACTTAAAGTAACCCTTCAAATGCATTAAAATAAAAAGTTGAAAACTTTCTTTCAGATTTCTTTTGTCAGTTGGTTGGCTACACAAATGAATTCCGGAATTCTCCTCTGCTTAAATTATGGATTGGACCTATCCCATTTCTCATCTTATACCATGCTGAGACTATTGAGGTACTGTACTTGATTGTACATTGGACTGTATTGCCCACTTTCATGTAGACAGAAAGACTCACCTGTTATGATCAGGGTCTCTGGCCTAATCAGTATATTTCACAATATGAGTGAATGTTTGAAGATGACGGCACAACAAAGTTGATAACTATAACTAAAAAGATAATATGTATGGTATCTATGTACAAAGGATAACTATAACTAAAAAGAGAATATATGTATGTTATCTATGTACAAAGAAATACATACAATGTTTAAGATTATAAGAGTATATTTAAAGAGAACTTTCAGTGGAGTATTAAAGTCCAATGTATAGTAAAAAAAAAAAAGTGCAAGTTTCACTATGTACAAAAGACACAAATCAGCAACGGGATGCCTCACACTTGTGAAAAAAGTCAAGATTGTGAAACTAGAGGCAGTCATTAGGAAACCTTGTCAAATAAAAAGATTCAAAATGTTGCTTAATTTGATATTGCTGATTAAATGTTTTCATTGCAGACAAATCATGAATACTCCATATATCATCTAACCCTAGTGATAACACTCATGCAAAACTCCATTTATTACAAATTCAGTTTTACAAGTCCTCACTTCTCTGTTTTATAATGCTCTTGGCAAATCCTACCACGTATACAGACAGTGCTGAACAACCCTGTTCACATGGACAAGGCCTACGCATACAAATTTCTGCACCCCTGGCTGGGAACAGGACTACTCACCAGGTAAACTGTTTACTAACTTACTCTTAATAAAAGAGTAAACATATTAGTATTATCCCTTTGCAAATAATTATAAAATTATCCATAAAGTAGATGTGAATAAAATCCACACTGATATAAAGGATATCTGTCTTAAATATCCTTCTCTTTTCCTTTCTATTAGTACTGGGGATAAGTGGAGACGCAGACGTAAGATGCTAACTCCAACATTTCATTTCTCTATACTAACTGAGTTCCTTGAGGTGATGAATGAGCAGGCGGAGGTGCTCATAGAGAAACTAGAGAAGCAAGCTGGAAAAGGGCCTTTCAACTGCTTTAACCACATCACTCTCTGCGCCCTTGACATCATCTGTGGTTTGTGTGATTTTCTGAGTACACTTTAACCTTAACCTGTTAACTGTCACCACTCTTTTTGAGCATAGATCTGAACTTGTAATTGGTTGGTACATTTTTAAAGAAGACACTCAACAGATCAATGCAGGAGTGAAAGCACTTCAAGTTTAAGTTTACTGTAAAACAAATGCAGCTATAAACTAAACATTTTTCATTTTATACAACATATATATATATATATATATATATATATATATATATATATATATAAATTAAAAAAAAATTTAGCCTGCTAAAAGGTTATAAATTACAGTTTTCACGGTAATGCAATGTCCAATTTCAAGTCATGAATTTAAAGTAAGGGATTGAATGAAATTTATCAAATATGTGATAGTCAATAAAAAAGGACACTGACTGTTAACAGGCTAAGGTACTGAAAGTCTAATAGTATGCTTCAGGGCATAGATAATTTATACATTTTGGACTAAAGTTAATGGTACACGGTTTTTGTGTTTTAGTTTTTAGTGCTGATGACGCTAGAACGTACTTTGAGGATGTGGAGCAAGTTCTAAGAGCAAAATTAAAAACAGATCTTGTTTGCATTTTAGAGACCGCTATGGGGAAGAAGATCTATGCACAGAGCAACTATGACTCTGAGTATGTGCGCAGTGTGTACAGGTAAGTGTTTTTATTTATTTATTTATTACTGTTACTGTTAATATATGGCAGGGATATTTAGGGTGGATATTAGACAGATCGGACTGTGCATCTGAGTACAAATCAATACTGGTTTGTATGTGCAAATGACCATGTGTATTTATCTGGGTTGGTGAGTATGCTTTTATTCCTTGTCATGTTTGTTTGAAAAGGGTAAAGGCCATGCGACAGATGACTGTGTCTTTATCAAATAGTCTGGAGTTGGAGTCAGTTCTCTGAACTTTTCAAAATACTTCAAATAATTATAGCTTGAATTATTAAAATAAAATAAAAAAATGTTAAATATACTGTATAGCATGCTATTCTAAACAGTCCATGGGCTCTTTTCACATTTCAGAAGTTGTCATAGTTGGGTAAACTTCTAATGTGGTGAACGTGAGAAAATCAAATTTTTGTATTCCCATTTGCTCCAATATCAAAAAAAATAAAAAAAATAAATAAAATCCATGATATTCCACGATTTTCCAAAAGAGGGAAAATATTGAGAGATTGATTATGTTGGTCAGAAGAGAAAATTATGTGATATTTGCCATCCCTCCCTTAGCTGTTAGAAACACCCTTGAGGCAGTGTTAATTCGTTTTTATAATTTACTGCCAAGGTAAAATAACTAGGGCTGTCAAATGATTAATCACGATTAATCACATCCAAAATAAAAGTTTGTTTTTACATAATAAATGTGTTTGTACTGTGTAAAATTATTTTGTATATATAAGTACACACACATGCATTTATATATTTAAGAAAAATGTGTTATTTATATATAACATATTTATATTTATATATAATATAAATTATATATAAATCTATATATAGTATATACATGCAAATATTTCTTAAATATATACAAGCATGTGTATGTATTTATATATACACACTACCGGTCAAAAGTTTAAGATCGGTAAGATTTTTTTTTAAAAACAGTAATATTGTGAAATATTATTACAATTTAAAACAGCGGTTTTCTATGTGAAAATATAGTGAAGTGTAATTTATTCCTGTGATCAAAGCTGAATTTACATCATCATTACTCCAGTCTTCAATGTAAATTTTTTTTTAATTATTATAATATGAAATTATTATAATATGATGCTCAAGAAACATTTATGATTATTATCCATGTTGAAAACAGTTTTTTACATTTTTATTTCAGGATTCTTTGATGAATAGAAAGTTCAAAAGAACAGCATTTATTTAAAATATAATCTTTTCTAACATTATAACTGTCTTTACTGTATAACTTTTGATCAATTTAACTCATCCTTGATGAATAAAAGTATTTTCTAATTTCTTTCCCCCCCCAAAAAAAAAAAAATTTTTACTGACCCCAAACTTTTGAATGGTAGTGATTAATGTTACAAAAGCTTTCCATTTCAGATCAATTCTGTTCTTTTGAACTTTCTATTCATCAAAGAATCCTGAAATAAAAATGTAAAAAACTGTTTTCAACATGGATAATAATCATAAATGTTTCTTGAGCATCATATTATAATAATTTCATATTATAATAATTTTAAAAATGTGACACTGAAGACTGGAGTAATGATGCTGTAAATTCAGCTTTGATCACACTAATAAATTACACTTTACTATATATTCACATAGAAAACCGCTGTTTTAAATTGTAATAATATTTCACAATATTACTGTTTTTTTGGTATTTTTTATCAAATAATTGCAGCCTTGGTGAGCAGAAGAGACTTTTTTTAAAAACATAAAAAATCTTACCGATCTTAAAGTGTATATAAAATAATTATACACAGTACACACATTTATTATGTAAACACAAACTTTTATTTTGGATGCGATTAATCATTTGACAGCCCTAAAAATATATATTGTATATAAAATGTATATTAATTCAAATAAATGAAAATATGAAAAAAAGGTTATAGATTTGCTATGTTGATAATTGTGGACGCACATCATCACAGTCTGTGAAAAGGGTCATTACTTGCAAGTCCCTTTTTTTCTCTTTGGTGCAGAATGAGTGACATCATCACTAGGCGCCAGAGGATGCCCTGGTACTGGCCTGATTTTGTGTATAACTATTTTGGCGAAGGCAGAGAACACAACCGTAGTCTGAAGATCCTTCACTCCTTCACAGAGAGTGTGAGTGTCTATGGTTTCCGTCCACATTCATTCTAATCAAGGCTGGATTCTGAACACCTGTGTTTGTTTTCTGACACAGGTGATTTATGAAAGGGCAGAGTACATATCCTACATTGAGTCTGACAGCGAATCGGATCAGGGGATGAAGAAAAGACGGGCTTTCTTGGACATGCTGTTGAAAACAACAGATGAGGATGGGAAAAAGTTAACTCACAAAGATATCCAGGAGGAAGTGGACACCTTTATGTTTGAGGCAGGAACTGTTACAATAACTTCATGTTAGAGTGCTGTTATATCCTGATGGCTTTATTACAATTAGCATTTTTGCAACATTTTGCAGGGTCATGACACTACAGCGGCTGCCATGAACTGGGCCATACACTTGTTAGGTTCCCATCCTGAAATCCAAAGAAAGGCCCAACAAGAACTATTTGAAGTTTTTGGTGTGTTAAGCCCTCTTGTGGTTCATATTGTGCAGTTAAACACCTAGTTGAAACATTATTGTGAGCTAAAAGAGTTGAAAGAGCTAATAATTTTTACAATGTGTGTGTGTCAGGTGAGTCTGAGAGGCCTGTTAACACAGAGGATCTGAAGAAACTGCGTTATCTGGAGTGTGTGATAAAGGAGTCTCTGCGTCTCTTCCCCTCTGTTCCATTTTTTGCCCGAACCATCTGCGAGGATACACAGATAAGTGAGTTCCTTTTATTAGTCTTCTCACATATTCATTCATTCTTTTAAGTCATGCATGCATTGAGTAATGAGGTATTTCATTCAATTTACACTGTTTAATATCTTTTTTGTGTTCATTTTGCTCTGTCTATTCATCGGCCGTTATATGACGTATATCAGAGTGAAACACCTTCTCAAACTGGAATTGATTGGATTGTTGTGGTTTGCTATTACTGTGATCTCATGTGAGTGACAGGTTGTCCCGCATTCACGCCAGTAAACATGTCAGAAAAGAGATGTAATTGCAAGAAGGAGAAGACAATTATTTTGATTGAAGATTATGAGGGCATAATCGTTTGCTTTCCACTTAAGAAAATAACAGCATATGGATTTGAAGCAACATTAATGTCATCAGAATTATATTGTCATTTTTTTCTTTTTTAAAGTAATGGTAATATTTTGGTGAGCTATTCCTTCCTATTATAAGAAACTAAGGATGGACATCTGAGATGATATTTGTGTGTGTTTCACATGTCTTCTGTAGATGGCTATAAAGTCCCTAAAGGAGCGAATGCCATCGTCATAACTTATGCCCTTCACCGTGACCCACGCTTCTTCCCTGACCCTGAAGAGTTCCGTCCTGAGCGCTTTCTGCCAGAGAATTGTGTCGGTCGACATCCTTATGCCTTCCTTCCTTTCTCTGCCGGTCTTCGCAACTGCATCGGTGAGACCTGCACACAAACATCACACTTTTCATTGATTTGTTATTCTAGCTCTCCACATTTTTTTTTAAATAAATAACATACACAGTTTTATGTTTCTGTGTGTTCAGGTCAGCGGTTTGCTATAATGGAGGAGAAGGTTATTCTGGCTTATATTCTGCGCTACTTTAACATAGTGGCATGTCAGAAGAGGGAGGAACTGCGTCCACTGGGTGAACTGGTACTGCGACCAGAGCAAGGCATCTGGATCACACTGGAGCGCAGAAAACGCTAACACACACATAGCTAACACAGTGTCACGAGAATTCGTATGAAATGGCAACAATCTAGAGTGTATGATTCAAACCTAAATGTAACCATAAAACCCAACCCCTGAACCTACCTAAGATTGTGCCATCTTGTACAAATTATTGTCAGAAGAGTGTGTTAACACAATGACAACACTCACATACACATGTTGATTATCAGCAGTGAAAACGATTAAGGACTTTACAAAATATACTATAATATGTAATTTTTGTAATTTAAAAACATAATCTATACTTAATCCATACTCAAACTAACTCTGGTTAACATGGGATTACATGTTAGCAGATACAGTATTTTTGAGTCTTCTCTTTCTATCTGTAATAACTAAAGATGTAGTAATATTTTGAGAACTAATTATTAAAAAAAATTAGCATCTTTAGTGTCTCTTTTTCATTTTCAGCTTTGAGGTCTCATGCACAATTTGGTTGGTTTAGCCTTTTGCACTTTAGCTGTGAGGATCATCAACACACAAATAATTACTCAAACACGCACCATATGGCACATACACCAGAAGCATGAAGAATTTTGGGATTGCACATGTATACATGAATGCTCATACCTCATTCTATGGGTCAGCGAAGTCAACATGAACAAGTCTGCAATTATGGGACAACTTCAGGAAAAATGATGGAGACAGTAATGACTTGTGTTGTAAAAGATGAATGGTTTTATAAAAGTCATTAGGGAGAGACAAGAGTCTGGGAATTAATGCCACTCGCCGCTGTCTTCAATTAATGAATAATTATTCAGTGTTAAAAAATGAATTACTGCCTAAAAAAAATCACTGGATGGTGGTTTCTGAAATCATTTAATAACTCACATCAACATATCGAAATATAAGTGAATTTGCAATTAAAGATGCACTGTGAGTTTTATTAAAAAACATTTAAAAAGAGAAAACAGTCCAATAAAGCCTGTTAAATTACATAGAGTGGATTTCCAGAGGTATTGATGTTTGGCTTCTGCTGCTTGATTCTTTAAAAGGATATTCACCCAAAAATGAAAATTCTTTCATCATTTACTCACCTTCGTGTTGTTCCAAACCCCATAAGACTTTTGTTCATCTTCGGAACACTTAGATAGTTTGGTTCCACTTTACAATAAGGTCTCATTTGTTAGTTAATGTATTAACGTGAACAATGAGCAATACATTTACAGTATTTATTCATCTTTGTTAATCTTAGTTAATAAAAATAGTCTTTCATTGTTCATGTCAGTTCACAGTTCATTAACTAAATGTTAAAATATACAACTTTTGATTTTAATAATGTGTTCTTAAATGTTATGTATTAGCCTATGTATTATGCACTAACATATTATAAATTAAGTATCGTTCATTCTTAGTACATGTTAACTAAAGTAGTTAAATAATGTTATCTAATGAAACCGTAAAATGTTACCGATATTTAATAAAATCTGAGCCAGTCCTGTACTTTCCATTGACAGCTACGCAACTACCACTTTGACTCTTCAAAACGTTCATAAAGAGATTGTAAAACGAATGCAATAATTGAGTGGTTTAGTCCAAATGATTGGATTTTCATGATCGCTTTATGAACAGATTGAATTTAGGCTTTTATTCACATATAAACATTGATCAGCATACATAAACAGAAGCTAAGCTGAACTTGACTTGCGAGAACAAACCTCATTGGTTCTTGCGAAGTTCAAATGTGCTGCGTAACAAGAGAATTAACGTTATTGGTTCTCGCATGTCAAGCAAGCATGCTTGAGCTTCAGTTTACCACAACTGATGTGTGCATGGATGAATTTCTATGTGAATAAAAACTTAAATCATAATTCAGCATATAAAGAAGAAAAAAAAAGGGTTTGGAACGACATTTAGGGTGAGCAAATGATGAGGGAATTTAATTTTTTTGCCTGAACTATCCCTTTAATTAACTACAACATTTGGCTGCAAAAGGCATATCTTTCCAGAATTGATGGCATTAAAAAAATCTGTTAAGAAATATAATTTTTTTACTTCCCTAACCAGTTCTGAAATCTTGTTCTCTTATAATATACCCCAGCCGATGATATATGTGTGAATCAACCAAATAAGTTCGAGTGCAGTTTAGTTCCCTTTCAGTCGAGAACGTCAGACGTACTGTAGTCCCCATTCAGTCGACTACGTCCTCCGTTCCCTCCTTCAGGGAACGATGGGTTGCATACGCAACCAGGACGTTTACCATGCCCAGAGCCATAGATCTCTGGCTCTGACCCTGCCGCCTTCTCCTATAGTAGGGTGACCATATTTTGATTACTGAAAACCAGGACACTCGGCCCGACAATGAGATACTCAAATGATACTCGAAGTTTACTCAAAGATGCCTTATTAATTTCGGTCCCACTTTATATTAAGTGGCTTTAAGTACTATGTACTTACATTGAAGTTACTACTTTGATACAATGTACTTATTGTGTACATGTTTTTACATTGTACTTATATTTTGAAAATACCTGCATGTAATTACAACTGTAATTAATTTATGTAATTACATTTGTAATTACACAGTTGACCCTTCCCTTACACCTTAACCTATCCTTAAACTGACCCATACCACCACACCTGTCCCTAACCTTACCCGTATCACATCTCAATAGCAGCAAAAGTGTTTTACAATACAACATTAACACAATAAGTACATTGTACTTATTTTTCTATGTAAGTACATAGTACTTAAAGCCACTTAATATAAAGTGGGACCTTAATTTCAATAAGTTTAAAGTAGGCTATGCCTCTGTATTAATAGAAAATTGTTATATTACAAAATACTATCTATAACCAAAGACACAAATACTGCATTTTTGAAATTCAGATTCAAAACTAATGATAGAAATAATGTCTCTTCTGTATTAGAAAAATAAATAAATAATAAATAACAAAAAAAAAAAAAAAAACTCCAAATTGAACAAAAATAGCTCTCACAAACTTACAAAAACTCCCTCTTTATCCTGTTTTTCTTCCTCATCCTTCTTGTTTGCCTATCTATATTTTGCTGTAGAGCTTATCTTTCCCAGCAGTTTTTTGTTGCTTAAAAATAAGCATGAAAGTCTAATGGCCCAATGAAAAATAATGAAAACCAGGACATTTTCATCACTTTATAAAAAACAGCCAGGACGGCCAGGACAGCACGTGAAAACAGGACATGTCCTGGGAAAGCGCACTGACTGCTATAACCGAAGTCCTTTTGTCAGCGCCAAATTCAAAGAAGGCTAAACAAGATTTTGAGTGAATAACGAGTAACGACTTAGCTTTTGGATTTACTTGCACAAAAATGACTGAAGAAGACTTGGAATAACACACAGACTGACATACCACATGGATTTCTTATGTGTATATTGTTTTTTGAGATGTTGGTATTCAGAATTGTCATGCTCTTATCCCGGGACAAGAACAAGGAGCGACATGAAGGTGAGTGAATGACAGGATTTCTATTTTGTGGTAAGTTATTACTGTTCATAGAAAGCATTATTACTTTTATTTATTGTCGAAGAGCCATGTTGAGTGCCAACACTGGTCAAAGTCAATAAGTCTCGTGCCATTTATACGCTAAAAATAGTTTTCGCGTGCAAATGATACGCACTTTATGGCGTGTAATACACACTCACTCCATACCCCTAATCCTACCCAAGGGTTTGCAGTGCGTAGCATGTACACGCAAAAACCATTTTTGGCGTGTAAATGGTACGAGAAATTCAATTCGTGGTATAGATACGCACTTTCATGAGATCGTGTTGGTTTTTTATCATAGGCCTATAGCCTATACATGCAACATTTTTTTTGTTGTTGAAAAAGTTAACTATATATATTTTTTCTATGTAATATTAAAAGTATATATAAACATTTTCAAGATAAACATTTAAATTCAGATTTATAGCACTTTTCATAATTCCTAAGCAGCTTTAGTAAAAAAAAACAAAAAAAAAACATTCAAACTGCTGAGCAAACTAAAGATGACAGTGATGAGTATTTGGTAGTTTGATAAACAAATAGTAGGCTATACAAACTATTATTGAGCATTATGTAGAAGAATGAAACCGGAGAGATGGATATTTAAAAAAAAGATTCTGCAAACCAATATGCATATTTGTTTTTATTACTTCTTTTTAAACTTAATTTTGTATTTTTTATCTAAGATTTTCCATAAGCCCCTACCACCTCCTTCCATTGCAGACCCAACACAGAAAACACCCGCACCTTGAGGTAAGGTACACCTTGTGTAACAGTTTCCTGGAATTAATAGTTCAATTAGCCAAGACCAATGTTCAGATCACTGAAATGAACTGATTAGGGTACTATTTTATTTGGCAGAATAATGACAATGGCAGAAAGAATAGCGCTGCTCTCATCAATTGCCCACTAATCATCTCCTCATTATCTCTTCTGCAGTTCTGCTTTGTCAGGGATTGAGAACCTGATACAATATGGTATACAACAAATTACCATCATTATATTTTAAATTGCCCAGCCGGATCATATCAATTGATCCTAATTGTCAAATGTTTTGCTGTATGTTATCACAAAGAAAACAGTCCTCTTATTATCTCCACTTGGAACGATGGCTGTCAAAAAAAACGTGGACTGCGATGCACAGCACGTGCATTCTGTGCTATTTTCGGCAAACCAAAGTCAAACTCTAATGACTTTCTCCTCTCTTCAGGCATCATCCAATCTAGTCACTCTCTGTCCTCATTCTTCTTCTTTTTTCTTTTCATCTGTGTACGTTCTCTTTTTACCCAACACACCAGGTCCTGCGAGACCCCCGAACAGTGAGCACATATGTTTGGAGCCATACAACACCCTGCCCAGTGCCCACCAATTTCCTCTAATGGCAGAACCCTTAACTTCTGACAAGACAGATTTGGCTTTAAAAAAAGATTAGGCACTATGTTTTTTGGTACGCTATCATTAGTACAAATAGTAGCCATGGGCCATATAGTGGTCAGCTAAAGCTGCATTTGTTAAAAGGCACAGGGCTCCATTTCTTCTCTCTTTCTTCCTTATTATTCATCTCCTCATTTAGCTTCTGCTGTTCGCTTTCGTTTTGTGCTCACATGTGTTTGTCTGGTAGTTATGAGATACAATATAGTGTCCCTCTGGGGTCCAGTTTATTCAAACTTTCCCTCTCTCCTCTGGCTTTTGTTTTCTCCTCTATAATCTTACTGCTTTATTTTGACAGCAAAGCCATGGTCACTGTGCTGTTACCCACAACACTGATGTACTGACCTTACATCTTCCATCTTAAAACAAGGCTAAAATAAAATAGTCTCATGTGGAGGAAAATAGATTCAAGCTGTAAATTGTATCCCTGCCTGGGGCAACAAACTTGCTGTTATTATAGCACCCGTAATGTGACTTACAGTTCAGATTGCTAATGAAAAACTATTCCAATCCAAATAAATTGTTGTGAATTGTGACACAACATAGTGACAGAATGGTACAGAATGATCACAGAATGATATTGGTGAGAGAGAGTTGTAACTGTTTTAACAATGAATATAAAAGGGATATATGCAGTGATGTCTTCTGAGCACAGAGGGGTGGTGTTGTTCCTCTTTAACTGTATTTGCTCATGAACAGAGACACAATCTCCACAATTAAAGGCACCAGACACATGAATGCACATGCAAAGCATATGCACTGGACCCTCTGGCAAACTCCAAGTCTTGACACAGCAATAACTCACATTTTTATCAAGATACAATATCTCTGGTACACACATTGTAACTCTAGAATTCAGACTATAAAACAATACTGTGTCTCCACTGTAATAAATAGCTATGCTGATACAATCTCTGAATATCAGTCAGTGTATGAGTTGGGCATGGCTCTCTTTAACGTCCGCGTTCCCAACCCAGCACCGCTGGGTTACAGATTAAGACCGATTTTCAACCCAAATTGGGTTACATCAACCCAGCATCCTTACCCAACAGTCTCAACCCAGCGTATGGGTTGAAAAAACAACCCAGCATTTTTTAGAGTGTATGACTTAAACCTGAGCTAATTTTGAATAAAATTGATAAAAAATCTATTGTTGAAGTTTTTATCATATTAAGATATAGGAAATGTTTTTTCTCCCTTTCCTTACAAATAAAGTTTCTTTGTGAAAAAAAAAAAATTCATTAGAATGTTTCTCATTCAAGAAATTAAATTCAAATATATTTATTCCCTCGAACCTGCTTAAGTACTCCCGTGAAATGCAGATAGACATGTCTAGAAAAAAAAAATGTATGTGAAAGAAAGATACAGTTGACGTATCACAGCACTTCAATATTAAATTCTATTATAACTCTAAAAAGCAATATTATACTCATAGTCATGCTGAATATGACAATGATTCGAAAATTCAATAAACAAGGTATACAATAGCTGAAATTATAGATGGATGGATAGATGGATAGATAGATGTGCAGTAGAGAGTGTGTTCAGGTGCATGTGTGTGTGCAGTTCATTGTGTAAAGCACACGTGTATTAGTAACTGATAGCTCAGGGCTCCAGATACTGGTGTGACGGTCTTCCTTTTGAAGTGTGTGCTGTGGTAATCTTACTCCTAAATTGGCAGAAATGTGGGTCATGCCACCAATTTTATCCTTGTTAACACACTCATAGCATTTCATATTTCCTTACTAAAACCCTCCAAGGCAGAGTATTTTCAAAACAATTCTTCTAAATTAATAAAGAAATAATCAGAGTATTTCTAAATAGCCCTGAGAGAGTCAAATGTGAGAGTCAAACGCTGACACGCACTGAGAGGGACACTCAATAACATTTTGACAAAGCTGCTGTCAGAGCACTCATGTTTTTCATCTCTCCCTCTCTCATATACACAAAACACACATCTAAATATATTTATATGGCACTTACCAACAATATGGTACACTCTGGACACTACACGGCACACTCATGTTTTCTTAGTATTAAGACATCATCTTTTTAGATATAGTTTAAGATATCTAATAAACCTAACAACAAAGTAACCTAAAAACCAAAGTAACCTGAAAAAAATACATCAAATATATGTATTCTGTTGAATTCATACTTGATTCATTAGTAAACAAACTCTTTTCATAAGCGTTATTGCATGATTTTTCCACAAAAATGTTTAACATTGGATCTCATTTAACCTATTTCCATTTTGTGGAATATGTACAATTATTATTATTTACAGAGGGAGTGTTACAGAGAAATAGATCAAGTCTAAGACCTGTTTGACTTGATGGTCAACCTTCACATTGGCCATAGTAGTCAGCTTAGTGCAAAATAGACTTTTATGAAGCAACATAAAAGAATGGAGAATTACTAACTTTTTGTTTAAAGTATGTTGGGCTTGTGGCAAATTATACACAAAGTAATGTTTACTTTCCAAATCGAACAAAACATGTCAAGTTTGTTGTAATAAAATAAATAATTTAAAGGCTAAGCATGAGGTTATTCCATTCATTCACTGAGAAGCCCCAAGCATTACCCAGAAACACTGTCAGAAACACAAGCCTTTTGCATTTATACTCCAGCTTTGCACTTGCTCACTTTAACTCATCTACTCTCTGTTATGTGTGAGCATATGAGTTTTTTTAATATCTGAGTGTTTACATGTCAACACAGTAGTATTTTTTGGCATGTTTCAGAATCCTTTTTTGGGGGGGCCCCAAAAAAGACACTTTCTACAGTTTGGTGACATTGACCATTTTTGCTCCAAAATGTTAAATTCACTGTCTACATCAGACATCCAATATCCATGTATCCAAGCAAGCAATACCACTTTAGGTAGGCTATAGATAGACAGATTCTGCTTACTAGCTTTGTCAGTTAATTCTGTTATGATTTTGGGCTCACATTGGGACATTTAGCAAGCAGCACCACCAAAAGAAACATTTTGGTCCTGGATTTTAGCAAATTAGTCAAATCTACTATATTAGTAAAAAATCATTCCACAATCTGTGAGATGTCAGTCCATGCAAATGCATTTGACCTTAGTCAGGATATACGCCTTATTTAATTTATCTGTGAATGAAAGAATACTGTTTTGTAACTTGGTGTATAGACTATTCAACTGGCAAATGCTGCAAATATGAAAATATATAAAAAATAAAAAAAACTACTACACAGTAAAAAAACATGAGTTGTGAAAATTAAATTAAATAAGGTGCATGCTTAAGGTCCGATTGTTATGATGAATTCAACTGTTTAGAGACCATTTTGAACTACTTAGAAATTTGGAAAAATTTGGGAAACATAATTAAAATAATTAAATTAAATAATTAAAACTCCAAACATTGGTGAAATAGTAGCCTATTATTAGTGCCCTGTGTATTTTGCCATGACACAGTCCAACGCAGTCTCATGAAAGTGCGTATCAATACCACGAATGTTATTTCTCGTGCCATTTATACGCCAAAATTGTTTTTTGCGTGTAAATGCTACGCACTGAAAACTTTGTCTGACACAGAAACATTTCATATCTGGAAGACACATGCATATAGATAATTATCTGTTATATAAATTTGAAATACAAAACTGGTGTGCACATCCCAAACACCCAGATTGGACTCAGGTGCGGGACAACAAAGTAAACGAAAAAAGAAGCATGAGGTCCGCACACTGAAAATAGCTGTGCCTGATGAAGACCTGATGGTCGAAACGTTGTGCTATTAATAAATTCATTTGGAGCAGCAACTTCACGCTTCTTTTTTCGTTTACTTTGTTGTCCAATGAGTTCAATCTGGATGTTTGGGATGTGCACACCAGTTTTGTATCTCACAGACATATCATGGCAAATCTGTTGAATGAAAAAAAAAGAGAAATTCTGCAGGTGGTGCAGGTCACTGTTCTCCATGAAATTAAAATGAACAGCGATCAGGATGACAGGGGAACGGGAATCATGGCAACATTATATATGCTGGCTGTTTTATGGAGTATCGTGGGAGTTCGGAAATGAAATGTTCGGTGAGTCCAATAGTCTCACTAAAAGGATATATGCTCTATCGCGTTTGTACCACCTACCATACCTCGCCTAACAAAACCAAACAGGAGATAAAAAATGCATTTTCTGAAGCAAACATGTCAGGTTAGCTTGCTTCATTGAGTCTTTGAGCTCTTTCATGGTGAATCATGTTTCACGGGACTTGAGCGCATCAGGTCTTTACTACATCATAAAGGCCATTATGGAGCTCATGTGATGCAAATGTAAAAAGGTATTAGTTTACAAATCATGCACTGAAAGTGTTTTGAGGTCATAACAGTGTTATGCACAGAGCCGCATGAAAATACTATTTTATTATTCGATAATCGATAATAGAGCCCTCAATTGTATGCATTGTATGTTTTAGGAGTTCTGCAAAAATGTAGGTAAAAGAAGGATTTTCCAATGAGCCTAGGTTGGATTATAAACTTTAAAGGTGCTCTAACTTTTTTACCTTAAAGGGTTAGTTCACCCAAAAATGAAAATTCTGTCAGTAATTACTCACCCTCATGTTGTTCCAACCCCGTAATACTTTCGTTCATCTTCGGAACACGAATTAAGATATTTTTTATTAAATCTGTGAGCTGGATCACTCCTCCATAGGCTTCTAAGGGATTGAAACTTGTTCCCCCCGAAAAGTTATTAAAGACATCGTTAAAATAGTCCAAGTGACTACAGTGGCTCAATCTTAAGTTTATCAAGCGACGAGAATACTTTTTGTGCGCAAAAACAAACACAAATAACGACTTTATTTCAACTATTCGTTTCCATCTCTGTTGGCCTCTAGTCCGTTAACGTAGTGTGATAGCGTAGGGCTACGTCACACGTAGGGTCCCTATTGGCCGACGCTGGTCATGTGTGTGATGCGTGTGACGTACACAACAGAAGCGATACGCAGTTTTACTACGAGAACTATCTCGAGGCCGACCGAGAAGGAAAGGAATAGTTGAATAAAGTCGATATTTTAGTTTTTTTTTGGCGCACAAAAAGTATTCTCGTCGCTTGATAAACTGAAGATTGAGCCACTGTAGTCACTTGGACTATTTTAACGATGTCTTTAATAACATTTCGGGGGAACAAGTTTCAATCCCTTAGAAGCCTATGGAGGAGTGATCCAGCTCACAGATTTAATCAAAAATATCTTAATTCGTGTTCCGAAGATGAACGAAAGTATTACGGGGTTGGAACAACATGAGGGTGAGTAATTACTGACAGAATTTTCATTTTTGGGTGAACTAACCCTTTAACTGAACAGCTTCGGAGTCAGTGGAATGGTTCTATTACTTATTTCGGGTTGAATGGTGGTGGTTTCGCACCCCCCTGGTGCCCAAGAGCGGAAAAATCTCACTTGCAACTTTGGGAAGTATCGCGTGATATCAGGTCTCGTGATGTAACGAATTGCTTTACGGTGTTGTGCCGAATTTCTACCCCTTGCCAAATTATTACCCCACTCGTTGAAGTCAGTTTGCCTAATCCTAACCCCACCCCTAATCCTATCTCCTCCCCCACAGCTAATCCTAAACCTACCAATGCTAGGGGGGTAATCATTTGGCGGTGGTCAAAATTCGGCACAACAACGGCACTGCACACGTACACACCCCCATTCAAGCACCGGCTAGCTATAAGCAAAGGGCAACGATAGTTTGCGTTATGGCTGAGCCTGTAAAACATTTTTGACGGAGGACCAACGAAAGAGGAAACGGGAGACTGACCGAGCAAGAAGTCAGACTAGAGTAAACATCGGACCGGCATTTTCAGAATGCAGAGAACTGAGAGAAACAGAAGCCTGCAAAACGGATGCTGACCTGGCCTTCTTGGTGTTGCACTTAGTTGTAAGTATCTTTGGAATAAACTGTTAAATATTTAAATTTCAATATAAAACAGTTGACATACTTTACAGATATGAGTTGAGTTACAATGGCCACAACGCATCTGATAATAGTATAGCTGCCAACTCTCACGCATTGGCCGTGAGACACCCGCATTTGAATGGTTTCACACGCGCACACGCCATACCCCTGATTTCTCACGCTGAAGTGTCAACCTGGTCGGTCAAATGCCTGAAAGATGAGTTTATCTATAGATCATTATCTATAGAACCTAGAATCTATCTATAGAACCGTTGAGCCACTCGGGATCGAATAGTTATACGCAAATTCGTTCAAATCGGGCGTAATCCAGAGCGAGCGTGCATGCGAGACAGAGACTGTGCTTCAAACCGCGTAGGGCGCGCGAACGGCAGAGAGAGAGAGACCTTGCGTAATACTGAGAGTAGGATTCCTGTCCATCACGCGCACAGGTTAAATCTCTTTAAAATCCCCCCCCCCCCCTGTATATATTTTTTACAGTCTGTCTCATGTCACAGTAAACTGGCCTGTCTATCATCTTGTCAAAGATAAAATCCTCCACATTTTATTCAATTTCCTACCGTATCGGAGAGAAATGCAGAAGCACGTTGATCTGTAACTCGCGGGTCTTTCATGTGGAGAACTCTCCTCATATGCATAACGTTAATTATGCATTTAAAAGTCAATGGCCCAACGGATCTTTATAAAAGTCGACATTGTTATTGTAGATGAAAAATAACACGGTCACGGATAACTTTAATTAAATAAACTTTTAATTGAGTCACTCAAACTTTTATCTAAATCTCTCACCGTCGGTCGCGCATGTCATGTTTTGTAGTTTTTGTTAAACACTTTTTACTCGTGTTTGTAGTTCCTCCAAAGCGCCTTTCAGACAGAACGCGGAATGCGCGGCGCTGCGCTACCATAGACAGTAAAAGAGTGTGAAACCCATTCATTTTGCGCGGCGCAGCGCGAGGACGTTTAGTATGGAGTTAGAATTGTTGTGTCTTTATTAAATGCAAGAAAATAAATTATCTGAGAGAAAAAAAAAAGTTTGAGAGAAAAAAAAAAGTTTGAGAGAAAAAGTCCCCCCCCCCCCCCCCGAAGTCTCACGCAAAGCTGTACTCAAAAGTTGGCAGGTATGTAATAGGCAATACACATGCTGCACATATCATGATCGAGCTATAAAAAAACGTTCTGATATTTTCTTAGACAAGCAAAGGTAACCGTCATTCTACCAGATGAACTTATAGACCTTGCTAATATAACTTTTGACAAATTAGCCTCCGATATATTTATGTTATGCTCATGCCCACTCCCCCACCCCAAAAAAACTAAAAGACACGAAAGCAGTAGTTTGCCTCCTTATATCGTTCGTTCGGGTTGCGACAATCAAAATAAAAATAAAAATCGCCATCAGTTGGAAAGAAAATATTGCTTTACTTCGGTAGACAACTGGTTTTGAAATAGCCGGTTCATGCCCAGCTGGGTTGACAGCTGATCAGCTGGGTTGCTCGTGGTGAGGGGGGAGGAACCTGTGGAAAGAACAAGTTCGTTTTTACGACAGTGTGTTTGAAAGCATTTACTACTATACAGGGGGATCTTCGTAGAGAAAAAACACTCAGGGTTGCCTGGTTTCCCTTTAAAGTGTCAAAAAGGAACCAAAAGCACCATAGAAATTCCCCAAAAAATTGTTTGCATCTTTTTTAAGCTTTCCCCCTTTCTCCTTGTGTTTTCATGGATAATCTCTGTTTTTCAGTCAACTTTTCCTACATGTATTGCTCCAGGGCACTATGGTGATAGCATGTGTGTGACTGTCTTAATTTTTGCTGTACTACTTCTAACCTCATGCACCTTCAGAGTAGAGAGCTTTCCAGTTGATTATGCATGGGGAATGGTGAAACTGTGTTCTTACTCCCTCCAGTGCATTTCTAAAAATTTTGCTAAAACCACCTAAAATGGCTTTCGACAGATTAAAAATGTCAGCCAAATGAAATAATGTAACAAGACAGAGAAAGAGAGAAAATCCAAAATCGCTCGAATACAACACGCACTCTAAATCTAAAACACTCACTCAGTTATTTTAAGGTTGTTCCTGCTTTCATGGTTTAAAAAGTCAGTAAAAAGGCAATTGTTACCTTAGCAGCAAAGTTGGTGCAAGGATAATGGGTTAGTATGGAACAAAGTACATGGTTGGAGTGCAGGATTCAGCTTAACCGCTGCCCAGTGAGTTTTTGAGAGTTCCTGCACACACACTCCAGGGCTGTACTTTGTTAGGTCTTAGAACAGAGTGTGCTACAAAAATCAATCATTACACAGAGTTGTTTATAGTTCAACAGTGATACAATTGTCTCTCTCTCTTTTTTTTCTTCTTTTTTTTACAGTGATTAAAATTAGACTTTTAATTTGTTATTGTTTTAACTGTTCTTAGTCCTTGTTGTATGTGCATTATTTCAATAGTTCCATTTTTTTTTGCTCTTCCATTGCATTTCTACTGTATGCTTTTATCTTTGTTCTTCTATATTTGATTTCTAGTTTATAATTCACCTGAATTATGTGAACTGAGTGATCATACGGTTGTAGTACATGAAGTCGATTCATTGACGGTTTATTTGTTCATTTTGTCATGCTCTGCATGTTGCATCTTAGCTTGAGTTTGACAAATATATGATAAGCTGCTGACACAGTGTGTAATAAATTGCTCTATTTTAACTTTGTGGATTTGTCATTTAAATCAAAATACTAGATTTTTTGCAACGATAAGCATGTTTTTTTTATTTTTATATTTTCACTAAGTGGTAAAGCCATTTGTCTTTTTCAATGCCTTTGTCTAAGTTTGGTCAGTTCAACCGAGTCACACATTTTCACAGATAATATTCTTCCAAATCTGAAAGGCTGTCACTGTCACTTGAAATTTGTAGAATATTTTTTTCCCCTGTGAAACACAAAACAACTCATTATCAAAAAATCAAAGCTGCTTTTTGATGATCATGACAGTCAAGTTCACTTTCAGTTTAGTTAACATTTATTTTATATTACTATTATCAATTTGATTCCATTTGTTTTAATTCAGTTTGATCTGGTTCACATGCGCTCAGCGCTGCTGCCTGAACTGAGGTGGCTACAGTGATCGGTCACGCCATATTAAAGAGCGTCAAAATTTATTGTTTGAATTTTGTGACTAAAATGGCCTGAATTTGATAGCTGTGTTTTTGTTTCTTATCAAAAGTAACTATTGGATGGCAGGTGTGCTACAAAGTATGTTTCAACTGAGCATTCAAAATGAAGATTGATCAAAATGGAGAAATTGTACTGTCAACTCAGCCCTAAAACCGGCTGAGGGCCTTTCACCCCATTTACAAGCCCTGTTTATTGATGAAAAACACACTTTGTGTAGAACTGCTTTGCATGAGTCCAAGCAAACATATCTGTGACTTTGAAAGACAGGAAATGAATGTGCAAATATTTATTACAACATAGCTAATTTAAGAACCCAATTTAGAGTATGCCAAGTCTGTCTGTAAAGCAGCTGATCCTATTGAAATTTTTATGAGAGCTGCAATGATGAGCGAAGCCCAACATCACACAGCTATCCATAGCAAGCTAGAGCAGAGAGGATGAGGCAGAGTAGAGGAAAATTAGAGAGAAGGGAAAGAGAAAAGAAGAGAGAATGATGAGAGATTAAGAATAGCCTAGTGTGTCCTGCTGTATGTCTTAGATAATCATTATTCTTTAGCTGCTATAGTGTTATAGATTTGTTGATGTCTACTGAGAGTTGTTGTGCTGTATTCCTTTCATACTTTATGAGTCAGTCCACCTAGAAAAAGATTTATTGAAGTCCTACAGATATACATTTTACCCATCTCATCTAGATCTGTGTTTTGAACATGCAAACACTCATGTCTTAATTATTCAGGGTATTTGCAAAGTTTCTACTGTTCAGGATTATAATGTTTATTCAAGGTCTCTTCCAAATAACACATAATTAACACAATTGGTGACCACATTTTTATTGAACCTGGACATGACACGTAGATCAACCAGCACTTTCACATTATTTGTTTTTTAGTTTTTTAGCACATAAAATAGGCAAATAGTGCAATCATACACTATAATGTGAGTTTTAAGCATACAGATTACTTCTGAACAAATCTTGAACAAATATGGGCAGTGTCATGTCATTCATGTCCAAGTTTAGTTGCAATTAAACCATAATTTAATCAACGAAGGGAGCAAAACGCTCCTGAAGTTGTGATGATTGACACCATTGTAACCATAGCAACGTTCAGGCATCTCATGGCCATAGCTATGAGTTTTTTATTTTTATTTATTTTTTTTTTTTTTAACCAAAGTAATATTAGCAACCAATGACTTGTTGCATCCAACAATTTTAACTAAAGCACCATTGACAGAGTGTGCCGTCTTTTGTTTATGGTCGGTGAAAAAAAAAAAACTCACAATGTTTACTAACTGAAAAGGTGTGTGTGTGTGTGTGTGTGTGTGTACAGATGAGCACTAAAATGTGAAGCGACAATTTATCTTTATACATACATACACACTGTAGCACACAAGTGAGTAACAAGGTGAATATTCAGATAAGTTCTCAAACAGTCTTTAGCAGTTTGTAGGTACATCTTTACAGATATCCACAGGTTAGCATTCACAGGAAAACTGGATTGGTGGCAGTCTTTACATTAATGATCTTCTTACATGCAGAGAGAGTTAAACATAAACAGGGCCTCAGAAGGTAAACATCCAAGAACAGAAATGAAGGACAGTATATACTGGACTTGGGTAAAAGTTTGTTCATTCATTTAAACTCCCCTATTTAACATAAATAGTCCATAAATCCGTAACGTAACACTTAAACATTCAGATAATTACCTTTCAACAGAGTTACTTAAAGGATTAGTTCACTTTAAAAAAAAATACTTTTGCTGATAATTTACTCATGTCTTTCTTTCTTCGGTCGAAAAGAAATTAAGGTTTTTGATGAAAACATTCCAGGATTTTTCTCCATATAATGGACTCCAATGGAACCCAAACGTTTCAAGGTCCAAATGACAGTTTCAGTGCAGCTTCAAAGGGCTTTAAACATACCAGACGACGAATAAGGGTCTTATCTAGCGAAACGATCGGTCATTTCAAATATAAATAAAAAAGTTGAAATTTTATATACACAAATGCTCGCCTTGCTCTGTTCTGTGATGCGCAGGTAAAAATAACAGGTAAAATAAGTATATGAGTTAATTTATTCTTCCCTCTTTCTGAGAACATCTCAGTGACATGGCAGCCCTCATCTGCGTCAGCCCTGCAAACATGTTTGTGGACATCAATAATGTCCCCAGAGAATAGGTTAAGACAATCAGGCTGCGAGTAAGTGAAAGCACCTGTTCTGAATCCATAGCTTTATTCTGCATCTGCCGCAGCTTTGCTTTATCTGAAGACTAGTGATCCTCAGCTGATGGAGCTCACCTCAGTGCCAATCCTCCTCGCTTCTTTCTAACACCGTTAGACAAAGAGATCTCAGGTGACCCGAGATCCATCTGCATCGTTGCTGTCTGTGCACGTCTTTGAGATTTGTATTCAAAGGTGCTTCCTGCCCCCAACCTCCATTTTGATAGCTATCTCTCTAAATCATATGCATATCATCCAAATCATATTTTATGTCACTTTTGAATAATGAGTTTGAGTATTAACATGAACAGCTGGATGGGACTTGTGTCCTATGAGAATATAGGGGCAATTTTTTTTTCTGTATTTTTTAATCAGTTTCTTATCTCTTGGTACAGTTACTATTGGGTCAGATTGAAAACTAAAAGTCTGAAACTAAAAGTCTTAAACGAAAACTAAAAGTCTAAATCTGAAACTAAAAGTCTATGTCGAAAACTAAATTCTAAGCCAAAATTAATTTGGTATTTAGGTTTGGGCATTTGATATTTAGGATAGGGCATGTTGTATTTATGATTGGGCATTTAACCATTTAGGATTTAGGATTGGGCATTTGAGGATTGAGGAGTGTATGCAAATACTGGGTTTGAAATGGCTGGTGCGCAGAGGCACCTTATGGACAGCAGAGGGTGCTCCCAGTGCTAAAGAGCACACTGGCAGAGCATCCTCTTCAAAGTGAAAGTTGTCGTGGTCTGCCATCCACGCTGGCTGCCACATTAACAATGGCTGCTGCTTTCTCGTCGTCAGACCGATAGCACTCCTTTCACTGGTGACTTTGTGTGTGAGGCCACATAAATGTTACAACGCTGCCATTAAGTTGAAGTTATCATCACATTATAAAGTACAGTCCTCGCTGCAGTGTGCTCCTTAGCACTGGGAGCTCCTTCTGCTGTCCATAAGGTGCCTCTGCACACCAGCCATTTTAAACCCAGCCTCCAGTATTTGGCCCACGCCTCCTTATTTACATACACTCCTCAATCCTCAAATGCCCAATCCTAAATCCTAAATGACTAAATGCCCAATCCTAAACACAAAATGCCCTATCCTAAATACCAAATTCATTTTCGACTTAGACTTTTAGTTTTCGACTTCGACTTTTAGTTTTCAATCTGACCCGACAATCCCTCCATAACCATCTGATGGGGTTACACAGGAAGACATTGCTGGGTTCACTTATTATGCCACCACTATGATTCTGTAAAATGGTAACTAAAATTCCAGCCAACTTTAAAAGAATAATTTACCATTCAGATCTTATTCTTCTGACTTGATTACATTTCAGCATATATATATATATATATATATATATATATATACATTTTGGGGTGTTGCTTGGATCGCTATGTTGCTTGAATGATACAGTATCATGATTACATGATTAATTAAGTAATGACCTGGATGCAGGGAAGTGAATTTGTGCAAATACACACCGTCTCTAAGAATAAATTTGACGGTAATAAAACAGCTGTTTTAACGATAATTGTTTTCCACTTGAAGAGAAAACGTTTCAATTAATCTATGGAATGTTTATTAAAACAGACTAAAAAGGTCTGGAAGATATATTTTTAGTATTTTGGTTATTAAAGGTAAACAACTGTAAAGTGTTCTCAGTCCCACTAGTGATGGGAATCTGAGAGCTGGAAAGAACGTTTAGTCTAGAGGTCGGTAGGTCTCGGGCAAATTTACATTACATGGTTCAAGTGATTTTTTTCCCTCCCATGTAGCAGAGATTGGATATGTCCCATGAACGTGTAAGCAGGAAAAAAAGCACATGGATTATGATACTATCAGATTGGTTTTAGGCCTCATTCATATGTGGAAATAAATCTGATATGAATCGGATACATGCATTTGCGTCTGCCATCTAAGTGGACTGATCGGATATTCCCCTGTCAATGCGAGTTATACGTCATTAAAAAAGCAACTGTGGAGAATGACGTCAAATCAGGTGGACACCAACCACGATCACAAGACTCTTTTCAATGGAGGACGAAGGCTAAACCCAGTGGAGTCATTCTGAAGTTTTATGTCTTTTGAGCCTTTGAGGCAATGGGGAAGCAAAGGCTTGTATTATCAATTTGTCTGCATCCATTGCAAATCACTGCGTTTTTGCTTCCTTTTCAGCCTAAGGTTTTCCGGGTCTGTAGTCAGTATGTCTCCCTTGGGTTGTTTCGCCAAGTATAAGTGTAAATTCAGATATCGGATAAGGGTCAGTTTTAAAAGATGTAAGCTGGTAATAAAAAAAAATAAAAAAAATGGATATAGTCAACAAATCAGAATTGAGAATCAAGACCTGTAGTGTAAATGCCGCCTTGTGCCCACCAAGGCTGCATTTATTTGATAAATAAAATGGTAAATGTGAAAAATTATTACAATGTAAAATAACTGTTCCCTTTCGAGGGAACTCAACGCAGAGTCAGATGACACAATGGGGACGCGTCCTGAAGGACCTGGTGTTTGAGGCACGTGTACCAACTAGCCAATCATGGCGGACACAGTGATGATGTCGCAGGGTGCTCCCGAGTCCCCAGCATATAAAAAGGGCACCTGAAAACACGTCATCAGTTTCAATATCTTTAGGAAGCTGCTTGTCTGTGTGCTGTGTGAAGATTTCAGTTTGTGAAAGAGAAGGAAACATGGCGAGCGAACAGTTTAAACACTTTATCACTCCATTCCTGCGTTTCATGATGCCTGCCGATGGTCACGATACTTGTGTTATCTGTCTAGGAGTGAAGCACGCACATTAAGCCCTCGAGGGAGATGGATACATGCATTGTGATTTCTCTCTGAGAAAGCTCCGCTCTCGTCTGGCTCTCTTCATGAGTAAAGCGTGTCAAGCCGCTGAACCTCGCGGCTAGAGCTCTGTACTTGCCATGGCAGCACGCAGCCGTGGGGATCTCAGCCGAAGCTGCTTGAGGAGCGTGAGCAAGTTCCCCTCACTTCTCCCCCTAGCTCTGCATCTGAAAAATGGGGTCGTCTTATATTCGGGTCAATAATGTCAATGTCAATAATACACCCGCTACAATAGGGAGCGCCAAATCCGTGTAAATACGAGTCATCAAACATCAATACGAGTCATCAAAACACTCTCATTAAGCAGCCAAGAAATACAGTGTCAGAGTATCACGTTAGAAGATGGTGAGCCCAAAAAGACAGTCTTAAAAATGCTAACAGTCAAAGAAAAGCTTCGCGAAGACCAAAAGTGGCCGCTTTGAAGAAACTGACAGTAGTGTGTCAGTACGTATAGCCAAAAAAGAAATGAGGGGCTGCCCATAACCAGAGCCGTCATCCAGCTGAAGGCACTGGATATTTGACAAAGAGCTGAACTTACCCACCAGCGAGGCCCATCATTTCATATTTTGGCTACGTACTGACGTACTTGCCTGTCAATATCCTCAAATTGGCCGCTTTGATGTGTGGAGTAAGAATGATGCAGCGTAATGGATTAGTGCTTGCCCTCCGACTTCAGGGAGAAACTGTTCTTTCAGAGCTATGTGATCTGCCTAAGGAAAAAACATTCATAACCCCCCTGGATCAGATAGGTTACATTAATGCAGTATTGCTGGCACAACGTGTTTGGCTCCTTGATAATATTCGGATAATTGATAATTGATATTGATAATTCTCTTCTCTGTCACCTTCCTCAGGTATCTGGGTATTAAGTGAGGTTACGCTCTTTCCTATTGCAACATTGTGCAGGGTGTTTCCACTCGCAGGCTGACGCAGGCTAAGAGAGGAACGAGACGCCATGTTGCCATGCTTCGGGCGTGCCTGTGCATCTTCCTTCAGACATTTGAAGCTAATGACGTGCTTTCAGGTGCCCTTTTTATATGCTGGGGAGCACCCTGCAACGTCATCACTGCATCCGCCATGATTGGCTAGTTGGTACACGTGCCTCAGACACCGGGTCCTGCCGGACGCATCCCCATTGCGTCATCTGACGCAGTGTCTCGTTACTCTCTCAGGGAACCACGGTTACATTGTTACAACCTGAGACGTTTCCTATATTTCAATATTTTTATAAATATTAAATAAAAATGTAATTTATTTCTTTGGTAGAAAAGCTGAATTTTCAGCATCCATTACTCCAATCTTTAGTGTCACATGAATCTACAGAAATCATTTTCATATGCTGATATGCTCATATGCTCATTTGCTCATTTGCTCATTGTAGCATCTGGACCAATCAGACACACACTAATTTTTCAGTAATGAAAAATCTAGTAAACTCACTCTCCCAGCAAAGGTCTATGAAACTCCCCAGAAAATAACATCCCAAATGAAATGAACCCACTGGCAGAACTTGGTGTCCTGTTACAGGACACCGTAGACTGATAAGGAGACTTTTATGACCTCCAAAGGAATGTTCAGAGAGTGCTGGCTCTCTCTGAATTCTAACTGAGGAAAAATGAACCCTGTTAATCATATATATATATACATGTATCTAATTTTCCCATCTCATTATTTTCCTTTTATGTGGTTTCTATGTTTCCTTAAACTCTAATGGGTTAATGTTTTAAACTTTGCAAACTATGGTTAACCAAAATCATGTGTACCACGTTTGGTCTCCATAAACTGGTACTTCGAAGATTGAAATGATTGTGTATATGATATGTTGATACCTGCGCAACATTATAGTATTACAAGAATCGTTCATAGTTTCTTCATCAGGAAGCCAACCAGCTGCACATACAAGTGAGCATGCTTGAAACAAAGACCCATAAATCAAATTCTCCTGCTCAGAAATTTCACCTTTCTTATTGGTCTAGTCAACTCTTAGGGGTTGGACCTTTCTCAGACTTTAAATGGCATTCACACAAGCCCTTCCTTCTTGTTTGCTGGACTTCATGGCTGCTTCCTTTGGGTGGGTGTCTGTTGGACCCCCTCCCCCAAACGGCCCATGGCCTTGACTCACAACCAGCCATGGACTCATTCATGAGAGAGAGAAGACAAAAGAACCAAGGACAATCTCAGGAGTTTGACACAACGACTCCAACCATCAACTCTTCCGACTTCCTCCCTTCTCCTGGGTGCTCTGCGTGGCCTCTCAGAGGCTTCTCGTCACAACCCGCCATGCTCTCATGGAGAGAGAGAACTTTTAACCAACTTCCACATTTTACACTCACAGAACCATCAACGACTTTGCTCTGAAAATAGATAAGCTCATGGTTCTATTCATAGTTAAAATGGACAGGGCTCGCACGCATTGAGAGTGACAGTCACTCATTTTGATCTTTTGTCACGCCCTCCCGCCACACATTGTATTTCTCACGCGGAAAAACTATTTATATATATTTAATATGCCGCAGCGCCCAAAATGTATCACGCCACTCTCACTAGAACCGACAGGAATCAAGCGCGAGACGCGCGTCTCCCCTGAAATTCGAGCCTGCCACTTACCAGCCAAAAAACTAAAAAAAAGAAACACAATAGCCAATCAAAAAATAGCACTATTGTACCTGGGTAAGATTTAATGCAACAACCAATGGAAAAAAAGAATATCCTGGAATTGTTCACGTGATTCTGCACAACATCTTCCGAAAGTTTCGTTCGCCCATAGAGGAAACACCGGATCTCTGAGCATCACTTTGAGCACAGAGTAAGTCATGATCTCCTGTTTTAATGTTACAACAAATTGGATGTCACTCTTGCCTGTCTTCAAAACTTGAGAGCCCTGAATGGATCTTCTCCATAGTTCCATTCCCTGCTTCCAATTTAATTCTATCACTCACCCGTTTACCTATATATGTATGTATGCATGTTTGTTTAGTTTAGTTATGTTTGTGATTTAGTTAATAAAACGTGTGCACAATATGTATTTGGTTCTGCTTCACTGCTTGCAAACAAAGTCTCTTTTACGATCTTGATCTTGTTACATGCTCAAAGCACTGTACATGCTAAGAAATAATTATTCTTCTGTGGCCATGGAAGATACCCTTTTCTTAGAATAAATGAATAATCAAAATAGTTCGTTGGACGAACTGATTAGTTGATTGTAATATTAATTTAGCCACATCAAGTTAATCCAATTAACTGACCCAAATATTCATAATTAATCATAACAAGTTATTATTGAGTATTAATATTTCATAGAGCTAATTTGTGACAATCATTGCCATGCAGCTACTGATTTTAATGAGGCCTTTAGTAAGCAGAAAGACTATTGTGTCCAGTCACTTGGTATTTATAGCTCAAGATCAATAACAATGGTCTTTATCGTTATTTATCTGCAGCGTTTCTTGGCATGGTTTTGTGCAAGGGTGGAAAATCAGCACTTTTCAAGAAAGGAACTTTTCTGGTGCAAAAGGCTGTCTCCTTAACCCAGAAGAGAAATAAAAAGTTTTGAAGCCTCAAATAGCCTTTTGTAAGTTAGATTTGAGCAATGGTAAATGTTAAAGTGGTTTTCTATGATATTTATTTCTCTCACACCAAATGTTGCAGCACAGTTTTAGTGCCCATCTTTGCCCTTGTGTGTTCTGAATGTGAGCAGTCATCTCGTCTTGTGGAGATCTCTAAAGAAATATCACAGTTGTGGTGACAGATATTAAATATATGTGCTCTTGCATTCACAGCTCATAGCTAATTACATTTAATTAGGGATTTTCATAACCAGTGTGAGCTCCATCTACACAATACCTCACCAGTTTCGGCGTAATGGGGACTCAAGGACAAACACAGATACATAAGTGGTGAGGAAAGATATAAAGAAAATTATAAAACTTGTTTTTAAATCTGGCTTATTGAACCATGACATTCATGTACAAAATAAATAATGGGTCAATGACAAATAAAGCTTCATTAAAAAGGTCATATGATGCAATTTCTTGTTTTCCTTTTTCTTTAGTGTGTTATGTAGCTGTTTGTGCATGTATAATGTCAGCAGAGTCACAAAGCTCAAAGTGTCAAACCTACAGAGATATTCTTTATAAAAGTTAAGGCTCAGCCACGCCTTCCTAAAACGCTTCGTTCAACAAAGAAAGAAGTTGTATCTTAATCTCGCTGTGTTATTGTTGACGCCGGCGCCGCCACGTGTAGAGACGCTGAGTTTTTCGCAACTACTTGTTTGACCTTCAAAAAGAGAACAAAATTAGAAAAGTGCTTAAGCTTTATTTACAACACTGTTCCAGAACAGTCCAACTACAATTTTCGACTGTGTGCAGCACATTTTTTCGGAGGACTGTTTCTAGAACCTGCGAGAGTACAAGACTGCTGTGCACAAAGGCTAATTCTAAAAAGTGGGGTAATTCCATCTTTGCATGTATTTTTGCACTTCTGACTCAGACACAGCCTGTAAGTGTGTTTACATATATATTTTTTTTTTACTGACTATTCAAACGCGAGTTTTGAGCAGTATATGGTAGTGCTTGCTTGTCTTTACTATGATCACAAATGCAGACATGGTTTTATGTTTACATAGTGTATGGTGCAGTGCCTAACACATTATTAGGTTGTGTATTTGTGGTTGTGTATTTGAATGATAAATTATTATGATTAATTCTAATATTTAGGTAATTAGTATATTTAGCATTTGATTTTACTTTTAAAGACCATATAACCATTCAAGAATACAAATACATTCAATACATTAACAATTGACAATAGTTTTCTGCCATTTGTTCACTTTGACCTATTAATTGACAATATTGATCTATTAAAGCAACACCAAGTAACTTTTTCTCTGCGGTCGCCCTACTGGTTGGAAGCGGAATTGTCCATTACTGCTGTCGTAAATAATTTACCTTACCACAGCCTACTGTCGCACACACGCTCGTTGTTTATTCAGCACCGGCTTTGGAATGAACGATGTCGATAGACAAGGTAGAGTATGTTGCATGATTTCCTGAAAGTATGATGTATTGCGACATCAGAAACGAAGAAAAATAAAATAATGACTATTGTAACGCTTGACGTAAAGCAGTCGAATTTTGTAGTTCTTTTTGTGCTCGGGTTACTACCCGAAACCCGAAGTTACATAGTGCCAGTAAAAGCGATACAAGACCACGTCAGGCTATGGCAGACGTGTCATTTAACCTATTGTAAGTCGATGTACCATCACAAGGGTCTTAGAAATATATTATGAAGGTTGAAAAGCTACATAGTGCTACTTTAATTGACAATATTGACCTATTAAATCAAGAATTTACATGGTTGCACCTGATGAATATCAGTTGTGCCAACTGACAAAATTAATAATGACATTTTTTCATTTCAGTTACATAAAAAATTAAATACAAGTGTTTTAGTCAACAGCCTCAACTGAAGTAAAAGTATAAATTGATCAAAAACAAATCGTGTAACGTCACATTCGGAACGTAGGATCTGGAATAGGCTACAGTGTAGAATATTTAGATACAATCGCTTGTGGCTGAATAACAACAAAGTCATATTTTATATTGGTACAAAAAGAATCAGCTTAAGTCATCTGAGGATTTTAAAGTAAAATACAAAAAATGCATTCATCAAAATGTTTCAAACATTAAGTGCATAGCAACTGGAATGGAAATAACTAAACAAGATTCATCTCTTTTCTATTCTTTTTGCAAGATGGTTCCCTTGCAGCCAGATCCTTTTTAATGTTCTCAGTTCCACTTTATATTAAGTGTCTTTAACTACCACTTACTAACATTTAAAGTAATCTTTTGATACAATGCACTTTTTGTGTACATATATGTTTTACATTGTACTTATTAAAAATGTCTGCATATTAAGCAACATCTGTAATTAATTTCTGTAATGACATCTATAGCCGCTTTTCCACTGTCAGGCTGAGTGGTTCTCAGAATGGAAAAGAACGGTTCCAGTTATATTTCTACTTGAGCTTGGTTGCTCTCGGCCCAGAACCATGCTAGTAGAATGTGAGTAGTGACGACTCGGGATTGGTCACTTCTGGTGCTTGGCCATGCATGCTATTTGAGTTAAAGCTACAGTCCGCAACTTTTCCTTTTTTGTCACCATCTCTGTTCGAAATCTGTAACTGCAGTTATTCGCAGAATTATCATCTTTACGTGGGTTGTAAATCGGCATGAAACAGCGCGGATGAACACAGTGTTTTGAGGCGAGTGCTGCTGTCAATCACTGCGCTGTGTGGATACTGTCATTCAGAATCACAGATTCACTTTTTGAAAGTTTGACCAACATAAGAATTTTCAATGGAAAATGTCTTCTGAACAAGTAAGTAACATCCAGTTTTGTTCCGATCAACTAAGGGGGAAAAAGCATTCGACATGACAAGCGATCGTTAGATTTAATCAGCACGATTTAAGTTACAGCAACCATGCAAATTATACTTGTTCTCAAATTGTTCATGTTAACAACATCAGCATTGCGTGACTAACGTTATTTAATGTGTTTTATGATTACCTGTGTAGTTCAGAATTCATATTCTCCATAATAGCTAAACGAGAAAGGCACAACAAAGGAAACTCCATAACTGTGTGAATTAAGAAAACGGTTACATGATTGAACTATTGAAATGTCTTACTTGTTCAGCAGAAAAAAACCTGTCTCTTCTTCCGTTTCGAACTCCTTCAAAACACGGAGTTCACGCATCTTTCAAAAGCCCCACCGATGTGTATCCTTGTGTTCGCATGAGACGGTTTCTTACTCTTTCCACCTTAAATCCGAAGTACGAAGTCTTTTGGGTTTTATAACTGGTTAATCTCCAGTTGACACTGATGATTGTTGTTTGGATCTTTCTGGATCCGCCATAAGTTTAATCATGTAAAGTGCTGCGAGAAAAGCCTATCTCTGCACCTCCTCACGCGCTGTATAGCCGGCTAGCCGAAACTCCTTCTTTATGTGTACGGGTGTGACGTAATGACGCAAAGACATGCTCGAATTTCCAGCGGAAACCCACCAGTACCACTGGAATTAAAATCATTATTACACGCTAACCGTTTTGAATCTAGCTATGGCAAGCAGATAGTTTTGAACACTGGCTGAAGATGTTTGTTTTTTTAAAATAATTATTTTGGATTATTTTTAACTTAAAAAAGTTACGGACAGCAGCTTTAAGTTAACACAAGTTAATATGTTAATGTTTAATAAACTAATAATAAAATTTAAATAATTATCTGATCATCCTTCACAACATGGGCGCTAATTACACCTCATATCATCTGTAAACTGTTGTTACCAAGGCAACGACTGATCCATTGGATTTTACATTCCAAAGAGCTTCGTTATCAGCCTCACAGTAGAAATAGAAAGCATATCATAATGTAACTCAAACGTCATTAGAAAAATAGTCCTCTTCATGTTAACGAATGTAGTTTATTGTTGTAAATTGTTTCATATTTAAATATTTATCTTTTACCTTTATCTTTTCTTCCAGAGTATAAAATAAATATATGTTTTTCTTGGCATATATTTAGAACCAGATCCTAGTCAACTATCTGTAAACGTCTTGTCTTGTTCAAAGGCATACCTTAACTTTGGATATAAGCAGGTCCTTCACCTCTGTGGTAATGTCTGAATGGCCACAGGCACTCTAAGTATGTTTCCCCTACACCTTGTGACTTTGGGTGGTTCTGTGCGTGTATGTGGATAATATTTGAGTACTTAACACTGTAGTGATGATACCCCAGGCCAGAGCAAAGCTCTGAGGATGATCCTCTAACCCCTCAGGCTAACGTGCACACTCAGGCTACAGTCTGGTCAAGGACACAGAGTTTCTGCCATTTACACTCCTATCCCCATCTCTTTTATACGGACTATTAAACTGCTAACTACCCTGGGGTGCTGACTAATTTACCCCTGACTTTGACATGCAGGACGGGGCATATGGAATGTAAGTCATCCCAAGAGGCAAAGAGAAAAAAAAAGAGAACTGCCTGTCTTTTTCTGTCAAGTTTTAGCATATTTAGGCTTGCTGTAGGGTACCACTTTAGTTGTACATTTACGTTTAAAAATTCACACGTTGAGAAATATAGGAGCCATTTGTATAAGGCTTAGAACTCTATAATTTGTACAAAAGGAATGTGTGTGTTGTAAAGCGATGTTTTTATAAAAGGGTAGCCTATAGCAGACTTTTGGAAAAGTGCTCTGGCTAAGTTAGACACTTAAACGATATTTATTATAACTTACTATTATTATTTTTATTAGATTTAAAAATATGTATGTAGATGTGCTGTAAATAGAATTGTGGAGGGTTTTGATGGGGATAGTGTCACATTCAATATAGGACTACACATGCCATGGGAAGCTGGCATTCTTTAATTTATTTCTATATTCATTTTTGAAACTGAAACTGTGGCAGAAATTTGCACACATTTGCTCCACTGTCATACATATTATTTCCCATGGAACAAGATGTCAACATACAACAAACACCAATATGAAATACCAGCAAGTAATAAAAGTGCAAGATTATTGGCTGAGCCTGGGAACTTTTATGTGCTAGGGAGTCCATGAAAACTTTGAACATTTTACAAATTATTTTTGAAATATGTTTAACAAATATCATTTTATTTATTTATTTTTTATAAAAAAGTACAATATTTTTGGAGATGATGTTTTAAGAATTTGCTTTAGTAAAATGGCAGTATAAAGCCAATTATTTAATTTCAGAAACAACTATTTCATTTGCTTGAGTTTATAATATCACATTAAATGTTTTTTATTTTCTTTCTCTATATTTTTTTAAATAAAAAATATATAGACTATTTTAGGAAGGTCATTTTATGGGTCTTTGGCTTCAAAAAGATGGAAATAAATTATGTATATTTTTAAATAATAAATCTAATATTAATTAAATGCAAATTATATTTGTAGTCCACTATCGGTATACCTTGCAGCTCTGTGCTCAACTAGAACTCTTTGCAAAGTTCCCTTTCGAGAGGTCTCTCGTATTACTCTTGCGCTATGGGAAAACTCCTATGGGAGAATACTGAAGCCAATTTTTTTAAACGATATGTAGCTGCACAGCAGACACAGATGAGTGCGAGCATGGTCATTGGCTGTGCTACGGCAACTGCACGAACCTATGGCGAGAACACGTCAGAACCCGCCAGAATGGGCATGGTCTAAGACTACAAAGGGACCAAGCCTTGCCTAGGAAATTCAGATTTAACTTCTTCAGCAAAATCACCACTTCGCTGACCTCCGGATAGGATACTTTCGGATAGGGGAATCTTTTCACCAAACTGAACGAGCTGACGCCGCCCCCGCCCCCGCCCCCGCATGACTCTCTTTGGCAGCGTCCGAAAATTGGGTTGGTCTGGCTCAACTTTAGACCCCGCCCCCCATCTAATCCCAGCATAAGTGCGATTGGACGTAGCATGGGCAGCTTGCCATCTCTGGCTTCTTACACAAGAGGTAGTGAACACAATACTCTCTACCTCAAGCTGGAGGTATTTAAAATGCAAGTTTAGAGTCCACCATAATGTACGCTCCCCTGCAAACATACGCCCCCTCTGGCTCACACTGGAAGTGTTAATGTAGGTAAATGTAGGCTGTGTGCCCACTATAAAGTATGCACCCCTGCACACAAGCAATGTGCCAATAGCACACAAGCATGAAAACAGCTGGACGGCCAGGTCCCTATCATGGAGCGGTCCGGCCCCAGTTTTCATTCAGCCCACGCTGGATGTGTTCTAAATATAGCCGGTGTGCCCACTACAATGTGTGCACCCCTGCATATGAAACGGAGACCCCGACCCAAAATTGTGTCGGACCCCGAGCCTCGAAAACCGTCCTAGCCACTGCTCTGGAGGTTATAAATGTAGGTTGTGTGCCCACTAAGAAGTACACACACCTACATATAAACACTGTTCCCACAGTATCAGTTCTCCCTCCAGCTCGCGCTGGAGAATGTAATAAATGTAGGTTGTGTGCCTACTATGAATTAGTAGCTCAAGCTGGAAGTGTAATGCTGATTATAACCCAATCGAAGACACAGTTGATAACTCACAGATCCTGGCTCATCAGTCATCTAGAATGTCTGGGTCTCAGGATCAACACAGCCAAGAGCATACTGTCTCCCAGACAGAATATTTATTTCACGGGGACTGTGATAGACTCTAGTCTACGCAAATGAAAGTGTGCCTTTCACCAGAGCGCACGCTTACCATTCAACACCTAGTGCCATCTTTCAGAGCGGGTGCTCACACGCCCCTCAAAAGATTTCAGAGGCTGTTGAGTCTTATGGCTTCAGCATCATCAGTACTCCAGTTAGGGCTACTGAACATGTGTCCTCTCCAACGCTGGCTAAATCCTGTGTACCAGCTCACGCATGGCGATCTGGCCAATTACAAATCAGAGTGAGCCACGGCTGCGTCAAAGCCCTGGCTCCCTGGAAAGTGGCAGACTGGTATTAGTCTGGTTTAAGTCTGGGTGTGGTGTCAAGGAGAAAAGTGATCTCAACAGATGCCTCCAACTTAGGTTGGGGGGCCCTTTACGAGGGCAAGCCCATCTCTAGCCTTTGGTCAAGGCCGGAGAGGTGCCTACATATAAACTGTCTCGAGATGAGAGCAATCGCCCTATCTCTGAGAGCTTTTCTCCCGTACCTAAAGGGCCACCACGTCCTGGTCCGAACGGACATCGCAGTGGTGTCCTACATAAATTGCCAGGGCGGTCTCAAGCTTGCACGCCATGGCCAAGAGTATCATTCTATGGGCTCAGCACAACCTGCGCTCGCTGAGGGTGACGCATGTACCAGGCATTTTGAACCAGGGTGCAGATTTGCTATCCAGAGACAATGACTGCGTTTACATGCAGCCAATAACCCGTTCAAAACCGGGATATTAGCAATAACCCAGTCGCGAACGGCCATGTAAACACCGGCAAAAACCCGAATATGCTCATATCCCGGATTTTAAAAACCGGGATATTATACCTGGGGTACCCCTTTTCTAACCCGAATTTTTGGTCATGTAAACGCGTATCGGGATATCCCCATAGTGATTGTCCCCACTGCGCATGTTCTATTCGCAAGGAATCTTGGTCTTTTGAGTAAAGCAACTTCTCAGTGCATACAAAAACCCGCGTGCAGTATACCGGAAGTAAACATGGCGAGACGCAGCACAGCATACGTTTGGAGCGAGGTCAGTAACGTTACCAGCATCAAAGCGCAAACAAAGGCGATCGCTATCTGCCCCGAACTATTCATTATCCGCATGCTGCTGCTGTTGTTGTCGTCTTTGGTTACAGGAAGAAGAATTCGGGTTAGAAAAGGGGTACCCCAGGAATAATATCCCGGTTTTTAAAATCCGGGATATGAGCATATTCGGGTTTTTGCCGGTGTTTACATGGCCGTTCGCGACTGGGTTATTGCTAATATCCCGGTTTTGAACGGGTTATTGGCTGCATGTAAACGCAGTCAATGTTCCCCCAGAGGAATGGTCTCTTCACCCACAGGCGGTACAGTTGATATGGCCAAGCATATTTTTTACCACCCAAAATAATAAACAGCCTTTTTGTGTCACATATTCATTCATTTATATATGTATATATGTTTTTTAAAAAGTCTCATACTTCTGGTCTATTATTTCCCATTTTTACTTTTATTTACACACAGTATTACACAATTTACACACATTTGTCATGCTGCGCTTCGCGATGCCTCCTCCTGGTATCTCCAGATCACTCTCCGCTGAGTTCTAGGACTTCACTTCCCATCACCCCCGTCACACTCATCACCTTCCATCCCTGTCTTATCCTCATTATCTCTGCCACCTGTTCTCACTCAGCTTCCCTTTATCTGGACCTTACTCCCCTTTGTTCCCTGCAAAGTCTTGTTACTGCCACGGGATGCAACTCCGAGCAATCTTCTGGTAATTTCCTAGTATTCCTGGTTCCTCGATCCTAGCCCGTTTTCTAGAACTCTTTTATGAACGTTTGTGCATTTCCAACAAAATAATAACGTATAAACGACACCCTCACGACGATCGTTTCACGAGAAAAAAAAACATCTCAGAAATTAGGCTACACTATCGCGCTGCGCTATGGACTTCCCGTATCAGCTCCGCTTATAAAGCCGCGATCTAATCCTGTTTACATGAAATAAGCCTGCTCGCGAGCAGGTTCAAGTTTACAGACTTGTTGCTATGACAAGTCCAGAATGAGCGTCGAAGAACCAAACAATCCAAGATCATGGCAAATCGTCAACAATCAAATCCAGCTAACTGAGTTAGCGACGTACGAAGAACGAGCCCCAGGGCAGATTGTTCAGAGCTCCAAAAATAACATGAGTGGTAAACTTCTGAACAGAGCGCCCTCCACGGGATATTAGGTTATTGCTAATATCCCGGTTTTGAACGGGTTATTGGCTGTATGTAAACGCAGTCAATGTTCCCCCAGAGGAATGGTCTCTTCACCCACAGGCGGTTCAGTTGATATGGAGCATCTTCGGCGAGGCAGAGGTTGACCTCTTCGCCTCAGAAGACATTGCTCATTGCCAAACAGTTCTGTCAAAGATCAGGGTACCACGACTGGCCCAGCCGCCCGCTGTATGCATTTCCCCCGGTCACGATGTTACCACAAGTCATCGAATGGATCTGGGAAAACAAGTGTGCAGTGCTGCTAATAGCCCCCCTCTGGAAGACCCAGTTATGGTTATCCGAGCTGGCGCAGATGCTGGAAACAGCTCCATGGCCAAAACCGTTAGGGAGAGATCTCCTCGCACAGGCAAACGATTTGGTACCCCCGTCCCAACTTGTGGGCCCTCCATGTATGGCCCCTCAACGGGTACCCAGATTCCTGCCGGATGTGGTGCTGAAAACCATCACTGAAGCAAGAGCGCCTTCAACTAGGCGCCTCTATGCTTAGAAATGGGTAGTGTTTACTGGCTGGTGCGCAGCACGGAGCCTGGACCCCTACTCATGCGAGGTACCATGTGTACTTACCTTCTTGCAAGAGCTCTTGGACTCGCACCCCCTCCAGAATTTCACGCTCTTTTGGCCGGGAAACAACTAGGAAGAAACAACGTCATGGTACGCTTCCTTAAAGGGGCTAGGAGACTAAACCCTCCTAGACCCCCCTCTGTGTCCACGGTCCTGGAAGCCAGGAAGGGTGCCCCATTTGAGCTGCTTCGTCATCTCTCGCTCAAAACCGCTCTCTTGTTGGTGCTCGCGTCAGTCAAACGAGTGAGTGATTTACAAGCGCTATCAGTTAACGCTTCCTGTCTTGAGTTTGGGCAAAACGACTCCAGAGTCATCCTCAAGCCAAGACACAGGTATGTTCCCTAGGTGCTCTGTACTCCGTTCAGAGGACAGGTTATTTCACTGGTAGCTCTTTTCTCGCCAGACGACGAAAGAGACGCGATTTTAATCTGCCCTGTCAGGGCGTTCTGCCTCATTCAGACAGTCGGAACAGCTTTTTGTATGCTTTGGTGGCTGCACTAAATAACTTGCCGTTACAAAGCAGAGATTATTGCAAAGGTCCGAAATTAACTTTTTGGCTCACCTGCCACGGGGACTGGTAGATGAAAAAATCCACCAGCCAAGCATATTTTATGCCATATTTACCACCCAAAATAATAAACAGCCTTTTTGTGTCACACATTCATTCATTTATATATGTATATATGTTTTTTAAAAAGTCTCATACTTCTGGTCTATTATTTCCCATTTTTACTTTTATTTACACACATACAGTATTACACAATTTACACACATTTGTCATGCTGCGCTTCGCGATGCCTCCTCCTGGTATCTCCAGATCACTCTCCGCTGAGTTCTAGGACTTCACTTCCCATCACCCCCGTCACACTCATCACCTTCCATCCCTGTCTTATCCTCATTATCTCTGCCACCTGTTCTCACTCAGCTTCCCTTTATCTGGACCTTACTTCCCTTTGTTCCCTGCAAAGTCTTGTTACTGCCACGGGATGCAACTCCGAGCAATCTTCTGGTAATTTCCTAGTATTCCTGGTTCCTCGATCCTAGCCCGTTTTCTATAACTCTTTTATGAACGTTTGCTGCCTGCCACAACCCTTGCCTGGTAACGGCTCCGAGTTCTGGACTTCCCCTGAGTGTCTTTGCATTACTGTTTCTGCTGTGCTCTGTTTGCTTGTTTTTTTCAATAAAGTATCTGCACATGGATCCGAACGCCTTTGACTCTGCATTACAACATTACACAATTTACACACATTAAAATAATATTTTTGTGGTGGTGTCTATGAAAATAGTTCTGTACAAATGAAATGTATTGTATATTTAATAACATATGTGCAATAATAATATATTATAATTTTTTATTTTTTTTTTATTTAGTTTTACTCCATTTACTCTGACTGATCTGATCAGTAACTGAAGGACTGCTATATTTACTTGACCTGTGGAGGGCGCTCTGTTCAGAAGTTTACCACTCATGTTATTTTTGGAGCTCTGAACAATCTGCCCTGGGGCTCGTTCTTCGTACGTCGCTAACTCAGTTAGCTGGATTTGATTGTTGACGATTTGCCATGATCTTGGATTGTTTGGTTCTTCGACGCTCATTCTGGACTTGTCATAGCATCAAGTCCGTAAGCTTGAACCTGCTCGCGAGCAGGCTTATTTAATGTAAACAGGATTAGATCGCGGCTTTATAAGCGGAGCTGATACGGGAAGTCCATAGCGCAGCGCGATAGTGTAGCCTAATTTCTGAGATTTTTTTTTTCTCTTGAAACGATTGTCGTGAGGGTGTCGTTTATACGTTATTATTTTTTTGGAAATGCACATTAATGTTCGATTCGATGTCTGGCTTTAACAACAGCACAAAATGTTTGCATTTCCCTAAAATTCTTTGCGAGTGGCTCTTTCCTTTACACTATGCGGAGAACTTGATAACTGCTGTCTGTCGTGCCATTCGCAATGTTTACCTGGCGCTCAAGCAGTTTTTAGGGGTTTTTTTGACGCATTTGCAAGCCATTTAAGACCGAAGATTGTAAAGCAGGTTTTTTTTAACATTTTTTTTTTGCCAACTTCGGGGTATATTATAATTTTTAATGAAGATAATGCAATCATGATGACCATGCCGATTATGACTTAGCCTACAGTATGTCCCTCAGGCTTCACTAACGTGATTGGTGCCATAGACTATAGACCGTAGACTGGACAGATGTTCCCATCAAGGCCTTAATGAAGGGGATTTTGTGAACAGAAAGGGGGCTCACAATGTAAATGTGCAGCCAAGTTACTATTACAATTTTTAATATTCCAGATTAGTAATATTATATAATTTTTTTTAAAAAGGCAGTTGACTGAGTAAAATCTCTTAGATGGTGTGTGACTATGTTCCATATCACAAATCAATGTGAAAGCAAAATGGCCAGGATCTGTGCATGACTCAAGAATTTTCAGAGATTCACATTTATGCACATTATTTGAACGTGGTAAGGAAAATTATAAATATCAAGCTCACTGTATTACATACACTTATGGTGATCCTAACAGAACTGCATTTTTCCATTATACAGGTGATTACAACAGGATTCTGCTTTGAGACAGGTGTTTTATGACCCCATTCCTTGACCCAAACCCCAGACCAGTTACAATGCCGCTCTAGCCAGGACAAGGGCACACAATGAAATGAACTTTGGCCAACTAAAGGGAAGATTTCAGTGTCTGAAAAGCCTGAGGGTTGCACCTGACAGGGCCTGTGACATTGCATGTGCCATATTACACAACATTGCCAACATCGGAAAAAGAAAAAAAACGAAAAAAAAAACGTTTCATTAAGCATAAATGTTTAATAAAAGACAAGACAAATTTGCTTAGTTCTTTGAGTTTTATTTCAATAGTTCTTTGTAAAGAAAAGCCAGTTATCCAGTCATCGTTTGCCTGCAATAAGAGATATTATGCAAGGTCAGCAATAGTACTCTGTGTGAAATAGTGAAAAGTTTATTTTGAAGCAACTCTATTTCTAGTGCAATTTTTTTTCTTTAAGTAGTCAAGTTCTATTTTTCCCCCTGATTTTTGTTTTTTCAAAATACTCTATTTTCTGTTGAAGACTATAGGGAACGAATATCACCCTGTGTCATTTGTGAGATGTTTGTGTCACACATGCCTCATGCAACAAATAAAAAGGAAAAGTTGGCTATACACTGCCCATCTCTGTATCACTGCTCTGTGCAGACTCTTCTGTAGGCCTTTCTATACATGTGGACTCCTGTCAGAAATAATAGGCACAAGTATAAATCAATTAAAGTTATTTATGCACTTGCAGGTAGTCTACTTCCTCCAAAGGACAGTCATCTGAGAAGGTTTCTTCACTCTCCAGTGCAATGTGATTAATAATTCATGGCAAAATATTTTTACATTAACATAAGTTTATCAGTTTTTACTTTCACAAGTCAAAGCAATTTATCATTACTCAAGATTTAACAGTTGAAATGACTATACCAGCCAATTTGGATTATAGGCCTACTTAATTGAATGCAGCAACAAATTATTTCACAGTGTACTAATAGAATTTAAATCTCATTTACCAGTAATTAAGGTGTTGCTGCTACTGGTCCCTGGATGTGGGTTTGGAAGAGCTGAACCCAGGGATGCCCTTCACAACAGGTCAATTCACATTCAACCCAAGGGTCAGCTCTTCTGCCAGGAGCATCTGTTTTTTTTTTTTCAGCCTTTTTCTTGGTTGCTTTTGTAAACAGACAATAATTTATTTAACAGTGCCTTTTTAAAAGAGACTAGTAGGCCTATAAGTAGGCATTACCATTACCATAGTAAAAATGACCATTATGTAGAATATTTTTGTACTTCACTTTTACCATGTTCACTATATGTGGTGACTCTGACATGACAACGAACACAGTAATTGTGAAATTTTTAAAATAAAATAAAAAATAAAAAAAATAATACGTTATTAAAACATCTAACATGGCCACCACAAACACAATTAATTTGTCTGCTACTTTTGCCAGCCCTCTCTCCTGGCTTTTGCACACTTTGAGGTGTTCCCTGTCGTTTTAATTAAAGACTCAAATTCGGCATAACCTTCCATTAAAAGCTCTTGTTCTGCTTGGGAGAAAAACTGGGCATGTTCTTTGGCCATGCTGAACAGCCAATAGCAGCGTTGCTGTTCACTGTTTCTACTATCGATACATATCCCCTTTTAAACCAACGCATGAACGCGCAGTTATCTCAGATAACTCAATCCAGCGATACTAATCATAAACAACAGGAGTGTTCATAGAACCCAATTAGCCGGATCATGATTAGCACGATGATATTATCTTGGATGTCTCATGATCTCGGATGTTTTAAGCAACGTACGAAGAACGAGCCCCTGCTGTTTGTGCATTTGTTTGTTTGCGTGTGTGAGCGAGAGTGACAGAAAGTCTTTTCTCTTGGTTTCTTTTTTTATGTAATTTGTCCCCCTTTTCGTCTATGGGTTTTCGTTTGAAAGGTTGACTCACTCATGGCCGTCAGTTTGGTTTGAAATGTGCTGGGGACAGAGACGCATTCGGAAGTGCATTTTCAGAAGTGCTGGGTACAATGACACAATATACGTAAATATACAGTTAGTAAAAAATATACTAATGTCTTAGAACGGATGTACCTAATACAAATAAATAAAACATCTCCAGTTAACTATCAAAGCATTAATTTAGTTAGCCATTAAATAAGAGATATAGCGCTTAAATCTGTTGTTTTTGAGATCGTTGCCGCTGGTATCAGTTGCATGGATACAGTTCCCTTGTGGCTCGCGCACTGTCTTCACCCGGACGCGCTCTTCGATCTATCGCCGTTGCGAAGACTCTCCGCGTTTTATTACATTACTATTTTGGGATGAACATTCACCCGCCAGTGTGGCGGATAGCATTTTGTGATTTACTCGCCAAATGGAAAATCTACCTGCATTTGGTGCTTGGCGGGTGTTAAAGGTTGTATCAGCGATTTCAGGCCCAAAAAAGCCATAAATGAACACATTCATCTAATCTTTCCTAACGATCTGCTAGCTGCCCGTCCCATAAGCATGCCGTCCAAAAACCATGTCTCTGTATGCAGCCTAGGCTCTGAGATCTGCACACAAAAACAAATGGGTACACAACCACTCAAAACCAAAATAAACAGTGTTCCAACCAATCACCGACAGGGGTGGGTGTTGCTCCGACTTCGCGTGCAGCCGTGCACGAGCTCAAAACCTCACAACACCCGCCCCTGTCGGTGATTGGCCTGAAATCGCTGATACAACCTTTAATTTCGGACCCTGATTATCGCGCTGGATAGTGGACGATATCGCGCAGGCTTATGAGTCTAAGGGCCTTCATTGCCCCTATAGGCGTCAGAGTACATTCCACGAGAAGTATGGCCTCGTCATGGGCTTGGTCGAGTGGAATACCTATTCAAGATATCTGTGTCACATTTAAAAAAAAATGTATAACTTGGAAGTGCCCACTTTACAAGTGAAGGTTCTTTCGGTATAAGTGTGAGACACATTTAAATCCCTGGCCATAGGGCTCGACACATGTCTGGTTATGGCCATTTTAATATGGTTCTTATATATACATTCAGTATATGAAGCTCGTCACTGACCGGCTCATATTAGGATTCATACTTTACTATTTTTAAATCTCAGGCATTGAACAGTGTTCCCATAGTGTAAGCTAGTATTACGCAATACGAGGGACCTCTCAAAAGGGAACTACTTTTGTTACTAACGTAACCTCATTTCCCTGAAAGGAGGGAACGAAGTATTGCGTAACCCACCGTGCTACTGTGCTGTGTTTGGGTATCGCTTCAGTCGTTTAAACCTGAATTTCCAAGGGGAGGCTTGGTCCCATTGTAGTCTTAGACCAAGCCCATTCTGGCGGGCTCTGACGTTTCAGGGCGTGAAGTGCCCTGATTTGTTCATGCGTCTGAGCCGCCTCGCCATAAGTTTGTGCAGTTGCCGCAGCACAGCCAATGACCGCTCTTGCGCTCATCTGTATCTGCTGTGCAGCTACACTGCGTTTAAAAAATGGGATTCGGTATTCTCGAAAAAAATTCTCCGTTTTCCCATGGCATAAGCTAGTGTTACGCAATACTTCGTTCCCTCCTCTCAGGGAACTGAGGTTACGTTAGTAACCAAAGTAGTTTTCTGCATTCAAGCTATTGGCCTTGTCCATCTGTCAGAGTTACTAATTTAAATTCATCGACTCCTTCACTCCTGCAGAAGACTCTCAGGTCTTCTAAGTTCTACGTGTGGTTTATCAGCTGTCCTTGGCTTAGATTATATCCTTGGGTGGTAGATCTTTCAGTGTTATTGATCTAGAATCCTGGATCTGTCTTCTGCTAAGCCTCTCTTTTTTATCTATGAAAAGCTTATATTTTGCTGCAGTCCAATCTAACTGATTCCACAGAGCGATCTTGCTTTTGTGCATACTATGCCTGTTTTTCTGACTGTTTCAACTTGTTGTTGTTTTTTTGTCAATGTGATAATAGTTTTTTTTTTTTTTTTTTTGAGCTTGACAGCAGCTGTTCATGGTCTACTATAAAAAGAGTATATCTGCAAATGCAAAACACAAAAGGTTATGGTGACAGATTTTTCATTTTTGGATGAACCCTTCATGGAGAATAACATTTTCCTTGATCATCTGACTTAAAAGAGTAGAATGTACGAAACCCACTGAACTTTCAGAACTGTCAGGACTCCAAATAAAAGGGTATTACCTGCAATTTGAGAGAACAATAGGAGAAAATGTGTTTAAATGGAAAGGAGTATAAACCTGAATTTTTTTCTGCTGTTCGTAAACCCTGACTCACACCCAATCCCTATCTTAATTATTGTGTACACTACACAGCCACACACAATTCAATGCGATCACAATTCAACCCCTTTTTTTTTTAAATAAAAATGACTCCTAAAGCCTGATACGCATCACATGAATATGTGGTCAAGCACGAGAGTCCTGTGATTCAGTCAGCAAGAGAATGAGATAGGCTGTTGCTGAGGTGAATTAAAAAGATAAACCTCACAGGGGAATAATGAGGGAGTTTGAGAGAGACAGAAAAAGAGAGAAAAAACAGAAGAGCGTAAAACAGGTCAAGGGAAATAATGAGTGGCAGGTAGAGAAAATGAATAAGAAATGAAAATGGCAAAAGAGAAAAGCAAAAAGCTGGATAAGGATGAGTAGACCGTCAGACAGTGTGTGTGTTTGTGTGAGATTGAGAGAAACTCTGTGCGAGCTACAGACAAAGAACACCAGAGGCACAGTCTAAGAATAAGACCTGACATGTTGTCTGCTGTTGGTAGGCTTCATTGGCTGGCTGACATATTTGGTACCGGACGAGAGGACATTCATATGATGTCAGCACACATTCCCTCTCACATATCAAAACCAACGGAGCGGCCCAGTCTGCAACGTTGTTTTCAGTGCAATGTCCTCTATGGTTAGATTGCAAGCTCAGACTAAGCGTTTAGCACTTGCTGCTGTGGGCATGTGCCAGTTTGCCAACATGATTACTGGAGTTGAACTAGAAGAAGTGTTGAATGTGATAACTGATATCCTTTTCAGTGTCTGTCTGAAATAGTACTGAAAGTGACAGATACCATTGATCTAAATTTGTTTTCAACAAGAAAAAATCCATTATGAATGACAAAATATTGTTTATTAAATAACTTCTGGGTCCTCTACAGCATTAGTACAGCATTGTAACTTAAATCAAATTATTTTCTTCCCTTTTATTTATAGAAACAATATAGCGATGATAAAAATTGATAGGCAGAAGATGAACAGGATCTGGAAATGTCACATGAATGTCACATGAATGTCATGACTCAAAGTGTCGTGTCAACATGCGTGTATGTGAACCGCTTGGTCATATCTCCATTATGTTTAGATTAATAGGTTTTGTCTGTTGTCTGTCTTTGTTGTTTGAAATTCTGGTGCTTTTATCAGATAAGTAAATAGTACCATTTAGAGTATTATCAGTAGTGGCTAATAATAACTTTGCTAGCCTTACTGGTCATTTAAATCTTGCTATCATACAGATAAGAACAATCTAGGCTCATTGGGAAAACATCAATATGCCTATATTTTTTTTCAAAACACTGTACAGTTCACTGGAGTTTTCAGCTGAAATGACCAGTAAAACACCAACAGTATATTCCATTTCACATGAATTATGATTACAAGGGCAGATTATTGATAATAAAGACTTATTTTTGCACAATTTCTTGTTCAGTTCAGTGTGCATAATGTGAGGGAATACAGCTACTACCTCCTTAATACGCCTTTAATCTCATATCCATAATTGATAAGTTCTTTTTGGAAAATTCATAATTGCTGAGCCGTACATTCTAAATAATTAAGATGACCTGGTGTGCATATGATACATTTTTTAGCAATTACGCACATTTTACACAACCCTTTTTTGAGTAGAACTGAAATGAAACTGTCTCCTCAGAACTTCTTGAAGATAGCCAGGATGTCTCAAGGTCTCATTGACTGTACTGAGTCGAATCTGTAAAATTTTCAGCAGCATAAACAATAATGATAGCTACTTAGAAGTTCAACTTTAAGTGAAGGAATAAAAAGCAGAGAGGTAGGAGCAAGGGAAAGCCAGGACAGCTCAGTTCCTTTGGGTCTCAGCGGCTTGTCGCCCGTAGTAAAGAAGTCAGTCAGGGTTTCTCGCGCTGAGTCCCGTGGGTACTGACGCTAATATGAAGTGTCCGTGCTAGCGACAGCTTTGGGAGAGAGATGGTGGAGTGAAGAGACTTTGAAGCCCCAGCTTCTCTGTTTAAAAGCCTTCTTGCTCACAGAGTCCTCATTGCCTGAAAACGTGCATGCTGTTTTTAGAAAGTGCCCTAACTCCTCTGTTAAGCTGTCTGCTCTGGGAGGTGGCTTTGTTGGATAAAAATAGATATGTTCAAGTGGAGTCCTCTAAATTTTTGATGCAGTCTAATTTGTTTGTGATGACCAAGCAACAAGTCAAATAGGCAATGAAACAATGTGAAGGGACTGTTGCTAAAAATATATACAGCCTGTGGCTCTCAAGGCTTAGCTGTGTAGAGACTGAACGGACAATCATTAATTCTCTTTTATTAAATCCTTAACTCACAAGAGCCTTAACTAACCACATTCCAGCGGCCATGTGGTCAACTGATACGGACTTCTCTTAAACAAACCGGCCTTGATTTACTCCCCCCTGGCGGAAATCGGGCGGGAGAAGTGAAAAACAGATGTTTCCATTGTCTCCTCTCACCACGTGTGCTCAATACACATCCACGCAAACGCACATATGAACACGCACGCACCCATGCAGGAAACATGACTTTCCATATATTAAATTGTTACTAAAACATATCCGATGTGTCGAAATACATGCAGGAGAACTGTAATGTGTAAACTTGTCCTAAGAATGTCATCATGCGGGTAAGAGAATTATAAAATGCCTGTACGTATGCGTTAAGAGGTAACTCTGCAGTATTATGTCTGTGACGTGTGATGTTTGATATCGTTACAATCCTCCAAATCTGATCTATCTATTAAGCTGTATATCAATATCGTGAAATGTATAATCACAAGTATATGTTTCTTTTGAAGTAAGCTTAATTTTCTCGCGTGACTCATCCGATGCAAATCACCCTCTGGCGACGCTGTGTCTGGTTGTAGCTCGCCTATTGACACGTTTAGGGTCCGAAATTGTTTACACAAATGGCCATAAAAATGCGGACCTAGGTTTTTCAAACAGATTGCTATCACTTAACACCCATCTCTGCGGAGAGAACGAAGCCAGATGTGTGAAATGAAATCGCACGCACACACATATCTACGCTCGCACCCACGGATACACGCACACACACACCTATAGACACGCGCCGATGCATTCCTTAGGGAAAACCCAGAGAAATGGGTGATTCTAAGAGAAATATGATATATTCCTGTATTCTGGTATATTCTTGTTTGTGTATCATGCCAATTAAGATTGTTAGTTGTGTAGTTAAAACTCTAAGGGCCTGTATAAAGAGCCTAAGAGCATATATTCACTTGTATGCGCGTCAAACACGTCTTTCATGATAACAAATGAAAGCTCCCGACGTGGTCTAACTAACCATATAAACGAGGTTCCGTTAAAATGTACTCTGCTATGTTTTTCCATCTCTGTAATGTTTCTGACCATATTCATACCTGCCATAAATCCGAAAGTTGGGCGTTCCGACAAGACAAAGGCCACGGAACCCCGCCAAATCAAGAAAAGGATCTCATTGGAGAGGTCTCTCCAAAGTGGGCGTGGACTCTTCACGGTAAAAGGCCGTGCAGCAGTTCGTTCATTACAGAGCTACAAGCTACAAAATATGAGATGGGAGCAAAAAATATATTTCAAAACTTATGCGTTCTCTCACAATTATATAGGTGGGTAATTATATGGTATGTCATTTTCGGGTATCAATGTCTGGGGTATTGAAATTGCTTTTTAATGTGCAATCCAATGTCAAATTCGCAATCAGTCGCACTCTGTGTATAGGAAGCGGCGGTACTGACCGCACATTTTACAAGATAAGATTGTCGATGCTCAGGACCTGTTCGGATTTAGGTTTTGGGCGTATGCCTACTATTAAACATCTATTACCCAAAAAATTCAACTTTTTTCCACTATTAAAAATGAACTAAATTAATAACTAAATAAGTAATAACTAAAATAAACTAAAATTGTTCTTATGCAAAATGAATGTTCTGTAAATATAGTCGGTTTTACTTTAAGAAGTTAGTGTTATTAAGATGCAGGCTTTATGTAATGTTCTTCCTCAGTTTTCCATTTGAAAATTAAACATTTTAGAATTATCATTGTTTTTGTTGTTGTTTTTTAAAGGCATTTTTATAAAAAATAATTTGTTAGGTTCTGTCTAGTCTATTTCTTGGTTTTGTGACAGAGCCCTGACACTATTGTTTTGTCTTGTGCTGTGTAGCACACAGCTTGTGTTTTACACAAGCTGTGTGCTTTCATGTTGTCATGTTTTGTGTAAACACGTGGTTTATGAGTGTTTTCATTGTTTATGTCGTTTGAGCACATGGCTGGTGATTGGTTTTACTGGCCATGTGCTTGTGTTCAAGTCATGTTTGGTGTGAGCACATGGCTTGTCATGTATGTTTCCTTGTGCCATGTGTTCTCCTGTTGATTGTCTAGCCCCTCCCATCTTGTTACCTGATTATTGATTTACTTTCCTGTCCTCCCTCGTTACCTAATTAATTCATTTGCCCCACCTGTCCTCCCTTGTTACCTTTGTTTGGTCTCCCTATTTATTCTCCCTGTGTTTGCAGTCCTGTGCTGTTTTGTTGTCGAATGTACCACCTTGTGTCCTGTGTAACCGGTGGCTTGCGACACCAGTTATAAAAGCACTTGTCTGCGTTGTGTAGAAAGACACTGGACCACAGGCGGCGGTTTCACTGGGTTTACTCTGATACACAAAACATATGGGACAGTCTGAGTGAGACGCCCCTACATCACTCTCCTCAGTGCATTAACAATGCCAAGAGCAACATAAAACAGAGAAAACATACCTGATACACAAAACATATAGGACAGTCTGAGTGAGACGCTACATCACTCTATAAAACAAATGTGACGTGCATTTAGTCACCATGTGCTTTCATCTCCACATATACGGATCAAAGTCAAATATAACTTAATTAGGATAAAATGACCAAAATAACCATATAGATAAATAAAATAGCACAATACACATACATTGCAGCGAAAATATAAACATAAAACCAACTATTAAAGTAAAGATTAATTAAGATTAACAAGAGCCATAAATAACTCACCTCCTCAGTGCATTAACAATGCCAAGAGGAAGAGGTGGAGACAAAACCGGAAATTTGCAGGCTCATGATGACGTCACAGCAATTAAAGGAAAACACCCTCATTCTCAGACAAGTATATCAGATATATATGAAAATAAACCTTTTTGTGTAAATTATAACAAACAATACATTTTAACAGAACACGTTCTGTCCCTGTTACACCTGCTTAGATCCCGTTGTCAAGTGAAGTCAAGTCAAGTCAAGTCCCCCTCTGGGTAGTTTTTGTTTGTATTTGTTTTATTTTTTATACTTAATAAAAACCCATTTATCTGCAATTGAGTCCTCGCTTCATCTCCTCAACCCCACACCTGACCGAATGAAACAGCCAATATGAGGACTCAGAAGAAGGGTTCATGCCATCCACAAACCTTCTCTCTACCAGCGCATACTGCAGTTCAAGGCCTTGAGCTCTCTCCATCAACAGGGCCCAGTTGTTCAAAAGTAATCTGATCGGATTTCAGCTATCGGATTGGATCAAATCTTGAAAATGGGTTGTTCAAAAGGGAAAGAAGGAATCTGAAATCAGATTAGATCAGGGAATCCAATCCTAGTTTTAATCTGGATCAAACCTTCAGTTTGTGTTGTTCAAAACTTGTCAGTGGGATTTGGATAACTTTGATCCAAAAAAACAGGATTATCCTGATCCCAACAGGGGGTAGGATTTCAAGGTGGATTTCAGGAAGAAAATGTAGTAAAACTTTCAAATTGGTCAAATAATACATTTGTATCATTTAGTGTATATACTTTTATTTATATTTTGCACTTGACTTGTGTAACCGTTGTAACAGTGATAAAGTAGGCATAGGCTAACAATTAAGCTATTCAGTATAGTAAAGTAAAAATAAAAATTATCTTGTCCCCATGAAATAATCCCCCAAACAGATTTCAACAACAAACAAAAATAACATATTAATTTTTCGGCCATTCATCACCATATATTAATTTCAAAGAAACAATCATCAGAGATGAGTCTGTCAAAAATAATGTCTAACAATTGCATCCCTTACCATACGTCCAGTCAGTCCCTGATTCTGACAGACCACCAGAGGTTGGTCTGGTTCTTCAACAGGCTCAGGTGCATCATAAACATCATCACAGAGAGGGACATTGCGCCTGGTAGCGATGTTGTGCAGGATGATACACGCAAGTATTATGTTGCATGCTCCCTGTGGTTCCACTCGCAAGTAGTTAAGGCATGCAAAGCGTCTCTTCAGAACTCCATTTAAACGCTCAATTGCACATCTTGTTTTGCAATGAGCAGTGTTGAAGCGTGCCTGAGCAGGTGTGGTTGCTGCAAGAAAAGGAGTCATCAGCCATGGTAAGAGTGGATAGGCACTGTCTCCTAATATTATGCCATCCGTTCGGTTGGTTTGGAGCTCTCTGTATAAAGCACTCTCTCTCAGGATACGTGCATCATGAACAGACCCAGGCCACTTCACGACACAGTTTGTGATGATGAGGTCAGCATCGCCCACAAGTTGGATGTTGATGCTGCGCCTCCCCTTTCGGTTGATGTACTCCCAATCCCTCTCATGAGGTGCTTGGATATGCACATGAGTGCAGTCAATAACCCCAATAGTATTGGGCATGTTCCCCAAAAGAAAAAACTTGTGCTTGGTCTGGGCAATCTGGACATCCTTTGGAAGTGAAACAAACTGATTGACCAGGCTGGCCAATGCAATTGACACAGCTTTCACTACATCACTCACAGTTGATTTGTCCACTCCCATATTATCACCAACAACTTGGTAGAAAGTCCCAGATGCATAGAAGCGCAGACCAATGAGGACCTGTTCTTCCACAGACAGACTGTGACTCCTTCGGGTTCTCCGTTGAAGTTTTGGCCTGACAAGATCTGCAATGTACTTAATATCAGCATTCCCAAAGCGAAAGCGAGCATACAGTTCTTCAGTGGTGTATTGCTCCAGTGGTTGTGCACACTCAACAAACACCCTTTGACGGTATCCTCTTCCACCAACACGGTGGTAGCGATGGACAATACCTGCCATGTCAGTGCCTCTCTCTAATCCTCTGAGAAAGGCTGAATATAAGATGGCTGTCAAATACCCACACACCAATTGGCTGACGTGCTGTGGCTTGTGTTCAATTAAATCAATCATGCCCAAGGCCTATAAATACTATGTTCACTACAACAGAAGCGGTGAAACCATGGACTCAAAAGGACCTAATTTCACTGTTGCAGAAACCCATGCACTGCTGGAGGGTGTTAAGTGCCATTATGCCTCAATAGTAGGAAGCTCTGTTGCAGGTGGAATGGTGACTAACAAAAGGAAGAAAGACATTTGGGTTGAAATCACCCAGAATGTACATGCAATGGGGTCTGGCCAGAAGAGGACCTTGGAGCAAGTGAAATTTAGATGGAAGAATCTGAGGGCCAAGCAACGAAGGACCTTGCTGAAGCAAAAAACACCCAAACAGGCAACAAATCCTTTAAAAAAGGTGAATACACAGATGTGATTCTGGACATTATTGGAGGTGAGAACTCTAAAGCTCTGCATGGGATTCAAGGTGTTGTAGGGGATGGTGAGCCTACAATTGTAGAGGAAAGTGAGCCAGTTCCTCATAATGCAGAGGAAACATTCATTCTGGATCTCAGCCCTATTATTGAAGAACAACCTGGATCCTCACTTGTAGAGCCAGCAGTCACAGGAGCTCAGAAAAGAGGCTTGAAGCGTCCTTTGCCGAAAAAAAATGATGATTTCTATGAATCACTTCTAAAATGAGAAACTGAAAGAGCAGAAGCACAGATACTCCTGGCAGAGGAACAAATCAAGCTGACCAAACTACAGCAAACCAAAGCGAAACTTCAGATCCACCTCCTAAAAGCGGGGCTTAGAAATGCTGGTCTCTCCTCCTCAGATGAAGAAGAACCCTGAACATTCTTTATTTCGTTAACTATTGGATATTTAGCCATTTCATTTTTTTTAAGACGTTTTCAAAATGTCCACAATGTATTTGTTAATGTATGTTTGTTGTTTATTTTGTTGTGGTTCAGATGGGGGTCATAAAATAAATTATGATTAAAAGTGGATGTTTGTTATTTTTGTGTTTTGTCTCAAAATAAGAAACACTTACAGTGACCCCATGTTGGCTCTTCTACCTGTTCTTTACATAGCTGGTAGCCCACATTGTGATATGTTGTCCCATTTAGAGCACTGGTAATCCGGATTTGGTAATCTTGAAAACTGTGTATCTGGATCAGGGTGATCCAGTCCAATGTTGCTTTGAAAAACCGGCATAAAAGTAAGACGGATTTCCTGATCCTGGATAGGAAAAAATGGGATTTCCAAATCCGGATCATTTTGATCCAGATTAAATGTTTTGAACAACTGGCCCCAGGGGATTGACGTGAGGAGGTTTGCCCTAGTGTGCTGCAGAAGGGCTGGGTTTCAATGCTGCAGCACTCAAGGACTTATTTAACTATGCCCTTGATGATCCCCTCACCTGGTGGTGTTTGAGAGGGCTGGATCACCTGACTTTTGGGGGTTTCGTGGAGTTTCTTGCTTGCCAGGCTGAGAAGGCTGCAGCACCCCCGGTGGGTCCCAATGAGGCTGCAGTGCCCCCAGTGGTGGCCAATGAGGGCGAAGCTCCCCCAGAGGTGACTGGAGAGGCTACAGCGTCCCCAGAAGTGGTAAGCTCCTTCCCTCTGCCTCGCCCTCGCAAGCGGAGGAGGAAGAAGGCTTCTCTTTTACCTGGTCTGGTGGTCCCAGAGCTGTCCACTCTCCCTGTCACGCCCCCAGTGTTGGCCGGAGAGGCTGCAGCACCCCCAGTGTTGGCCGAAGAAGCTGCAGCACCGCCTCGCTCACGGAAACGGAGGAGGAAGGCTTCCTGCTTACCACAGGGCCCAGAGGTTGTTCCAAAGCCTGCTATCAGCCCAGAGGCCGTCCCCAAGCGGTTTGCCCTTCTGGTCCCACCCCAGCGCCACCCCGGCGTCTCGCCCTGACAGTGCCGGCCCAACGTCTCGCCCTGCCGGCTCCGCCCAATCTCTTCTCCCTGACGGCTCCGTCCATGCTATCAGTCATACTGGTTCCGCCCAAGCTGCATGAGGCTGTCCCAGTGCCCGTTGCCAGCCCGGAGGCTGTCCCAGAGCAGCCCACTGAGGCTGTCCCAGAGCCACCCAAATGTCTTGTCCTGCCAGCTCCGTCTTTGCTGCCTGACCCACCCTGGCCTTCTACCAAGTATCCAGGTCCGCTTGATCCACCTTGGCCCTCAGCCAAGAATCCTGAACCGCTGGAGCCCGCCTGCTCCGTCCCCCCTGGCACCGCCCTGGCTCTCAGCCAGGACTCCAGACCCGCCGGAGTCCCCCTGGTCCATCCCCCTGGTCCATCCCCCTGGCACCGCCCTGGCTCTCAGCCAGGACTCCAGACCCGCTGGAGTCCGCCTGCTCCGTCCCTCTGGCACTGCCCTGGCTCTCAGCTGGGACTCCAGATCTGCAGGAGCCCGCCTGGCCCTTCACTCCGGTCCTGCCCTGGCCATCTGCTGGGGTTCTTGATTGTCTGGAGCCCACCTGGTCTGTCCCTCCGGTTCCACCCTGGTCTTCTGCCAGGACCCCAGACCTGCCTGAGCCTCGCTGCCTCAACCCTCCCATCCCTCCCTGGTCACTGCTAAAGACTTTCTGGACTGTCACGCTGGCTCTGTCTTGGCTCCCCTCCCTCCCCTCTTTGTCTTGGTTTTGATCTTCCCGTCTTGTGTTGTCTGTTGGTGAGTTGTCATGTTCCTGTCTTGTTTTTTGTGTTCTTCCTTGGGGATGCCAGGTGGCGTCCCTTTAGAGGAGGGGTAGTGTTGGGGTTCTGTCACTTCTGTCTAGTCTATTTCTTGGTTTTGTGACAGAGCCCTGACACTATTGTTTTGTCTTGTGCCGTGTAGCACACAGCTTGTGTTTTACACTAGCTGTGTGCTTTCATGTTGTCATGTTTTGTGTGAACACGTGGCTTATGTGTTTTCATTGGCTACGTGTTCATGTCTCGTTGTTTGAGCACATGGCTGGTGATTGGTTTTACTGGGCATGTGCTTGTGTTCAAGTCATGTTTCGTGTGACCACATGGCTTGTCATGTTTCCTTGTGCCATGTGCTCTCCTGTTGATTGTCTAGCCCCTCCCATCTTGTTAACTGATTATTGATTTATTTGCTTCTGAAAGATACAGAATATTGCTTTGTATTTTAACAAGCCATGTTACCAAGATGATTTCAAAAACTATTAAAAAACAAAAAGGTCCATTCACCTTTAGGATTTTCCAGGTAGGGTAGTGATTTGATGTGATTTGAAATGAGAAAACTCGAGACTGTTGCACAGCCGTGTCGTCACTTCAACGCAGTCTGCATGTCAATCAAATGACTATCATCAAACCATTCCAAGCGGAGACAACATTATAGTCAAGGATGGAGAGATAACTTTAAAAAGAGATACAGCAGAAAGGGAGACGGCGTGTGTTAGCAGGCAAAATATGTGAATTGGTAGCTGCCAAATCTCCTTTAATCTGACTAGTGAAACTGAAATACTTTCATTTCAGTGCAGGTCACACGCTTCAAACTAGTTGCTATCAGCTTTGTGATTGATCAATTATAGAACTCTCCCTAAATAATACCGATGCCTGTTCAGCAATGCAAATAGATTGACACTCTACTCACTTGGAATAGGATTATTAACCTGCGAACATTGTCTAGGTACGTGTATGAGTTTTGCAGGTAAAGTCACATAGACTGCAGAAAAAAAAGTGGCCAAATCTGATTATTATTATTATTTTTTTTTTAATGTGTTACTCAGATCTGTCTTATTTTTTTCTTCATAAGAGTGTGAACAGCACAAACCACGTTATCAGATCTTTTCAATTCTGATTTGGACCACTTGTTGTCCTTAAATCACATACAATGTCTGATGTTTGCAAAGCGACCTTAGTCTGAACAGTCAGAATTTGTGCGATTTTACGTCACTCTAGATTGACATTTGTGTCAAAGATTGTACATACTGGCATAGTTCTTTGGTCATTTAGTTAACATGGCAGTCATCTGCAAAGTTAGTCAGCAGACGGACAGTGAGGTGTTAGAACTCAGTTAACATGATTTCACCAAGTAGAACATATTCCAATCAACCAATCAAATTTGAATAGAACTATATTTCAATCAACCAATCAGATTTGAGGGACAGTTTTTTTTTATAATGTCAAGTTTAGGCTTACAACAAGGGTTAGGGGATTCAACACTATTCTTATTCACCTTTCATTTTCCTTTGAATTTAGAGATAATTTATAGTGTTTAGGGGTAGGGAAAGGAGGACTAGGTTTTTGGACAGAAATGTTGTTCCAGAGTCAACGATGGATGTTGACAAGTCTTATTTTGCAAAATCATGGCGACCGTTAAAACTCATCAGTATTATGGTAACAGCAAAACTGTTCAAGCTAAACCTGAGGGGTCGTCTAACGAATATTTAAAAATGTTGCTCTCTTTCTCCTCATCCTCATCTTTGTCCTCCTTATTTCTGACTTCAGTGGCCTTCATGGTACTGTTTGTGCATTCAGGTCAGGTCAGGACCGTGATCAATTCACACTTAAATCTGATATTGGACACAATTAAAAATATATATGCTATGAACAGCCAATCAAAAAATCGGATCTGAGTACTGAATCAGAATTGAGCACTGAGGCTTAAAACTAGCCTATATGTTGCAACCAGTAATGGACACTTTTATAAGACACTCACCAGGTAAAAAAAAAAGAAAAAAAGTTGTTGTGTATGATCTCTAAAACTGAGGCCTTGATTAACAATTTTACCTAAAACTGGCAAAAACAGATGATTTTGAACATTCCTCGATCTCCCGTAAATTGTATCTTTTATAATGTATATAATGTACCTCTTTCTGAATATTTTATATTTAGTTTGTATTTCTTTGGTTGAGTAATGCTTCTAAATGGTTTAGTTTTACTTAAGAATTGCTCTGGAGGACATGGATTTTCATGACACCTTGTGCTGTAGTGAAACACTTCTGTGCGACTATGACAATCTGCGTATGCCTGCAGAGCGGCTAATGGAGGACACAATGACAGACACACACAAAAGCAAACCCAGCTAAACTTCTTCTCGGCTAGCAAAGACCCGTCTAATGAAAAGAAAATCTCTCTCTTCCTCATCCATTCCTCTCTCACCAAGTCAAATCTCTCCATGCACTCTTTCTGTCTGTCGTTCTTTTTATTCTCTGTTTTCTTGTGTAATAAATAACCCGTCCTCAGCACTCTCTCACCCACATAAAACATTGTCTCCCACTTAGGCTTTTTAATTCTTCATCCCTCAATTTTTTCATATTCCATCATTTCACCAACAGTGCTTTGAGTTCTGAATTTCAAACTGGGAGGATTAGTGAAAGTGGTTTTCACAATGCGTTCTCTCCGTTCAGACAAACTGCAGGCCAACGGGGCTGTGATGAGATTTTAAAAGGACCTTTTACTTTTTATCTATCTCTCTCTCTCCCCCCTTCCTCCGTCTCTCAGAGAAAAGACAGCTACCTCAGTTAGAAGAGTGCAAAAAACATGTGGCCCAAAATGAAGAAAGAAAAATATGAAAGCAGATAACACTATTCCTTCTTCCACCACTCTATTCTTTCACCGTCTATGTATGTCATCTATCTTTTTTCCTCATGCATTCTCTGCAGCTCTCCCCCTCAAAATGCGATTATCTGCCCTTCCAAACACACAGCACTCTCACATCTATGTGGAAAAGGAAAGCATAAAGAGAAAGAGAGAATAGAATGTATATCACAGTGGATGGAAGTAATTGAGGATTTTTTTTTTATGTTTTGAGGTGTAGGAAATAGGCATATGTGTCAGGCTGCAACCAAATTGTCACTCAGAGTGAGAGAGGAAGAGGCACAAATAGAAAGAGAATCACTTCACAAATAGAATACTCTGAGGTGAACACTACAAAAGAGGCTGAGCACCCGAAGCTGAATCTTAAAGTAGTTCACACAAAAATGAAGAATTTTCCTTTATTTAGTCAGCCTCATGTCGTTCCAAACCTGTATTCTGTAATTTTCTCTTAAAAAAAAAAAGAAAAAAGTAGGCACGGAAATTGTTGTGTTTACCCAAGCGGCAACATTCTAATCTGAAAAATGAAGCCTACCCGCAAGTACGAAAAATTGCAATACATCGAAAATAGGCTAGGGGCAGGACCCAAAAGGGAGCAAATGGCCATATGTTAAAATGTCTGTTTTCACAGCATAAATTCATGTTTTTACAGGTCGGGCCCATGGACTTTTATTGTATTTTTCGATAGGCTCCGAGTGCCTGACAACTGTGAGGGGGGTGAATTTTTTTCTAACTCGTTAGTTTAGATCGTATTTAGATATAAAATGTATGACAAATAAGGGTGTGGTTAACTTTGATTGACAGCTTGATTAACAGCTGATTACGGGCTGTGCTGAGTGGAATTCCTGAAATTTGATGTCTCGGCCATGATCTGACACAACACATCTTACCTCCTCTGTATCATGTATTCCAAGATGGCGCCGCCCATACCCCCCATAAACGGCCTAATAACCTTTCTTCAGAAAGTCTATGGGAGATGTCATAGACGCTTTGTCCATACTTTTTACAGTCTATGTGTTTACCCTTTGAACCATCATGCCATTAAATGCATAATGCACAAAGGATGCAGACACAAGTTTGGTAGATTACAACTTTAGAAGACTTAAGTTATTTTAGCACTCAAAAATTGCTATTAAATTTCAAAAATAGTTACAAAGAAACAAGTAACACATTGAATTAAACATGAAATTTTGAAGTAGAAAGACTGAAATGGTATTTTCCTATAAAATGTACTCCAATAATCTTTTTTTTCCATTACAGCTTTGAAGAATTTTGAAATCATTTACACTACTTTTATGGGATGGCTACTATGGTCCTGGCCTCACTGTACTACAGAGTTTATGTCCATTTATAATAAAACACACCTGCCTGTCATTTTTAATCAAGAAGAATTTGGCTCTTTTTATAAAAAAATTTTTTTTATCTAATCATTGGAGAATTGGAGTTGCCCATCCCTGTTTTTGGAGCTTGACAGTCACTATGACCCATTTTGTAACACAAGAGCTTGTCAGGTGTGGGGTTGAGGAGATGAAGCGAGGACTCAATTACAGGAAAAATGATTTTTTTATTAAGTATAAAAAATAAAACAAATACAAACAAAAACTTCCACGAGTGGGAAACCAAGACGGACCGGACTGGACTGTAGTGATGTTACGTATGACACTGAAGCTTCGATGTGCGTATCGCGTAAGCGAAGCAATTTCTATTGAAGCCCCGTATCGGAGTGTGTATTGGTTTCCCAGAGGTCACGTGATCGATGACAAATGAAGCCTCACTTTCTGTCCAATCACGTGCACGTTTCGCTTTGGGTGTCAGAAGGCTCGAACGCTCAAACCCCAGATCTTACTGAACGAGTCCTTGGCTCAGTCTGGTTGATGGGTTTGTGAGGAGAGTGTTGTACTTTGAAAGTTAATCAATACATTACATTTAAATAAACAAAACTACTTATTCTTTTTTGTTGTTGTTGTTGTGTATTTTTGTTTTTGTAAAATCGTTGCACTTTTGGTGTTTTTTAGGTATTGGTATAATATATTGGTCGTCGTGTTGGTATTTGGGTGTTTGGTGAAGGGTTTGTATTTACAGTAATGGCAATAGCCAAAAAAAGGAAGACTTCCCCTAACTGGGAATATTTTGAGCTTATAGCTTCCAATGTATGTATGCATTTCTAGAAAAGAAAACAAATATATTAATTTATTATTATTTTAGTTTTTATTATTGTATTGTATAATTGTTGACCATTGATGTGTCTTATATTCAGTCAATGTAGGCCTTCGTACAGTCACTCTCACTCCCAATATTTTTTTTTTCTCCTCACACTTCTGAGGTGGAAAGCTTTTGCTTTTGTTGGACTGTAGACCAGCACAAACAAAGCTCAAATGCCACTTCTGATGCGATTGTAGAAGTGGATACACAGCTTACAGAGACAAACATACAATGAGCTGAAAATCCACTTGGATACTGGAGAAGGCAGAAACATGTCAACATTGGCATTACAGAATAATTAAAATCTTAATCACCTTACATTCCTACAGTTACATAATCACTGGCAAGTGTCATAGGCACATTTAATAACAGATGATCCTATCACACAATGTCCTTATTCACCATGTTTGTGTGTGTGTGTGTGTGTAGAGAGAGAGAGAGTGTGAGTAGGCCTACATTAGATCTTATTGAATCATATGTTCATTTTATATTTTATTGTCACACTTTCATGGGTAAAATAATTTATTTATTAATGGACAAATTAAACACAAACGTGTAAGGCTTTTTATTTGTACACATTGAAACATTGAAATTATGGAGAGTGTGTGTTGTGGTTGCTTCATCTGACAGAGCTTCTAACATAGGCTTCTGCTTTATTTTAAATCAGCACCAGATGGCGCTGTTCTCGACACTCTCGAAGCTTTGAATCTTTTCCCGGAACAGTCAGGGGAAAGCCTCATTGCTTCACGAGGCTTCATTTCCCCATCCCTACTGGACTGGACTGGACTGGACTGGACTGGACTGGACTGGAGCAACATGATCTAGACAGGACACAAGGGGTACATTCGACGGCGAAGCAGCACAGGACGGCAAACACAGGGAGAATAAATAGGGAGAACAAACAAAGGAGGTAACGAGTGAGGACAGGTGGGACAAACAAATAAATAATCAGGTAACAAGATGGGAGGGGATAGACAATCAACAGGAGAGCACATGGCACAAGGAAACACAGCAGCCATGTGCTTACACCAAACATGACAAAAAAACACAAGCACATGGGCAGTAAAACAAATCACAAGCCATGTGCTCACACAAAACGAGACATGAACACGCAGCCAATGAGAACACTCATAAGCCACGTATTCACACAAAACATGACAACACACAAGCTGTGTGCATGAAACAAGGCACACAGACAAGACAAAACAGGAGTGTCAGGGCTCTGTCACAAAAGCAAGAAATAGACTAGACAGAAGTGACAGAACCCTGACAGAGCTATGCAAGCTAAGCAATAGTGATTCTTCAAAAATAATGAAAAATGTTTTTTAAGTCAGAATAAGGCTTAAAACCTTTTGGCTTAAAGTCTTTTTTTTTATGTTATGTGTGTTTTTTTTTTTTAAACTTCCATTTCATCTTTCATGCCTGTTATGTGCAGTCCAGGTTCACAGAGTGAACTTTCAAAAGAAGGAGAGTGCAGATACAGTGTTGGCCTTGCATTCATAGAAAAATTTATTAAACTGAGATTTGACAATCAAACCATCTTTGTAAGGCCTTTCAGCCTTTCAACGTATTTAATGTATGAAGGGAATGATTATACAGTATAATGCAATTAGTCACCCACCTGATTTGATAACATGTGTTAGTCATTGTGTTTGTTTACATTTTCTGTGCATCTTTACTTTGAAATTACGAATTAATCAAAACATTTGTTACCTAAAACATCTAAAATGTTCGATACATTAAAGCAGTGGTTCTCAACTGGTGAGCCGGCAGGATGAGAAAATCAATTGTAAAAGCAAATAATGAAAGGCAACTAAACCCTAAAGTGACCCTGTTTTGGCATAAGAAAATATATTTTTTGAGATGTCACACAAATCTATTTCTCCACACGTCAAAAACACAAACAAAAAAACTCCATAGCTGCAGCGATGGTGGTGGCAGCATCATGCTGTGGGGCTGCTTTTCATCAGCAAGAACTGGACATCTCATTAAACTGGAAGAATGGATGGAGTAAAAGACTGGTAAATTCTGCAAAAGAAAATCAAGCTTAGAACCAGGTTTATTTGTCAGCAGAACTACTCACATAATCCAAATACAAGGTAACAAAACACTATAAAATAATGTGTTGGCTCAATAAATTAATAATAATAATAAATTGTAAAATGTAACAATTTGCATCAATCTTTTTGAGTTATGACAACCTTGATTGAAATGATCTTCAACCAACAAACTGTGTAGATTGTGTAGCTTCCTGGCTTATGGACGGTAAGTAATGTAATTTTACCACAGGACATCTGTAACATTAATGGCCAATCAGCCCTTCAGGGAACTAAGGTTACATACGTAACCAGAGACGTTCCCCTTCAGGGAACTTGAGCTGCGTGAAACGCTGTGGGAACGCCAATACCCACGTCACCATGCGAGCAAGTGTCCATCGTGTGAAGTCAAGGCGCACAAGCTGACGAAAGCACCTGCGCCCCTGGAGTGGAGCTGAAGTCAAGATGGTAAAACTTGACGAATGTGTGCGGTGAGGACCAGCACAAATGTCCTGAAGTGCAACTCCTGACAAAAGAGCTTTAGAGGCAGCCATACTCCTAGTAGAGTGAGCTCGTACAGCCAAAGGTGAAGGCTGACCAGCCGACTCGTAAGTAAGTGAGATGGCCTCGACCACCCACTTGCTCATCCTCTGTTAGATATAGGACACCCCTTTTTGGATGGCCCAAAGCAAACAAACAACTGTTCAGAATTTCTCCACAGGGCAGCTCTGTGGACGTAAGTGTCTAAAGGCCTAACAGGGCAGAGCAGAAGGCTTGCAACACAATAGGCCTAACAGGATTAGTTGGCACCTTAGGAACATAGCCCGGTCTAGGGTAGAGAAAAGCTTTTACCATGCCGGGCGAGAATTCCCAGCACGATGGAGAAACTGAGAGAGCTTGAATATCCCCAATTCTCTTTAGAGAAGACATAGCAAGCAAAAAGATAGTTTTGAGAGTAACACATTTTCTCGGAAACCTCTTCAATGGGCTCGAAAGGAGCAAGGGAGAGGCCTTGTAAAACAATGGCCAGGTCCCAGGTCAGTACTCTCGGTGTTCTCCACACCAAGAAGTGAAAAGTTTCCACTTCAAGGCATCTAATTTCCTAGTGGCCGGAGCTCTGGAGTGAAGGATGGGCTCAACGACCTCAGTCGAGAGACCAGATTTTATGAGCTTGGCCCACTCAGTGGCCAATCCCACAATTTCCACAGTTCTGGGCGAGGGTGAAAGATCGACCCACTCATCTGAGAAAGAAGGTCCCTCCTGATCAGAATCTCCAGTGGAGAGCCGACGAGAAGAGATACTAGGTCCGCAAACCAAACTCGGGCCGGCCAGTACGGGGCAACCAATAGTAGACTGACCCCGTCCCGGCGAACCCTCTCCAGAACTCCTGGGAGCAGAGCAATCGGGGGAAATGCGTACAGACGTGACCTCAACCCTAGAGGGGCTGGATGGCTTAGAGAGAACCACAGTTTACAGTTTGATGTCTCCCTGGATGCAAACAGGTCTACCTCGGCTCGACCGAAATGTTTCCAAAGGAGCTCCACTACCTCGGGGTGAAGTCTCCATTCCCCGGGCCTCGGCCCCTGCCTCGACAGGATGTCTGCCCCCTGATTGAGATACCCTGGGATATGAAAAATATCACCAGAACATCTTTCTTCCATCTTAAAAGCATCTCCAAACTTCGTCCTTCCCTCAACTCATCTGCAGCAGAAACACTTATACATGCATTTATTACATCAAGGCTCGACTACTGCAATGCTCTCCTTTACGGCATCCCGGAAAAAAACTTAAATAGGCTGCAATATGTCCAAAACTTTGCTGCAAGACTACTCACTCGCACCAGACCTTGGGATCATATTACCCCTATCCTTCAGCAGTTGCATTGGCTTCCTGTCCATTATCGCATTAATTACAAAATCCTTCTCCTTGTTTATAAATCCCTACATAATTTGGCCCCATCCTACCTTTCAGATCTCCTCATCCCATACCTGCAATCCATTTGCTCTAATAATACATGTCCCTTAGCAGTCCTCGCATCTCGGCTTCGCTCCATGTGTGGCATTCAGTGTGGCAGGTCCAAAACTGTGGAATGCCCTGCCGCTTGAGATAGTAGTGAGAAGTATATCCATTTTTAAAACTACGTTAAAAACATTTATTTTTAGCTTATGTAGGGTCTGGACAAATCAGACCCACACTAATTATTCATATTCATTCTATTTACTGAATATAAAGGTCTATGAAACTCCCCCAAAACTAACATCACAAATTAAGTTACTATGTCGGTCGGGTGTCCTGTTACAGAGCACCTTAAGACTGATTACAGACTTTTATGACCTCAAAAGAATGTGGCCACATGCGCAGGACAGAGACAATGGAAAGACAGAAACCATCTTCAATACAAACTTTCCTGCATTAGTCATGGAGTAACTGATCTATGAATGAACATGCATCCCAGAAACTGTGTGAATGATTTACTGTCTTGTGTACTATTATGTATAACACTATGGTATGTTTGATTGGTATGTATGTGGTTTACAACCAACCAACGGTCAAGGTAACCTCACCTATCATGTCTCCTACCTAATTAACCCTCTGGGGTCTGAGGTGTTTTTAAGGCCTTTGAGGTGTTTTGACATGCTCTGACATTTGTGCTTATTTCAGCTACTTACAACATACCATTGGCCAACATGTAATTTGGCTGGATTCAGCACAAACTCTGCTACAATAATATGTGAGCAAAATAGATGTACATGTTTGCATTTTATAGAAAAAAAATATTATGCGTGGTTAGTAAGTTTTGGGAACAAAAATTTCACCGCAATAAGGCCATATAACACATACTGAACAGTTGTCCACAAGACTTTTGAGTTACTATTCTTGTAGGCTAGAATTTTTACTACAAAATGATGTGAAAATCATTCTGACCACTCTTTCACAAACAACAATATAACAATTAAAATTTTGTAAGTCAGTTTTTGTGTCAGCACTGCTGTATGCGTGGGAGTGTCAATGGCCATGAATATTAATGAGATTCCCACCAGGGGAGACAAAAGACACTCCCCCAAAGGCTAATGCCCCATCAATGTGCTGTGAGGCAGCCTGAACAAAGAATGACAGGAGATGCAAAGGTTTGGTTTTTCAATCTGTTTTATTGTAATTCCTAGAACACATTACTATTTTTTTTATTTTTTAAAATATTAAGCAGCACAACTGTTTTCAACATTGATTTTTTTTAAATAAATCATCATATCAGAATGATTTCTGAAGGATCATGTGACACTGAAGACTGAAGTAATGATGAATCACAGAACAACAGAACAACATTTTAAAATACAGTTAGGCTATTTTAGACTGTAATACTATTTCACAATATTACTGGGTTTTTTGTTTGTTTGTTTTTTAATCAAATATACGCAGACGTGATGAGCATCAGAGACTTCTAAAACATTAAAAAAAATTGCAAACTTTTGATGGATACCTGTATAAAATTCTACATATACCCATCCATTTATATTTGCTGATAACACAATCAAAGAAGCTGTATTATTATCATTATCAATCACTAATGGCCATGGATAAAAAAAAGACAAAACGTTTTTGTAATTTCACACAAGAATGGGTACTTGTATATTATGACGATGTAAACACAATTACATTTCATCTGTAAATATTATGTCTGTGCACTTACTCAGTATGATTCTCGATCGCACTGAGAACTGAATGACACGCGTGCTCCTCTGCGGTGCTGGAGAAGGAGAGCGTGATGCAGACACAATCCTATAAAACAACAACAAAAACTGTTAGCATACATAATCCAAAGTAAACTGTGGGCAATTAATGGGTATGGACGAACAATGTATATCTATTGATGGGCCATAGGACGGAGAAATATCTATTTATGGGCCATACACCGCGAGAATCTGCTGATGGGCCATAACGTATAGACCGCGCGCATTTAGAGCATTTCAAACATTTACACCTGTATTCACAATCATCTGTGCAGTATTTTATCAGGATAAGCAGTGTCATAGGCTAACCAAAACAGAACATTTATATATAAAAATATAATGTCTAGTATTTAGACAGTATTTTACCGGAAGCTGAAATATATTTGCACTAAATCACATTATATTTAGGCTACACCTAAGCAGATATTCGCAAATAAGCTACATTACGCATAAGCTAATCAAAACTGAGTGAAATATATTTAATATACAAATGTTTAGAGAGTAACGTTATCATATTGAAAGTTTACACTTGAGCATGTACACGAATGTTATATTGTAAGGCAATACTAAGCAAAATATAGTCTGAAAACATGAGTTCTATATGATCAGAAAAATTATTATATAACACTAAACAATATAACACTTACTCCGAACTTGTATCCTCGGCGGGATCAATTCTCTCTTCAAAATGCAGCCGTTCGTCGTCTTGAGTTGCAATAATCTTCCTCTGAGGAAAAAAGGTGAATTCTTCCTCGCTGTACAGAATCATCTGGCGGCCTCTTTACCGGAGTAGCGTGTCCGCTGTGCCATCCTCAAAACGCGATGAACTATCAGCGAATCTCATGAAGAAATTTTGTGTTTTTATGGCATTGATCGGGGGCGTGTGCGATGCATATAGATCACCTAAACTATTTACATGTGAATAGCGCCGGGGGCGTGGCGGCCTCAACTCATTAAAAATAATGAGGGGAGAAAGAAAAAACTGGACCTCTCCTTGGTTTCAAACGGATTACATAAACTGTGAGTATTTGTTTTTTATATAAATTACTTCATTTAAAAGAAGAGAATTCAAGCTTCATAAAGAAAAATCTCTCGTGCCTGTGTGACAAGTATACGCGGAGTTACAGTTAATCTTAGGACGTGTTTCAGAATGGACTTCACAGACAGAGAGAACGCAGAACTCGCATCATGTTCGTTTTTCTTTATTTGGCGAAAAGCACAACACTTTGTTTTTATTGCGAGTATCCACAAAAAAAATAGACACTTAACAGGATCTAATGATGTATAACACTTAAATGTAAGATCAAAATCAACAGAGTATTTTGAGTCTCTTTTGCACTGATAAGAAAAAAAGCGAGCAAATCACGCCGGCGTGATTTCAGACCCCAGAGGGTTAATCCTCACCTAATGACTCACACTTTGATGTACATCACCTTCCTTTAGAATGCAGTGTGGATTTGTTATATCTATCTGAGCATTACTGAACAGAAAAATGTTTGAGGCAGAGGTATAATCACTGTTAGGACAGAGACTCATAAATCTTGCCCCCAGATGAAACTCCCACCAGAAAGTCAACTCCTCTCATTGGTAAAGCAAAATGAGAGAGGTGGGATCTTCTCGGGCTGTATTTAGATACAGTCCACCGTGACCTCGCCCTCTTCCTTTTTTCCATCCGACCACAACACTGTTCCTGAGGATACAAGGGGGAATCCCTTCCCCCTTCCCTGGGGGCCCTAGGCCCAGCAGGCCGTGAGCACCATCGGCCATGCTTTCATGCTCCCAAAAGGGAGTGAAACTGTCTTTTCTTCAATCCAGAAACTGCAACCTTACCAACTGAAAAGGAGAACCTCAGGAGTGTTGGCACAAGACTTCTCCTAAGGCAGAAGAAGTCCGTCGCAACTCACACCCTTTACTCTGCGTGTTTTCCCTGGACCAGGGCTGGCAGGCCACTGTCTGCACTCCAGCCATGAGAACAGAGTCAAACCAACCATGCAAGTTCATCATATCTTCTTCATCCAACGAAGAAGAAAATGATTGAGACTTCAACATTTGACACTCGCAGAATCATCAACAACTTCAATTTTTAACAATTTTGATAATAGTGAACGCTACCCAGGCATGCAAGTATACTTTTGATTTGATGCTTTGAAAATAAAATGCTGATGTTTATTCTCATAGTTACACGGAACTGCTCAATAGTTCCGTTTTCCGGTTTCGTCCTATCACTCACCTATTTATGTATTCATGTGTGTACGTTTGTTTAGTTTATTTATATTTATGATTTAGTTAATAAAATTTGTACATAATATGTATTTGGTTCTGTGTCGTTTGCAATACGGAGTCCCTTTACGATTTTGATTTGGCTACATGCTCAAAGCGCTGTACAATTACAAGCTAAGAAATAATTATTCTTCTGTGACCATGAAAGGTACCTTTTTCTTAGAATAAATGAATAATCAAAGAGTTCGTTGGACGAACTGATTAATTGATTGTAATATTAATTCAGCCACATCAAGTTAATTCAGTTAACTGACCCAAATATTCATAATTAATAATAACAAGTTATTATTGATTATTAATATTCCAAAGAGCTGGTTCGTTACACTTAGCTTTTCTGTCAGCCCCTTGATTTCAATTTACTCAGTCTTTGTGTAAATTTACTTTGCTTAGTATACTCCTGTATGCCCTTTGAGGGTGCTTATGTTTCCTCTGCTTTTTTGGCATTTTATGGACTTTGTATGTAATCTATGTCCCAATCTGATTCTACTGTTCGTACTATCAGTGAATTCAATCAAGGATTTAGCTGCATTGTGTTTTAATAGTTCTTTGTTTTTACCAATTTGTACAGTGTTACACCCAGAAAGGTGGTCCTCTGTAGTGGAGATAACACGCTTTTCTTGGCATTGAGCCTCAGCCCCAGTTTCTTGATGTGGGCGAGAACGACATCTCGATGCAGAGCCGCCTGATGCTCCGATTGAGCTAGAATCAACCAATCGTCGATATAGTTCAAAATACGGATACCCTGGAGTTGCAGCGGAGCCAGAACTGCATCCATACATTGTGTGAACGTTCGGGGAGAGAGAGGTAGGCCGAACGGAAGTACCCGATATTGGTACGCTTCGCCCCCGAAAGCGAACATCAGGAACTTCCTGTGTTGTGGAAGGATAGACACATGGAAGTAGGCGTCCTTTAGATCTATCGTGACAAACCAGTCCTCGGATCTAATTTGAGACACGATATGCTTGAGAGTAAGCATCTTGAATTTGAGCTTCCCTACCGAACGATTTAACAGGTGCAGATCTAAAATTTGACGCAAACCCCCATCCTTCTTCGGAACAATGAAGTACCGGCTGTAATAACCTGACTCCCTGCTGGGAGGAAGAACTCGTTCTATTGCCTCCTTCAGCAAAAGAGTTTTTAACTCCTGTTCCATAACCAGAGCCTGCTCGGGGCCCACCACTGTAGGCAGGACCCCTCTGAACCACAGCGGACGAGACCTGGACTGAATAGCGTAACCCTTTTTGATTGTCTGCAGGACCCACTGAGATACATTTGGAAGGCTTTTCCACTCTGCCAAAAAGTCTACTAAGGGTACCAGCCTCTCGAGGCTGGCCTCTGGAATATTTGGAACTGCAGACACAGTGCCCTGAAACGGCGCACCGGCAGGGAACGACTGGTCTGACAGCTCTTGGCCCCTCCTCGCAGGGGGTGAGCACCCCTCGGGAAAATGCCCGCTGGGTCCGTCTATGCACCGGCAAGAAGGCAGGGTTGGCAGAACGGACCCCTGAGGGCACCGAGAGAGAATGGACACCGTGTAAAGAGGTGAACTCCTTTCTCTCACTATGGGGACTACCCTTAGCAACCTGACCCTGATGCGCTTGTGTTTTGGGGGTGCTTTATAGTTTTCTGGTTCCATTCCTGCCATTGGACTGACTCCATACGTGCTTCATGACGCACTAACGCAGGGCGTTCCCACAACATTTTACACAGTTTTCCCCGTCTAGCTTGCTATTGGCTGTGCTGCAGCAACTGCACATCCAATGGCGAGGCGGCTGAGATGCGCGAACCAATCAGGGGGCTTTGCGCCAGAGCGCTTCAGAGCCCACCAGAACGGACATGGCTTATGACTATATAAGCCTGGCCAGCTCGCCATGGAGTCAGGTTAAATCAACTGAAGCGAAACACCCGACAGATGTGGTAGCACGGCAGGCTACGCAACACTCGTTAGGCAACCGAAGTTCCGTTAGTAACCGAAACGTTCCCTTTCGAGAACAGTCACTTTGTGTTGCGTATAGCTAGCTATGGGAACCGAATTGTAAAACGCTGTGTCATCACCATAACTTCACCCCATAACGGAGCACCTGCCCCTTTGCACCTTGGTGCCCAAAGTGCCCTTTTGTCAAGGCAAACTTTCTTCTCCATTTTTTGTAATTAAAGGCCCTTCTGTGGATGCCTGCCTAATCTAACTATTAGTAAAATTAATTAATAATAATTTAGCTGTAAAAAAAATGACCCACATGATGATCTTTCACCTGAAGAAGTTGAACTCACTCTTGGACGATTCCTCACGCCACACGTCCATTTTTTTATTTTGCGCGCACTACCAGAGGATATCTTCAACACTGGGGCTGCTGGTAGGTTGTGTTTCATTCTCAGCAAAGTGATTTTGATGTTTTTTTTCTTATTATTTTACAAGAATGACGCGAAGAGAGCATGCAGAGATGTTGTTTACAGTATATTGCTGTGTGTAGCCTGTAGAAGTAACGTTAACGTAAACTTGCTGTTTGAGGGAGAAAAGTTTTACGGGCATCAAGGGGTCTGGTCTTTCAATGTTATTTGATTATAAACTATTCATACTTTACCAGTTTAAGGCTTACCAGTATCTTATTTTTTTTTCTAGCTGCAGCTCTTGGTGTGCAGCAGCCTCTGAGCATCTCCCTGTTATGTTCTTGTAGCAGTCAGCCAGAAGCTGCAGCTTTACAGCAGGGCAGTGAGAGCTAGTGAGCCAGTTCCAAACACTCAGTAATCTTTACATCTTGTCATAGTCACATAACAGTTGTTTAATCAGCTAATATATCTCCTACATGTTTGTTTTAATGTTTATAGTCTCTATCAGCAGCAACAACAACAGCAAACTCACTTAAAGACTTTAGTAAGAATTTACCAGAACAGGTATCACATTAATGTTATAAATCTTGTAAAGTATTAATTGCTGTATTTTCTCTGTTTTCTTTGTTTTTATTTTCATTGTATAAATGTTACTATTTTTTGTAAATCAGTTTTTGCCATGAAAATACCCACATATGCTGACATGGCATTAAATAAAACTATACTGTTGTTACGGGCGGTCGGACACCACCCTTAATATAATAGGTAGGTTCAAATAATAGGTAGGTAGCAACAAAATCCACTACAAAGGCGGAACGCTTTCTACTGCTGGGTGGACAACTAGTCGGCGGATATTCGAAGACAGAAAACACGGCAGTGCGTCGACTCTGTTCTCAGTCTCTGTGTGCGCCACTCAGGAACGGTCCCAGAAGCCTTTTATGGCGCAAACTTAGGCATCGCTCAGGTGTGGCTCATCTGCAATTAAGAGAAGGGGAAGAAACACTGCACTCAAGCACACATGTAGCAACAAACACCAGAGCTGGGGGACGTAACAACTGTACTGTACGAAACATGGGCCATGTTGAGTTTACTATAACAGCTGTTCTTTATTATTCTGTATAACAGAGAAGAAAAAGCCATTAGGTTGGGAAACCTTAAGACACTTCAGTTTCTAATCCCAGAGTTATTAATAGGTGCACATTTTTTTTTTTTTTTTTACTTTTAAACTTAAAATTGTCTTTTCTGTTCTGTTTCTTTTTCAAAACTGCATTACAGCATTTGCTGCCATATTGATACAGTATCGATATTGCTATATTGATATTTTGAGCACAGCCCTATTTAAAGCATTGTTCCATGTGCCCCCTTTTATACTTTGAGCACCTGCCCCTCCAAATGTCTCTGCTTGGCACTGTGTCACAATGTAATTAGAGGTGTTCTACTTGTTGGGTGGATAGCTATATGTTTCCTATGGTAAGTGTAGCTAAGTCAATATTAAGCTAGTTTCTACCTGTGGGAAGAACATGTTTGTTGAATGTTTTCCATGGTAGATGTGTTTAACTTCTGTATGTTAGTGGTGCAGTGTAGTGTAGTGCATGTATGATGGTAAGATCTGTTTCAGTCTGTTTTGTTCCCTCCTTTTCTTGAAGGCTTGCCCACATGCTTCTTGGCTTAGCTTTGATGAGCTTAGATGAAGATTGCCTTGTTGCATCTTTGCCTTAGATAAGGGATCTTCTGTGATCTGATAGGGGTCAGTCCAGTAAGGCAGGAAGTTATCTGGCAGACATTGGGAGGTAGTTTGCCATGGATGTGTGAAGCTGCAGTGCAAAAATGTGTCTCCGTTGTCGCATTCCTCTTGTGATGCTTTCTGGTTGTGACAGATTTTCTGACCTTCTATGCTTACTGTGGTTACTGTAGCACACACATGGTTCTTGAGTTTGGAGCTCATTTGGTGGTTTCTTTGTGAGTGATGGGTGACCAGGATGGTGTTTTCTGGTATCTCTGGGTGTTTATCAGTGGTTGGGTGTGAGAGACCCCTTTGTTCTGTGTTGTTGTAGAACAGGTGGTTGTCATCTTCATTATGAAGGTGTACCAGATCATTAGTCTTCCGTTCCATTGCTAGTCATAGCGAGTATGACTCATCTTGTGGGTCACTCATGTTTACATTGTTTTTGACGAACACTTTCAGTTGCCTCATTAGTTGCTCCATGTCTTCTGAGGGTAAACTGTGTTGTTCTTGGGCACACTCAGTGCTGAGTTTGACCGAGTGGTGCAGAGGTAGATTTCGTCGTTGATTACCCACATAGAATGCTTTTGGATGCGTTGGTTGATGATCTTTGGATGTCCAGTTAGGATCCAATTGTTTCCTCCTTGTGGGTTTCTTGAGAAGCGTGGCTGGTCCCATGACTTTTTCATGCGGTTAGTGTGGTAGCTGTCTTCGGCATGGGAGTCACGCTCTCTGTTGTCCTTACAAAGGATTGTGGTGTTGTCATGCCACTGGGTGTCTTCCAGTGCAAGGCTTGTGTCTTGGCTGATGGAGTTTGAAACCGTGGATGTTGTAGCCCTTTGTGGAGTTTGGGTTGAACTGGGTGATATTCTTAGCCAGCTTGTTGAGATCTTTTAAGGTCATCCCATGTGCAGCTTTAGAGTCTGCCTGGATGAGCTCTCTTCGTTTGTAGGCAGTGAACAGTTCTGTGGTGAAGGCCTGTGACGTTTTGGGTTATGGCCATTCACTTCTTCTGTTGTATGGCAGTTCTTGGATGGAGGACTCTGTTCTGCTCAACAGTGGTGATGCTGAGGGAGGTCTCTCCCTTCTTGGATCTGGTTTCTGTTTGAAAACATGCTGGAGTTCAACTCTGACCGCGTAGAGCTTTGAGCTGGTCTGTGTAGCGTTGAATGTGCATCTGAGGAACTCAGTGGTCTGATGCTTGAAGTCGTCCTGGACTTGTCTATGCAGCTCTGGGCACATAGTCCGCTCCTCCTGACGGTGGGTGATGTGGTTGTGGCTTAGTTTCAGCTGGGCCGTGAAGGCATTGGTTAGGGAACTGGTGATCTTGGTTAGTTCCACCTGGTTGTGGTTCTGACTTGAATCATGTGTCAGGAATCTTTTCAGAATTATGATTATTATTAAAAATAACAACAGTTCAATTGTCTTTGGTGTGAGGCAGTCTGTAATGCCTCTGAGCCAGGCATCCTATATCTTCCCCTTGGGCAGTGGGGTTTGTCGTCCACAACATGTTGGCATGCTGGGGTGAGGAGATTGACACAGATCTATGTGGGGTATAAGCCTATATGTGGTTGAACAGCTAAGTATCATTTCAGTGACTGTACACCAATAGTGAAGTGTCGTAATGACTAGGCTAAGTGTTGGTCTCAGTGTAGACAGGTAGGCTAGTGATGTGAAGACTTTGTCACTCAACTGAGTAAGGGACAGAGAGAGAAAAATTCAAACAAATCTCAATAGAAAGAAACGTTTTCTTTTTTCAATGGGAGAAATATTTTTTATACATATTTTCTATCAATAAAAAGCTGGTTTCAACTCGTGATGTGAGGACTTCATCACTCAACTGAGTAAGGGAAAACGAGAGAAAGGTTAAAAAACAATTTCAATGAAAAAAAACCAAGAAAAAAAACTACTAGAAATATTATTTTCTCATAAATGCTTCCTATAATGAAAATCTGTTTCCAGAAAGGTAAACAATATTGTTGTTTATGTTTGCAAGGAAAAATAATACAATACTAATGCTTTTACTTCTTTTCTGAGTTTGACAGGATTGACACCGCTTACCACAGGGATGCTTTGAAGGCGAATTTTGCTCAACACTTGTCTCTGTTAATTGTATCTTGGATAAGATGTCAAAATTTAAATTGTGTTTACAAATTCAGGGAGAGTATGGAGAACAAGAAAGGGTTTGATAAAAAATCAAATACCTAATGATTTGTTTCTTTGGAAAGATTATCTTTCTCTTTCTTTTAGAATAGATTGATTGGTTCTTCCAGGTTTGTTCCCTACAAATGTGAAGAATAAGATGGAATAAAGTAGGACAGAACAGGAGAGACATGAGAAAAAGGAAGAAAAGGAAGGAGATTGGATCCACAAATGGCTCTTAAGCCTTTATGTCGAACTACGAGTATATAATTGATAGTTGACAAACAACTAAACACAAAAATAAAACTTTTGTAAAAGAGGATTATCTCTGATTTATTTGAAACTCATAGTGAGATGGCAATGTCTCCTATTGAGGCTCAGGTGTGTCAATCCCAAGCTAGAATATAGGAGGAAAGGAAAAGGTAAGAAAAGGGAAAGAAAGTAATAATAATAATGGACAATAAGTTATACAACTTTTTTGTAAACTTTGTGGTAACACTTTACAATACGGGTACACTAATATGCATTAATTCATGCCTAACTAATGCACAGATAATCATGTGTTAATGTATAACTCATGAAGAACTAAACCATTAATTAATTAGGTAATACTGCATCAGCAACTAATAAAGATTCTATATGGTTAATATATTAAGTAATATATCAATTGTTATTAATTAAATGTGTCATAATGTATTAATTCCTTAATAACATATTTTATTAAAATAGAATTAGATAGCCCTAGATAGCCCTAAATAGAAATAGCCCTAGAATGGTTTTTATTTTTTATTGTATAATGTTTTCTAGGTTGCCCTTATAATGTTAGTATGTTTTTTAGATAAAAAATAGTCATAATTTAGAAATAAAAGGCATTTTTCCTAGCCTGATTTTAGCCCTGAGCCCAAACGCTCTGTTTCAAGGGGCGTGTCTGCTGTGTGTAAACGGCCTCTGCTGTGATTGGCTGACATGCTTGCATATGAAATAGCTAGGTATTATATGTGAAACTCTCTCGAATACTTTTACTACAGATATTATACGTTTTTACTATTACAGCTACACTGTAGCTGTTTTTATAGTTTATTAAACTATTTAACATGAAAAGGTTTGTACAACTAATGACCCTAAGTTGAGACAACTCAAAAATATCCTGCAGCTGGTTGCCTTAAACTTTTAGGTTTTCTCAACTGTTTTTTTTTTTTTTACAGTGTATCGAGATTAACGAATCGTGAGATGTTTTTAAAGTATTTAGATCTATTCCCATCACATAAAATGTTGCCGTGATGAGCATTGAGCAAACAGATGACAGTGTGTTGATCGCGAGAATAAAGATCTTATCATTGCAACGCAGTTTCTGCACTCTCTCTAATGCTTTCACCAATGCAAACACGATGATGTAAATACAGTATTGAATGATTTTGAGAGAAAGATTACCTGTCTGAACTTGAACAATTACACATTCAGAAAGTGTTGCTAGGTAGCTCGATCGATCGAGGCCAGCTCTGCATTGGCCCAAGTTGAGGAAACAGTCTCGTGCGTGAAATGTTTGGAAATTTCCAGAGTAAATAAAATTAACTCATTGTTTTTGTACATCCAAACACTGAACAACTGCCATGCTTCGTCAGCACAGTTCCGCCTGTCATTGAACATGGGCTGGCATATGCACATTTTTGGAGTCATACACAGGGACGTGCACAGGGGGGTTGCTCAGGTTGCCCGGGCAACTGCCCATTGCCCTTCTCGACTCACGTTGCCCTTCCGAGGGGGAAAATAAATAAATAGTCCAATAGATGCAGAATTTCAGTAGGCTTAGATAAAAGATCAAAACAAAAAACAAAAAAATCGCAAAGCCTCATTCACTTCCATTCGGGCACCGAAAGTGAAAGTCAGTGGGTTAAGGGCAAAACTCTGTTTCCGTGGCTGCAGCGCTGCACGCGACCGGTGAAGCAGTCGATCCTGTTCCCTACCCGAATTCGTGTTCCCTTTACGCAATCATAATACAAATCATGCGTAGTTGCCGAGTTACCATACGTACCATCAGAACTGAATCAAAGAGTATAGAAGCACAAGAGGCGAAACTCTGACGCTTTTTTGGTAACAGCCACTAGGTGGCGCCTCGGTAGCGCGGCCGCCATTTTGGAGTGAAGATTCCAACTGAAGTTAATGGACAACAGCACAGATAACAGTTTTTTTAGGTAGTTTTTTCTTGCATTATTGAGTGTTTCCATTTTATGCAACTTTACACATTTACTACTATTATTAGTTACCAACTCCACTAGGCCTGAAATATATTTTGTACGTTTTAATCCCCTGGATCATGCTACAAACACGATGATCTTATAGAACATGATGCATTACATGTGTCCGTTTTCCGATAATTGCCACTTTTGTACAGTGTTTTTGTTTACATAGTCTTGCTTTAACGGTCATTAATATACGATATAAGAAGTTTACTGCAAAGCTATTCTATTGCTGTTATATATTTGTTGTCCAACATTTACATTTTAGTAGGCTACAGTTATATTTATTTGCTGAATTCATGTATTTCATTGATAACTTATTTTTGAACATATCTCGTTATTTCAACATATGCTGGGACATTCTAATCTGCATTAAGCCAAGTGTTCTTATAATGGTTTTCTATGGGAGGAAAATGCTTAATGTGTAAGCTAATTAAACACGTTGCGTTTATATTCTGCTCATCTGATTTTTTTAACCTACTTTATTTTGATTTTAGTATCATAATGATTAATAAATGCATGCACAATTATCCGTGAACTTTATAAATGTTGCAGATATGTTTTACTGTGCACAAAAAATGCCTTTCAACGTGCAAAATTCAGAATTAAATGAATGCGCAGCAATTTTGTACAAATAGAGAGTCTTTAGGCCTACTGTATACGTGTTGTAGCCATTAAATAAGCGCATTTAGTTTCATATTTGTTTTTTCCCCATGTTGATTATGAAAAGTGAACGGCACGCACGTGGTGGAGTAATAACTTCTTTTAATTAAACTGTTTAAGGTCGAAATAACGCTAGATTTTTTATATAAATTACAGACATGTCATCTGAGGACTATTTCTAATTTTTCTCAGTTATTTTGCTTTATTACCAGACTCAATATTTGGCTCGTTCTTACATAGTAGAGCATGTTCGCACATGCGCAGTCTTCAAACACGGTACTTTAAATCTTTTGACAAACTAAAATACGTAAATTACATTTGTATGTATTCTAAATAAAAGGCACAGGTTGTACTGAATGTCAGCTTGCTTATTTTGCTCAAGATAAGGATTTATTACGTCCAAATGTCATGCAATATAGAAACTATGCTTCTAACCACAGGCCGAGAGCTGTCGTTCAAACCACACAACTTTGCGATGCTGTTTGCGACTGTTCGTTGGAACGATGGTTTCGGGAAACACCGACTCGTTGAACTATGCAGATAACGACGGAACTTGCGACCATAGTTGGCTAACGATGCTTTCGGGAAACGCACCCCTGGTTAGCAACTTCTTTTTCTTTTTACCTAATTATTTCAACCTAAAAATGACCTCTGCACTGGACTAAATATATGTATAATATATGACTGCCGAGTCGCTTTCACCCCAAAATGGCGGAAGCACAGCGCTGCTGCTGGGCGCTGGTGTTGCAATGGAACGTTCTATTGGCTTTCACTTCTTGTAAATATACGTTCTTTGACTGAATACAAGCAAGAAGCACAACTGAATGTACGGGAAGCCAAAAGGTTAAAAAAGGATTGTATTTTTTCCCGAAATCTAAGCGTTTATTTATTTATTTGATTAGAAGCGAGTTTTCCCCCATCCGTCAATTCAATCCAGATTATTTATTTTCAAATTTAAAAAAATACAGAATAAAAAAATTAATAATCATAAAAAAAAACAATAAACAATAATATGAGGAACTCTTTTTCTCATGTGTATTTTGGTGGCATTTAACACATTGTTAATACATTTTGTATACGATTTACAAAGTTGTATATCATAAACCTGTCATCTCTGACGTTTTGCAATCTTTATAAATAAGACCATAATATGAGGCATTGAGTTTGGACATAAACACGGTCAGATAAGGCAATTTGTATGGGCAAAATTCAACTGAATATATTCAGACATAAAGCAAAAAAGTGCAAGATTAATTCAATTCACAGAAATATTAGTGGAGTGTGAGACTATTTTATTATGCTGCAGTGTAGCAAGACAATTAAATTTTTTTTTCTTTTTTTTTTCTTTTTTGTTGAAATGGCCCCTAATAGGCGGCTTCTCCTTTGAAGCTTTGCATGTTGTTTAGTATGTAAATTTGGAGAAACCTATCAGTGACTTGATAGGATATTGATAGGGATATTGATGTAGGGATTTTCATGACTCAAGTCATATTTTTCTGTGTTATTATTAGTAGTAGTTAAGGTGATTGCTGCATTTCAGTTTTTTACTTCTTTGTGTATATATATTTTAATAAAGACCCTGTTATTCTCAGTCCTTCATATAGCCCGTGAGTTGTTTTTTTGTGAGTTGCCCTTTTTTCAGGTCAGAGCAACTGCCCCTCAAAATTCCTGTGCACGTCCCTGGTCGTACATATTAATGATCCCGACTGTTGCGTCACAGTCGGTGTTATGCGGAGATTCGCCTATTTTTGAGGGGTGTTTTTCAAAAACGAGATATAAGTAAGAAGGAGAAAACAATGGTGTTTGAGACTCACTGTATGTCATGTCCATGTAATAAACTCTTGTTATTTAACAATGCCAAAATAAATTCAATTTCACATTCTAGGGCACCTTAAACTAAAAGTGTAAATTAATGCATTAATTACCACAATTGGTCAAAGCAATGTACTTCAACTTCGAATTGTCTGCTTTAATTAATCATTAGGTAATGGTATCATTATGTTATGACTTTACTTGTTGAGGCACATGACAATTAACTAATTGTTTAGTGTTACATATTACTTAAAGGAGAACTCCGGTCAATTTTAACATTGAGCTTATTTTTTTGTACATTTGGAGTGCTGTCAGTACAGAGAACAACGACAAAAATCGGCTGATTTATTACGACAAGTTATCGTCTTTTTAAAATGTTCACCCTGTTGATTTCAATGGGGCAAGATTTAAACCTGCTTTTAGCCTCTTAATATCATTGATATGTCATTACAAGTGCACAGCCATGTGAGTGATGTTATTAAGAGTGAACACGGTCAATCTGACTGCAGTAGATGTGAAAGATATTAATAAAAATGATGTTAATTCAGCCAGCTCACATACCTATATTTATTTCCTGTTTTCGGTCGAAGTCCACAGTAGTCGATTGTGGAGATCGCGTGCGCGATCATTGGTAACTAAGCAACAGTAGAGACTCTAACTGTCAGCTGTCAGCCGATGACGGTGCTGTGTGGGGTTCGAGAATATCAGCTCAAATGGATAGTTCATCCGAATCAGATGTTGAACACACAGAGGAGGTTTTTGAGTTTGATGATCGTGCGTGCGAACTCGACAATCGACTACTGTGGACTTCGACCGAAAACAGGAAGAAAATTCAGGTATGTGAGCTGGCTGAATTAACATCATTTTTATTCAAATCTTTCACATCTACTGCAGTCAGATTGACCGTGTTCACTCTTAATAACACCACTCACATGGCTGTGCACTTGTAATGACATATCAAGGATGTTAAGAGGCTAAAAGCAGGTTTAAAACTTGCCCCATTGAAGTCAACAGGGAGCAAACAGGGAGCGTTGTTCTCTGTACTGACATCACTCCAAATGTACAAAAAAAGGAGCTCAATGTTAAAATTGACCAGAGTTCTCCTTTAACGGTTAGTTAATAGTCATGTGCCTCAACAAGTAAAGTCATAACATAATGATACTTTTGCAAATCATTAGCGAATGATTAATTAAAGCAGACAATTCGAAGTTGAAGTACATGACTTCAACCCATTGTGGTAATTAATGCATTAATTTACTGTATTAGTTAAGAAAATATGTTTTGAAGGAATTAATACATTATGACAGATTTAATTAATAAGAATTCATATATTACTTAAATGTACAGTATGTAATTTTTGGCCACCAGGGGTCACTCAATCAAAATAACAAAAGACGTACTTTGATGACGTCGGGAAAGAGCGTGGGCTCATGGGAGTTGTTGTCGTTGTCAATGACGTGCGATAGGTATCGTAGTTGATCTGATTCATGATCAGTACGGGTCAGCTGCTTCCTGTCCTGTAACGCTTGTGATTCACGGATTAATTGCGAAGTTTAACCATCATAGAGTGAAAGTTTATCATTCACATATCATTTACATGTGTTTTTAAGCCCTGTTAGTTTAAACATCAAGCGCAAGAAGTGTACGCACACAGAGCCGGGCAGACACAAAGGTCAGTGCTCTTTCTCTCTGAGCTTGACGGACACGAACATTCAAAATTAAGTCAGAATGCCCATCTCGGTGAATATCCTCATAAACACAGTCAGTTATGCAGGAGTTTTTGAATTTGCCAAATCGAATTTTTGTCCCACTAAACTAAAGCATTATTTGATGGGTATAATGGTGTAGAATAGAATGACTGCTGCTGCTGGACAGGGCGCATATGAGAGCGAGCAGAGAGAGAGAGGGAGAGCAAGCCCCGGCCGCGCGCGCGCTCTCACCGTCTTCAAACAACACGAGCGATGTCTTGCTCTCTCTGCCTCACGCTCGCGCTTAGTAATCAACATCTGGTGACATATCGCAATATCACAGGAAAAAAAAATATCGGAATGCCATTTTTTCCCAATATCGTGCAGCCCTAGTGTCCGGTGTTCCCCTTTGTGTTTGCAGTTTCGCCGGGTTCCGCAGGAAGTTAGAGACTTGGAGGAGTCAAAGGTTATATGACGCCATAGACGGGCGACGAAACGAAAATAAAGAAACGGCCCGTGTCTTCGAATTAAACTATAAATTTCTCCGGATTTGAAAGTTGGTGGAAACTGTCGGGATAATGTAAGTACACAACTAAAAGAAATATATAACATAGATACAGTTATTTTTGCTATTTTTAAAGCAGAAAAAGTACATATTGTGCCTTTAATATATTCATCATTTAGAATCTTTATTAGTTACTGATGCAGTAATCATTAATTCATTGTTTATTTCTCCATGAGTTATACATTAACACATGATTATCTGTGCATTAGTTAAGCATGAATTAATGCTTATTAGGTGGCTCAGATGGCTCAGAGAGTGTCAAACATTGAAGTTGCAATCGTTTTCTTCTCCGTTGGATGAAGAAGATATGATGAACTTGCCTGGTTAGTTCGACTCTGTTCTGTTTGAAAGTTTTCTCTCTCCATCAGCACATGGCTGGTTGTGAGTCAAGGCCTGCTGCCCTGGGGCCTGCTGAGGCAACACAGGACAGCAAGGCACCCTGAACGTACGAGAAGAGGTAGTATATGGTTGACCATTCAGTAGTGGAAAAGTTGCAGTTTTCCTCTGAGTTGGATTGAAGAAAATACAGTCTGACTCTGTTGGGAGAGTGAAGGCATAGCAGGCTGTGGTCACATGGCCCAATGCCCCCGTTGGAGGGGTCCCCTCAGACATCAACCTGAAGAAGCAGTAGTGAAGGCCACTAAAATTAGAGGTCTCTAATAAAGCCTAAGAAAGGCCCCACCTCTCCGGGTTTGCTTGACCAATAAGAAGGGGGGAATTTCGAAGCAGGAAAATTCCTCTGTGATTGATTTTTGAATCTTTGTTTTAAGCGTGCTAATTTGCATTTGCAGCTGGATTTGTTTATGATGAAGAAACTAAGAAAGATTTTTGTAATACTAATATGTTGCGCAGCTATCAACATATCATATTCACAAACATTTCGATCTTCAAAGTACCAATTTATGGAGACCAAACATGGTATAGGTGACCATTGATTCTATTGTTCAATACACAGCATCAACAAAATAATAGTAAGAAAATACATTACACAAGACAGTAAATCATTCACAAAATGTTCTGGGATGCATGCTCATTTATAGATCAGTTCGTCGATAAATGAATGCAGAAAAGTCTGGTATAATGTCTGTAGGTTCTAATGGCAGGTGCCCTGGCCATATTCTTAACAGCAATAAAACCAACTTATCTGATTGTAGTCATGGTAACTAAGACCTTCTTGCCCTTGTTGGGGGATGGGACCACATATTCCAGAGTGAGTTTTAAATATTATTTTTTAACTATAAAAAATACTTGTGTCTGATTTGTCTCAGTCGTTACAGTATCTAATAAACACCTATGGGGTGAAAGGTGGGAACTATTATTCCACCAGTCTAATATATGATCCATAATTAAATTGATGTATTTTGTGGTGTCAGGGTCCCTATATTCTTGTGACATGGACCAGTGAAACGCAATAGTAATCTAACCTTAAATTAATCTTAAATTAACAAAAGAATAGAAAGGGAGTTGAATGAGGCCAGAAACAGTGCAGTCGTGTGTAGCAAAAAAAAAAGTTTATTATTCATAGTCTTTATGCATTCAGAATATCCCATATCTCAGCTTTTGTACACCTGACTGTAGCCCTGAACACCTGAATGCACTGCTACTTATACACATCATTCAAATTCTTCTTCTTTTTTTATTTTTTTTACCAGATGAGGCTGTTGGAATTGCTGCTAGAAAATCAGAAATAATAGCTTTGCTCAGGTTTATGCTTAAAACAAGTCTTGTGTAACTGAATATTCATACTTTAAATATAAGATAAATACACTGGTTAATTGATTGATTGCAGCCTGTATGAACTCAACTGAGGGGTGTCTACTGTACTTTAACTGTACTTCAAGACAATTGACAATTATAAGTAACCATTTGAGGTTTTATTCCCTGTATAAATGATTAGATTATGTGGTGCTGGTAAATCATAGTTGTTTCAATGTTTGTCATTGTTTCAGTTCTGTTTAGTGATGCAGAAATTAAAGGGACACTCCATCCATTTGCATTAAGCTTTCCATTGTTAGAAACCCAGTGATACTATTGAATGGTCGTGCAACACTCTCTCATTTTCCCCTGAGACGAGAGAAATCCGCTATTTACCTTTTTCACTTCCTCCTACAATGATGCAAAAATCGTCATTTTACGTCATTGTAGGAGGAAGTGTAAGAGGGGGGGATTTCTGTAAAGACTACAAGCACTAGTTCCCACCCTTTCAAAACCGCCCATAGGGGGTTGGACCTAATGCGCTAACAGACCTATTACAGATCAGTACCAGTGCGTTTGATTTCACGGCAGAAACTTTTTTAAAATATGGACGAAGGTCGAGCAAAAAATACAAGATATTTAGTTTGTAAACAGACAAATCATAGGAGATGTGTTGCTTTACAGCAGACGACTATGTCATGTCAGTGTGTGTTCTCACTGCCACTAGCTGCTAATAGAGTCGAGTCAGAAAGAACCTTTCCTCCAGGCAAATGCGTTTAGCGCTGCTAGCACTGCTAGTTCCAGACGTTCCTGGCTGTTCGTCGTCATCATCTGGCAAGGTAAATATCGACGGAATTGCGGTTTTCACAAGCACGGGTCTCTTCAATCCTAAGGGGTTGGGTTCGAAATCTTCTGAATTGAAATGTAGACTGCACACCGTCAGATGTTTTAGTGCTTCAATGTCCTCACCGAACTTCGGGTTATTGATAGCCCGTAGACACTTTTTGCACAAGTCCAAATCTTTAGCTGCCATAGCTGCCAACTTTTGAATAGCTTGGAGTGATGATGAACAGGATGCTATCTGCACACGCATGGTCTCTCTCGGTTTGGAGCACAGTCTGTCTCGCATGCACGCTCGCTCTCGATTACGGGAGATTTTAACTAATTTGCGGTATAACTAGTCGATCACGAGTGGCTCAACAGGTGTATTTTCATTGTGCTGGCTGAACATGCCGGCACTATGCAAGAGCACACCATTTCGACACAAAAACGAGGAGTAATTCAATAATTAGGTCGCAAAGTAACTCTTCACTGGAAAATGATTTCCAGGAGGTAGCGTAGAGTGGAGCTCAACTCTAGTCTAAATTGATGGGCGGACTAGTGGGAGTGGCCTGCGGAGCTGAGCATTGCAATGCATGGGGATTGTTGTCTACAATCCACAAGCACTAAAAAGTCATTTTCTGCCTTTTATCGGCCAAGAAGGACCCAAATTAGAAATTTATGCTACTATTCTACTACATTTATGACCCACTTTCAACACATATTCATGTCTCCACCGGTGGAATTACCCTTGAAATATTTCACCTTTATTTTTTAAAGTACACCCCAAGCCATATCCTAATTTACAATTCCTTTTTGAACCGTCTATTTCAGAAATGTATTCATATGCACTTGATGACGTGTTTAATTTTGAACGTGATTGAAATTTCATTTGCATGTGTCTGCTGAATGGAAACATGAAACTCTGCAGGTGCATGTTTGTAGGCAGCAGTATCTGCAATTGCATGTGTTTGTAAATGCACATTTGGGGCTATACATGTGTTCATGATGAGCTTTTGAACAGAACTTGACCTCTTTGACCTTCACCTGTCCTCATTTTAAAGTGGCCGGCAACATTCTGTGAGAGCTGAGTCAAAACAATGCTTATCTCTGGAGCATTAACTTCATTAGAACTGACAGAATCAGTTCATGCATCAATGGATGGCGTGACCGTTTATACCAAACCTGTTACTGATCTTGACGTTGCCTTGAGCTTCTCCTTCAATGTGAGTGCAGAGGTTCTGTTGAAACTCTAAATAGCATTTGAGTAAAAACTGCATCTGTCGTCATGTTGTTTCCTTCCCGTGTGAAGACTCCCATCTCGAATCTCATTCTTTTTAGGTGGCTCTTACTGTTGGAATAAATCTGAATCAGTTTAATTTTCCATGTGGGACAACAAACTGTTGTTGGTACTTTTAAAAAGGTTTTTATTTCATAACTTTTTTTTTAAGAAGGTTGTGCTATTATATTCTATATTATATTGTGTATTAAGCCATCAAATTTATGACCTTTGACTTGTCTTTAATAAAATGGATAAAAAATATCCCATAGGAGAGTATCGAGACATATTTATGTAGCGGAATGTCATATAGATAACACTCTATGCACACCTCAGTAACAGCATATTAATGTCCTGGCAACATTTTCTTCAAAATGTAAAAGTCTAGTTAGTAGTGTTGATGTATTCATTTATTTTTATCTATGTTGTTGTATCTTTCACTTTGATATATCAATTGGTAATCACTTTGCAACATGGTTTGTTAATTAGGGAAGGAGGCTGGAACCGGAGAATGTTCATCAACTTTAATTCCAAAATAAACAAACACAATCCGAAAGTAAAGCGGAAGCCCCTCACGGACGACTGCCGCATAAACAAAACACAACGAAAAGTCCAGGCCTGGTCCTCTCTCATCCTTCACTGTCCTCGCTCCTTATTTTATGCTTCCAAAGCTCATTATGCGAGAGATACAAGGCCGGTGTGGCCTGCAGATGACGCTCATTATCAATCGTCAGAGGCCTCGCTCTGTTCTTGCGGCCCTCTGCCTCACCCTGCTTGCCACATACAAAGGTTTCATTTGTTAACATAAATTACATTAGTTAACATACAACTAACAATAAAAGTACTTCCTAAGCATTTTCTAATACATTAAATCAAAAGTTGCATTTGTTATTATTTAATGGACCTGAGCTAACATAAACTAACAATGAACAGTTGTATTTTTATTAACTAAACTCTCAGCAATTAAAAAAAAATACTGTAACAAATGTATTGCTCATTGTTAATGTTAATGCATAAATAACTAATGGAACCATATTGTAAAGTGTTACTAAATTGTTTCTCCTGTTTCCCTGACATTCGGTGTAAAGCAAATGGACACTTTTATCTGAATTTTATCTCTATTTTGCTTCTTAGATTTTTTTCTAGGACTACTGATTCAGATTGAATTTGATGTTTGTTATTTAGTAGACTTAATGTCATTAACATATAAAAGAGGTCAGTCAACATCCAAATCCTTTACTTGAGATTGGCGAGCTGCAAGAATTGCTTAAATTTCCAAATACCAGTGGGGGAAACAATTTATCCGTTTGTGTAAATCCACTTGGGGTTCAGAGTATTTATTTTTTCCTCACTTTAATTTCCCTTGTCCAGTACAATTACTGTATGTGGTTTTGTTTCATTAATACAGTATATATATATATTTTTGGTAACACTTTATAATAACTGCACACTATTAATCATTAGTTAAGCATTAGTAAACAGTTAATTCATCATTTATAAAGCATTAATAGACATTAATAAGCAGTTTAAAAGTACAGCTATAAATGCTTTATTCTTGATTTAAAAGCATATATATAATGTGTTTAATAATTGTATTTTCATACTTTATTCATGATCAATTTATCATTTCTAAATTATGTATTGCATTATTTATAAAACATTTATTTAAGAGGTGTCAGTGGTTCATAAGGTTACTTAGAAAGTGTAAGTAAATGATTAATAAACTATTTAAATGTACATTCATACGTCTTATTATTCAGACATATAGTAATAGTTACTTAATGTGTTAATAAATGCTTTATTACCATGTATTTATACCGTAATTCAGGGTTAATTCGGGTAGTTATAAAGCATTTAGTAGTGGTCAGTTAACTATTTCTGTGAGCTCATCTAAAGTGAGGACTATTCATGCTTTGTAAAGCATTTACAAAGGAGATTTGTGTTGTTTCACTGTGTTGTGTTTGTTTCATTTTTCTGTTTTGAAGATAAATGAGCCTTTAAATCTCATTTATAAATGTTTTACAAGGCATGAATAGTCCTCACTTTAGATGAGCTCACAAATATAGTTAACTGACCACTACTAAATGCTTTATAACTACCTGATTTTACTCCATTTACTTAAACTTTCTAAGTGATCTTACGAATCACTGACAACTCTTAAATAACTGGTTTGTAAATAATGCAATTCTTAATTTAGAAATTATTAATTGATCATTAACAAAATATGAAAACACAATTATTAAACACATTATAGATATGCTTGTAAATCAGGAAAAAAAAACATTTATAACGATTTATAAACTGCTTATTAATGTCTATTAATGCTTTATAAATTATGAATTAACTGTTTACTTATGCTTAACTAATGATTAATAGCGTGCAGTTATTATAAAGTGTTACCATATTTTTTTATTTACCCTGAAATAATAGAAGTGAAATGTGACAACATGTCCCATGTGGGGCGCTTTGTAACATGTGAGGGGCACATTGTGACATGACCATATGACAGCTAAAATAGTTTTCTGATCTAAACAAAAAAATATACAAGACAAACTAAAATATTTTGTCAATACAATACAATTATTAACTTTTTCATATAAAATAATGGCATTTTTAATAATTAAAAATGAACTCATGTTTGAGTTGACAATCAACACACCGCAAAACACAGCTACTGTATACATAGTTTAAAGGGGTCATATAATGGTACATGCACTTTTACAAGTTGATTGTACTGAAATGTGTGTTGGCAGTGCCTGTACACAACCATCATATAATGATAAAAATCCATCCAGTGTTTTTGTTTTAATCTCCTTATATGTTTTCCCCTGCCTCAAATTGAGCCGTTCGTTTTTGTGACGTCAATAAAACGGACGCCCCTCCCGCGATTGTTGATTGACAGCAGCGCTTCAACACAGACCCGCCCTCGCTCGTGAGCGAGCTGTCAATCATAGTCCGCGTTGATACTGGAGCACTGTCTATGAGCAGAATGGCGTCTAAGCGATTGTGGTGTTCTGTTCTTGGGTGTAATAACAGCAGTCATTTTAATGTTCCTAAATCCGAACCGCTGAAGACGCAGTGGCTGAGGTTGGTTTTGAAGGGAATATTCCCCACGAGCAACGTCAATGCTTTCATGTTTGCGCGAATCACTTCACACACCAGACTGCTTTATAAAGGAGGGTCAGTATAAAGCTGGTTTTGCCAAGAAGCTGCTCCTGTATAAAGGATCGGTACCAGCTATTCGTGTTCCTGTTGAACCTCCAGAAGAACTGAAGTGAGTGTACGTTTTATTAACCTTTATATTAATATTTAGATTAATCTTTGCAAATCGCTAGCTGCACGCTTCACAATGAATGAATGCGTCTAAGGTTTACACCCAGGGTACATTACGGCATGTTTTCTATGTACGACGTTCTCAATATAATTCATAATCCCACGTTTATAATGAACAACGCGTTATGGTTATTGTGTTACAAACGGTGTACGCACAGAACAGAGGGGCGGGGTGAGCAAAGCTCATTATCATTTAAAGGCATCTGCACTGAAACGGCGTGCTGAAAACAGAGCTGTTTTTGACCAGGTAAAATAAGTGTTTTCTTACAATACTAATGAGAATTTTTAATTAAAGTATATTACAAACTTTTAATTTAGACCCTAAAGAATCATATTAGCTTGTACAAAAATGGCATTATATGACCCCTTTTAAAACAACAATAATTAATAATTTCTGCATTGACTCTCAGTCTTTATTCACCTTTTTCTCATGGTTTCTCAATAGAATTCATAAAAGTTGTTAATATGAGTTATATCACTAACATCATAGAATTGCATAGTTCTAATAGTGGGGTACATTAACGCAGTGTTACAACGTGCCCCACGAAACTGGGATTTAAACCCGCCTAGTATCTTCTGCATTCTTGTCATCGCAATGTTGCCCAGGCATCAGTTTGGTACAGGCATCAGAACCGCGTCTCCTCGCATCAGATCTGTGTTTGGGTGTGTGACAGAGGAATACTGCAGATGTTGTTATTGCTTTACACATTTTATACTGCTTCACACGTTCTCAGCTGGTCAAAATAGCATCATATCTATAGCACATACAACCAGCGGATTTGGCCCAGCATACAGCATTGTTTTGGATGTTCAGTAAGTTCGCGAAATATGCATAATAAAAGCCAACCAATCAGGTCGTGAACATATCCCTATGCCTTTAATTTCAATCTTTAGGTTTGGTGTTAAAATGCCCATGTGAACGCTAAGCTGACCAGGACTAAATGTTTTTTTTGTTTGTTTTTTTTTAAGGACCAAACGAACCAAGCTAACCGAAATACAAGAGTGAACACACCCTTTTGTCATCCTGGCATGTATGGAAACTTTTAAACCATGTGGGTTACAACTAGCCCTGTGTTAGGTTGTGCCCCTCTCAACCCTACTCCAACTCTGGCACAATGAATAGTGAGTAAGTCTGCTTAGAACTTTGTGTGGCGCTAAGCACTTTTCCACGTCAAAGACCTTTTTTATAAATATGAACTTTGGCGTGGATTTTTATAAATGAGGCCCTTGATGTTCTTGACAAAAATATAAATCCCATAAATTCTCCCAGCAAGCTCTGCACATTTTAGTCTCCCCCACAATAACTTTAGGATGTTGAGGTCCAGTTTTGCAACTCACTTAGGACAGCGGAGGACAAGTGACTTATACACAACATTCACAAAAGGCTGCAAGCAGTTATTTATGCTAAAGGAGGGAACTTGCAAAATAAGAAAGTTATAAACTTCTGAACAGCATAAATGTGTAATTTAAGTTGACTCAGAAAATCGATAAATATCTGTAATGCAGCTTTTTCGGGACAGTGAGGATAAAAACTTCATTTATTATGCTATTTTAAAGATTATATTTCTTATTTCTTAAAAATTCTAAATATAGATACAGTTTAGATACAGTACAGCACAGTACTGTATATCCTGCAGGGGGTATTTAGATATATGGTCACAACTTTGTATAAGAGGAGTGGTTGTGTGAGAGCCAAGCACTTTTGTTTAACACTTTTATTTCTAAAAGCTAAGCTGTCATGCTCTGCCAATCTCATTACATTAACAAGGGTCAGAGTCTCCTTTTGCTCTCTTATATTACTCCAGCTGTTCTCAAGTTTGATAAGTCATCTCCCTAAGACATAACTACTGTCATTTTGACTCTTTTAATCTGTCAATCACTTCTAGAGGAAGAGAGACAGTGCATTAGTGTAACTGGACAAGAGACAAAAAGTTGCGTGTTTGCTTCAAGATCCCATCAGACCTGTGGCAGTCTCTTCTTTCCCTGTCATCATGTCCATGTCACCCTTACATAATAGCTACACATAATCTCCTGTCTCCTGTGAGTATTTATAGTCCAAATAATCTGCCTGTTGGAGGAACCTTTATCTCCACAAATCCTGCTTAAAATTTCCTCTACGAAAAAAAAAAGTTTCCTACCCTAATTAGAGATTCTTGGCCCAATTGAAAACAAGCTCTGGATCAGTTCGGTTGGGGTGAGAAACCAATCCAACAAACCAACGAACAAGGATGTATCATAATTCACAATTGGAAATGTGTAAAAGCAGCAGTGTCTGATTCTGTAAATGAGCACATTAGATATCGCAATTGAATAGCAAAAAGCACCTCTTTATCTTAAAATGTTGTCTAATTGCTCTTCTCCAAAACAGGAGCATTGCAAGAATTCCGTCCTGACAAGAATATGACCTGTCTGCTTCACGTTATGCCACAACATCTCAATTGAAATTCAGTTAAGACTCAGTTATGACTTGATCTTTCTTTCTCCTGAGCCATCTTAGATTTGCTTAAATCATTTTGGTCATTGGAAGTTGTTGGTCATTGGTTGTTGGAAGACCTATTGTTTGTCCAAGTGGTTTCTGGAAAAAATTAAGGCATATACTATTTTGGTTCTAGTAGTTGTTGAAGGGTTAGTTCACCCAAAAATAAGGGTCGGATGACCCGAGGTCGGATGATTAATAATTTAGGAGAATATCAATGATAAACTCCTCACCTTTTTAATGAAACCTTCTGATGCTCTCCAATATGAGGCGGAATCTTGCCCCATAACCAATACATTTGCCATTAAGTGACCTGAAAAGGTAATGGCCGTTTTGCCAATGTCATAATTTATTAAGCGCTACTTCATCCTTGAGTGCCACACTTATCCTTTTTGTGCTTCTCATCCTGAAAGATTCATTCACAAAGGAATTAATTAAAATGGACAGCCAAGTAACTAGTCTAATGCTAAAACTAATAATAAAATCTCTGCCATTTGCGTTTAAATGTGACCAGATTCTCATTAATTATTGCGGTTTATTAGCCTGGAAAAACCCAGAGAACTTCCAGCAAATTTAGATTTGCTCTGCAAGTCAGTCTGGCCAAGAGCCCATTCAAGCCCATTTCCAATCTTTCCAAATCGAGGCACCAATCACAAATGTCGAGGCGGGCTTTACACGAAGACGATCGATCTGATTGGTTTTAGGTCTATCCAATTGCGCCCAGAGGCATTTGAGTGACATCCGATTGTGACGCCCCTTTGGAAAGCACCAATCACAAACGTTGAGGCGGGCTTTACATGATGATGATCGTTCTGATTGGTTTTAGGTCTATCCAGTTGTGCCCAGAGGCATTTGAGCGACGTCTGTTTGTGACGCCCCTTTGGAAATGGGCTGTGAATGAACCTTCCCCAGACCCACTCTCAGTTACAACTGAGAAGGGTCCAGTGTAAACCAGGCTAGCGGTTTATTGGCCTTGCAGCAGACCTTGAGAGATCTGTAAGAGATGCTCATTTCCTTTTGAAAACGAACTGAATGTTTTATTTTTCACCACAATAAAAAAAAAAATTTAATCCGTCTCCAACAACGGTTGTTGTTGTTTTTTTAGCATTATTGGATAATTGTTCCATGACTCTCAGGTAAAGTGGTCCACTCATGCTGACTAATGTCAGGCTGCTGTTATTAGTGCAAGCGTGCAGTGGTGCTCCATTAGCAAGATACCAAGTGATTAACATGCACAAGGAGTGGCAAGCTGTCAGACTGAGCCGATAGTGGGCTGGAAATGTTGAGGTATGACTAATTAGAGAAACGAAGGACCTGGCATGATGACAAGCCATAGCCTGGGCAAGAAGCTCAGATAATTGAACCTTTGAACAGGGATTTCTGAGACCTAGCAGGCCGTGGCAGAGTGTTAATATCTTTACCTTCCCAGGGCAAGGATTTTATGCTTGAATATTCCACTCCTGGAAAGTGCGCTTGGAAAGTTGTAAGCTTGATTCGGCTCAACCTATGTAAATGTGGCATCGAGTAAACTCCAGCTCGCCATGCTTGGATGTACTGTAGCTACTGTCACCCCGTCCTTACCGGATACTGTCATATTCAGGTAGTTTTTAGCTTGCTAAAAAAGCAGACCGCAATTACAATCACGACATCCATGATTAGACATCAATCTAGTCATTTAGAAAACCCAAATTTTCTTGAAAGGGAAATTCACTTGAAAATAAGAGCTCATTGTCTTGCATGTAATGCAGTTTCGAGCTGATCCACATACAGCATGGGGTTTAATATAGCTTTGGGTTTGTATGAGTCCTCTAATCATCCTTAACCATATTGGGTCGCACAGGCCAGTCTGAAATCCCAACGGTTTAAGCCTCCACTAGTGGAACTTTAATTGGAAGGTAATGTCTCATCTGGCCTTATACCCTAGGAGTCCACAAGGAATTATCCCTTACAGAATGGCATGATCTGGGATTGTCAGGAGAAAATCCCCACAAGAGCCACAGGCTGTCAGAAGCCTACTTTACCATAACTGAACAGGCTAAACACTACATTGATTAGGTGAGTCAGGAAGAGCTGAATGTTTTAATTGTTAATTAAGACATAAGCTTCTCACTCCAATATATGGGGTACATTTTGGTTATTTTGACTAAACCTTTTAAAAAGATGCTGAGGAATTATCCACACCAAATGACAGACAGTGAAGCCAGTTGAAAAAAACAATATGGGTAAGCTTAGGTATTGATAAAGCACTCTTTGTATAAGGGGCGTTTCCTCAGAGGAGGAAAAAAAAACTGGATGAGAAAATAATCAATATTACAAAAATAAAACAATGCAAATATTATAAAATGTGACATTATTAAAAGGAATGACTTTTACACTTTTTAAAGTAACATTGTCCAACAGGGACACCCACAGGTGAAGTTACAGCGTGCTGTAATTTCTCTCAGCTCATTGAATTTTAAAAGAACCCCCAAAGGGGCCACTTTGTTTGATGAGGGGTAATTGAGAATGAATGGGGGAAAGAGAGGAGGCAATGCCTCCATCGCGCTATGATTGGATATGAGTGGTCTGTGCGATTAGTCCCGCCTCTTGGTTTCAAGCACATTCGCGAATCGGCCTGAATGAAGACAATGATGGCATTAACGGAAATACTTTTTTAAAAAGTCAGTAAATGACTCACTTATTTTGATATCACCACTTTATGTCACGTCAAAATCAGTAATTGAAATGGCCTGAAAACATGACGATTGTGAGGATTTTTTAGTGAGCAATCAGCTTGGTGAAATTAAAGGTACATTTTCGTGTCTGTGACTAGTGTGTACAAGATGGATAACTAATGATGATCTGAAAATAAGTTGACCATTAAAAAGAAAAGCTGAACATTACTTTAAAAAATATATATATTGTTTACTGTATCGTAAAAACAGTAACTTGATGAAGTTCATGCTTGGTTTTAATAAATAGAACATTACATAGTGTAAAAATCCAAAATAGATTTGTATATGGTGATGGTCCCTCTTTTGTATGTAGTATTTTTAACCTAGAAGTGTAACAGGGACATACATTTACATTTGATATGTAAAAAAAAAGTGCCTTCTCATTTTAAAACACCACAGCACACCACTGCTTTGTATACAGAAAATTGGAACTGAGTGGTTCACTGTGGTATCGAAAATGCTATCAAATATCGATATTTTTAATAAGTTAGATATTCGATAAGTTAGAAATTCTAGTATCGTGACAACACTACAAAGTTGGTTCCGATCTATCTGCTTGGTCATCTGCATTTTCAGAATCAGACTTGGGCTCGAAATGGTATGATAAAACCAATGACATTATTAACTGTTTGTGTTTACAATTGCTTTAGAAGTCATGGAAGCTGAAGCTCACAATTATGTTAAGGCGTGTAAGGTGTTTGGCCAATCACAATGCACTATGTCAGCTGGCTCTGGGCTTTTCGGAAGGAGGTTCTTTATAGAAACTAGAACTCAGTCAGCATGTTTCAGACATACTGTAAATAGAGGAGCTGTGATTATGTACAGTATGTTAAAAAATAATGTTTTGTTTAGTTTTTTTGTACATTAAAGCATGTTAACCCATTCTTTTGCACCCAGTAAACAAAATAATGAACTTTTGAAACAGCATCATATGTGTACTATACATTAGTGGAATGTGGCTCTGTTTGAAAGCAAATCTTTGTTTTATTGTGTCTGGTTTTAGATTTGCTTTGGGCTTTTGCTTTGAGATGTGGAATGTTTTGTAGTCTTGAAAACAGCGAGATGGCATCACAGCGGGGCATTCTGGGACAGTAAGCAAGAGAGCAGATGAGAACTGAGAACCACTGTGGCCAGGTAAACAAGCGTCTTCACTGTCTCTCCCTCCATAAATTCACTATGCCTCATACCAAATTTGCCACTTCAGTTCACTTTACTCACCCCAGTCTCACCGTGCGGTTTACTACTGGTTACGTTTTCCAGGGATTCTAGACTCTTTAGATTTCAGCTTTTTGTTCATGTGACTCCTTTCTTTCCTTTCAGCCCTTCTCCTCCACCTTCAGCCTATGTTCTGTTTCTCACTCTCTCTGCTGTGTCCCGGGCACTTTAAAGCTAAGAGATATAGCCAGAAGCCCCCTCATCAAATGTGTTTCATTTTATTTCCAGCTTTGGGAAAGCCAGGGATCGCTGTCCTTTGATTCCCGTGTGTTAGAAGTACAATTACTCATCCTCATCTTAGGGCAACCGACCCAGACGCATTGAGCCTCCAGAGTGGGAGACGCTAATGTTGAGCAGTTATATGTGAAAGAGTCTGCATGCAGTGGTTTTTTACTAATCTTTCACCTTATGCCACATGGTACACCATGATTGAGGTGACTATGCTAACCACAGGTGGTCTTAACCCAAAGAGCCTGAATTGGATCTGAATTCTCCTGGTAATGCGAATGTTCTTTCACTTTTCACCCTTGCTCCAATGATGATGATTAAAGTGAAGTTGTTGATAGAGGCCCCAGTCGTGGCCCCATTGAACACCCTGCTGATGTGCACATGATGGCCAACTGGTTCAGAGTGGCCCGAATCCCATCAGTCTCCCAGACAAAAGAAGGAGACATGAAAAGAATAGCTTATTTACCATTCCTTTGCCCACTGTTATCGCTTAATGTGATCTTTTCATGGTATGTCAGTAAAGCAATCACTTAATTTGCAATGTACTGTATGTCTCCCTTTTTATGCCAGCACAAACCTAATATCAACTTTTGTGGTCACTGTTTCATGACCAGAAACACAGAGATTTTCATTAGGAACAAATCAATGAGCAGATGTGATGAGAAATGCCCATTTTAGTGATTTTGTCTGATCGCACATTATGGCCTTTAAAAGCATGATTATGTGTTTATGATGCTAAGACATTTTCATAGAACAATTTCACCTTCACATGAGATGAAATGTATACAGTAGTAGGTCAGTGCTGATCAATATCACTCAGGAAATTTGACTGTAATTTACTGTTTCGTGATAATGCAGGTTTTTAAAATGAACCAAGTGCCAAATGGCTGGACATTTTGCCTTTGATGATTAAATAAAATGAGGTTACTAAGCAGTTGACTGGTAATTTTATTAGCAACTGCAACATAATACATGATTTGAATATAAATGATAGCCTAACCCTTGCTGAAGTACAGTATACAATCTGAGGCAGGGTATTGGTAATATTGGTAACTTGGTAGTGTAAAATAAAATAATTTCAAATTATCAAATATTGTTTTTTGTTTTACAGTACAACTGTAATTTACAGCAGTATATTTGTCTTCAGTTTTATACTTAGTTAAAACTAATAATATTAATAAAGACCCTGAAAGAGATCTTAAGGATGGCTTCAGCAGCAATATATGCGATGTTTTCATATGAGATAAAATGTTGATTTGCTGTTAAAAATCACCATTTATGACATTATAATTGCAATACATTTTATGGCCAAGGTTTGCAACCCTATATATAAACCCTTTTAAAATGAATACAATCAAAATAAAACATTTAGATTATTTAGATTAACTATTTTATCTGTTTACCTGGATGTCATTTAACTTAACCACTTACCAATATCAGAGATCATTGTAGATGTGAACATTGAACGTGTTCTTAAATTATTGAAATATACAAAGATTAGTTCACCCAAAAATGAAAATTCTGTCATTAATTACTCACCCTCATGTTGTTCCAAATCCGTAAGTGTCACACATAGTTAGGGGCTGTTTACACGACAGTTTTCAACTAAAAACGTAAAACATTTATATGTTTTTTCCGTTCATTTACACAAAAACGGGTGCCTGAAAACACAAACTGTGAAAACGGGTTTCAAAGTGGAAGTTTTCGAAACGGTCTCTTCAAACAACAAAAACTCAAATGACGTCATGCACATGCATATTACCTGTTCAGTCTATGGTGTTTCATCGCCATCTAATGGCCTGCCAGCAGAATACAGAGTTTTTAGGCCCTGTTTACATGAGAACGCTGGCGGGTGAAAACGTAAAAATATTTTATCAGATGTGGCTTTCGTTTAGACGGCGACGGCGTTTTTGGGGCTTAAAAAAGCAAAAAAGTGAAACCACCCTCCAGAGTGGAAATCTTAAAAACGCTCCACCGTCCCGTTCCCGTCTCCGTCTAAAGGGTAAAAACGCAAAAGTCTGCTAGACAGTCAAGGCACCGATCAGCTCTCGTCGCGTGCACATTTTACGTCACAGGCATGCGTCACCTCCTCGTCTATCCAGACAAAATTGTCAGCTTTTGCTGTTCGCTTCGCCATGTTGTGTTTTGATTTTGCGCTACTAGGGAGAGAATTAGAAGGAAGGTTGTACGCAGGCGTACGGACTTGGTGTTGTTGTGTGGCAGTGCTTCACATTGCCACCTAGCCACCTGGAGTGCATACTACATCGAATTTCACACACTTTTGCATCACGTATGCATGAATAAAAATAATAAAATAGTGATAACGCAACGCCAATCTCTTCAGATCGTTTCCGTGTAAACATAGCCTTAGTCATGTCCGCGGATCCGTGTGACTAGGGATCGTTTTGACAATGGTGTCATCTGTACACGGAAAACTCAAATGAAAAACTTCTCCGTTTTAAGAATATCGTTGTCGTGTAAACGTACCCTTAGTTTCACTTTCTCAGACTTTTAGTTAGTATTTATTGAGTCCTGTGGCAAGCTCCCCGAGCACTCGTCAGCGTTGTCATGGAGATGGAGTGGATTTAATTGCCAGGAGGCGGAGTCAGAGAATGAGAGCTACCTAAGAGCCATCAGGAGAAGAGGATATAAGCGCAACAGAAAGAAGCTTAGGGGAGACGAGATATCCCAAGACCAGACTAACATTTTCTCTGGTTCTTTTCTCCTGTAGGCTCCAGTGATCTTTAAGTAACCCAGGCTGCAGTTCACCAGCAAGTTCTCACACTTTCACTTCCGCACTGAAAACTCCGGCTTTGGAGCTCTTGCACTAACTCCAACCTTTTGTCACTCAATAAAGGCCCCTCAGGGGTAATTTTACCACGCATTGAGTCTGGCCCTCTTTTCTCCCGCCATAGTCCTGTTTTCCTTTGTTCTGTTCCAGCCACTCGTTTGTCCTCTTGGTAACTAATATAATTTGTCATTTTGTACAGCTGTGTTCACCTTATCATCATCAGTATATAAGTTCCTGTTTTTTCAGTGTTCTTTGTCCGGTCTCATTAATGTCTGAGTTGTGTTTGTTTGCCTCTATGTATTTCAGTTAACTCAATTGAGTGTGGATTAGTAAAGACTTTGTGAACCTTTTCTTCTTCTTCATAGTGTGTTCTGCAAAAAGGCGTGACATTTTCGAAAATGAAATTGCTGTCATTAATTACTCACCCTCATGTCGTTCCAATCCTGTAAGACCTTCGTTTATCCTCGGAACAAAAATTAAGATATGTTTGATGATTATTTTTTTCTGAACCAGCAATAAGCAGCTCATTGGTCAGCTCCTGCGTCAGTATCACACGCATACATTGTGGATACGAAGTATTTACTACATGATCAGTGTAGCAGACTGACATGGAGAAGAGGAGATTGTTGAACAAAGTCCTTATTTTTGTTAGTTTTTTGGCAGACAAAGAATATTATCGTCGCTTCATAACATTAAGGTTGAACCACTGTAGTCGCACAGACAATTTTAACAATGTCTTTACTACTTTTCTGGGCCTTGAATGCTGCAAGCATTACATCATTATGTTGCTGCTTATATGGCTGGTTTAGAAACCTCTCAAATTTAATCAAAAATGTCTTAATTTGTGTTCCGAAGATGAACAAAGGACTTACGGGGTTGGAACGACATGAGGGTGAGTAATGAATGACAGAAATTTAATTTTAACTTCTCAGGGAGTGCTTCATGTAAAGAGATTCGGCTGACAAAAAGAGAAAGCAAACTATGCACCTTGGAATATTTGCCATCAGACGTTCACCGAGGATGCTCCTTGTGTCAACAATTATGTGGAATATTCATTGTACCAAGCCATAAAAGTGAAAAGAAACATCATGCTAGAAAATAGCTGAATAATACTGTTGTCAAAAATTAAAACTAATACTAATAATTTGTTATATTATGAACAGACAATAGCATTGCTAGGCTTTCTTTAGGTGCCTCTTGTACAGTTTAGCTCTGGGTAGCTGACCATCAGAATAATGTACTTCTGAAGCCACTGCAGTCCTCGTCATCCATTCACCCTTGTTTAAATAATTCAGACTGACATATCATTCTGCCTGCTCTGGACTTTAATCTTAATGACATAAGAGGAATGTTAAGTGAAGCAAGGGGAGAGGGAAATGGAGATGATGAGTAAGACGGAAACAAAAAGATGGAAAACAAAATGGAGAGGAGTGGGATACGATGGAAAAAACAGAATGGAAAGAAAGGCTTGGATGGAGATGAAAACATACACAAGTTGTTTTGAAATCGGGTTCCCACCCCCTTCTCTAGAAACCGTAGAATCGTCACCACCTTTCGGCCCTCTAGCGATGGCCCTGTCCATACTGATCATGAAAATGCTGCTGACCTTTATCAACAGCACCACTACACACCACAAGTTCATGGTTGAATTGCAGGCTTGTTCTGCATTTTTTAAGCAAAGCAGACAATGTACATATTGTACATCATGGCATTCAGACAATGAACAAATATTATAAAGCACAAAATGCTAATATAAATACTAATATTTAAATAGTACTTCATTACAGAATTTTAGAGCTGTGTTTCACAACCGGTTTGACGATAGCAGGGGTGCTGTGTAAAAATCCTTCAAATAGTTCTAAAATGCGTATAAAACATTTAATCTGTATATGATACATATCTGATGTCTGAAATAATAAAACAATAATAAGACAGACAAACATACACTCAAAAAAATGAACTAGGAAGGTTGTGCACTTTACATAATATATTTATATTTAGTTTACTTATAATAATTGTGTTTTTTGACTTTAAATGTTTTTTTCTATTAAGGTCAACGCAATTATGTCTCAACTTAACAGTACAAAATCTTAATGTGTTGCCTGAACACAAACCATTTATGTTAAGTAAAAAATTCTTACATCCAGAGGGTGGCAGTGTAGAGCGAGCCAACTGCCATTTTGCCCGAACTTAATTTGATTGTGTTCAATCTGCTTAAATATGTAACATTTAAGTTTACTTAATCCATTTGTGTTGGGTTTACATGATTGATTTGTGTTGCATTAACTGAAACTGGGTGGTGCTTGTTAGTTCCCAGCATGCTTTGCATATGGTTGAATTAACAGAGAATAAATGTTAAAATGAAGTGTTATTTTATGTTTTTTTGAGAAAATGAGAAAAGGGGAAGACTTGATAGTGTGCAATTGTGTTTAATGTTCAATTACATTGCAATTATTGAACCATTTAAATTACAGTGGGTTACCATTGTGGAGAAGAGTGGAGCATTTGGTTAGGCTGAAGACTAATTCAGAAATTCTGACAACAAGTGCTTTGGCTGATGAATCTTTATAAATAAAGATGCAATAAAGTGCTATTGGTAGTTAATAGTTGGCTATAGTCTAGAAATTGATTAGTGTGACTCTAAAATAAAGTATATTTAATTGAATTAACGAATGCATTTGAATACCTGAATCATATCAGGGAGCCTTTTTAAATTCACTGACACTATTAAATTAGGCTGTGCCCAATCATAGTAAATAAGTTGAATCAACCTTAATGAATTAAGTTGACCCAACGTAAGAACATTAAATTGGAATAACAGAATTGCATAATGCTGAAATGAAGCAAGTTAATCATGTGGAAATCCTTTCCATGATTTTTTTATGTTCATTCAAAGAGTTATTTTTTTGAGTGTACATGCATAATAGCCTAATAATAATAATAATAATAATAACAAAATAATAAAATTCCCTCCCCCTCGACCCCCCTCGCTGACCTGTCAGCAGCACGTCAGCGTCAATGTGCATGTGTTTTATCCTCAATAAACAGTGTGTGACGATGTGTGTGTAGTCCAATAGAATATGGACAGATTTCTCAAAAGAATAGCTCCAGATGCTTTTGGACCATCAACAACTTCTTCATGTAGCAGTCCAGGACGGGCAGCTGAGAGCAGCAGCAAGAAGACGAGAAGACAGTACATCAACAATTACTTGTCATTTGGCTTCACCTTTATTGGAGATTCATCATGTCCTCTTCCTCTGTGTCTGGTATGTGGGGACAAATTGTCAAATGAAGCAATGGTTCCTAGCAAACTGAAAAGGTATCTGACAAAAAAAATAATAAATCACACATCACTCGTAAGCAAGGATGCAGAAAATTTGATTTGATTAAAAAGGCAACATGAATGTGAAATTAATAAGCTCTGCAGGAACATTTCCCCTTAATGTACTTAAATCTAACTTATTTTTGTTCATAGAAAATGTGTTCCTGTTTAAAGAAAACCATGGACAAAATGAACAGATATATTTAAACCATGAGAGAATATATTAAAAAAAGTTAGATCATTAGTTTGAGGAGTATCAGCAGTAAACAAGCGTAAAAGCTTTAGGGGCTTCTGACAATGACCCTGTGATCTTCAGCTCAGACCAGACAGCTTCTGATGAGTTTAACAAGGTCATTAACTAATTAGCCACCCACACTTTTTGCTACATTCAGCACCTCTCTGCGCCCCTTAGGGTCTGATTTAAATCTCTTAAGTACTGCCATGAGGGACTCTGGAGCAGTGTGCTTACAGTGATGGTAACCCCAGTTTAAACCGTGAGAAAATATTATTTTTGAAAGAGCTACATGCTAGATATATTGAACAAGACAGGCGTACAGAACTAAGCTTAACAAATGTTGCCTGCTGCCACATCTAATATGAAAAAAGTTGAGTGATTAAACATTCATTGAAAAAAAAAAAAAACCCCAAAAAACATTAGAACTTGGTTCAAGGAGAGATAAAGGTATACATAAATATGGATGGATAGCGTTAAAGTGCAGAACTGCATTTACTTCACCCCTCATCCTTACATAAAAGCAGATATTTTTAGAAATGTCTAGGTTTTTTCCCTTCCTTTTTTAAAATACAATAAAATTTAATGATAACTAAAATGGTTTTGTTTACCACTATTTTTCTAAATATCTTATTTTGTTTTCTATAGAAGAAAGAAAGTCATGCAGGTCATGAGGGTAAATAAATTATAACAGAATTTTCAAGTACCAATAATGTACAGTAGCTTCCTCAATAGTCCTACTGGTAGTCGCTACGACACTGCGCTTGTAGTGCTTTGGGTATGAGAAAGGAACATTATAAATAAAATGTATTATTATTATTATTATTATGAAGTAACTGCTGTTTTATGGAACATATCTGCATGAATATTCTTCAGAATATCTTATTTTGTTCAAGAGGAGAAAGAAAATACTCCACTATCTCTGATTTATATGCTAATGCAATATAGGATTTGACGGCAATATGAACAATCGTATTAGACCTGATGTTCTGCCTGGAGTGTCTTACTTGTTCTAATTTAGCATTTTTTAAAGCAGGCCGAGGATGATATACCACTTTCTATCATTTTTTGGAAAAATGCAAGTAAGAGAAATAGAGAGAGAGAGGGAAGCAGATTATTTGGCTATTCCTTACAGATTATAGTGCTACTCTTCACAAACCTGCTTCATTACTGCAGAAGAAACAAGCATTTCTTCCCTGCTTACACACAAGAGACTTAACACACACAAAAAAAGATAAACACACAAACCTATCTTATTGCAGTAAGGATACTAAAATTGCAGGATAAACAACAACAACAACACAAGGCAGGGCCATTTTCTAACTCAGAACAGCAAGAGCTGATTACCCAGCTCTCAAAATGAAAGCCTTCAACTCATAGTTGTGAGACCTAAGGAAACCAAAAATCTTGCCGTTTTTTATATTGTTCTTTGCTCTCATCTGGCCGGTGTTGTGCAGCTGAATGTTTGGGTTATTGAGTGAATGCTCCAGTAAAGTGATAAAACACCTTCATTTATCAAGAATTTAGAAATAAATTAAAGATAGATTGAATAAAGGGATGGGTTTGTGAAGGAGAGAGCGAGACTGTCCGTCTTGGTTACTTTCCATTTAGCAGACACTTTTCATCCAGAGAGACTAAACTAATTGTGTGCAAAGTCTCCCTGAAGGAAAGAGAGGTTAAGTGTCTTGCTCAAGGGCACAGTGATAATTGGACTGGACTCTGACCGCTTCCTTCATCACTTTTACTTAGCATTGAAGCAGCATACTTTAGAGATCAGATCCTCAAATAAATATTCTATGTTATTTCCAATGTATTGCCCATGTAATACATGCTGTCAGTTACAACAGAAAATGTTTCGAATTTTCCCTCATTTACTTAAACAGCTTGACAGTCAAATGTTTTAGAAATCAACCATAAGATGAATATTCAGGTCTACTAAATTGAATTATATGTATTTTTATTGCTATTTTTAAACATTATTTTAAAATGGCAAGGTTCCACAAGGTTTAATTAATTAATTAAACTAAAAATGAATTAAAAATGAATTAAAAAATGAATTAAAAATGAATTAAAATGAAAAAAAAATATCACATATGAAGAAAAGACATCTTTGCTCAATGGGACCATACCTCAAAATGAAAAACGCTGTCACAATCTCCATTCACCAGTCCAGTCACATCAGCACACTATGTTTCCCAGAATCCCTCCTGGCTCACACCTCCTCACACTCCACAATCACCAAACCTGTCTGTGATTACCCTCATCAGCACCTCTCTATAAGCTATCACAAAGCACACATGCCAAGTCTGGTCTAGTCATTCTTAACCTGAACCACTTCTCCCTGACCAGTCTTCCCCATCCCTAAAACAGATAAGAACTGTCATTCACCGCTATCATCAGACAACTTATCCTTTCACACAGTTACTCAAAACGCTTGTTCTCTGCATACCGGCAAAAAATCTCCTGTTTGGATATTACCTGTGTGTTGCATTCTTCCGTTCCGTTCCGTGACAAACACAAACAATGCAACTCATGCGAATTATCACTTTGTTCAAACAGCCCCAAATTTGCGAGCATGTTTGCAACATTACAGGATTTGCATAATTCCTTTAAACAGGTGCTAAAGCAGCATGAAAATAAACAATGGGGCTGAAGTTCAATCTTATTCAATTAGCAGTATGTCTCAACCTGCATATCTTAATTTCTACAAATGTCTGCACAAATAAGTGTCTAAAAGAAAGTGATCATGTGCAGCAGAGCTTGTAACTGCTTTACGTGTATGTTCCGTACGAGCACACCGTCAGAAAACCTGTCAGGATAAACAACCACCTGTGCAACAGCGTGACTCCTTCCCACAGAAAGAACACAGACACACATCGCTTAACATTTCTGTCTTTTCTCTTTGACAGATCAATGAGTTGGACACACATTGATCATTTGTGAAAAGAAGGCTTTGGAATAACATAAGGGTAAGTACATTTATACAGTATTTTCATTTTTGTGTTAACTATCAATTTAATGCATCTCAGTCTGAACAATCAGGTCATTTTGCAGTATATAATCCAACTTGGTGAACGAGTTTGTGGGATTACTATGACAACCAATGTGATTCAAAAACCACTCAGATTTCAAATGCATTATGAACAAAGACATTGTAAAAAGGGACTGTTAAGTAATGGTAAAAGTAGTATATAATTTGTTGAATGGCAACATACCATTTTTTAAATTGTGCAAATGCTGGCTGGATTGAAGTTTAGAGGAAAAGCAAGATTTAAATATCAGTTCTTTTTGGTTTCTTCATACCTTATTGTATAACTAAAGACAACTAGGAATTTAGTGCATTTATTGTGTGGGCTACTTAAAACATTTTTTAACATGAATGCCATTTTTATTGATTCAACAAAGGTAAAGATTGTCACAGAATAACAGCTTAAATTTCAGGATCACAATGCTGGGAATAAAGTAAATGAGTCATTTTGGAGTTTGAGAGTGTTCTTTTTACCTACAATTAAAGTACAATTAAACCATCAAAATATGAGAAATATTTTAATTTTAAATATGAGGGAAGAACAAAACACTAAACTTTAAGGTATTTATCTGAAAATGATTTGGCAAAAAGGCAAACTACAGGTTTTATTTTATTGTTCATAATTTCTTTGTATGACAGTCAAAAGAATTTGGCATGTTTCATTTGCGTTTTCACAAATAAAACTATTGACTCCAAGCACTACCAAGCAATATGCTTCAAGCAGTGCAGGGCCAAGAGCCAAGGGAACGGAGCGAGCCTCGAGTCTCATGGAAGGAGCTTTGGAAGGATAAAAGGAGCAAGATGAAAGAGGACCAGGCCTGGACTTTATGTTGTGTTTTAGATTAAATGGCAGTCATTCATGAGGGGCTGCCGCTTTACTTGCGTTTGTTTATTTTGATTTTACATTGATTGTCTGTATCCGCCTCCTTTGCTTAATATTTAACATTGCTATTGTCTATGTAGTTGTTGTTTTTTTGTTAGTTTTATTTAGTTTTAGTTATTTTAGTTCAACTTAAACCAAATGAGAAATGTTGCCTTCACAACTAGCTGAAATAAAATAAGTTTACAATTTTCTATATTGCATTTAATTTCAGTTAACCATCTATTCATTTTATTTTAAGTAAATGTACTTTTTTGTTGTGGTTTTAGTGGACATTAACACAAAACTTTTTTCAACTGAAAACTTTTTACTTGTTTTGGCCATTAATTTACACAACAACGGGTTTCAAAGTGCAAGTTTTTGATAATTATACAGTTATTGTCTCCATGTTCACTACAAAAACACGAATTTGTGAAAACAGTGATGTCATGCACATGCTTATTACGTGTTCAGTCTATAGCGTAAATTGTAGTGTTTCTCTACAAAGTGGCTATGCCAACTGGTCAGGCATTCACATTTGTATGGTTATGTATATATTTTTTTACACTTATCCAATTAGAGGACCAATAAACACCCACATATTCACACACAAAGACAACACTTTGAGTTTCCTTCCACTTCACAGCTTCCTCATCTCCATGGAGGCAGATTTCCCCTGAGTTTGAGATGCACTTTCTCTCTGTCACACACCTGCACAGATTAACCAACTATGCACATACCAACACACACTCAAATTTATTTCTCTAAAGCTATTTAACATCAGCAGACTCAGAGCATTAATTTGTCCCACATAAATATGCAAACATTAAGTCCCTGTGAACGATCCACACACGTTTGTTAGATCAGTACACTCACACACCGACACGTACTCATCCTTGCCACGACTGTCCTGAACCTGCCACAGCTAATCTGTCTTTGTGGGAAGGAATAACTCAGGTTGCCTTTCTACAACAACTGGAGCACGCACATATGCGAACACACACGCTTTGACATGCCGCAGGCGATCCACACATTTCACTCATGAAAATATGAATGCGACTTTCTAAAAATATATACACTCTCTTTCATGTCTAAACTCATTCAGTTGATTTTGTTGCTTTGGTGCGTGTCTTGGTGGAGGCGTTCTAAAAATAGGAGTGTTTACCCCTGTGTATGCCAGAGATTCCTCCTCAAGTGTTGCCTTCTCACCTTGATTACTCATTCACCCGTATTTTTAGGAAAAAAGCAAGCTGCGAAGGAAAGAGTGACTTATTTTCATAAATTATAGAACATTGAATGTATTCCCTGACCGTTACATGAGAAAAAGGGACAGAAACACATCTTTCTGCTCTGTGTTTGTATTAGCATGCGAGTGTGCGTCTGTGAAAGTGAGAACAAGGATGCGCGTGAGATTTTAATTTCCCTGCTGTGCTAGCACACTTACATGATGAGCAGCTTTGAGCCGGCCTCTCTTAGTTGTTTATAAACAAACACAAATACATACACCTCTGAGGCCATTTTATTGGGTTTTGGGAACTTTGAAGAAGTTGGACATTCTTGGATCCGCTTATAGTAGGCTACTATTGAATTGTTTCCAGCAATACAATAAGATAAAAAAAATTAACTGCCTCTGAAGCTCCAGTTGAGGTAATTTCTCATTCATTTGGTACTTTGATTGCAGTGAAACATCTGGAACTGCATGGCTACAGTAATAAATGATTCATGATTTCTCAAGTTTGGCTCTGAGCTCCCAAGACTAATTTTGGTTGGCAGATTTGCATTACCCATCAAGTAAAAAAACTACAAGCGGCCACGTGCACACAGTTAATTAATTGAAATAAACTTAAATGGTTCGAGGCTGAGTCAGGCATTTGAATAATTTGAAAGTTGTTTTATCTATTGTGGTGTAAGGAACAAGAGCAGTCTGATGAAAAGGGCATCCGCTAAGCCCGAGAAATGGGACTCTGCAGCTGGTACATGCCCTGAGAAAGGTTAAACTGTAGTCAAATGTATCCACTTAGAGAAAGACAAACTGGAGTTACACACACATATACTGTAGTGTGTGTAGCAAATAGCTCTAAAGAAATTATCTTTATAACTTGTTATAATTGATTATGAATAGGATCAGTTAATAGAATGAACTTAATGTTGTAAAATTAATATTACAATCAATTCATCTGTTTGTCCCAACGCATTCTCATCCTTTGGCGTCATATCTGACACTTTTGACATTTCGTCTAAATCTAACGCGCATGGTCCCCTTTAGCGTCAATATAACACGCACAGAAATGGGTAGGTTTAGATGGTGTAGGGTTAGGGTTAGACCGCTAGGAGGCGCCTTCTGACCCATATATATCTGCGTCTCATATTGACGCTAAAGGGTACCATGCGCGTTGAATGTAGACGAAATGTCACGAGCGTCAGTATATGACGCCTTGGGATGAGAACGGGCTGTTTGTCCTGTGTACACTCAGTGTTTTTACATTTACATGCCTGGGGTATGGGAAATGTCTTTCTTACTTTACAGTACTACTAAGAACAAGTAGTCCAAATCTGCATGATTAGGGACTCCAGTATATGAGCTTGAGACATGGACAACTTTACGTGTGACATGAACAAGACTTTATTAACTCGACTAAACACTTAAAGGTTGTATCAGTGGTTTCAGGCCCAAAAAAGGCCGAAAAATAAATGATCACATTCATCTAATCTTTCCTAACGATCCTCTAGCTGCCCGCCCCATAAGCATGCCGTCCAAAAAGAGATGGTCCTCACTGCAGAACATGAAATCCACGGGGAGGAGTCGGATCCAGATCCAACTCCTCCCACCTTACACATACCTAAACCTACCCAGCTCCACCCCCTGATCCCTAAGCCCACCCCTAAACCTACCCATCTCCACCCCCAATCCCTAAACCCACCCCTAAACCTACCCAACTCCACCCCTTAGATCTGGATCTGACTCCGCCCCCTGGGTCTCGTGTACTGCAATGAGATGCTACTGTCCAAAAACTACGTCTCTGTATGCAGCCTAGGCTCTGAGATCTGCACACAAAAACAAATGGGTACAACCACCACTCAAAACCAAAATAAACAGTGTTTCAACCAATCACCGACAGCGGCGGGTGTTGTGAGGTTTTGAGCTCGTGCATGGCTGGACCCGAAGTCGGAGCACTCGGAGCAACCGGAGCATCGGTTGAAACACTGTTTATTTTGGTTTTGAGTGGTACCCATTTGTTTTTGTGCGCAGATCTCAGAGCCTAGGCTGCATACAGAGACGTGGTTTTTGGACGGCATGCGTATGGGGCGGGCAGCTAGCGAATCATTAGGAAAGATTAGATGAATGTGATAATTTATGTTTCAGCCTTTTTTTGGGCCTGAAATCACTGATACAACCTTTAAACTACTCTAACATACATACAGTTTACCAAGGGAAAGAGAACTGAAGCAGAATACATGAAAGCAAGAAGTTATAGCATTGTTGAAATTCAGCAGATCAACAGCCTTGAGCAAACCATCAGTTTAGTGCTAACAGGCCCTTCTTAAAAAGGAGTAAGGACAAAAAATTAGACTAAGTTTGATACTTGCATGTCTCGCCCATTTGAATTAAACTGTTTTAGTTTCTGTATTAGTAGAGACGCTGCTGCCGAACACTGTTGAGAGACGCAAAGATTTAGGCAATTCATACATGCTTAATCTCTCTCTCTCTCTCTCTCTGCTGGGAAGCGAGAGTGTGTTATGGGGTGTGAGAGTGGCATGCTTGAATTCGTTCAAATTTCAAGTTTCCTTTATGGTGTTTAGTTGATTTTATCACTTTTGATATTTTCTCAGGTCAAGAATGGGTGTGAGGTTTCTTTGGATCAAGTGTTTACTGTAGATATAGTAGGACATGGAAAAATTGTCTTGGTCTCCAGAATGAACAAGGCCGTCGTGGTCTTTCTTAAATAAGAACATTTAGTGAACAGACTTGTTGAAAATGGAATCATTGAGTAAGTTACGCCGTTACGCACACCTGCTACTAAAGTGACAATTTCAAACATGCCTCCTTTTATTTCCAAAGACTACATTGTTAAAGAACTTGATCGATTTTGGCAAGTTCTATCAAAGTTGCAAAAACACTGCATTGAAACATGTGCTGTCTTTTCAAGTGTGCCAAGGTCAGACTGGAAATGACATTAGTAGAGTCACGTGACAAATGTGTAAGGGAGGCAGCCCCTGTGTTAAAAACTGGTAGAAAGTGGTCAGCAAAGAAATCTGTAGTAGAGGCAAAGGCTGACCTTCAAATAGGGGATATCGTGGGACAGGTACAGCATGGAAGAGGGGGTTTTGGGCTCAATTTAGCTCCTCCTAAATGGCACAAGGCAGGCCCAGCTCAAAGGAGGAAGCTGGTAGTCAACGAGGTGCGAAAGCAGGAGGAGAGGATGAGGAGTATAAAGGCCATTTCCCAGGCCAAGCAGGGAGAGTGGATGAGATGGGAGAGTGTGGAACAACGCAAAATGGGCTGGCAAGACCTTTGGTCAATGGAAGAGAGTAGGATCAGTTTCCTTATTAGGTCAACATATGATGTTCTCCCATCACCACAGAACCTAAACCTCTGGGTAGGAGAGGATCCCTCTTGTCCTTTGTGTTCATCACCTGCCACATTAAGGCACATTTTGACAGGATGTAAGGTGGCTCTTAGCCAAGGTCGGTTTACTTGGCGCACTGACCAAGTACTGAGATGTTTGGCTTTAGCATTGGAAGGCAAGCGTAGTATGACCAATAAGTTGCCGCATGTTCTAGCAAAACATTACACGCAGAAGACAACATTCCTCCGCCCAGGCGAGCAACCACCAAGAAAAGGTGTTAACACCAATTCTCGGCCAGGACAACTGGAAGCTGCTAGGGACTGGAAGATGCTGGCTGATCTTGATCAACGGCTTATTTTTCCACCTGAGATTGCCACCACTAACCTACGACCAGACATTGTTTTGTGGTCTGGATCAGCACGCATTGTTCAACTGATAGAGTTGACAGTGCCATGGGAGGATGCTGTAGATGAGGCATATGAGAGGAAGAAACTGCGGTATGCTCATTTGGCCACTGAAGCAGAACAGCGAGGATGGAGAGTCCAGGTTTATCCAGTGGAAGTGGGTTGTCGAGGTTTTGTGGCACACTCTACAACCCGGTTCCTCAGAGACGTCGGATTCAGCGGCCAAGAGTTGCGTCGCACAGTAAAGAACTTATCTGAAGCAGCAGAAAGGAGCAGCAACTGGCTGTGGTTGAGACGGAAAGATTCTAGCTGGCAAGGTACAGGCCGCCACGCTACGGTTTCGTAGAATTCTTGAAAAACTTGAAGAGTCTGTTGGTTTATTTGTATAGGTTGTATAGTATAGGTTGTATAGTATACTATACAATTTGTATAGGTTGTATAGTATAGAATGACGGGTGGTTGGGCAGATATTGTGTTTTGCGTTAGGTGGTATGCCATACGGAACCGTTGCCACTGTAACTGCTTTAACGCACCAGTGGGGCTCGACAGCCTTAGTCAATCGGGTTGGCGCGTATGGTTGGGTTGCGGAGAGATAGTGAGATTGTGGTTAGGTCTCAGCAGCAGGAGGGATGTAGAGGTTAGTAAGCTGGGCTGAGTTGAGTGGGGGACGGAGGGGGGTGACTCTGGGACGCCAGAGTCACTGTCGAGCCCTCTTGAGGTGTCGTGGGCTAGTCGACGAAACACTGAGGACGGAAGGTGCCCACTTGAAGACCCTAGAGATGTCCCCTACTCGGCTCAATCCAGACGGTTGTCGTGTTGGTCCACTAGGGAGACCACACTGTAGTTGCAGCCGTCGTGTGTGCTGACGCGCCAAGTACACTGCAGCCGTTAACGCCGGACAGAAGGGGAGTCACACCCTCATATGGAAAGAAGCGTAAATGGATGGAGAAGCATAGTTTACTGTAAAGCTACGTCTTAGTGTTGCTTATCTTGGCGAAAGCCGAGTACAAATCAGCATGAAGTTTTAACATCTACTCTCGTGTAATGGAAATCAAAGACAAGTTTTCATGTTTCTAAGACTTTGGCATACAACATGGAGATAGCTCGTACGTTATCTTCGCAACAACAGATAGCATGCGTTGTTTCGAATGCGGAGATTTTAGGGCAAAAGAGATTTACTTGCCCACATAAAAAACAGATGGAAAATTACGGTAATAATGAAGAGTACGTAAATCGAACAGATAATACTGAAATCCCAAATTAGGAAAAACGACCTAAAATTGTAAAAGAAATGACGATTCCACCAAAAAAACAAAAGATCCAGGAAACTCAGGGCGAGCATACGGAGGCATCTGATTCTTCCTGTGGAATTTCTAAAACCATCAAAACAACCCAAGTTAAATCCAACTCAGCAAAGCGTTTCAGAACAGATTTCAAAATCAGAGGTGAGTGCTTTTAAAGGTACAATATGTAAGATTTTTGTAATAAAATATTCAAAAACCACTTGCACAGTGTGATATATTTCTTGCAGTTGTGTACTTACATTATCAAAAGTAACAAAAGTAACCATGGATTTGTAAATCCAGAGAAATTCCAGTTTTAAATAATGGCTCGTCCCTTGTCATTGTCGCATATCAGTGACGTATAATCTGCGCTATCCTCGATTTACGCTTGTAAAAACCATAGACAATACATAGATGCCTCAGAAACGGCCGCTATAGGTCAGCCGCTAATGAGGGATCTATGTATGTCTTTGTGTTGTGTCATTAAGTCATCATGGTTCACGATTATTGATTGGCAAGTACAGAAAATCCAAAAAAAACTAAACGTAGATCAACTGAGACAAGCAGGCTTTGGGATAATCTGAGAAATAAAACAAGGATCAATATCGCCGTGGCGTTTTCAAGATGGAGAGAGCTTTGCTGCAAACTTGGACTTGATCTGTCGACAGAGACTCCGCTCTGCCATGTGTTTTAATAGACAGGTAGGCAAATACATTTTTTATTTATTGTACACATACAGTTATATTACACTTTGTTTGAACTTCAGTAACGCTTTTTATCAAGTCTAGTGAGCAAGTATATGATAGTGAAATTAAATACTATAGTATGTGTTGCACAAAAATATTTAGACATTACTTGTAAATACTGTGGGTTTATTCAAATGTATACTTTTAGTACGATTGTTTTAACTTACCTGAAAATGAGGTCCAAATATGCCTTCTTATTTTTCACAATCCACTCACGACAGGCTTTTGGGTCACCCGGAAAGCGATGAAAGAATATATTTTTGTCACTTTCTTTCTTTCCGTTGATAGGATGTACAGCCTGGTACACAACAATACGCCATCGTATTCAATACTCTCCTGTGATTCAAGGCGACACTTCCAGTTTTCTTCCCACCGGAGCCTCACTTTCGATTTCAAAATGGCGGCTGCGTGAAATCAGCGCATGGGGGGAAGAGGGGGTATTGTGAATTCGCAGGTAACTGTTGCTCATGGGGTTTCCACTCCTTGGAGGTAATATCGCATTGGGTCGACGAATAAAGGGCCCCTATCATGGATTTTTTTTAAGTTATCACTGAAAAGACAATAACATATATTTTGGTTATTAAAACAAAAGTTCTCATTATATGACATCCTAATCTTTTTAATATTATCATATTATGTCATCAAGTTAACGCACCCTTGATTTCTCTGAAGTGTCCCCCTTGCCTTAAGTTCACAGGACCATGTAACCTGTGATCGAAAGAACAATGCTGTCCTGAGTAAAAGGCTTGGAGCATACTCTTGTGTTGTCTGTAATCTTATGAGAGAATCACTTAACTAGTTTTATAACTGTCACCCAAAACGTGTGTAACTTGGAAAGATAGCATTAGCTAACTAAAGTTATTTCGCTTAAAAACAGACGTGCATAATAGCATCCAGCTGCAGAGCCACAGCCCTATTGAATGGGGAAGAAGGCTGGGTCTAGAGTACGACATATTTAAAAAGATGCTAGACGCAGCGCAATGGTCAAAGATGTCCATCTAGCACATATTTACATAGAAAAATGGATAAAAAGCAGTGGAGTTGACTGAAACCAGCATGGAGTAATCGTTATAATCTTTGGCTAAATATTAAAAAACCCAACTACGCCACCTAGGTTACTTCTCCACCCAGGAAAGTGTCAAAATAAAATATCCCAATGTAGCGTATGAATGAAGAATCATGAATGAAGAATCATGATTTCAGTAATTCTGAACGCCGTACACACATTCTTACGAACGGGTCATAAAGCCCACACCTCACGAACTCCCCTATCTAGATCATTAGTTAGCGCCAGCTAGTCTGAAGTTTTAAGTGATTCCTGACACCTTTAGAATATAACGATTTTAACCAGAGATCCGCACACACACTCCGATGCATCTGTGAGGAAAACATCAAAGAAAAACCGCTATCTTCCAAATTCCTCCCCAGTAGGATGCCAGAATGCCAGATGCGGCAGATGAAGACTCAAACACACACACACCGATGCATTCCTGACATTAAAAAGAAATTAATGATTCTGAAATGTATATATGATGTATTCCTGTATGTTTGAGTGTTATACTGTTGAATCAAGTTAGCTAGAATCGTTAGTGTGTAGTTGAACTCTAAAAAGCTTCTATTAAGAATTTAAGAGCTTAAATACCCTTGTCTGCACGCCATACCCCAGCTGATTAATATCAAACGAAATGTCTTGACTCGCTCTAACCAAATATATGAAAAAGACCACAGTAAAAAGTGGTCCACTATGTTTTTTCCAGCTTTAAAGTAAAAGATCCAAACTTGAGATCTCATAGAAACACGCAAATGACGATACGCGACGCACCTTCTGCTCGTTATGCTCGCGCTGCAAGCAGAGCAGCTGATGCAATTATCGCATGCCAATGTGCATTGGCTCGTTTTAATACTCTTGAAGTAGATTGGTCTCTCAATGCGATCCCAATTACGTCGTCACGTCGACGTTACGTCTCCCGTTCCCTCCTTCAGGGAACGAGGGTTACATTAGTAACAGAGACGTTTTCTCTTTACAGATGATTTATTTGTTTTTGGACAAAAATATAGTGCCTCAAACAGGGGGGAAAATTGTTAATTAATTTCTTGTTTGGCAAGGCTAAAATGGCAATTTAACTGCCAAGGAAGAATAAAACACTTCTCAATTGAGGGATTGATCCTTTACGTTTAAGGCTTTGGTGAAAAGTAGGATAATTTTGGAATATAATTCATTCATTTTATGAATTGACTCTTTTTCATCTTGTTGGGGTACTGAAAGTATTTTATGTCAACCAAAATGAAGCAAGTGGTTATGATATAATGTTATAAATGTAATATAGCCTATGTATGTGTAGGTGTGCGTTTTTTTAAAGTAATGTTTAAGTCTTGTGCAATGTAAAAGAAGCTTAAATGTCAAGTCAGTCTCTCTCTCTCTCTCTCTCTCTCTCTCTCTCTCACACACACATCGTGACTGCATTACACTCGGGTCAGCATTTTTTTAAATATTCAATGGCCCGTCGTCAATTATTCCTTACATAATTATGTTTCTACAGGAATTGTTTAAATATATGGGTGACTCTCAGGCAATTTCTTCACTGATTGTTTTGTTTTTTTAAACTCCTTCTAAATTGATTTATGCATTTTCAGAGAAAAAACAGAATAATTGTTTAAAGAACACTTTTATGTTATTAAATAATGGTTAGATTTTTCTGACCCCATATGTATCGAGAATAATACCATATTCATTTTGTTTAAGTTTTTATTAGAATTTCATTATGCTTTCTATTGACCTTGTCAGACTCAACAGTTATGGGGAGAAATCAATGTGCAATGATATTTGCTCATGACGACTGTTTAATCAGTTTTGCACTGATCTTCAACCCAGTAACCCCAATTTTAATTGAACACTGTGGATAGTGTCTAGAGGTGTTGAAAGGTTTCCCTATGCTATATGGACATGCACAGTGATGGTTTTCCCTCATTGGTCAGAACCTAGATAGACATAAAGCAGTCTAGTCCCACTGTGGTGCTTGATCAGAGCTGTATTGGCTGGTACAGTATAAAGTAGCTGCAAGCAATTACAGGGCCATTTGGCCATTTGGCTTTTCAAATTACTCATTCAGTTTGGACTGGGGCATTTAGTGAACTAAAATGTTACATCAGGATCTGTTGTTATGTTGTCTGTCTAGCATGAATATTGTTTTTGTGGTTATGCTGTTTAAAAGTGAATTGACGATTGTGAAAATATAAATACAAATCACAGCCTGGTCTGAAAAAGTGATCCCATTTTTCTGAAGACTAGACTAGGTTTTTAAGAGTGAAAACAAAAACAATTAACAATATATTTTACATTTCAGAAGATTGAGAAATCACAACACCTGTTTCAATCAACGCTTGTTGTTAATATTCCCTTTCAATTTCGTATATGTAATCTAAAGATCCCCTTGTGAATGAAATTAGCAAATTCCCTTTGCTCCCTTTCATTTGTTCAATATAGCTCAAAGGGGTCATGACATGGTTTTGTTTTTTTGTTTTATTATGTCCCCTTACGTGCAATTATAGTATTACTATAGTTTTTTTGGACAAAAACCTTTTAAAATGTAGTGATTTATGACCTTTCCCACCTTGTTTCTCACCCTCTAATTCAAACAGTCTGTTTTGGGGGTGTTTCCCCTTTAAGAGTTCAGTGTCAACGCCCACTGTTATGATTGGCTAACGTCAGTGAATATGCATAAATTAACGCACCCTAGCCAGAACATGTGCGGATTCTGCAGAACTGTTTACAATAGTAGCGGCCGGGTGCTGCCGATTGGTGCGAGCGAGGCAATGGCTCTTGCAATGATACAACCCTATATCTTTGAGCCTGAATCAGATGAGGAATCAGAAGAAAATCAATCATCACCACAACAACTAAGAATAGATCAGCCCGTGTCCACATGGAAAGTGTGAAACTTTTTTGAATTAATATGTCATTTGTAACCTGAGACACTTGAAAACAGGTTATTGTTGCGTAATTATCCTATAACAGTTATTTACCTACTTTCAATGAAATTATAGGGTGTGCCATGGAAAAAATACATGTACGGGCCATATTTGAAGATGCAGCAATTGATATGGCAAAATTAGCAATTTTGTATCTCGTGTATAGGCCTACTAGAAAAGCGACATATTTTCAAAATTCGCTTATAATACGAAGGTGTTTATATTAGCCGGTGATAAAAATTAATCACCGCCTGAACATTACGGCCTGAACATGACGGACTCTGAAAACAATATGCAAGTAAACTAAGTAAAAACACTGTGATATTCATAATGGATGAAACTGCAATTAACATTTTAAAAAGTAGTTTTATATATTACTTACTTATATATTAATTACTTATTACTTTTTATTACTTATATATTACGGCATCGTTGTTTGGCCCAGAATAGTTGACACGGCCTTATCTTTAAGCAAAAGTTTTCTGGCAAAGCCAGCATCATACTGCGATTTGTTCTCAAAACAGTCATTCTTGAAATGTAGAGAACACATGTTTAAATTAACACTACCGTGACTGGGACGTCCGCAAAATATAAACTGCATCCATTTTTCCCTGACATCTGGATCGTTCGGCAGCGTATTCAAACATGTTGTTTGTCCACAGCTAGGAACAGCACATCTGAGTGGCATTGCAATCTTCTTGTAAATAGACCCACTCGCTGCACGCCGACTGAACACCTGTGGGCGCGAGCCGCGCGACATCATGCGATGATGCGAAATGAGGCGTAGTTGTCCTGCGCTGGAGGCGGTCATATGCAAACGACTGGTACGTCACTTCGTACCGTGACGTCACTTCATACCATGGATTAACAAAGAGCTGTATTTAGAGCTTGATTAAAGAAATTATTTGTTTATAATGGGGAGGACGTCTTAAGCTATGAAACTTGGAGGAAGTTTTAATAGTACATAGATATCTTATATACCAAAAGATCAAGGCAAATTTGGTTTCTCATGTCATGACCCCTTTAATAAAGCATAATAAATTTCATTTTCGACTTTAATTAGCTCCAGGAAAAACATAATACACATAATGATTGACTTTTCTCAAAAGTATACTAGCCAGTTGGCATTGGCATTTTCAATGCACAATGTAACTGGGATAATCTAGCCGACTCAATGTCTAAAATGTTGGCATAGCAATGCCCCTGTCAGGATCCCCCGAGGCACACAATTTAAAATCTGACATCTTTGTGGGCTCAGGTTACTTTGAACCAATCACATGACCATGAAGCATATGACTTGCAATAATAGGTTCCTTGGGAAAAAGGGAAATCACAAAACCAGCAAAGCTCCTCTATAAGATGTGTTGTATAATATTTAGATTTTTTTTTCCCGACTCTCTCTTGCGTAACCACTTACATGAGAGATGGGTCAAAGATCTGTTTTTAAGGTGGAGTGTCCTCATTCTCTCACACAAGAAAATGTGTGTAATGTGTACGTGTTTTGCAAACTTTAGCGACACACATACCCATTGCATGCAGTCATATGTTTATGTAATATAAGCATGCACAAATGCATGATGGAAAAACAAATATTTAGGGCCAACCAGAGTTTTGTGACAGGAGGGTGAACCTCACTCCGGGTGAAGTTTGGTGAGAATGTGTTCTTAGTCTGACAGCCTGGAAAGAGTTTGAAAAATAACAGAAAAATTACAGACATTTTTTAATCATGTTTTGGCAGAAATAGGATCCAGTCCCTGAGTGACGCAGCACAGAGTGAAAGAAGGTCAGGATCATCTCATCAAGAAATCCTCATCACTGCAGTGATAATCAGTGTTCCATCTGTGGCTACAGTAAAAACCTTGCCTAAGACCACACTGGCTCTACATTCACCTTGAGACTAAACTTTCAACAAAGGCCATTTACATCCTGAATAAAATGACATATTTCATGCTCCAGCCGCTTATATTTTTGTAATACTGGCTTCAATATTTTTGTACAATTATGCGGTTGTTTTTCCAGATGGCAATATGGCTATATTATATATATTTTCCACTAAAATTTTCTAGCTTCTGCTCAATTTTATTATGTGTATCTGTATTCAACTGAGACCCATCTCCTGTTATCCAATGGGACAGAATTAAACTACTATTCAGAAACTTGGGGTCTGTAAGATTGTTAATGTTTTTGAAATAAGTATTTTATGCTCACAAAAGCTGCATTTATTAACAGAATTTAACATTTTATTTACATATATTTTAAAATGTTTTATATTAAACTCCAGTCTTTAGTGTCACATGATCCATCAGAAATCATCATAAAATGCTGATTTAGTGCTCAAGAAACATTTCTTATTATTATTATTATCAAGGTTGAAAACAGTTTTGCTGCTTAATATTTTTTGTGGAAACATTATAATTCTTTTTTTTTTTTTTTGTATTCTTTGATCAATAGAAAGTTTAATAATATTTTAAATAGTAATCTTTTGTAAACGTTTTATAAATGTCCTACTCCTCAATTTTGGTCAATATAATGTACTTTGCAGAATATCATTATTTTATTTTTCTTTTCTTTTCTTTTTTTTATAAATAAAAAAGCTTACTGGCCAAAAACATTTGAACAGTGTGTACATGTCAAATTATTACAACATAGGGGCATTTTGTGCATAAAGTTTTATCTAAATGTGCTTATGCAAAAACACCTGCTACTTCATGAAATGCAAAGAAGCACATGTAAGATATGCATATGTGTTTATGCACTACATTAAACTACTGCCATCTTCATGCAGAAGCTCTTTTTCATTTCAGTCTCTAACACACATACAAGCAAGAGCACAAATACTTGGCAGTGTTTTATGTACAACATATAATCCATATGGAGAGCAAGGCATCAAAAGTATTACAATTTAGTATACAATGGGTGTTATTGTCTCCCATTACCAAAATTATAACTTATGGATATTAAATGTAATTTAAAATCAGCAATTACCCTTGTCAAAATTCAGATGGAGTTAAAAACCAACACAGACAGATTTATACTGTCAACTTACAAAATACTGTCAGCTGAAGATAATCGTGTTTTCTGGGCACAATTCAGAAGACTGATTAGTATAATTACCATATTTCATGTTTATTGGAGATTCATATATTTCTGAGACGAATTGCGGTATTGACTAATGCTATGTTATTGACAGACAAAAATAAAGGCATTGCAAGGACTGCAAATTATGTCAAAATGCTGGTGCAAGATTAAAGTTTTGAACATGAAGAGCACAGTATCATGAACTCTTGGTCTGTTTTTTGTTTTGTTTTTTTTGTGGCCAAATCCATATGAAAGTTGGCATGTGTGTGTGGGGCTGTTTAATCATAATTAAATGATGACAGAATAATCTTTTTGGGGTAAATTCTAAGATAACCTTGACTTTTTAAAATTCGTTGTTCCTTTTCTTATGATGCAAGTTTGCAAAATCGTTTGGTTTCTTTATTTAGTTTGAGATTTAAAGAGATTTAAAAAGATTTGTGTTGTTTTGGCAAACCAGCGCTGGGTTGTTTTGATCCGTTTGCGTTTTAATGTTTGACCTAACAGTGCTGGGCTGTTTTTTCAAATTCAAATCGTATTTAAAAATTATTATACTGCTGGGTTAAAATTTTAAATGAACCCAAAGTGTGTTGTACAATAAAATCACTTCAACACATGCAGAATGGCAGCAACAACACAGGCAACAGTAATAATGGTGATCAAATCAAATTAATTGATAAGCAAGAAAACCTAGGCTGCATTTACATGACAAGTCTTAATGCACAGATCCATCTTTTGACCATAATTAGATTTTTTCGCCCTCTTTACATTCACTTTAGACACGTCTGATATCAGATATCTGTGTTTACATTAGTTCCTGGCCAAAAAATGACAATGCTATTAAAGACTCCCTGTGGTGAAAATCAAGTTCTCTTACGAGAGGTACTCTCGTATTGCGTAAGCTAGCTTAAGCTACGGGAAAGATTCATCTTCTCAAGATATTGAAGCCAAAAATGATCCTTAATTTTGTATTTATTGTCAACGCAGTGCAGCAGCTAGCAGACCTAGAGCAGGCTATCTTGCGTGCTCATTGGCTGCCCTGCGGCAACTGCAGCAGCCTACCAGTGAGCCTGGCGTGACGTCATTCACAGCGTCATAGCCCGCCAGTATGGGCATGGCTTAGCGTATAAAAACAAGGGCTGTAGGCTGATTTCCCTTATTTTCGTCTCTTCAGCGAAGCTCTCCGCATCACTGGATCAGGGAGAAGCCGCCGCCGCCGTCGAAACAGCGAACAGCCAGCTAGGACAGCGCTGAGGAAGCCGGCTGTCTTCGCCACCTTCAGCCATCCGTGCGAGCTACGCTATCCGGCGGCACATCCTTTTTAAGCTCTGTGTTCTGTGTTCTACACTTCCTAAAAGAGCAGCGAGACGTCTTTTTCAAGATTAAAAAAGATGCCGTCTTTTTCCTGTGGCTCGTGCAGAGCCCCGCTCAGCGTTGGAGACCGCCATCTAATCTGCGCTCTCTGCCTGAGCTAGGAATACGCGCTAGGAACTTCCGTTTTTCGACCCTGCGGGCTCGAATCGAAGTCTTTAACCACGGCGCCACGCGGCTAGCTCTTCTTACGTTACAGGAGAGCTACCCCGCCCTCGCGTCCCCGTGCGCACGTCATGCAGAGCCCTCTCGAGCTCTCTGCATGACCCGGACGGGCATCATCTGTGTCACATGTAGGTCCCGCGTCCACTACTAGTGCGCGCGCCCTCATACAAACACTGTTCCCACAGTACTGCTCGACCAACGAGCACGCGGCTAGCTTTCTTACGTTACAAGAGAGCTATCCCGCTCTCGTGTCCCCGTTCGCACGTCATGCAGAGCCCTCTCGAGCTCTCTGCACGACCCGGACGAGCATCAATATACGCGAAGCATTGGATGCGTGGTAAGAGCAGAATTCTATCTGCGTCACATGTAGGTCCCGTGCCCACTACAAGTGTGCGTGCCTTCATATAAACACTGTTCCAAAGATGGTTGAGTCCCGCCGCGGCCGGACCGCCATCGAAAGGTCTCGCCCTGTCAGTCCCCTTAGAAAAGGCTACTGCAGCGGTGTATTTGGCAGCCAACGAGCCGGTAATGCAATCCGCTCGCCTGCACACATCAGCCGTTGGTGTCTTAAGTGTAGAGAATGTGCCCACATCTCGGTGTTCACCCCTACACACAAGCACAAATACCCCCCGTGTCTCGCAGAGCCCACTCTCATAAAGCTGGCAAATGCCGCTCGAGTGCTAGATGTAGGAAACGTGCCCACAACTCTGTGCTCACGCCTTTTTTCTGCCCGCTCTGTCACACGGCCAACAGCCTCATATATGTCAGGTTATGAATGTAAGTTACGTGCCCGCTCACGAGTGCTCACGCTTACTAACAGACACATCGCTTCCGGCGCTGCTCGCACATTACAAAGTTTTCACAAACGTTCCCCGTTCAAGCAACCGGGACGTCACATGAAAAACAGCCAGCTGTCGCTGTCAACGAGTCGCCGTATTCAAGTACTCATATTGGTCAGGCTATGAATGAAAGTTGCGTGCCCGCTCACGAGTGCTCACGCTAACTAACAGACACACCGCCTCCGGCGCTGCTCGCATTACAATGTTTTTACAAATCGTTCTGAATTCCCATTGAGAATCATGAACTATCTGGACGATTGGCTGATTTTCGGCTCGTTTATCGACACAGCGTGCGCCTTGTTCGTCACCAAGCCTCGTCATTCCAGGAAGGCAGCATTTTTCCCTTTGAAAACTTTTCAGGGGATGCTGGGTTGTATGGCATCAGCCGCAGCAGTGCTTCGGCTGGGCCTACTGCGCATGCGCCCGCTCCAACGCTGGCTGAATGCTCGCGCGTCTTGCCGGGCTTGGGCTTTTGGCACGAAAAGATCAGAGTGACTCAGAGCTGCATAGCGGCTCTGCAGCCCTGGTTAGTAGCCGACTGGTATCAGCAAGGAGTGGTGATGGGAGCTATCTCTTATCGAAAGGTCACTTCGACAGACACGTCCAACTCGGGTTGGGGTGCGCTGTTCGAGGGCAGACCAGCCTTTGGCGAGTGGTCAGATCAAGAGAAGCTTTTTCACATAAACTGTCTGGAAATGATAGCGGTCGAGAACGCGCTGAAGTGCTTCCTCCCGTTCATACAGGACCAACATGTTCTAGTCCGGTCGGACAACATGTCTGTGGTGTCCTATGTAAACCGTCAGGGCGGTGTCAGATCCAGAAACCTCTGCAATCTGGCGGAACGCCTCCTCACTTGGTCTCAGATCCTCGCTGAGGGCGTCGCATGTGCCTGGCCATTTGAACAACGGCCCAGACAAATTATCCAGGGACAACGTTCCCCCAGGGGAATGGTCCCTGCATCCCCAAACGGTCCAGAAACTGTGGCGCCTTTTCGGCAGAGCGGAAGTCGACTTATTTGCGTCAAGGGACAACGCTCATTGCCCGATGTTCTTTTCAAAGGACGAGGACACGCTGGCTCAGGTTTGGCCCAGTGTAATCTTTAAACAGGTAATCAAGAGGATCAGGGAAGCACGCCACTCGGTGCTCCTCATAGCCCCGCGTTGGGAGAATCAGACTTGGTTCCCGGAACCGGCACGGCTGTCATTCACGGCCCCGTGGCCGATTCCGGTGAGGGCAGATCTCCTCTCTCAAGCTCGCGGCTCGGTCTGGCATCCCCATCCAGAGCGCTGGTCTCTGCACGCATGGTTGATCAACGGGTACTCGTTGCCCTGCCAGAGGGAGTGATGAACACGATCACGCAGTCTAGAGCCCCTTCTACGAGAAGGCTCTATGCGTCTAAATGGTCGGTGTTCTCCAAATGGTGCACCGACAGAGGTCTGGACCCACGGATATGCGGGGTTTCGCAACTGCTCACTTTCCTACAAGAGCTGTTGGATAAGGGGAGGTCCCCATCCACGCTCAAAGTTTATTTGGGGGCCGTGGCAGCGTTCGCAGAGGCGACGCGCGGCCGGTCACTGGGGAAAAATGAGCTGGTCATCCGCTTCCTTAGAGGAACTAGAAGGATGAATCCGCCGCGCCCCCCGTCGGTTCCTGTGTGGGATCTTTCCTTGGTCCTCGAGGCCCTGAAAGTCTTCCCTTTTGAGCCACTGGACTCCGTGGACTTAAAATACCTGTCACTAAAAACCGTTTTTCTGACTGCACTGTCATCAGTTAAACGTGTGGGGGACCTGCACGCGCTGTCTGTCAGCGCGACGTGTCTCGAGTTCGGGCCGAATGACTCTAAAGTCATCATCAAACCTAGACATGGTTATGTTCCTAAAGTGATGGGCACTCCTTTCAGAGCGCAAGTCATTTCGCTGTCGGCTCTGCCAGCATCCGACAGCGGGGACGAGGTGAATCTCCTTTTCTATCCACGCAAGATAGCCTGCTCTAGGTCTGCTAGCTGCTGCACTGCGTTGACAATAAATACAAAATTAAGGATCATTTTTGGCTTCAATATCTCGAGAAGATGAATCTTTCCCGTAGCGTAAGCTAGCTTACGCAATACTCGTTCCCTCTCCAGAGAGAACCGAGGTTACGTTAGTAACCGAGTATCATTTTTAATGTTGTTTATATACGTGGTGTTTTTAATATAAGACAAATCCCGTGCAAATTCATAAGTCAACTGAATATTTTCTCCTTAAAACTGCAGTGAAAAAAGTCTCAAAAATGAAATCGCTGGTGTTTCTTGCTGTCACAAACTACCTCGTAACCAATCATGTCAACATGCGGGCGGGCTTCATATTGTCATTGCAATGCTGCGAAGCAGGGGGAGTCTCAAGAGAAGCCAGGTTATCCCAGTATATTTCTTATGAAAAATGGGGTACATTTTGCAATATAGCGGGTAAATTGTGAATGTATATTACGTAGGAAAAAAAAAACTTTTAAATGTAATTTTTGTGATCAAAGATAAGTTTTAAGGGACACAATTATTAACTACAGGGGAAATTTGAAATTATTTATTTAATTCATGTCTGCGGTGGCCATGATTATTTGCCAGCATGGACTAGATAACAGCTGTCATGGGTGTTTTGCAGCGCAAAATCTGACCGAACGGATATAGTCCAGAAAACAACAGAGAGAGAGAGAGAGAGAGAGAGAGAGAGAGACTTGACATTTAAGCTTCTTTTACATTACACAAGACTTAAACATTACTTTAATAAAATGCAGAGAGAGAGCAGTCCAATAGACCTTATTCACAGCAGCGCCATTTTTAACGGGAATGAAAGCGAGGCTGTGAGGGATAGACAAGACATACATCTCATCAGTGGGTTGTACTGTTATTAAATGTGTTTTTGGATTGCTCTGCTGACCAAACACTGCAAAAATATCTTTCCAAGAGCTTTCTGTATACAAAAAAATCTCAGAGTATGAGGCATGAAAAATCATAAGTGGTCTAGGAGCTTTATACAGATTTTTAAAGTGGATGCCATTGAAAACATGTTAAGTCTATCCCTCACAGCCTCGCTTTCACAGCTGTCATGGCACTTCTCTGAATAAGGTCTATATTGAAGCTTGTTGGTTTAATTACAGTGACATTATAACCTCATTGCTGAGAAATATGTAGCTTTCAGCAGTGAAGCTGTTTTATTTATAAAACTCACAGGAGAGAGGTTGAAAACCAGCTTCTGAATATTTCTGTCAGCCACATCAATAAAAAAGCTGAAAGTGAACGCATACAGGCACATCTGCTTCATAATACAGTATTCTTTGTGGGCAAACGTGTTACCCTCATCTTGTGGTGGCTTGGAATTCAAAGGGGAATCGTATATAAATGTTTAGATGTAGGTCGGATGTCCAGATATCGGATATGTATCTGATTTAAAACGACATTTGAAAGTGAAAGTAGATGCGAAAAAATAGGATATCATGGTGGGGTTTTTTTTGTGTTTACACGTGTGCAACAAATTCCGATGTGTCAGATGTGAGTAAAAAAATCTGATTGGTTTGTGACAATGTAAACACAATCCTAGTAATTTATAATAATATTATTGGCAAAAGTAAAAAATGTGTATGGGATTGAAAAAAAGTGCATGAAAGAAATGGCAGTTGTACAGTTAAACAAACAAAAAAAAACTAATCTACAGGATTTAAAGGTACTCTTTGTAACTGTTTGGCCCTCTAGCGGTTAAAAAATCAAAACTGCATGCATTTTGCAGAAGTAAATAGTTTTGGTTGTGTTCCAGCTCTTCGTGACTGTGCAGATGAATATGGTTTGAACTTCTTTCTCATAATTAAAAAAGAGAAAGATTATCCTATACTGATAAAAAAGAACCAGTTAGATGAAAAGGATCTCAAGCAGACTAGCTGAAGTCATTACTGTAGCTACTGCATACCCAATAGTCAAGTCAAGTCAAATATATTTATATAGCGCTTTTCACAATACAGATTGCATCAAAGCAGCTTCACAGTATCAATCAAAAACAACATAACAATGTTTGTTTATTAGTGGAAAACAATAAAAAATAAAAAAATAAAAAATAGACACGGTACTTCCTTATAAATTAATTCCATCAAAGCATTACAACAACTAATGCTTTAAATTAACTCTATTATAGAGCTACATATGGCTATTTATTTGTTTAATGAGATACCTTACTCACCTGTAGAATAATAAAATAAATAAAATAATACAAATACGCAATCTCCACATCCCTAAGTTCTCACCATCTCCAAAAAAGCCAAGCCAATGTCGATTCTCGTTTCATTATGATCTCTTTTGCATTCACTTTTTGAATACACGCCAGTCTTGATTGGCTACTGCAGTCAGGTGACATCACAGGCATGCTGGCTGACTATAAAAGGCCGCCTAGAGAAGACATCATCAGCTTCAAAAGTCTGAAGGAGACACTGTACGTAAAAAGGCATGCCGGAAGTATGGCAATGCAACACAGTCTCTCATTCCTCTTCTCATGGAACTGGGGGTTACATATGGAACCTAGACGATTTCTGTGCTAACACTATGGAACAACAATACGACTCTGCCATACTGAACATTCCTGAGCATTCCTTAATCGTCAATGACGCAGTGCCTAGTTCCCTTCTCAGGGAACAGAATTAAGGTTGTAACCCGAGACGTTCTCTTTCTCTTATTTCTCCATGCTGTGTGAAAATGATCTGTGCTATGTGTACTGTGTACATCTCTTCAGGCACACTATAGCCTATTTAGGAAATACTTAGAAGTAATAGTTCAGTCTAAATATTATATATATGGTGCCTATGGGAGATTATTAGTGAATTGTGAACACATAAGTTTTTTTTTTTTTTTATGTGAACTGTTTACACCGTTTACACTTGAAGTGGTGTAAGAAATAATAATAAACAGTTTTCCAACAAGCCCTTAGTAGCCATATCCCTCTTAACAGGCTAACATAGGTATGACCAAAAGCCCTTACTAAACTGCTAATTTATCCTTCACTTGCATATTAGCATATGGGCTCATTGGATTCAAAAGCCTGGCAGAAACAACAAAAAGACCCAACAATGCCCTGACCTTTTCTGCCCTTTTGATACCCAAACAGCATGTTCTGTTATTTTATCATTAATCACTTCTTCACTTTATCATTTGCACAAGATAAGGTTTCAAAGAAAACAGATTGGGTTAGAGATTGGACATGCAGACATGGGGGGGGGGGGGGGGTATTAGTAAATCTAATACTAATAATGAATGCTCAAGCATCCCGGCCTGTAGGCCACAATATAAAAAACATTTAATTACAATGAAAGAAGTGTTCTTGTTGGACTACTTTTTCTTTTGTATCTTCTTTTTGTATCTTCTCACACCTATATGATTGCTCATATATTTTCAGTTGGCCTGTGCTTCTAAGAACTTAAGAAAAAAGATAAGAATATTTTGTTCCTAAAACTTTTCTGAAGAATGTTTATATTTTTTCTTTAATCAAATTTAAAGTATTCATATTCCCACAAATGTTCTTAAAAAGCATTGTATGTAACTTCTTAAAGTTAGGATAGCCTCCAACCTGTCTTAAAAACCCAAATGTAAGATGTTCAATGAATTTATTGGGTTGTTTCAAATATTAAGCATTACAACATAACACTAGCTAGCTAAATATAATATATATTACCACTAGTAACATGAATGTGGACGAGTACTCCATGGAATGTGGAAGTGACACAGATCAATCATTTCCACATGATGCGCTCACCAAAGCTAGTGAGGCAAGAGAGCGCAAGAAAGAAAGAGTACCTGGCCGTTTAATCATGAAAGTGAAAGTGTATATATATATATATATATATATATATATATACACACACACACTCACACAAGTGCCTCTGACAACATTGCAGGTTCTGTTGGTTATTGCACTCAGTCTTGGTATGTGCACTTTCCTTTAGTTTTGATCCTGTTTGTTTACCCCTGTCAGCAGAAGTTAAAATAGGGCATAACGTCCTTTAAGCACTTTCTCCTCCTCTTCCCCTCTTTTTACTCTTGGTCTCTGTTTGTCCTCTTTGTGTCTTTCACACACAAGCACATTCACCCCTCAGATCACACATCAACAGGAAACGCCTCACAGACTCCACAATTTTGAAAGACCAGCACACACGCTGGTTCATCTTCACTCTCACAACAGCACAACTGACAATCAATCACTCATTTCACTGATACTATAGTAACAGCACTATAATTGCTTAATACTGACAGATACGGTCTTCTTTGGACATTTGGCATGACAACTGATGCACTTCTAAGCCATCGTAGTCATGATTAGCGTGGAACGTGTTAGTGAGACTCAACAAGACTCAAATTTCTTTAATATAATTCAATTAGGTGTAAATTAGGAGGCCACATGGCTGATGTACACCCACATAATTCTTAAAGGAGATAGGATCTATGGTTAATTGATTTAAGATCCCGGTATAGGTGAGTGACTAAAAGCTGGATCTTGGTAATTGGCATAGATCCAGGGTTACGATGTGCTGTTAAATGCATAATATGGTGCACATTTGACCTGTCTCATATTTTCATAAATTTATTTTAGGTTTCTGTCTTTTCACAATAATTTTGCATGATGTATTTTCTATTTCACTATATCACTAAATATAGTCTACCTTTATGATCTTTGAAACAATGGACTGCAATGCAAACCTTCAGATCTTCATGGTATCGTCAAACCTTTGAGAATATGTATGTTGCATGGTTTACCAGTACTGATTGGCAGGTTTGTGCCGAGAGGAAGTAATACCTCACAGAACGTTTGAAAATGGGGCAGCTCAGATCGAATGTATGACAGCTAACATGCTCTTGTGACTGTCACAATGATCCTGATTCACCTTGATCTCAATAAATCCTTAATAAAAGTCTACAGGTACAGTAAAGTACTGTATGAAGTCACATCCAGTTGTATCAGTTTTCATTATTAGGGCTGTTAACTTAATGTGTTCATTTTGTGCAATTAATTACATAATATATATATATATATATATATATATATATATATATTTATATATATTTTGGGGGGGGGCAATAAGAAGTTCAGAAAGTTTACTGTGAAAAAAATATTTGGATTTATGAAGAATGATCTTAAACAAAATATGTTATTAATCAGTTACCAGCCTTTACACATTATGCTTCACTCAATTAAAAATGTATTCCTGTGATGGCAAAGCAGAATTTTCAGCAGCCATTACTCCAGTTTTCAGAGTCACATGATGCTTATATATGCTCATTTGGAGGGATTATTATTTATTTATTTATTTTGCTGTCACTTTTGATCAATTTAATGCATCATTAAATGCTAAATAAAAGTATTTCTTTTTTTTAATCTTCTTATTGAGCCACAACCTTTGAACGTTTAAACTAAATTCAGTTATTGATTTTGTGTTATTTTGTCACAAATTACCTCAACTACTGTGACAACATTCAGTATCTCAAAATAGCAGATATAGCTTTACTGTAGCTACCTTGTTGTAACTTGTAAAGCAAAAACTATTACTTGCAGCTGTTACAAAAATCTGTGTGAAAGGAATGTGATATGTTATGTACTATGTTTGCATTTTTTATATGTTCTATATATATATATATATATATATATATAGTAATGGAATTGCTTAGAAAAGCAGTAATAATTTGTACAAGGATTATTGTCATGGTGTGGGTTTTGTGTCTTGTTCTTGTCTGTCATGTGTTCCCCTGTCCTTTCATGTTCAGCTGTCTCCCTTTATGTTGATTAGTCTCCCCAGGTGTCTCGGTTTACCACGCCCCCTTGTTATCTCGTTTAGCTTGTCTGTTTGTGTATTTATACCTCTGTGTTTTAGTTGTGTGTGGTCGGTCGTTGTTTGCTGTAAGCTGTCTCTCTGTCCTGAGGTTTCCCTGGTGTCCTTGGATTCCCTGTCTGTTATAATACTTGCATTTGGATTCGCTCTTCATGTCATTCCTGATGATTCGTTACACTTATCTGCTGATGTAAGAACAGTTATTAATGGATGTAAATGATTATTATATGTGTACGTGATAAGGGGGCCTCTGCCATATGTAACCATTATACGTGATAAGTGCGTGACAGAGAGTCTTCTGCCTTCAAGAGTAGGATATAATGAACAAAGACAAAACAATGATCCATCTATGGTTGAAAATATTTCCTTTAGCCTAAGGGAGATAACATTTGGGGAGTCAAAACTATAAAGGAGGAAGGATGCCCTCCCTTCATTATCACACCTTGCAGTCACTCTGTGTGACTTTATGACTGCTGGCATTTTCTTGCAAGAAAATAAACCACATTAAAGACATTTGGAAATGTCTGTATCTTATTCAGTGATATAATTTTACTTGCCACCACACCCTGCTAAATATTCATACCATCCTTCTGATATGCATTCCTGTTGTGTGTCTCTGTTTCTGGAATGGGGATTGGAGGGCCAGGGCTACAATGATTCATTACCGTTCCCTACCGAGTGTTATGCTGGTCTCATCTCCTCCTATCACTACAACCTTATTCAGTTCCAGAGTTGGAAATGTTTGCTACTTTGTCACGCCAGAGGGAGTCCACCTATCCTCACCAGGCTGTCTCTCTCCTGTTCACCCCATGTTAGCCACAGAGAAGCATGAGTCTGTACAAAAGCCAAAAACCTTAGGATGATAGCCATTTATATGCTACACTCATCCGCTCAGCGGCTGGAAGCTGTCCTGAACTACCCCCATGGATGTGCTGTCCTCACCCCAGGCCAACTACAGCCTCCAGACAGCAAAGAGAGAGAGTGTACCACTGTGCGTTACATATTCCCAACTGTGCCCTCTCCACTCATCTTGTCGCCAAGATTTCCATTTACAGGAATTGAAAACAGGCACAGCGTGACCAGTGGTGACACACTTTGGAGAGACTTTTATTTATTTTAAATCAAATATCCAATGCAAAAGGGGATTGAAGTATCCAGGGGAGAAGATGCAAACAGAAGAAGAGTGCAATTTCCTCATCATGCCGTTTTATGTTTGGGACATACAGAGGAGTCATTGGACAGGTGGTCTTTATTTTCACAGATAATTATCTTCAAACCGTTCTTTATAAATGCACAAATTTCGAAGGCCTCTAAAATATAAACATGATCAAAACTTTGCTGAAAAATCTGTTGTACAAACTCTACTACGTGTCTTCTGTGGTCTGATTGGTAGTTTTTAACAAGTAAAAAGGCTTTAATGTCATTCTAAAACTGTCCACCTTCCGGTTTTGATATCTTGATTGCTGTGAAACTGATTTTTAGAAAGTAAACATAGGAATAACTTATATTGTAAATAATATTTCAAGACAAACAATTACTGGAGTAAAGCATCTTACTTGATTATCCATACACCTTTTAGTTGTTGTTTTTTTTGTTTGTTTTTTTAAATCACCTTAAAATATGAGTAGCCTTTTGAGGTACATTTATTTGTAAATCCTTGAATCATCGTATTGCAATGCATTATATATTTTGCCCCTTACAATGAAAACTAGCTTTGATTTTAACTGCTGGATTTTTATTAACTGATATTAACAAAAATTAATAAATACAGTAAAAAATGTATTGCTCATTATTAAAGGGTTAGTTCATCCAAAAATGAAAATTCTGTCAGTAATTACTCACCCTCATGTTGTTCCAACCCCGTAAGACTTTCGTTCATCTTCGGAACACGAATTAAGATATTTTTTATTAAATCTGAGAGCTGGATCACTCCTCCATAGGCTTTCTAAGGGACTGAAACTTGTTCTCCCGAAAAGTTATTAAAAACATTGTTAAAATAGTCCAAGTGACTACACTGGCTCAATCTTCAGTTCATTAAGTGACGAGAATACTTTTTGTGCACAAAAAAAATAAAAATATATCGACTTTATTCAACTAATAATTTCCTTCTCGGTCGGCCTCTCGTAGTAAACCAGCCCGTTCTCATCCCAAGGCGTAATATAATGACGCTTTTGCCAAAGCGTCTATATTGAACGCGCATGGCACCCTTTAGCGTCAATATGAGACGCCGATATATATGGGTCAGAAGGCGCCTCCTAGCGGTCTAACCCTAACCCTACACCATACCTAAACCTACCCATCTCTCTGCGTGTTATATTGACGCTAAAGGGTTCCATGGGCGTTGGATTTAGACGCTTTGTCAAAGTGTCAGAATATGACGCCTTGGGATGAGGATGCGTTGATATATAATGTAAATGAGCACATGCACTGGCAATATTCACACGGCCTGAGATGATAATATAATATTTAAATCCAGTGTCATGGTGGCTAGATATAAATTGCGGTCCCACTTTATATTAAGTGGCCCTAATACCTGTGAACTTACATGGTTACTAGATATGTACTTAGTATGTAACTACAGTGTAAATACACATTGGTACATAGTATTTACAACTGTAATATTTGTGTAACTACACATATGTAACAACCCACGGAAAGGTTTGTGTAAGTACAAATGTGTAACAGGACATTGGTAACAACACTTTTTCCACTACAGTAAGTACACATGTGTAACAGGCATTATGTAACTACATTTTGTAACAACAATATGTATTCACACAAGTTGTTCCACTTCCACACGCAGTCTTCCATACTGTAGTTACCAGTTTAGAACACACTGAAACCATGATGATTCCTATGTGTATACCATGTATTTACTATATGACTGGCAGGACTTATGTTGAATTACAGCTAAAGTTTTCCCTTGTGGTACCAGTGTACTTACATGGTAACTCCTCAGGAACTCTGCACTTGATACAATGTGTTAAACTGTCATAACTTACATGTATTATGCAAAACCCAAACCTCTGTGCAACACTGTATTAACAGTGTACTTACATGGTAACTCCTCAGGAACTGTCCACTTAATATAAAGTGTAAAATGGTCATAACTTACTGTGTATTATGCAAAACACAAACCTCTGTGCAACACTGTATTAACAGTGTACTTACATGGTAACTCCTCAGGAACTGTCCACTTAATATAAAGTGTAAAATGGTCATAACTTACTGTGTATTATGCAAAACCCAAATCTCTCTGCAACTGTACTAACAGTGTACTTACATGGTAACTCCTCAGGAACTGTCCACTTAATATAAAGTGTAAAATGGTCATAACTTACTGTGTATTATGCAAAACACAAACCTCTGTGCAACTGTACTAACAGTGTACTTACATGGTAACTCCTTAGGAACTGTCCACTTAATATAAAGTGTAAAATGGTCATAACTTAACGTTACTGTGTATTATGAAAAACTCAACCTCTGTGCAACACTGTATTAACAGTGTACTTACATGGTAACTCCTCAGGAACTGTCCACTTAATATAAAGTGTAAAACGGTCATAACTTACTGTGTGTATTATGCAAAACCCAAACCTCTGTGCAACACTGTATTAAAAGTGTAACTTACTTACATGGTAACTCCTCAGGAACTGTCCACTTAATATAAAGTGTAAAACGGTCATAACTTACTGTGTGTATTATGCAAAACCCAAACCTCTGTGCAACACTGTATTAACAGTGTACTTACATGGTAACTCCTCAGGAACTGTCCACTTAATATAAAGTGTAAAACGGTCATAACTTACTGTGTGTATTATGCAAAACCCAAACCTCTGTGCAACACTGTATTAAAAGTGTAACTTACTTACATGGTAACTCCTCAGGAACTGTCCACTTAATATAAAGTGTAAAACGGTCATAACAGAGACCATCTCAGCAAACCCAAACCTCTCATAGTTTTATTAAGCATTAAAATACATTTTGAGCCACTAATCCTACTCATACCCCTAAACCTACCCATAACCATTCCTTAAAACTACGTAGGCTACACTTATGAAGAAAATAAAAACATAACAGACAGACAAGTAACGTTATAAATTTCACAATAATTTGTTTATTGCGAAAATGTCAAAACCGGTACCAAAAGTCGTTCACATGATGATGCGTTGCAGCCGCAGTCCTCTCTGGCAGTATTATAATAGTTGTGTATGAGGTACAGATCAGAATATAAATTATTAATCCATGAAAATGTTAATCCGGTTTCGGTTCGCTCTGTGAAGGCGCGCGCGCTTCTCCATTTCAAATTTACTACACCGACTGAAACACGGCATGTCGCAATCTGTGACGAAGCAGGCGAGAGCCAATGAGCGTTTGATATCACGGACGTAAAACATGTCGTAACGTTTCTTGAAGGCGCATTTTTTGAATTTGAATTCATCACCAGCGCGCCTGAGCGCGGGATTTGACGTTTGCGGTCGCTGCTGAGAAATGGAGATGAAGATCATAAAGGGCTGAATTTGGATCTGTTTCTTGCAAACAACGTATGGATTCTAAAGATTTGGATTACATCAGGCTAATACAATTGATGTTTTTTTGTGAATTTATGTTGTGTTTTATTGGAGAAAACGCTTTTTGTGTCTCACGGTAAATAAACTAAATACTACAAAATGGTTAAACGATTAAACAAGGTATTTTTAAGGTTTTAAAGTGTAGGCTATTCTTGTTTATTGTTTACAGAACACTGTAATTTACTGTAAAGGCAAATAGGTCACCACAATGTCAAATAAAAAAATCTAAAATAAAGAGTAAATCTTTAAAAGTGCTATGCCGTAATATCCCAAAATCTATCAAAGCATAACTATCACATTTATATTTCAGAGTTTACTATCCACTACGTAACCTTGTGTTTTGCATTTACTGTGGTACACAGCAATGACCCTAACAATTACACTTTATATTAAGTGGACAGTTCCTGAGGAGTTACCATGTACGTACACTGTTAATGCAGTGTTGCACAGATGTTTGGGTTTTGCATAATACACAGTAAGTAATGACCATTTTACACTTTATATTAAGTGGACAGTTCCTGAGGAGTTACCATGTAAGTACACTGTTAATACAGTGTTGCACAGAGGTTTGGGTTTTGCATAATACACAGTAAGTTATGACCATTTTACACTTTATATTAAGTGGACAGTTCCTGAGGAGTTACCATGTAAGTACACTGTTAATACACTGTTGCACAGGGTTGGGTTTTGCATAATACACAGTTAGTTATGACCATTTTACACTTTATATTAAGTGGACAGTTCCTGAGGAGTTACCATGTTAGTACACTGTTAGTACAGTTGCACAGAGGTTTGGGTTTTGCATAATACACAGTAAGTTATGACCATTTTACACTTTATATTAAGTGGACAGTTCCTGAGGAGTTACCATGTAAGTACACTGGTACCACAAGGGAAAACTTTAGCTGTAATTCAACATAAGTCCTGCCAGTCATATAGTAAATACATGGTATACACATAGGAATCATCATGGTTTCAGTGTGTTCTAAACTGGTAACTACAGTATGGAAGACTGCGTGTGGAAGTGGAACAACTTGTGTGAATACATATTGTTGTTACAAAATGTAGTTACATAATGCCTGTTACACATGTGTACTTACTGTAGTGGAAAAAGTGTTGTTACCAATGTCCTGTTACACATTTGTACTTACACAAACCTTTCCGTGGGTTGTTACATATGTGTAGTTACACAAATATTACAGTTGTAAATACTATGTACCAATGTGTATTTACACTGTAGTTACATACTAAGTACATATCTAGTAACCATGTAAGTTCACAGGTATTAGGGCCACTTAATATAAAGTGGGACCTAAATTGCTTTGTGTCTGTCAAACAAGGACACTTGTAGAAATGGATATGAGTGTTTGATTTATACAGAAGTGAGCTGTTGGCCAGTAACTGCAATTAAAAGTTATTAAAAGTACTGCCCCTTAATACCACTGAAGAAAATTCAAGGCTCTACTGCTGGAAGCAATTCTACAGCAAGCTGTATAAGAACGGCTGGTGAGACAGGATGTGTTTTTATAGTCATAGAAAGAAATAAGAACATCAGAGAATCAGCCCTCATCTGCATCCAAGACAACCTTCACTCTCAAAGGAATATGAGTTCAAACACAGCATAAGTACTGCAAGAAATTAGTTATTTTATTTAATTAGTTAAATAAGGTTTGTGAAGTATCAAGCTGTTACACTGAAAATTGTATAATGATGTCCATGACATTTATTTTCCTGGTCAGAGATATTAAACAGCTACGACGCATACATTTTTCACTGTTATCTGGTATGGATAACGGGTGTCATGTATGAAAAAATTCAGTTTGGGATTAAGAAGCAACCTATAAGCCACTACTTAGTTACAAGCACACACACCCACACACACAGTATTGTAATTGCTTCCTGACTTAATCTGATGCCCCACTGCCTTGCTGTTCCATCCTCTGCATGACTACGTTCTTATCAACTCCAAAACACAACTGCCACACACACCCAGGCACACACAAACCAGGCTTAATTCTTAATGGATATAAATACAGACTGATAACATAGGACATTTGATCGTTAGGTTTGCTTGTAATGCTAAGTGTTAGTATTTCCTGGTTTATGAAATATTTGATATCACAAGGATTGTGTGGGAATAAAGTTTCTTTGAGTATGTGTTTGTGTGAGTGTGTATTGGTAGTCCTGAATGATGAGCACAGAGCAAGGCCTTCAAACACAGTACAGCCTTGAGGATGATCTTCAGAAGCAATAAAGCAATCCTATTAACCTACTGCCCTTTAGTCACACTATCTCCTGATGCCCTGATACAATCATTGCTTTCATTGTGTAATGCACAAACACACATACACACTCAAGCTTGTGCACTGTATTAAATTTAATGTTATTGTTACAATAAATGTCCTTTTCCTGATGCGTACTCACATGTGGGTGTATACAAGGTGATAGTCAATTTAAAATGAAATTTTCAAGCCAAGGGAATGTGATCTTGGTGGTAAGAAAACTGCCACAAAAAAGATTTCCAGATTGGTGGATAAGATCGGTGGCGATCCTGGCTCAGTTGTTTCTCTGGGCGAGATAACACACACACACACTGTGAGAAGACCTCACTGTCTGAGACACATATCATTGTCTATGATTCGATATTATTCTTTGGGATCTACAAATCCTCACATTTTACATAGGCCTAATTGAAACAATGGCTGTTAACTTTTACTGTAACACTTTATAATAACATTTAGTTATTAGTCACTTAGTTATTAGTTAATGATGAATTAATAATTTACAAAACATGACTGTATATTAAATGATTATTAAGTGGTATACTAACATTTTATAAATGTTTTATAAAGCCATGTATTAGTTATTGTTGGAAAATTTGATGGAATAACCAATTTTGATTAACAGTCTCACTTGATGTATGCTCTTTTAACCCTTAGGAGTGTACATTTTTTAGATATATCACTTTTTTTTTTACGTTTCAACTTTTCCACATAACAAAATGTGAGTGAGTAAACCCAATATAGCACATTATAGCTCAACCTTGGAAATCAATCAAGATTACACAGGGAATATAGCTGACTGTTTCACATCTCCCATCCTTACACATCACATTTTTACAATTACAATTTTGAACTGTTTACTCAACTGGAAATTGCATCAACTGAATCACAAATAAAATATTCATTTGAAAACTTGCCAATCACTTCTAAATTGAACAGACATCTCAGAACATTTATGAATCTGAATGAAGTATCAATATTGATCGATACTGGTCCATAAAAAAAACATTTTACATACCTGTAGGAAATTATAAGCATGCAGCGTTCTGCCTATACAGTTGAGAAAGTTGAGACTTGAGTGAAACACAAGGGAGAACTCTGTCAAGCCATTTGAGCAGTAAAAGAGCAACATCTGAGCAATAAAATATTTCTTTGGGCATCTGTCCTCCTTTTTTAGCCCTTTAAGCACTTCTTTTTTTCATATCTCCAAACCTCAACTGCAGACAACAATGATATTTCTTATTTATTTTGTTCTCTCCACTCCCCTCTTCTTTTCATGTGTGCTACAGTGCTTGTCCTTGAGTTGAATTCTGTCAAACATGGCCTAGATTCGATTCCTATCCCAACAACACCCCCTCACACACATAAACACACCATGCACAGTTCTGTCCTGGAATAACTTCCGATGTAAACTGGATGCTAAATAATTGAAAGAGATTTAGGTCAAACAGCTGAACAAATGGGGGGAAAAAAATTATAAAAAACAGGAAGACCTTGAAATCAACATGGAATCAAAACTGAGCCTATATGCTTTTCTTTATACAAATTCCTGATATGTGATACCCAATTTTTAGAGGGAAAAGGGCATTAGGGTCCACCCTTAGACCATCAGTGGGGCATTAACAGATCATGCGAAAACAACCAATTTCATACCAATTCATCAAAACGTAAAATAGGTACAAATTACCATAAGAGTGTGTTGAATGTGTGTCGTGTAAATAATCGGTGCACATTAAAGTAATAACATTAATAGATTAATAACTTTCACCACTTGCAGTTACTTGACTGAAATCACAGATCATTTTTATTGTTGAATATCCTATTTCACCACATCATGCCATAATATGGAAGTAAAAAGTTTTGTGAAAACCATTTCATCGGACATTATAGGTTAACTACAGTATTAGTTCCAGTGGAGGTGTATGTGTGTGTATTTTTTCTAATCCCCAATACAATTTTGTTCTCTTGATCACATGGGATGGAATTACTATTCACTAATTGTTTTCACATTATTACGATTTGATATGATCGTATAGTGGTTATATTTTTGTTGCAATATGACATACTTTGGCAGTTTATTAAAAGACAGGACAGGAATTAACAAGCATCAACACACTCTCAGTTCTGTGGTCTCTGTGAAGAGTGTGAGAAGATAGAAAAGTGAACCCCTGCCCCCATTAACACTGTAACTGCATCATACACAGTTTTAGACATAAAAAGACAATATACTTTAGCAAAGTCAACTGCATGATATTTTGCAAAGCTGTCCTAAGCTTTGAGCGGGACGCCGGAGTAGGACGCGATTGGACGATTCAAGTGGAAATGACATAAACATAAAACAATAGTCAAACATAAAACTCAATGTATTATTTTAAAACAAAAACGAACATTTATCCCATATTCTAAAGATATGAACAGCAATATGTGTACAGACACACAAAAATAAAATAGAAATGGATAAAATTTATTTCTGGGAAGAAGGACAAAGTTTGTTGGAATAATCACTAAACTCAAAACACTACATAAAGACAGAGCTCCAAAACACCAGCACTTAGTAAACAGCAAAGGACATCAGTAAATCATATTTCCCTGCAGTTGCAAGCATACACACGTTACTCAATGACATTTTGTTTCCCTGCCTGTCAAGGACTGCGATACTCTACTCCATTGATCCTATTTTCAACATTTGCCCATATAACAATCTAAAGTTTGTGTGTATGTATATGAAGTACATATACGTATATACACACAACAAAACATGCAATGCAAAGAACAGAAAACATTGCACTTAATCCTTACATTGCAAGAACAAAGCCAGAACTCTCTCACCGTAATGAACTCAACGAGTCTGTGAACTTATCTCCAGCAGTGCACTAAAAATGTGCCAGAGCAACAAAACGGCCAACAAAATGGGCTGCACAAACATGTAAAATTATTCAGTTTGAAATGCAAATGTTTGAGAGATATCTGTGAGTATGTGTAATGAAAAGAACTCTATTTTAAGATAACATGAAAGAAACTGAGACCTAGCACTGTGCCGCATAAGCATTCTGTAAAAAAGTAATGGAGAGGAATCCAGAGACACTTTAATGAGAGGAAAGACTGAAAAGTGGGAAAAGTGAAGATACTCAAGACTGGCAAAGAGGCTTCAGCTAAAAACTTAAGCTAAACACTTGCACATAAAACTTCAGCTCTTTAATGAAAAGAGTCAGAGACAACTCATTATGATACATGGAGAAAATCCTCAGACCGCGTTTACAGACCTCGTCTTTATATTCTCCTGTCACAAGTAGATAGTGCTAACTACTCATCTGATTCAGTAACTTAACTTTTTGGCTCATCCGCCATAGTTATGACCATCTGCAGGGCATTATACAAAAACACATGAACAGAGATACCAAAAAAATGCTGATCTTTGGATTTGACCCATACCAGGTCACAGAAAACATTTTTACAGATATCAAGCTCAGACCCTACTAAATCTAATATTTGCAGACATTAGCTTCTGCATATTTTTAATCTACAATCATTCTTCATGTAAATCTGTAAATATGTTCTCTGTGATGAGAGTCCACCGGTATACCAAGATAGACAATGGATTGTGATGTATTTAGTGTTAAGACTCAAACAGATGTTAATCATTCAAAATAAACTTTTTTTAACATTCACATTCAGATTTAATATTCACAGGAGCAAAATTAGTAACCAATTATTTGATATTGGTCATATGCCATTGAATTTAACATTTATTAACCAGCAATGCTATGCATTTCAATAGATTTGTTCTTTATTATCTCTTTATATCTTTATTGTCACTTTTAACACACTTAAGGCCTGTTCACACCGGGACGAATTTCGGCTCGCGTTATTCGTCAGCGTTTTTCAACGCGTTTTTTGTGTTCACACCCAAGCGATTTTCGCTGACGATGAGCCGAGTGAACATGCAAATTCATTCCCTGACATTAGATGGCGCTTAATGTACAGAAATACCCCGGTCCACAAAGTGCACTCGCTTGTCATTCAGAAGAAGAGAGCAAGTTTGTCGCGTGTGTCATATAGTTATTTATTCTCGTTGGTGTCTCTTTATAAAGACACCAACAAGACCAGCATCTCTACATTCATCTTGCCTTGCATCTTCCTCGTCTATTTCTTCCCGGCAGTGTAGACGCTACTTGGCGTATATCTTCTTCGCCGCCGGTCGGCAAGACCGTTTTGTGTTTGAGCGCCCCCAAGTTGTGTTTTAATGTAACTTCAGAAGCTCCAGACACGTGAGCAAAAGCGGCAATCTCATTGGTCGGATAGTTTTTGACGCGGCGCGTCAAACAAAAAAAACGAACCCGAGGCGTTTTTTTAAAAATGACGCTTTTACGCGTGGCGTTTTACGCGTCGGTGTGAACACTCACATTGGCGCCCTTTGTTTAGTCACGAGGCGTTAAACGTCGGCGAATAACGCGCGCGAAATTCGTCCCGGTGTGAACAGGCCTTTAAAATATATTTTGATATTAATTGAGAAACACATTGTCACAATCTCCAGTCACCAGCCCAGTCTCCAGCACTACATTTCCCAGAATCCCTCTTGGCTCCTACCTGCACAGACTCCATCAGCCGCACCTGCCACCAATTACTCACCTCATCAACTCCACATGAAAACATATGCGTCCCTATTCGCATACTATTTGTCCTAAATAGTATTCGAAAATAGAATTAGTACGTCCCAAATCGTAGTATGTTGAAATGAGTGTTCCAAAGATACACGGATGGTCTACTACATCCGGTCAGAATCCAAAGTGTAGATCGATGCGCACTCTAACGGCTGATATTGCCCACAACCCATTGCGCGCTGGACGAGGATTCGATTAGAACTACAAACACGAGTGAAAAGTGTTAAAACAACTACAGACATGGAGGACGCGTGAGTCCGGCGGTTATGCAGAGAGGTTTAGATAAAAGGGTTTGAGTGATTAATAAAAAAAAACGTATTTAATCAATGTTGTCTACATTATATTGCATCTGCAGCAGCATTGTGAACTTTTGTAAAGATACGTGTAGCCATTAACTTTTTAAATGCATTACATTCAAATTGCAAACAAACGAGGAGAGTCTACGCATGAAAGACCCGTGACGGGCAGATGAACGTGCTTCTACACTTCTCTCCGAAACGGTAGGAAATGAAATTAGATTGAATGGAGGATTTTAACTGTGACAAGATGATTGAGACAGGGCAGTTTACGGTGACAGGATGATGATACTTCAAATGTGTACAGTTCCCATATTCTTTACAAGGAAAGAAATGTTTTTCAACTGATGCAAATGTACCACAAATGTATACACCAAGGGATAGTTTCTTAATATGGAAAGTTGATTGTGTCATGTAAGCATGAGGTATAGGTTCCTTATTAAACATAAGGAACATGTTTTTGCTTACAAGGAAGTTGTAACTATAAGTTCCTCACTGGTGTATATAAGCTCAATCCTTACTCTACTGTACTGACTCAGAGAAACATAAAGGCATGACAGGGTGAGAGGAAGGAGAAACTGAGGCATGAGGGGGTGAGGGGAGGAGAAACACAGAGAAACCATTTATAGCTGGCATGATGAGGTGAGGGATAGATAAATGGGAACAGAGAAATCTGGAATGAAGACCACCTCTCATGTAGCCTTATTCTGATATGTCTGAAACATGTACACTCACCTAAAGGATTATTAGGAACACCATACTAATACTGTGTTTGACCCCCTTTCGCCTTCAGAACTGCCTTAATTCTACGTGGCATTGATTTAACAAGGTGCTGAAAGCATTCTTTAGAAATGTTGGCCCATATTGATAGGATAGCATCTTGCAGTTGATGGAGATCTGTGGGATGCACATCCAGGGCACAAAGCTCTCGTTCCACCACATCCCAAAGATGCTCTATTGGGTTGAGATCTGGGGCCTCATTTATAACCGTTGCGTACGCACAAAACAGGCCCTGAAAGACGCATAAGTTGTGATTTATAAAAACAAACTTGACGGGAAAATTTGCGCATCTGCACGCAAACTATGACCCATGCGTACGAACGTTTTGGAGACGGAGCAGTTTGGCGACACCGATGGTGAGCTGGAGTTAAATGTATTTTGGTCACTTTTAGACAGAAAATCGAAAGAAAATTATACATAAATATGAAAGATAATACAAATATAATTTGACTCACCAAGCCTATCACTTGAAGCAAATATCCATCCCTTCTTAAATGTCCGCGCCAGTGAGCGCGTTAAGGGCCCGTTAGTGAAACTGACGCATATATTGCCTATCTAACGGCATGATGAAGTAAAACCGTAAATCTTCATTATCAGTCCTCATAAATACAGTGCATGTTCACAATAACAGTTTAAATAAATAAAATAATGATTTAAACTATATTTTACTTTGTTTTACGCCATTCTAGTTAATGGAGTTATAGCTAGGCTACATTTAAACTAGCCTACATGAAATCATAGGCTACTGAGAAGTTACAAAAAAAATTTATATATTCAATAAATTAAAATATTTGTTGTGGATGCAATGCTTTTCAACACTTTTCCTCTAGCATGCTGTGTTTTAATGTTTTAACCACAGAGATAATTTGCTTATCATGATAATAGATTGTCTGAGAAAATATTTGTGTGCAAATAATGCACAACAAGGTCTATCTGTTTCCATTAAAAAACACAAAATCAATTAAAAATACTATTTGGCCAGTGAAAAAAGATTGAGAAAAACTTTCTCTGAAATGTATTTTACACTATTTGATTTATTTATTCAAAAACAAGTCAAGGATAGGCTACTAAATGATTTTCATTAATGTAATGTGACGGCACATCCATATTTCATATTTTCCTAATGTCTTGTACCGTTAAACATATCATCACGTGGATGAATAATCATATGCAAATGATATGCAGATGAGGATATGCATAGTAAAACGAGGCGTTATAAGCTCCATATATGGTTATTTCGGGGTGGAGACGCTTGTGCGCACAATCTTCCGTTGACTGGGATTTATAAAGTGAATTCTGCGCAGGTTCTGGCGTACGAACGGTTTTATAAGTCTGAATATTTTTTTGCGTACGCCATTTTTGTCTTTTCGGTGTACGTACACTTTTAGTAAGAATCCTACGCACAGTTTTATAAATGAGGCCCCTGGTGACTGTGGGGGCCATTTTAGTACAGTGAACTCATTGTCATGTTCAAGAAACCAATTTGAAATGATTCGAGCTTTGTGACATGGTGCATTATCCTACTGGAAGTAGCCATCAGAGGATGGGTACATGGTGGCCATAAAGGGATGGACATGGTCAGAAACAATGCTCAGTTAGGCCGTGGCATTTAAACAATGCCCAATTGGCACTAAGGGGCCTAAAGTGTGCCAAGAAAACATCCCCCACACCATTACACCACCACCACCAGCCTGCACAGTGGTAACAAGGCATGATGGATCCATGTTCTCATTCTGTTTAATGCCAAATTCTGACTCTACCATCTGAATGTCTCAACAGAAATCGAGACTCATCAGACCAGGCAACATTTTTGCAGTCTTCAAATGTCCAATTTTGGTGAGCTCTTGCAAATTGTAGCCTCTTTTTCCTATTTGTAGTGGAGATGAGTGGTACCCGGTGGGGTCTTCTGCAGTTGTAGCCCATCCGCCTCAAGGTTGTGCATGTCGTGGCTTCACAAATGCTTTGCTGCATACGTCGGTTGTAACGAGTGGTTATTTCAGTCAAAGTTGCTCTTCTATCAGCTTGAATCAGTCGGCCCATTCTCTTCTGACCTCTAGCATCAACAAGGCATTTTCGCCCACAGGACTGCCGCATATTGGATGTTTTTCCCTTTTCACACCATTCTTTGTAAACCCTAGAAATGGTTGTGCGTGAAAATCCCAGTAACTGAGCAGATTGTGAAATACTCAGACCGGCCCGTCTGGCACCAACAACCATGCCACGCTCAAAATTGCTTAGATCACCTTTCTTTCCCATTCTGACATTCAGTTTGGAGTTCGGGAGATTGTCTTGACCAGGACCACACCCCTAAATGCATTGAAGCTACTGCCATGTGATTGGATGATTAGATAATTGCATTAATGAGAAATTGAACAGGTGCTCCTAATAATCCTTTAGGTGAGTGTATATTAAATAATAAATAAGAGATCTCTTAGCAAAGTAACTGGTGTAGCTTCTGTGATTCAACAATAATGGGGGGAAAGCATGATTTTCAAATCTACACATTGAACAAGGAAAGACTCTCATACCTGCTCTCTTTTGATCCCAGTGACGCACGCCTGTGATTATTCCCCTGAAATTATTCTTTGTCTCTTCTTTTTATTATATGCTGTCTCCCTGTTTGTTCTGTGAAGATCTACCTTCAATACTGACCTGTTTCACCAGCCATCCACTAAGGTGTGTGGTCAGCTGTCCTCGTCATCATCCATCTAACCTGTAAGAGAAAGAGACCGTTAATATCATAATCGTTCTCCATATTCAAGATGTTTCATTACTACTCATATGTTCACCCTGTGTTTACCGTGTGCCTACAATTAAGTTTTGTCTGGATTCACTTTACATCTGTCTAGTGTGTATTTCCTGACACATATATTCTTTGTAGGTTGTGAATTTGTATGAATTCATACGTCATTCATACATTTTTGTATGATCAGCTTATGCCCCACTGAGGGTTTGGTTTAGGGGTGTACCTTCGTGATTTTTTTTCATAAAAATCAATTTGAATGAATTCATAGCAAATCTCACTTGTAAAATAGTTAATAGTTTTTAATTTTCTTGTGAAATCAAGTTTGACATTGAACCCACCATGGGGTCCAAAATTGAGCCCACTAGTAAAAATGCCACCCATCCCACATTCTTTTGATATTCAATAACAAAAAAGTAAATTCATTATCTCCAATATAGCATGCTTATTATTTTCATGTCCTAACTTCGCTTTGTTTTAAAGTAATTTACAGATTTAAATTGAGACAGTATACTATTTTACAGTGTGGTGTATCACAGCTAACAAGAAAAAAACATCCCCTAAAAAAATCTGAAAGACACTGACAAGTTTTAAATTTAACTTTGAATAAGAACTCCTCATAGATTGCACACTGCACCAATTTTAATATTTTCCTTGTGAACTGTCCAGCCAAAATAACTTTCGCTCGATAATTTTACAAAGTAATTCCATATACACCTGAGGCTATGAAGAAAGTGAAATAAAATTAAGTGAGGTTTATTGGAGCTTGCACATTCCTCCGTGTTTGATGGATGTCACTGTTGTAGATGAGAAACGTATGATAGATGGTTCAGGAGAATCCAGGCTTCATTTGAGCTGAGGAACATAATTGAGGAGGGTAGAGAAACTCTCTAACAAAGTTGACAATGACAGTATTCAAATTCCAAAACCAAGTGTTACGCAATTTAAAGCCAATCTAAGTTTCCCAAATTATTCATGGAAAAAGTTTCAGATATATTTTTTGTTGAGTGTGTTCATCTATCAGGCCCCCTGTCCTCAGCAAATAGCTTTCTTAAATAATAAGATGTAAGAGATGAATTTAAGGTTAAGTTTGATGAAACTAACGTTTCTAGGAAAAATGGGCCAGGTTGTGTAAGCGGGACAAATAATGTAGTCTTTGGGACAAATAAAAAAGCTGTCCCTCTTGCAAAATGAGGGTCAGAGTGATGAGAATTGTTGCACAAACTGAGAAAGAGAGCAAAAAATAGGGCATTTCATTCCTTCGTAATTAGAACCTGTGGTTCAGTCGGGCTGACAACCAGGGGCTAAAATGTCAAGACTTATGCACTGCATTATGGATCCGACCTGCAGGGTCTCATTGAATAAATGTGTGTGCATAACAGTGACTTTCCGAGTATGACAGCATGTTTTAAAACCTCATTAAACAGGAAATAAGCCATGCACCGTCGGAAGTCTGATTTTGCATTCCATCAAAGACAGTAATGGACCTTCCTAACCCTAAGTCACAGCTCCTTGGCTGTCAATCAATCCTGGGGGTAGCCAGATGAACAGTTATTAATGGCCAGATTAATTATAGATCTGCTGCCTAATTATGAGAAGGACTTTAACTTAGTCTCTCTATCTCTAATGAGAACATTTCCATTTTACTCAGTCACATACAAAGAAATAATACAGCTAAGGCTTTCAACATACATGGCAAAAGTTGAATTAATAGTATATTTTATTTGGCAAAAAAATCTTTTTATTTCCATCTCTTTGCATTTCTTCCTGTTTTCTCTTTCTTTTTCTTTCTGTCCTGCTCTTTATTGACTTTTTCCTTGACTCAATAATATTGATTATAATATCTGAAAGGATTTTTTTTGGCACAGGCATAGACAACATCTCAGGTTACATATGTAACTCGGTTACCCGGGAAGGGAACGAGACACTCCGTTATAGCGTTGACACTATGGGAATACTTCCACAGTTCCACGTGGGCCGGTGTCTGAAGACTGTGTCTGCACAAACATCTGATTGGCCAAACGTATGGACAGCGTGACAGAGTATAAATACAATCCATAAATAGACGGCAGAAATGAGAGTAAATAGATTCTAATTGTCTGAAGAAGCAGCAGGTGTAACCGAGGTGTGGCAATGCAACGAAGTGTTTTGTTCCCTTCTCAGGAAACCATATTACATACCGTACATAATCTGAGACATTGCCCTACGAAGTAGAACATCCACGCCGGGTCATGCCGTTGACGATATGGGAACTTCAGCACACCCAAGGTAACAGTGCCTGCACACAAGGCTGTGTAAAAGCACAGACTCTTGTTGAGCGTAAACCAGACTTGAATCAACCCTGAAGGACTTGCGATCCTGGTGTTTAATCTGCATCCAAACTGTGGAGCATGATGAATGTGCAGAGAGGACTAGCCTGCACAGCACAAACATCCTGTAAAGGTGCATCCTTTGCAAGAGCTTTAGAAGATGCTACACTCCTAGTGGAGTGGACCCTGACACCTAGAAGTGAAGCCATTCAGAGCGAGATTCTAGATCCAGGAGAGGGTCCTCTGAGTCCGCAGAGAGCGTGAGAAATAGGTTCTTCTCTTTCATTTCAAAGTCTGCCTCCACTAACTCAAGGTGCAGGAGCTCAGTCCTCATCCATCGAGAAAATGGCCAAGCGGGATTAGAGCTTGCTGATTGTAAAGTGCTCACGGTGTGCACACAGTCAGACACCTTGAGGATTGAGCCCGCATGCTCCTAACCCATGCACATAATGAACATTTGATGTGAGTCATCAGCCTGTAACGACTTCAGACTTCATACATTTCATATTTTTTTCCTGAAGTTGCGTTAACTTAAATTATGACTAAGCATTAAGCAAGTAAAATAAATTCAGTATTATAGACATATCAACTGACTTTAACAAAGGAGAACCTAAAACAAAATAGTCCTTAAAGCAGCACTATGTAACTTTTTCAACCTTTATAATATTTTTCCAAAACCCTTGAGATGGTACATTGACTTACAATAGGTTGAATGACTGGTCTGCCATAGCCTGACGGTGTCTGCATCGCTTTTACTGGCACTATGTAACTTCGGGTTTCGGGTAGGAATCCGAGCACAAAAAGTGCACAAAAAAACTACAAAATTCGACTGCTTTACGGCATACCTCACTTCCTCAAATTCTGATGTGAGAGCCCAACGAGCTGTATGTTGTCATGGCCGAAGCAGCAAGTAAAACTAAGAAGCCAAAGGTTTTATCGGAGGACAGTAGAAAGAGAAAAAGGGAGAGTGACAAAATAAAAGGCTGGATGAGGATCAATATTGGTCCAGCATTCTCTCGCTGGCGTGAGCTAAAGGAGGAGGAGGGGTGCGTGCCAGACCGATGCTGGCTGTCAAAAAATTAATAAATCAGTAGCCTATGTCTAAACGGTGTGTACAAGTTTGGTAGGGGCTACATTCTTGCAAGTAAATAATACATGATTAGACGGACAAAATAATCGTTCAGGATAACTATCCTAATGTCTGCAGGCTGATAGTCATGTTTGTTTATTTATTTTTCAAATTTGCAGATTCATTTATGGTAGCTTGATATTATAATATTGACATATGTATATATGTATATATATATATATATATAATAATATTGATATGGCTATTACCTATCACACAAACATTTAATTGAATTAGCATATCCATTATGTAAAACAGTAGCCAATAGGCTACTATAAAGACACTGGCTTGTAAACGTGAGCTACGCGATCTTTTGGCGTTTGAAAAAAATAGAGCCCATGAAACTATATTCATATGACATGCTGAAATATATGCCAATGTACCTGGGATGAAGACATTTAACACGCAACGCTAGCAGTCTGCCCAAGATGTGAGAACTCCCTCTGCAGAGTTCGGGGGTATCGGCTTGTCAACAAATGCACGTGTGTATCCCCTGGTGTTACCATGACAGATTTTACGACAGTAGTAGAAGACAATAATGTTTCCCAACTGTAGGGGGACCCCGAGAGCAAAATTTCAAAAGTTACATAATTCTGCTTTAGCTGAACTTAGAAACGTCTCGGTTACGTATGTAACCCTCGTTCCCCGAGTGGGGAACGGAGACGTTCCGTCGGATGACGACGATTGGGGTTTCGCTTAGAAGCCTATCAACTTCGAGTATTACAAAACGAGCCAATGGCAAGGGAAATGCCATGGGTCTGCGGAATTTGCATGGCGCATCTCCGCCCCACCTCGTGGGTATAAAGGGAGGACGCCGGCAATATGCAGTTTATGTTTTCCTGCTGAGGAGCCGAGACTGAACTCAGGCGTTTCCCAGCGGTACAGCGGAAAGTGGCAGACAGACGGAACGAGGGTTACATACGTAACCGAGACGTTCCCCATCGTTGTCACTCCGAGTTCCGTCGGATGACGACGATTGGGGTTACCAGTCTAATCACGCCACCTACGAAGCTGTCTTCCAGTGCCCTGCGTAAATCTGAGATCCCTGTCGTGAGACTAGCACGGACGAAGGACTCCTATTTAGCACAGGAATACCAAGGTACACTGGGAAGCATATCTCATATCTCAGAGGAAATATGCAATTAATGCCAGCCCAGAGGGGGGGACTTAGAGAATACACATATGACCCGGAGGGATGCATATGGAGAACACTGGGGTGTCCAGCCGCAGGTGGAATATTTCAACCCCAGGGGGTGGCAAGGTGGCTTGCCAAGGAAAAGACACACACTCAGAGAGGCTTACAGTGGAAATACACATGTGGGGGTCGCTCAGGGGAGGGACCATGCACACGGAAGGCACCTAGCCAACGCGCAGGCAAATAGACACTGGCGTCGACGTCAGCAGTGCTGGAGGAACTCAGGGCTTACGGGGAAGCTCACCTGAGGAAATATCGCACGTATCCAGTCCGTGGAGTGGAATGACGAGCAAGCGAAGACACCTGAGCAGGTCCGGTACTAGCTGGTTGAAGCGAGTACATGAGAGGACACAGGCTTCACTCGGAGATTATAGAATCTGGCGAATGTGTTCGGTGTCGCCCAGCCTGCAGCTCTGCAGATGTCTGTTAGCGAGGCGCCATGCGCTAGAGCGCAAGGGGACGGCACACTCCGGGTGGAGTGGGCAGTCACACCAAGGGGGCACGGTCGACCTCGCTGCTGGTATGCCAAAGCAATGGCGTCCACTATCCAGTGAGACAACCTTTGTTTGGAGAGAGCCTTTCCCTTCAGCTTCCCACCATAACAGACAAAGAGCTGGTCTGAGGTCCTGAAACACTGCGTTCTGTCTACATAGGTGCGGAGAGCACATACTGGACAGAGCAGTGCCAAGGCTGGGTCTGCCTCCTCCAGGGGCAGCGCTCGCAGGTTCACCACCTGGTCCCGGAAGGGAGTGGTGGGAACCTTGGGCACATATCCAGGCCGGGGTCTCAGGATCACGTGAGAGTAAGCCGGCCTGAATTCCAGGCACGCTTCGTCAACGGAGAATGCGTGCAGGTCCCCTACCCTCTTGATGGAGGCCAATGCAGTCAGGAGCGCTGTCTTCATAGACAGAAACTTAAGCTCCACTGACTGCAAAGGCTCAAAGGGAGCACTCTGCAGGGCAGTTAGAACCACTGCGAGGTCCCAAGAGGGAACGAGAGGAGGTCGAGGAGGATACAGTCTCCTCGCTCCTCTCAGGAACCTGACGAACAGGTCGTGCTTCCCCAGAGACTTACCTTCTACCGTATCATGGTGTGCGGCAATAGCGGCAACATATACCTTGAGGGTGGAGGGAGACAGCCTTCGCTCCAACCCTGCTTGAAGGAAGGAAAGCACAACACTGATCGAGCATCTCCGGGGGTCTTCTCGGGGAGAAGAGCACCAGTTAACGAAGAGGTTCCACTTCAACGCATAGGCGTGTCGGGTAGACCATGCTCTAACGGAAGTGATGGTAGCCACCACCGCTGGTGGTAGGGTACTCAAACCTGCCTCGTCCCATCCAGGAGCCACACGTAGAGGTTCCATAGATCGGGACGAGGGTGTCATAGGGTGCCCCGTCCCTGAGAAAGGAGGTCCTTCCTCAGAGGGATTGGCCAGGGAGGTGCTGTCGCGAGGAGTACGAGTTCGGAGAACCAGGTCCGGGTGGGCCAGTGCGGCGCGACCAGAATGACCTGCTCCTCGTCCTCCCTGACCTTGCGCAAGGTCTGCGCAAGAAGGCTCACTGGGGGGAACGCATATTTGCGACCCCGCGGCCAGCTGTGCGCCAGTGCATCCGTGCCGAGCGTGCCCTTGGTCAGGGAATAAAATAGGGCGCAATGGGTCGAGTCGTGAGAGGCAACAGATCTATCTGTGCGTCCCCGAACTGGTCCCAATCAGCTGAACCGACTGGGGATGGAGTCGCCATTCTCCCGGGAGGAGCTGAAGCCGTGAGCGCTCGTAGGCTGCACAGTTCAGGGCTCGGGGATATAAAATGGCTCGAAGCGACCTCAGATGCTTCTGACTCCATAAGAGGAGGTGGCGGGCGAGTTGCGACATACGGCGAGAGCGCAGACCACCTAGATGGTAGATGTACACTACCGAGGCGGTATAGTGTGATCGGGCTAGTACGTGTTGACCCTAGAGCAGCGCAAGAAAGCGGTGCAGAGCAAGGCGTACTGCCAGCAACTCGAGGCAATTGACATGCGAAAGGCCCTGAGGTCCTGTCCAGGAGCCCGCGGCAGCATGTCCATTGCACATGGCACCCCAGCCCGTGGTGGAGGTATCTGTTGAGACAACAAAATACCTGGAAAATCGTTCTAAGGGCACACTGGCTCGTAGAAAACTGAGGTTCGACCACGGGGTGAAGGTCTGACGGCAGGTCGGAGTAGCTGGTACTCGGAGCGTGCCTTGTTGCCATGCCCACCTCGGGACTCGATCGCGAAGCCAGAGCTGAAGTGGTCTCATATGAAGCAAACCGAGCGGCGTTGCTGCGGCTGGAATGCCATATGCCCCAGGAGCCTCTGAAAGTATTTCAGTGGAACCACACTCTTACCCTCGAATTGTCTTAGGCAAGTCAGCAGTGACTGGCGACCGAGTCCACACTGAGAAAAGAGAACCTCTGCACGAAGCAAAGTTTGCTCTTCTCCCAGTTGACCCGAAGGCCCAAACAGGCTAGGTGCTGGAGCACAAGGTCCCTATGTTCGCAAACCTGGACTTGAGAGTGAGCTAGGTACAGCCAGTCATCGAGTTCAGGAAGCGAACCCCGTGTTGCCGTAGCGGCACAAGGGCTACCTCAACGTTCTTCGTAGAGATGCGAGGAGACAGGGACTAACCCGAATGGGAGAACCGTGTACTAGTATGCCCACTCCTGGAAGTAAACCGTAAAATGGTCTTAGCCGAGGAAAAAATGGAGACATAAGAGTAGGCGTCCTTCAGGTCGACCGCTGCAACCTAATCCTGTGGCCGCACACATTCGAAAATGCGTTTGGCCATGCGCAGCTTGAACGGAAACGTGTGAAGGAAACGGCTCAAGACGCGCAGGTCCAGGAAAGGTAATAACCCACCGCTCTTCTTGGGTACAATGAAGTAAGGGCTGAGAAGCCAGACTTCATTTCGGCTGGAGGGGTGGTCTCAATCGTGCCCTCGCCAGTAGGGTAACGACCTCCGCACACACGACAGGGGCATAACCACCCTACATGGTAGCGGACTCTTCCGGGGAGGAGACCATGCGAACTGAATTGCCTGATGGTTCCAGAGAGCCAACGGGACAGACTGGAAGTTCCAAAACTGAACCAGCGGGGCATGTGAACCACAGACGTACCCACGATGGGGTAGTGAGGCGGAATGACCGGCCCAGACGTGGACGGCATAGCGGCCCGGAGTGGGGGCACGGTCATAATCCGCATCCTGACAGAGGAGGCCAGGGAAGGACAGCGTTCCACGGGGGCCTGGTCTGTCAGGGGTCTGGCGACAGAGGGGGACGAGAGCGGCGAGGCTCGTAAGCGGCGCACACTGCCATCCGCGCCCTCTGAGGCTCAGAGATGGGAAGTCAGTTCTAGAAAAAGGATTCTCCCCTGGCCCTCCACCGGGGGAAGGAGTGGCCCTGCAACCACATCCTGGAAGAACTGCAATCCATTCTGTGAACCGCCCGTAACGAGAGCGCCGCGTGGCCTGGCGTTCAGCAGGCTGCGGGGCTGGTACGGGCTGAGGCGCCTTCCTGCGACCACCTCCACGGCGCGGCCAGGGTGAAGCTGCTGCTGGGGCCGGACGGGAGGGGGCGGAGTCACAGGAGGACGCGTTCGACGGCGAGCGGACTGAGACGTCTGAGACGGCGGCCGGGTGGCAGCAGCTGGCCGCGGGGTCAGCCACAGTCCGCTTCTGGGCGGCCGAGAACTGTTGGGCAGAGCTCTCGACCGCGCCGCCGAAAAGGCCAGCCTGGGACATGGGGGAGTTGAGGAAACGGGTTCACTCAGCCTCGCACACATCAACCAGGTTATGCCAGAAATGTCTGACATCACCTGACTTAGGGAGCGTGCTGAGCCCTGAATCAGCTCTACCCTCGTGCACGATACATGCAGTGAGTCGGCAGCCAGCCCCGCAGCTCTATAGGTGTTTGCCACCGGAGTAGACAAAACCTACAGGCGTTGGGGGGGGTGCTTAGGGCTGCCACGCCAGGTGGAGGCGTTGTGGGGTCACAGACGTGTCGCCACAGAACACTCCACAGGGGGAACCCAGTGCACCCTGGGCCGCTGTCTCACAAGGGCAGAGAAGGTGGAAGAGGCCGCTGAGCGGTCACGAAAGTCAAAAGAGACTCCCACGCGCTCATGATCTCTTCATGCACGTCCGGGTAGAAAGGAATTGGGGTCGCCACCCCCAAAAACCAATCACCAGCCATGAGTACTCGGGACATGGCAGATGTCCACACAAGCCCGATACTCACGGCAGCCCGGGAAAGCATAGCTGTCAACTCTGGATCAGACTCGACAGGCTGACGCACCCGGAGGTGGCAGCACAGCCGAACCGTCATCTCCAGAGGACTCCAGCTCACCTTGTGATGCGGCGATAGACATGATTTCATCTGCCGGGGCGCCGGATGAGCTGCTGGAGCCGCCGGCGTCCTACTGGATACGGGCAGTCAGTGAACTCATCCGGACACCGCACGGGTTGCAATGTGTAAGAGGGGGGTGTGGACCGAGGATAAATCGTCGGGTTTTGTTCCACACCATCAGCCTCAGGTCACCCTGGCCACCAGCCAAAGTATTCCCTCACGTGGAGAAAATAGATTGGGGTGTGGATGAGGGGACTCTCGCTCTGTAGAGCTCATTGAGTCTCGACCATAACACTGCGATGGTCACGTTCGTAGAACATGACGCACCCGCGATCGCTGTCTGAGCGCAGCCCAAACACAACAAACAGCGATCGCGCCCATCAGCTGAATCTATCAGACTATCGCACTCAGAAATACATGGGCAGAGCGTCTTTAAAAAGACGTGCCACGTGCAATACACGGGCAGAGCGTCTTTAAAAAGACGTGCCACGTGCAAGCTCTTTTTGTGAATGAAAGCTCTTTTTTATGAATGAAAAGCTTGCAGCAGTGCTGAAGCGCCCAGGGAGAAACACACGCGCTGTCGCAGAACACTGCACAGATCAACAGGCAGGAAAGTGAAACTCGCTGGAATACGCCGTCACACCAACACCGACTGGAAGCTGCTCGTCTAGAAGATTCTCGAAGATAATCAGAGAATAGACTACGGAGTGAAGAGGACCTCTTGGCTCCGAAGCAAAAACATAAACTGCATATTGCCGGCGTCCTCCCTTTATACCCACGAGGTGGGGCGGAGATGCGCCATGCAAATTCCGCAGACCCATGGCATTTCCCTTGCCATTGGCTCGTTTTGTAATACTCGAAGTTGATAGGCTTCTAAGCGAAACCCCAATCGTCGTCATCCGACGGAACTCGGAGTGACAACGATGGGGAACTAAGGGGTCTTGAGGGTTTCTTTCTGTTCTATCTTTCTGCCGTCTCTCCATTTGTACAGGACTTTCAGGAAAATTCGAGGGGATTCCTGTCCGCCCGAGGTCTGCCTATGGCATCAGAATAATTTCTCATCGCCAATGGAGTTGGTAAGTGGAATTGATATGCATTGTTACAGAGGTTTTAGATGAGATATGTGACTTATGATGTTTTATTAACAAAGTTCGGGAGGAGCACGTTTAGATAATTAACACGGGTGGAGAGCAATCAACAATCAATGATAAGAGGCGTATATATATTCCGAGCTCTGAGCCCTCCCCCGGAAAGCACGCCGAATACGCATTAAACTTTACTCCCTCTAAGTATGAACTCGTGAATTAGTAGGATCCATAAGTCTGAATTTGAAACCATATTGATTTTATTTCTGAAATTTGATTTCAAGTTGTTTTAACAACCATTAATTATTGAGCTGATCTAAACTATAAAACTTAGTATTATAACATTACTAATTAAACTATAAACTATGTCTTAGTATTTCCATTTGGCATGTCTGTTTTTTGCTTTAATGACAGTAGCATTTGAGTTCACATGAACTCCATAAGTTTGTGCAAAACATGATAATCATGCTATCCAGCAAGATTTGAGAAATTTGGAAGCAAGGACATCTGATCTTTTTCATAAGTTCATATGATCATTGTCATACATTTGCTTATTGTGGCTTGCACTTGTTCCAGTAATTCTAACACTTTATCTTCCTTTCTATTTAAAAAATATATATATATATAATAATATATATACAGTAGATTAAAGTGAGAAGGGTCATAGGACTTACATTTTGTTGCCCTATTGTTAGTTTAACTGCTTGGTGTCTTTTGTAATTCGCTTTGGATAAAAGCATCTGCTAAATGAATAAATGTAAATGTAAATGAATTATGTCTATTAAAGGTGTAAACTAATTTTTCAAAAGCCACTGGCACTGACAATACAAATAAAGTTCTCCCAATACAAGTCTGGCTCTAATAAACAGTGCTAATGAATGCAGTTTTACAGAAGTTAGATATAAGTTATGGTGAAAGCAGAAAACAAAAACAGTAAAGGCCAAGAGCTGTGGATATTTAAGGAAAAACTAATAGACCAACAGTTATTTTTCAATTCAGTCTTCTCTTATCTGTAGTTTTTTCAATAACACTTTATTGAGGGATGGATGTATAGATATCTATGATGCACAAACAATATCAATCTATACAGATATGATAGTACTGAATTATGTGTTACACAAGTGTTACAACTAACCCCTCTGTCTGTTACAATTAACCCTGCATGTGGGGTTTTACTTTATTTTGATGGTCCCTTTAACACATTCGGTTGTCTATAACCTACACATTGCACCTACACGTCTACTAACTCTCAGAGTTTTAGTAGAGTATTAGTAGACTGGTAGGGTTAGGGTCAGAATCAGTTGACATATAGTTGAAAAGTTACTTAAAGTCAGTAGAATGTCTGTTGGAGCAGCATCACAATAAAGAGTTAGCAGATATTAAGCAGACAGTCTACTAATACTCTAATGAGAGTTAAATGACATAGTTGCAAATTTAGTTAACAGAATGTTCAAAAGGGACCATCAAAATTAAGTGTTACCATAAAGGTTAACATGCACTTCTATCACTTTCAGTGCAGCTGTACTAAAATGGTAGGTCCTAAAAAAAAACGTATTAAGATCTAACTTTTTTTTTCTTTCTTTTTTTTATAATTGAGCCAAACCCAAAATGTGTTAGGTTGTGCCTCGCTCTCCTCTATATGCATGTTCTGTACTAGCTAAGGAGGCATTCCCTGAATATGTTATGACCATTCCTATTACGGCCTTTGTCAGGTCTTATTTGTCAGGTCTTGTCCTATATGGCTGTATTTTGGTTATGACTTAGTTTAGTTTCTTGTGGATTCGCTCTGTTCTGTTCCATGTGGATTTACTATTTGTTTCCTGTGGACTTATTCTGTTTTCGTTTTTTTTTTTTTTTTTTTTTTTTTAGCTGTGTGCATTTTTGTAATTTTAATAATGAACCCCTACAACTGCATTTTGATCCAGCTCTCCCATTTCTGAGTCTGCTCAGCGTTACAGAAACATTAACTTTCTTCATGACTATATACTGTATAACATCTTAAATCAAGTAAAATACACATCTTTAATAACTTTACTATTGTGTCCAATGTGTGAAGTCATCTATTGTTCTTCCTCTAATCACCACCTCTTTGGCCTGAAATTACCTTCTCTGGATGTAATGTACAACATTAAAGCCCAGAGATCAAATCATAGTGTCCAAACATAATGTACTGACTGAAAAATTATGTCATGACAGAGCTAAAGTGTTAACCAGCAGTAAACATTAGATTAGAGAAAACAGATCAAGTGTCTTTTTCTTTCTCTTTGAGTGTGTGCTATGTGTGCTTGACAAGAGTTAGAGGAGGAAAGTTGTGAGAGGAGACAGCGTTAAAATTATTCCCTTCACAGTTCTAAGAGCCGGCATGCTGAGCAGAATTGAATTAGGCATTTAACTTTTTACAGATGAGTAAGAGGGCTGATACGCGTCACTCTGACTCAAAGCAAGAAACCCGAAACTGGCTAATGTCTTTGTAAAGTACACTTATGGTTTATGGAACACGTTTTGTTCTCTATCTTGAGATATATTGAATAAGAATGAGATATATATTCTAAAAACAATTTACTAGTTTACTATCATCAATAACATAATGGGATATACAGTACTATATTATAATATAATTTGTTTTATTTTTTATATTTATATTTTTAATAATAATAATTGTTTGATGTAATAAAACAACGTGATGCAATAAGAATAATGTAATATAAGTATAAGATTACAGGAATGCATAGGCAAGATAAAGTTTTAAGGAATATTACACATCAAATTAATTTCAACAAGTTATTTCATAGTTTTTCATTTTAGATGTATACTAATTGCTAGATGTTAGATGTAAACTAATTGCTATAATGTATAACAAAACCATGAGACAAATGTCATTGTAACAATTAAGGTAAAGGGATAGTTCACCCAAAAATGAAAATTAAACACCCTCATGCTGTTCCAACCCCGTAAGATTTCGTTCATCTTTAGAACACAAATTAAGATATTTTTGATTAAATCTGAGAGCTAGATCACTCCTCCATAGGCTTATAAGGGATTGAAATTTGTCGGCCCAGAAAGTCAGTGAAGAAAATGTTCACTCACTCATTGCCAAAATATTTAATGTGTTTTATGGTTACCTGTGTAGTTCAGAATTCATATTCTCCATGATAGCTAAACGAGAAAGGCACAACAAAGGAAACTCCATAACTGTGAATTAAGAAAACGTACTGTTACACGATTGAACTATTGAAATGTCTTACTTGTTAAGCAGAAAAAAGCCATCTCTTCTTCCGTTTTGAACCCCTTCAAAACACGGAGTTAACGACCCTTTCAAAAGCCCTGGTGATGTTTATCCTTGTGTTCGCATGAGACGGTTTCTTTCTCTTTCTCTAGCCACCTTAAATCCGAAGTACGAAGTCTTTTGGGTTTTATAACTGGTGAATCTCTAGTTGACACTGATGATTGTTGTTTGGATCTTTCTGGATCTGCCATAAGTTTAATTATGTAAAGTGCTGCGAGAAAAGCCTATACATCTCTACATCTCCTCACGCGCAGTATAGCCGGCTAGCCGAAACACCTTTATATGTACGGGTGTGACGTAATGACTCAGTATAGCCGGCTAGCCGAAGCTCCTTCTTTATGTGTACGGGTGTGACGTAATGGCGCAAAGACATGCTCGAATTTCCCGCGGAAACCCACCAGTACCAATGGAATTAAAATCAATATTACACGCTAACTGTTTTGAATCTAGCTATGGCAAGCAGATAGATTTGAACACTGGCTGAAGATGTTTTTTGTTTTTTTTTATAATTATGTTGGATTATTTTTAACTTAAAAAAGTTACGGACAGCTGCTTTAATCTGAAAGATCCTCATTTACTGCCAGAGAAATATCTTATATTTAATCAATAAACACAATTAAAATAATAAGACACAAAATTCATCTTTTCACTGTTTTCTGCTGCTTTATAGCTGAATTGAACTCATTTCATAATCAATGTACTTTACACAGTTTACACAAACAGAATAAAGACTGTTTGCTATTGTCTTTTTAGAGCTGCTTTGAATTTAATTCTGTTTGCATTATTGAATCGATATTTTTCTGTAAAGCTGCTTTGAAACAATCTGTAAAGTTCTAATAAAGATGGCTTGACCTGTCTTACAGAGGTGGCACATAAGTTGCATCTGAATCGGTACAGTTACAACGGTCTAAATAATGTTGAGATTAATGTTTTTGAAATAAAATTGTTTATTGTATGTTTGTACAAAATCAACATGTTTGCAATCATGCTCATATTTGTGAAAACAGCTCTCTTGCTCTTGTGATATCGCTTAATTATATAATGTTGTAATATAGAAAATCAAGACCTATTTTTATTTATTTTTTGTATTCTAATACTTCATACTGGGAACTACACTCACCTAAAGGATTATTAGAAACCTGTTCAATTTCTCATTAATGCAATTATCTAATCAACCAATCACATGGCAGTAGCTTCAATGCATTTAGTGGTGTGGTCCTAGTCAAGATAATCTCCTGAACTCCAAACTGAATGTCAGAATGGGAAAGAAAGGTGATTTAAGCAATTTTGAATGCTGCATGGTTGTTGGTGCCAGACGGGCCGGTCTGAGTATTTCACAATCTGCTCAGTTACTGGGATTTTAACACACAACCATTTCTAGGGTTTACAAAGAATGGTGTGAAAAGGGAAAAACATCCAGTATGCGGCAGTCCTGTGGGGGCGAAAATGCCTTGTTGATGCTAGAGGTCAGAGGAGAATGGGCCGACTGATTCAAGCTAGAAGAGCAACTTTGACTGAAATAACCACTCGTTACAACCGAGGTATGCAGCAAAGCATTTGTGAAGCCACGACATGCACAACCTTGAGGCGGATGGGCTACAACAGCAGAAGACCCCACCGTGTACCACTCATCTCCACTACAAATAGGAAAAAGAGGCTACAATTTGCAAGAGCTCACCAAAATTGGACAGTTGAAGACTGGAAAAATGTTGCCTGGTCTGATGAGTCTCGATTTCTGTTAAGACATTCAGATGGTCAGAATTTGACGTAAACAGAATGAGAACATGGATCCATCATGCCTAGTTACCACTGTGCAGGCTGGTGGTGTAATGGTGTGGGGGATGTTTTCTTGGCACACTTAAGGCCCCTTAGTGCCAATTGGGCATCGTTTAAATGCCACGGCCTACCTGAGCATTGTTTCTGACCATGTCTATCCCTTTAAGGCCACCATGTACCCATCCTCTGGCTACTTCCAGCAGGATAATGCACCATCTCATAAAGCTTGAATCATTTCACATTGGTTTCTTGAACATGACAATGAGTTCACTGTACTAAAATGGCCCCCACAGTCACCAGATCTCAACCCAATAGAGCATCTTTGGGATGTGGTGGAACGGGAGCTTCGTGCCCTGGATGTGCATCCCACAAATCTCCATCAACTGCAAGATGCTATCCTATCAATATGGGCCAACATTTCTAAAGAATGCTTTCAGCACCTTGTTGAATCAATGCCACGTAGAATTAAGGCAGTTCTGAAGGCGAAAGGGGGTCAAACACAGTATTAGTATGGTGTCCCTAATAATCGTTTAGGTGAGTGTATATTATCAGAAGGCAAAGCACTGCTACTTGGGCGGAGTGATTAGCGCAACACTCTGAGCGAACTCTCTGCTCCTCACCAAGGAGCTTCTCAGGTGCTGTGAGCAAATCACTCCTCAGAAGTAGAAGTGCTTCGCCTTCTGAGAATATAGTTCCCAGTATGTATACGGTTAAAAGATGTCTTTGTCTCATATGACCTTGTTATTTGTACACACTGTGACTATACAAACCACAACAAATAGTTGTCAAGTCTGAGACAAGACCAAGATTCAACACCTTCAAAAAATGGTTTCGAGTCCAGTCTCAGGTATTTGCAGACCTCCCTTTTAAAACTCCTGTTCTAAAGCCCTGAATTTGTTTGAAAATAGCCTTTCAAAACATGTCCTCATTCAGCCCATGAGAACAGCCATCTTTCTCGTCGCCAACTACTGCATTTTTTACTGTATATATGCCCTTTCCTATCAACAAGTGCACTTATCTAATACAACACAATGCAAATGACCACACATTTAACTTTTGCTTATAGTATTTTATATAAGAAACTCACACACCTAACAACCTTCAAACTGTCCTGCCCAGTGGGGTGTGGTGGTGCAGATGGGCTTGGAAAAAGTATAACTGTGAAAAGTGAAGCATATGCCACATACAGCAAGGTTCAGCTGGCCCATATGCCATGCACGCACGCACACACGCACACACACACACACACACACACACACACACACACACACACACACGCACACACGCATTAGACCTGAAATCCCCCTCCTTATCCTTGGAATCCTCCAACACTGATTCAAACAGTCCCGCAAGCACAAAACCTGCTGATTTACATTTTGCCTGCATATATTGTTTTTGTAAACACATCAAGATAAAAAAAAAGGAAAAAAAGAATAGCCTTATAAATGGGGGGGCTACGTTTCAGCAGGCTTGAACTGTGATATTGAAAGTCATAACAGACGGTTTATGAGGTAAGGTATGTTTGCCAAATTATTCAACATCCATGCATTTTTTATGACACTGGGCCTTTTAAAACATTTCACTGTGGCATTAAAGGCTTTAAAAGAGAATGTGTCAGTGATCGCTACCAACAGGTACTTTGATTGAATTATTTGTAGCATAATGTCAAGAGATCCATGCTGTTCATTGACAACCATAGGTTTGATGATCAATCCACTGATGTCACCTAATTCCCATGGGAAGGGCCCCTTGCTCATGCTCAGGTCATGGATGGATTTGACATGGGATAGTAAATATATGTGTTGTTGGTAAGTGCTCAAAATCAGATCCATTTCTGTACTTAAAGGAGCTGTATGTAAGAAATTTATTTCAATTAATTATACATTTTCCCTGATATGTCACTAGACATTAAGAAATCATGTTCATTTCAAATACTTATATCACTGACAACAGTAGTCCGGCCAGGATATTGTCATTTAAAAAGTGAAGTTGCAGCCCTCAACTGATGTTGATGTTGTCATGTTGTGTTTTGGTCTGATGCTCCACCCTCCACGAATCTACCACGAATCTACAAAGTCAGTGTTGCGGCATTCGGGTTGCCAGCTCTGCTGTAGTTACCACAGCTGCAGCTACAAACGTGTCGGAATCGGATCCTGCAGCCTATCTGGCAACCTCGAGTCAGTAATTTGAAAGTGATTGCAGTACCAGTTTTGGCCACAATCTTACATAAGGCTCCTTTAACATATATGATAATGTACATGTACTGAACATGACTGACAGTCAAAAGTCAAAACTATGCATTTTTAATTTTTCAGTGTTAATACTTTTGGGGGAAAAAATAAAAAATGTACAACAACTATGTGATTGCCTGTGTTACAGTTAAGAGCCAGTTCCTGACCCCAGTTTTCAAAACTATTAACCCATAACCAAACTACAATACATATCTAAACAACTCACCCACTAAATAAATGTTTAAATAATGTACATTCACATAAGATGAATATTTCAGTCAAATCAGTATAAAGATACTTGCACCCTTTGACTGTTTATAATATGGCAAACCCATTCCGTGATTTGTTCACCTGTCTAGCCTCGAGAGATTACAATCATACAGATTTGCATATTTTTTTTCTGTCAATGACCTTTTAAAAATCTGTTTTAAAAAAAAAAGATATTACAGTGTAAAATATTGTGTTGTTTTTAATGTAGTCTAGATCTGTTTTTATTACTAATACAGCCAATTGTCTGTGCTTCTTTCCCTTGAGATTCTTCAAGTTCAAGACTTTTTATGCAACACAGACTGAAATAGAATTTGACAGATGTTAATTTGTCAAGGTGTAACAGGATCAGGATGTCTACTAGCATGTAGTGCAGGGAAGAGAGTTGTGTGGATAACTTGTCAAAAATGTATAGGGTGAAGCCAAGGAGTTGTGACAGGGTTACACTGTAGGTTCCAGTAGTAAATGGACTGCCAGCAAAAGAAGGGCACCAACAACCTGTGTTAACGCAGAATCTATTAACTGACATAATGACTTTCACAGCTTTTCTGTCTAGCGCCTTCAAATCAGACCTTTAGAGACTGACAGAGCAGAGTTCTCCATCCTGCCCACCTGTTACCCCTTACATTTTCTCTCTTTCTTGCTCTCGTAGTATATCTTTTTTCTACAGTCTTCTCTGTGATGTGTGGCTAATTAGCCGATTTTGTGTAAAAGCTCACAGTGAGAGATCATTTAGAACCATCATTTCATATTCAGACGCTGATCTTGGCAATGACATCGAAGTTTCCCTAATAGTGGCACATTACTAATTCACAACTCTCTTTACATGCAGTCCCTTGAGAACTCGCTGAAATGCGAGAAAAAAAGGTTGAGCTTCACTACTGACTAACTCTTCTCAGCAGTATGATGGCAGTACAGAGCCGGATTATCCATAAGGGCACTTGGGCCAGTGCCCAGGGGCACCAACCATTCACAACCACTAGGGGGGCACCACATGACAAGCTTTAAAAATATTTTTCGTAAATTGTTATATTATTAACTTGAAATTCTTGAAAGACCTTACTCGTTTATGAACTCTAATTTAATAATAATAATAATAATAATAATAATACATTATAAATAAATAAAGATTACATGACCACTGTCACTCCCCCCCTCCCTCCCCAATCTGTCAGAGTTGAGTTGGTCCAAAACAAGTACGCGCAAATGTGTCATTTTTTTAACGGCTACAGAAAATGAATCTAAATTGCACTTTTTCATAGGGCAAGTCAGTGTGTCTACGTCAAGCTGAGGTTTTCGCGGGTGTGTATAGCCTACATCGAGATTTAAAATCCAAAGAGTCAAGGATAACGTTAGTCTATCTACATACGTGACTTTCACGTTTCCATGGTAATCAGTCATGCTCGCACCCGCGCCGAATCCATCAGTTTCATAGAGTTCAAAACGGCAAAAAACTCTTCACTCCTTTTTCACGAAAAAGTCAAGCACAGTAAGTTAAGTAAGTTGTCATGTAGTATCCGAATTGTGTTGCACAATGATGAATAACTCTGCCTATTTCGTTGAATAATTAACTAGTTTTGTTGTAAATTGAAAATATTCACTACCCGCACAAACATGCACTATTTTCAATCTTTTTTTATACGTAATGTCATATGTTATCGAAGCCCTTCAATTTAGAATAAACATGGTGATTGTTAATGCTGAATTTGTATTTTCATGCATTAACCGCCACGATCTGCTTGAATCAGGCAGCGTCAGGGCTGGACTGGGACGAAAAATCGGCCCGGGCATTTTGGCCCAGACCGGCCCACTACATAAGATCATAAACACAACCAATCTTTGCACGTCCTTGAATATGTATATCATCTCCTATTCCTTAAAACCACTAATCCCATAATGAGTGAGTAGGAATGAGTGAGATTTAACAGATGAAATAACTACTATTTGCAAAATACAATTGAACTAGGCTACACTACAGTGATGAATTCTAAAACAAGCTACAGTATAAGTTGCATTGGCATAGCGATACCAGTGTTTCATACAGGATTTTTGGTAAATCTGTGGTGGGTGTACCTTGATCCATCTAGGGGGGTTCGGGGGCATGCTCCCCCGAAAGAAAATGTTGTGCTTTTTAATGTTAAATTCAGCCATCTGGTGCACTTTTAGAGTAAAAAATTAAGAGCTCCAACCCATATTCAGTGTGCATATTGAACAAAGAAAAACTCAAACCTCTTTTAGTTATGATATAGTGTCTGTCTACATTACACTACTACATAAAAATAGTTATAATATGAATCCCATGACAGTAATATACATGTATTGTAAAGCAAATGCACTGAAAAATAAAATAAACTTTCATAATTAGTTTCGTACTAATTTCTATACTTAGAGAAATATGTGATCTTTTATTTTGACAGAAACTGCATCAAACTTTTATTTTGGCGGAAAACATGGTTTCCAAACGCGTCTCATTACAATTCTAGTAAAATGCGTAATCATCAACTATGCAGATGTGGAAATAATGCCTGGGTAATGGGTTCTACACTCCTATAGCCTATAGGTGTTAAAGTAGCTCTGCTCACCACAGTCCTCTACACTCACTCATCTCTCCTGATCCTCCTCACTCCTCATCAGACACTTGAAGGGCCTGATTCTTTTTTTCACGCTATTTCACTGCACTTTTCTTGCGTTTCTTCTCCATCGCTCTGACGATTTAAACAGATACTGCCGGCTCGCTCAGAGCCCAGAGGGTGAGGTGTTTCAAGATGTGATTGGACCAGCCCAGTGTCAATCAAGAAAATAACCAATGGGCCGCTGATCTACGCATTTCATGGGCCGGTCTGAGAGAAAAAACAAAACCACCTGACTTTTTTTGTCCAATGCATTACACTGGTACAAAGATCCCAGCGCCGCCAATTAATCAAAACTAAACGAATGGGCCGCCGATGTACGAGTTTTATGGGCCGGTCAGATAAAAAAAATCTTTTTTTTTATTTTTTATTTTTTTAGTTTGAGATGTATCGGCCCAAACAGCGCGTCGGCCCACCGGGCATTTGCCCGGTATGCCCGATGGCCAGTCCAGCCCTGGGCAGCGTTGGAACATGTGTAGCCTACATGTTTACCATAATTCGGTAACACTTTACAATTAGGTAAAAAAGTTTGTAGACAAACTTTAAGTTCTCTTGAAAAAGCCTAACTAGAAAGTTTGAAGTAGTTTTAAAACCTTGAAGTTTGAAGGTTTTCAATTGGAAAGTTTTATTTTAGTAAGACAGACTTTTAGGCTATTAAGGAAATGTAATTTTGCCAAAAGAAGAACTTTTATTTTAAGTAAATGTCATTTTTAAATCAGCTTCAATGTGATATTTAACCATATTATCATGCTTAACACTGATAATTTGAATAATTGTAATGCAATGATCAGATTTCTAAATCAGAGAATATCATATGTTTGGGCAGTTGGTGGGTGGATTATTTATTTTTAACAACAGATTCGGGGGACCCAAAGTGCACCAGACTAATGAATTTATCTTTAAAATGTACAAAATTTTAAAGGTCTTTAAAAGCCTTTTGAGGTATAGTGCCCAGGGGCACCACACTGTCTTAATACGGCCCTGTGGCAGTATGATGATCATCCTGCTTCTGGCACTATATAAAATTTGAGAGAGAAAAGAAATTGTTAACAAATAGAGATGGATATACACTCAAGCATACAGATGACTGTACTAACAGCATTTTAAAAGGTACAAATATCAATATATGCACAGCTTAAGAAACATGACAATATTTACAAAGCCTTTTAAATACTATATTGTATTATAAATGTATCTTTCATACGAAATGTCAAATTAGGTCTGTGAGTGTGTGTGCGTGCGTGCGTGCGGGGCACGGGTGTCGGGTGCGATCGAACAGTGTGTCATGGCCGCACTGGAGTGCACACCTGCATGATTTTCCAACAGCAACACCCGTTGTAACTGCCAACGTTAATGCAGGGAGGTCTATTTTGACATGGCTGACTTTTGGCTACTACTTTTGACAATGTGCCTTACAACAACAATAAAGACCGGCAGGATTTATAAACAAAGCTGGATTACTCGCAACCCTGTGCTCAATCACCCAGCGGGTGGAAACTACACAGACTTTTCGACCACTGTAAGAACACTGGGCCAGGATGAGTCGATTCTATTCCAAAATCAGGAAAGAGCATTTAGAAAGACCTCGAGGATAAACATAACTTCCTCTTATCAGGAGAAACGCAGACAAAATGGATCAGACTCATCCGCATTTTAAATGGAGTTTACTTTAAGAACGGAACTTTTACAATGACCCGGCGAAATGAAAGGCAGTTTGGATTACCTTTCCTGAAGGTCACAACCCTTGTATTGGAGAATGCCGTGAGTCAGTGGAGGCCTTCCTGAGGCCCAGACTGCAGATTCCCGCGCTGGCTGTGTCAAGGCAGAGTTGGGTTGTTTTTTACGGGACATGGTTCAGCCAGCACTGGGAGTGCCACGGAGTGGAACCCATCAACAAAAGCAGGTGGGCAAAGATAAACTTGCATATTTATGGCAGAATATAAAATCTAGAGCAATCCAAATTATTCTCAACAACAGTACATACCCAAGTGTACCAGTCGGCACGGATAATGTGCTATCTGTGCAGAACTAATTGACTTCCAAATGCGTGCCTGAGAGTCTTGAAGGCGTGTTAAATGCACGCCATGGACGGGATCATTATTTCCTGTGCAATTTAACCAACTTAACACTTCGTTTTTCACTGTCACTGATGTGGAGAAAGTGGTTAATGACCTCCCCAATAATAAAGCAAGCGGACTTGATGGCGTGAATTATGAAACTCTGAAAACTACCAAACAAATGGTGTGTCCAATTCTGACCAATATATTTAACTTCTGTCTGGAGAATGGTAAAGTTCCAGAATCATGGAAAGGGGCCCTGATCCACCGTATCCCCAAAAAATATAATATTCCTGACTACCCGTCTACCTGGAGAGACATTTCCTTATTACCTACAGTCTATAAAGTGTTTATGAAATGTATGCTGTCACGAATACTTCCTTGGTTAGTAGAAACAGGAATACTTTCACCAACGCAAAAAGCTTATAGACAGGGGATGAATAAACATGTCTTCTGTCTTAAAACGGGAATAGATGATTTCAAACACTCATCTACCAAGATCTTCACTGTCTTTTTGGATTTTCGTGAAGCATTTGGCACATTGCCCCATGATGTCATATTTTATGCATTAGACGAAATAAGACTACCACAGCTGTATGCAGACGTAATTAAAGATGTTTATAATAACTCTTACATCCAAGTCATATGTGGAAGCGCCCTAGCCGATCCCATACCACTTAAAATCAGCATCAAAACATGGAGCATGGAGCGCCATCAATTTCATTCTGGCGATTAACTCCTGGATAAAGTGGTTGTGCCAGTGCGCGCCTGCAGGTGTGCGATCTCCAAGCCCAGAGCAAGGCTATGCAGACGATGTGGAAATCTCCTCAAGAGATGAAAGTGTCATTTCCAACATGCTCCTTCGCACAGATGAGTTCATAAGGTGGTCAGGTTTAGACATCAAACATACAAAATGTGCTGCATTCTACGAAAGACGCAGTGGAGGAAACAGATGGTATAAAGAAAAGTCTGACAAACCTCCTGCCTTTTCATTAATGCAGAAACCCATCCGACTGTATGAACCCCACAAAACATATCCTTATCTGGGTCATCAGCCATCAGGCTGATTGCAGCGGCTAAAATTCAACACTATTTCCCAAACGTATATATTTCACAATGTACACTGCCAGCGATGAACAACGAAACGGTGAAGCTGGTGAGGAAATGGTTTTGTCTTAATAGTCGTACAACTCGGGACATTATCTTCCAGCCGTGTAGAGGCGGAGGTCTCGGCGCCCCAAACATTGAATGGCTCTACACCGCTTCCAGAACAGGACATGCTCAACAATGACGATACAACTGTTAGAGAACTAACACTAACACGTGAATCGCTGTTTTTACATCTACAGCGTCGCAAAATACCTGCTGCCTCCACAAACGAGTCCCAGTTTCTTGGATTTAAACTAAAGCAGAATGGAAAGTTAGACATCAGAGCAGCCGGATTTGGAGTGCGCTCCGACTGGCTAGATTTAAATGATCTCTGTTGCCGTACATGAATACAGCTGTCATGGCTGGGACCCGACAGAGAAGTAGTTGCTCTCAACAACAACATAATCACCAATCCGCTGGTTTCCACCTTGGCGATCTTCAATAATGACAGTACACCTCACCAGCTACAGATTAAACACGCAAGAGCTTCAATTCTTCCTCTTAGACAGACCCAAAACAGACAGCACTGGACGGGTTCCTCAGACAACAAGGAAAACTTGCATTACTTCAATTTGCCAACCATTCAGTGTCTCATTCTGTCCTGACAAACCCCTCAATCTCAGATGACATTCTAATATTCATGATTAAAGCAAGATTACAGTTACAGCAACATGGTATCCATCAAAGCATGAGCCCTACTGTATATTACATCCAACTCAGGTGTGTGTGTGTGTGTGTGGTCATGTTTATATTACATTGTGGGGACCAAATGTCCCCACAAGTATAGTAAAACCTGAGATCACCTACATTGTGGGGCCCAGCCAGCGGTCCACATGAGGAAAACAGCGTATAAATCACACTAAGTAATGTTTTTTGAAAATGTAAAAATGCAGAATGTCTCCTGTGATGGTGTGTGTGTGTGTGTGTGTGTGTGTGTGTGTGTGTGTGTGTGTGTGTGTATGTGTGTGTGTGTGTGTGTGCTCGTGTTTATATTACGTTGTGGGGACCAAATGTCCCCACAAGTATAGTAAAACCTGAGATCACCTACATTGTGGGGCCCAGCCAGCGGTCCCCATGAGGAGAACAGCGTATAAATCACAGTAAGTAATGTTTTTTGAAAATGTAAAAATGCAGAATGTCTCCTGTGATGGGTAGGTTTAGGGATAGGGGCAGTGTAAGGGGACAGAATATATAATTTCTACTGTATAAAAACCATTACGCCTATGGAGAGTCCCCACAAAGATAGCGAACCAGACGGAACCAGATGTGTGTGTGTGTGTGTGTGTGTGTGTGTGTGTGTCCTATCCTAATGGGGATTTCAGTCTTAATGCACACAGACACATTGGGACTCATGTCAATGTGGGGACCTAAATTGAGGAATATTTTATGTAAAAAAGCAGAAAGTTTTAGGCATAGGTCTGGAAGAATAAAATGAAGAGAAACTAAAAATGAAAATGATAAATGGTGGTTTAACTTGTTAGTTTGTTAGATGCCGCCCGCACATTATTATGGATGCAAAAAGCATGTTTGTCCATTGAAAACCCTTCAAAACTAGTCATTGTGATAATTATATTTAAAATAAAATAAAATAATTAAAAAATCATTATTGTACCATACCACCATGATTAAAATAATGTTCAGACTGCCAGCAAAAATAATTTTTTGGGCATATCCAGAATTTATCCAGATGTGTTTTTTAAAGTACGATTCAAACCACTAAGAAATGTGATTCCAATCAGATTTTTTACAGATGCCTCTCAGTCTGGACTAACCTGACTACGTCAGACTTCCTACTTCCGCTAATTTCATTTCGCTCCTGTAGTCAGTGAGATAGCAGCCCATCTTTCAGTTTTTCTCCAGCCTGAAAACAGCCGGGCCAATCAACGAACAGAGGGCGGGCTGAAAGCCGTGACGTGGTCGCTAAGCGCCGAGTTCAGGGAAATCGAAAACGACCGCAGATATGGATCGGATGTGTGTTAACCCTATATAGCCTACCGTACATACAGTTAGGGTGATATACATGACTTAAAATGTGATATTGTCCACACACCTCTTGCGTTTCGTTTGGTCACACACCACAAGGTGTCACTGTGGCCTCAAAGCTTCAGCACTGCCACTCTGAGCTAGATTGCTGATGTCTGAGTTAAAACACGCCCCCCTCATTAGCATACGGACAAAGAAATGTATAAATAAATAAATGTAGAAAAAAATAAATGTGAAAATAAATAAATGAATGTGGAAATAAATAAAAGTGGAAATGAATAAATGTATAAATAAATAAATGTATAAATAAAAAAATAAATTAATGTGTGAAAAAATACAATTATACATAAATAAGGAAATAAAAGTATAAATACTCATTTATTTGTACTTTTTTACATTTCTTTGTATATTTATTTATGTATTTATTTATGTACTTTTGCTTTTTTACATTTCTTCGTATATTTATTTATGTATTTATTTATTTTTAATTAAGTCAGCTTTGGCATTCCATACCTGGCTCCCATGTTGTTAATAAAGAAACCAATGTAGATACAGTGAAGAAAATAAGTATTTGAACACCCTGCTGTTTTGCAAGTTCGCCCACTTAGAAATCATGGAGGGGTCTGAAATTGTCATTGTAGGTGCATGTCCACTGTGAGAGACATAATCTAAAAACAAAAATCCAGAAATCACAATGTATGATTTTTTAACTATTTATTTGTAAGATACAGCTGCAAATAAGTATTTGAACACCTGAGAAAATCAATGTTAATATGTGACCCTGGACCACAAAACCAGTCTTATGGGTCATTTTCTTTAAATTGAGATTTATACATCACATGAAAGCTGAATAAATAAGCTTTCCATTGATGTATGGTTTGTTAGGATATGACAATATTTGGCCGAAATACAACCTTTTGAAAATCTGGAATCTGATGGGGCAAAAAATCTAAATATTGAGAAAATCGCCTTTAAAGTTGTCCAAATGAAGTCCTTAGCTATGCATATTACTAATGAAGGAAAATAAATAAAATTTACACCATTGATTTACCACAACTAAACCTTTATACACACAAAAAATCTCATTAAAATAGCCTATTTGTAATGCGATCTAGGCAAACCCATCTGCTGTCGCGCTGGTACGGTTTCAGTAAGGTCTAAAAATAGATCGAATGTCAGTTTTTTTTGTCAAAATTGGGTTTTCATTAAATTATTATTCTATAACATCTTGTCTATCCTCTTTGAATATATATTGGGAAAATTTACAAGTTTAGTGCAGAAAAATTGCGATTTATAGTGGCAAGCTGAAAAGACTGTCTTTCACTTTAAGAACACGCACGGAGAGAGAGAAAAAATCGTCATTTTAATCAATGAATTATGGATGATTTGGAAAACAGATTATCAAAACCTGTAATAGGCTATGTCAAATTTCACCATGTGGTGGCATTTACCAGATCGCATCACATTTCACCAGGAACATATACAATTGAAGAGATCCACACATTGATCGAATTCGTCGTCTTCCAGGGCATATCCTTTGCCAAGCCGGTCTCTGGACATTCTGTATCATCTTCCCAATCATTTTCGAAAAAATAATTTACTATGTTCGTTACATTATTGCTGTCATTAAAGTTTAAATTGAGCAAACGCGCTATCTCAGAATCCATGGCTTGCACCGTAACCATTGCGGATTGTGTACACTGTGCACGCGAAGAAGTCGCCAGCCAATGAGAGGCGCTGTAGCAGGCCGTTGCTAAGAAGAAAACTGTTTTTTTTTTACATGAGAGTTTTGTTTTAACGCTCTCTATTGGCTTACTGCTCTAATGACGTTGTGGAGAGTTATGAAACCGAAAGTGGGAAATCTACGATACCAAACTTAGCAGCGAGCGAAGTTTTTTAGGCGTGTTTTCTGACTTTTTTTGCGCGATTTTGCTGCATCCACTCACAAAAATATTTTTTATATATATTTACGGTAGGAAATTTACAAAATATCTTAATGGAACATGATCTTTACTGAATATACTAATGATTTTGGCATAAAAGAAAAATCGATCATTTTGACCCATACAATGTATTGTTGGCTGTTGCTAAAAATATACCCGTGCGACTTACGACTGGTTTTGTGGTCCAGGGTCACATATTTGATACAGTAGCATTTGTTTGCAATTACAGAGGTCAAACGTTTCCTGTAGTTTTTCACCAGGTTTGCACACACTGCAGGAGGGATTTTGGCCCAATACTCCACACAGATCTTCTCTAGATCAGTCAGGTTTCTGGGCTGTCGCTGAGAAACACGGAGTTTGAGCTCCCTCCAAAGATTCTCTATTGGGTTTAGGTCTGGAGACTGGCTAGGCTAGGCCAGAACCTTGATATGCTTCTCACAGAGCTACTCCTTGGTTATCCTGGCTGTGTGCTTCGGGTCATTGTCATGTTGGAAGACCCAGCCTTGACCCATCTTCAATGCTCTAACTGAGGGAAGGAGGTTGTTCCCCAAAATCTCGCAATACATGGCCCCTGTCATCCTCTCCTTAATACAGTGCAGTCGCCCTGTCCCATGTGCAGAAAAACACCCCCAAAGCATGATGCTACCACCCCCATGCATCACAGTAGGGATGGTGTTCTTGGGATGGTACTCATCATTCTTTATCCTCCAAACACGGTTAATGGAATTATGACCAAAAAGTTATATTTTGGTCTCATCTGACCACATGACTTTCTCCCATGACTCCTCTTGATCATCCAAATGGTCATTGGCAAACTTAAGATTGGCCTTGACATGTGCTGGTTTAAGCAGGGGAACCTTCCATGCCATGCATGATTTCAAACCATGACTTCTTAGTGTATTGCCAACAGTAACCTTGGAAACGGTGGTCCCAGCTCTTTTCAGGTCATTGACCAGCTCCTCCCGTGTAGTTCTGGGCTGATTTCTCACCTTTCTTAGGATCATTGAGACCCCACGAGGTGAGATCTTGCATGGAGCCCCAGTCCGAGGGAGATTGACAGTCATGTTTAGCTTCTTCCATTTTCTAATGATTGATCCAACAGTGGACCTTTTTTCACCAAGTTGCTTGGCAATTTCCCCGTAGCCCTTTCCAGCCTTGTGGAGGTGTACAATTTTGTCTCTAGTGTCTTTGGACAGCTCTTTGGTCTTGGCCATGTTAGTAGTTGGATTCTTACTGATTGTATGGGGTGGACAGGGGTCTTTATGCTAATTTATGCTAAATTAGTCTTTATCCTAATTTAGGATAATAAATGGAGTGGAGGTGGACATTCTAAAGGCAGACTAACAGGTCTTTGAGGGTCAGAATTCTAGCTGATAGACAGGTGTTCAAATACTTATTTGCAGCTGTATCTTACAAATAAATAGTTTAAAAATCATACATTGTGATTTCTGGATTTTTTTTTTTTTTTAGATTATGTCTCTCACAGTAGACATGCACCTACGATGACAATTTCAGCCCCCTCCATGATTTCTAAGTGGGAGAACTTGCAAAATAGCAGGGTGTTTTCTGGATGTAACACCCTGTAAACAGCATGTATTTTTTGCACAACTGGCAGCATCAAGTGGAATTGCAAAAAATAATGATTTCCAGTGTTCGCCAAAAGGTTTCCCAAATCAACACTAATTTCATACGATAAAAAACATCACTCTAGCGAGTAACATTTAAACAGCAAATGTAGCTCTGGTTCTGGATTCAGCTTTGGTTTTGTTTTTTGTTTTAGCAAAAAAAGTAGTTCATTCTACCTGTACACATTTTCTGAAGCCATATGATATCTTTGTGTGAAGCAGGTCTGTTTTTATTTTGTTTTCCCAGAAAATCTTCCCATCTACCATTCAGTTTTCATATAAACACTTAAATTCTGCTGTTTCCATTGGCTATACTGCGTGTCTTGGGATTGCTTGTGACAAGAGAAGTCTGAATGTATATTTCTGAATGACATTTGACAGCCATGGTGTCCGGAAATACAGACTCAAAGAAGTAGGGAGCAACAATAAACAGTCTTTATTTAAACAGGTAGATGGTAAGTATTGCAGGCAGAAAACAACCATGAAGACAATGATGATGATGATGATGACGCAGTGGAACATATGTTGCACCACATGCACCCTACACACCAGTTTATTGCTGAGTACTCACTTGATGAGATGTTTCCTCTTTCAGGGAGTTGGAGAACTGGAGAACTTGAGACTGGAGACAGGCAAGATTGGAGACAGGCAGGATAACACTGAGGTAGGCATCTCAGGTAAGGAATATCCACAACTTGAGTGAGTCCTAGTTGAGATCAGACAGTGTGTGTGGTGCAGGCTTTTGTAGTGTGGAGCAGATGAAGGTGATTGCTTGATTATGGAGTGAGTGCAGGTGAGGATGATGGGAAGTGTAGTGCAGATGTGACAGGTGAATCGTGACAGTACTCCTGGGAGGGTAGCTCAGGTAGCCAGGAAGGTGCCGGCAGTGTAGGGGCCAGGGAAGCACTGGTAGCTCTGGGAGCCAGGAAAGGGCCGGCAGTGAAGAAGCCAGGCAGGCGAAGGGTTCCAGACCTGTTATAATACATTCACGTGATTAAATTGCCTGACCGCTCATTACTAGGAGGCTCCTATTGACTGCTAGCTAGCATCCGCTCTGGGAAAAAAGGGTTCATTGGGGTTCTATATAGAACCATAGGGTTCTTTACTCAACTCCAAAGAACCTTTTATGCTAAAAAGGTTCTATAATGACAAGAAAGAACCCTTTTGGCACAAAGGTTCTTTATAGAACCTATAGAACGTAATATTCATTCATATATGTGACCCTGGACCACAAAACCAGTCTTATGTGTCAGTTTTTTTAAATTGACATTTATACATCACATGGAAGCTGAATAAATAAGGTTTCCACTGATGTATGGTTTGTTAGGATAGGACAATATTTGGCCGAGATACAACTATTTCAAATTGGGAATCTGAGGGTTCAAAAAAATCTAAATTTTGAGAAAATCTCCTTTAAAGGTTTCCATTTCTGTTGGCGATTGCGCTGCATCCACTTACAAAAATACAATTTTGATATATTTAAGGTAGGAAATTTACTAAATATCTTCATGGATCATGATCTTTACTTAATATCCTAATGATTTTTGACATAAAAGAAAAATCTATAATTTTGACCCATACAGTGTTTTGTTGGCTATTGCCACAAATATACCTGTGCTACTTAAGACTGGTTTTGTGATCCAGGGTCACATATTACATTATTCTGCAAAATGTTGTAGTTGTAATTAAAGTATTATTAATCTGTTGTAGTAACTTTCTATATAGAACCTTTTCTTCTAAGAGTGTAGGTAACACCAAACCATAACGGTATTTTCAAAACTGACACTGAGTGTTAACGCATTATATTACAATTGTTAATGACACAATATTGTATAGGCTAAAAAAAACTATCCGCTAACAGTACCAAAAAAACATTTAGTTGTGTACAATGCTTACCATTCACGACTCTTGCATTGCTCTCCACCATTTTGAAAAGGTCAAAGGTTATCTCATCTCGACAACTCATGCATCAAAATATTCTACGAGCTGCCCAGTGGAAAATATCACATGAGTGGGTGTTCATGTGCATTTTCCACGTCAGCTTTTGGTATTTACCATAATTACCATAGCACGTGAAGGCTCCATAAATCATTGGGGCTAGGAACAGCCCTCGCAGCCTTTTTTTCTTGGAAAGAACTGCGGGGGTAAGCGCTGCCTCCGGGCTTGGCTCTGGGGCTTGCACAGGATCCTGGATGAGCTCTTGGCCTTGAGCGGTCCCAGGAACCAGGAGATATGGGGCTGGAGCGTTCTCCGGAATTTTACTCACTGGGATGAACTTGAGAATCTCACTAACTGGAATGAACTTGAGAATCTCACTCACTGGAATTAATTTGATATTCTCAATTGACTTGGAAATTTCGGTGAAACGGTTAGAGTGCTGACACTGGGGGAATATTGCACGCCTGGAAAAGGCTCTCACCCAATCAGATTTGAGAACCAGAAAGCACTGTTGTATATTGTACAAGGATAATAGCCTAGAAATCTAGACTCCACCTAGCGGCTGCAAAAATTATTTCGCAGCGAGTGTAGTCTAGCAACTCTCCATAGACGTTTTAGCTGGAAAAAACAAACTCTGGTCAGGCCAATCACATCGTGTATAGACCAATTTTCAGTTGGTAAACATAGTGACGGATTGGCTGACCCGTACACACTCACTCAATGGATGGACGATCTGACAGGATTAACGTTAACTCTACCGCCGGTTGAGTGGCCTGACTTCTACACCTCTGATAGAGAAACCGAGTGGAAAAAGAGGGCATATAAAGCCTATAACTATGTGCTGATTGGTCATGTACAAGACTTGTGTGGTACGATCCGCAGTTCTGCCTAGCCAGCGCCAAGAAGACTGACATTACGGTATAATTTTAATGATGTGAATATTTTCTAGAAATAAAAATTCCAGATACAGCATATTCATTTTTCATCAATACTTTCACCCAACAACACAACAAGATGACATTTAATAACAAGAATAATCATTTAAACTCCTTGTTATGTAGCCGAATCTGTGCTGGTTTGTGTTGGCTGCCTCCAGTTTTCCGTTCGTTTTGCCACCAGCTAACGCTGTGACGTAACTGTGACGTAGGCTCGAAATTGGTCTATAGAGTCGGTGGGCGGGCTTAACATAATGACGACAGAGTTGCGACGGTTCACTGCTACTTGAAAACAAAGAATGGCTCCTGCTGCTGGCGAACAGATGTCTTTCGAATCGGCTTTGACCGCGACTCTGGAGGATTTAAAGTTAAACTTTTCTTTGAAACATGAACAAAGAACGGCACTTGAGTCATTTTAATAAAAGGAAGATACAAAAGACGTCGACTTCTTCATTGCTCTGGTTGGTTGTAGCGCTGTCCTATTGCGTGCAGAGGGAATTTGAAAGACAACCGTTAATCCTGCCCCTCGTATTGAGCCCAGTCAACGGAGAGTTCCCAGACCTAACATCGTGATGTCTGGCATGCCAGGCTACAAGGATAATATATTTAACGACCAAACCCATTTTAATGTCTTAATCCTTTCAAAGCATACCAAACATTTTACAAAATGTATTTATTGATCCATAATTACAGACTTTTTGAAAAGAAGCCTGAGGCCATTATGACATTTTGTTTTTTAGGTAGTATTACAGCAACATTTAAAAATGTATTTCTGTACTATAAAATATGGTTTTCCTGCCATGTTGGTCCACCCCTGAGAAGCTGTACTTAAGACTGCAAAATTTCATCTTCTACTGAACATGCTTCTCACACACATCCTACCTCGTTTGCACCCAACACATATGCACTAAAATCATTAACACACATATGCTCAGACAATTTTAAGGTAACCCAAATAACCTGCTCCGTCTTATCTCCAAATTCAACACACAATCACGGCCACCATAGACTATCTTCATCTGTTTAATAAAAGTTATAATTACTTCTTATCTGCACCCAGTTACAGCTGCATGTCCCAGGGACAGACTGTTATCAGAACAGCGCAGTTTGCTAAATAGCATGATGTGAATTCATGATATCTTATTAAGCTAGTGTATGTTCGTGGGTTTCAGTTGTTTATCATCCTAATATGATGTTGTTCGTATATGCATGTATCGGGGAGGGACAGCTTCAATATTATCTGTTGGCATATTGTATACGTGTGCGTGTGTGTGTGTGCGTGTTCTACTTTCCTAATCTCGGTAATTAGGACTGGGATATTATTAAAGGTGCCCTATGTCAAAAAAATCAATTCATACTCCACATATTCCATACCAGATGGGGGCAGTATACCTCCAGAAAGGTGGCCTACTCTAGTCTGTTTTTTAGTTTCGGGTTGTTAATCTTCTAAAACCGTCAAATAGTCCGCTTTGTCCCGCCAAACGCCTATTTTGATCGGTGAGGGATGAAGAATAGAATGACTGCTGCCGCTGCGCTTGACAGGGCGCGTTACGAGCAGAGAGAGAGAGAGAGCCCCGCCCGCGCGCGCGCACTCTCACGTCTTCAAACAACACGAGCGCGGTCCTGCTCTCTCTCCCTCGCGCATATTAATCAAATCAATTGACACGATAGTAAGACCGCAGTTTCACGTGGAGCATTTGGAGATTTTTAGAGATTAGAGACTCAATTAACAACATCTCAACACTAAATTATAAAGGCCGGTCTCATATAGACGCCTGTCTCAAATACAAGCTGGTGCAGTTCGACGATTTGGGAAAATAAAAGCCCGGGCTATTATGTGAAGTTTTACGATATTCGTTTTGTTCATATAAAATTTTTTATGACACACGCAATTGACACTTTTCACACGCTCTCACGCCACACATCAATTTTGTCACGCACAGAAAAATCGCAAAGCAAAGAGGACACGGAGACCAACAGACTAGACAGAGCAGGTTAGTTATGATATAAAAAAATGTCAGCTCTCAGATTCTGTCAATTTTATTACGAAATTCAAACAATAAATACCGTTTTGGCGCTTGTAAATGTTACACGACAGATCCCTAGCGTACGTGAACCGATCATCTCTACTAGCTAATAGTAAAAAAAACACGAACACTGTTGAAAGATACAGTATGCAGCAACTTACCAAAATGTATTCCTCATACATAATATCGACCAATCATTTTTTTGAACTCTTCCCTGAACTGAAATGTAGTAGTGGGCTGTACCAAAGTCCTTTTTTGTCCTTTACACGATTGACATCAGGTTCAAGTACGCCCACAAGCCGTGCGAGTTATTCGTGTGTTGCAGTTTGGCTGGTGGTTATGTATGTTGCCCGCATACCGCCTCCCATGGCCGAAACTGGTATTACGACACCGGCCGGGCCGGGGCTAGTAATTTAGCATGCTAATTCAGGTTTATATCTCGGCAGCACTATAACTTGTCATTTTTTTAATGACATCATCACACTTATTTATTCTCTTTCTTTTGATGCGTGTAGCTCATTTTTTGGATATTTTTACAAAAATTTTTACATATGGCACCTTTAAGCAAATAGAAATTGTGTATGTGTTTTAAATATAGGGGAACAAAAAAGTAGTTAGCAAAATCGGATGAAAGTTCTATTTGGTGAAATTTTTCAAAAGGGAAAGTTAATAAAAAAACAAAGAACATCATGTGTTCTTAAAGGTTTTGGTTAAAAAGTTATTATTATCTCCACGTTAATGACGTCATTAACCAACATGGTTGATCGACCACTTTGCGACAATAGGTTTCGGGAAACAGTCGTGACTAGCTTGTTGATTTCTTCAACGATGCATCGTACTATGGTAGTGAAGCATTGAGTTATGTCGTTGTACGGGAAACGCACCCCACAGCAGAACCAGTATAAATCTACTAGCTATGAACCGCGACCCGACAGAGAGGATCACTCTTTCAGTAGAGAGTTTCCTAGTACATCCTCACATGTTGCATCTAACACGCAAGTATGTAATCATTTCAACGATGGGAAATGCCCTAGACAACGCTGTCGCTTCCTCCACGTCTGTAACTACTGCGGAGGGGCACACTCAGTGCTTGAAGTGGGGAAAAAATGGTGCCAGTACTCTCTTGCATTGGCAAATCATGACATTTTAAATTTCTCTAGTGAAAAACAAAACTTATATTGCTGAGATATTGCTGGTACAACAACAATTTATTGTTATTTATTAACAACATAAATGTATTTAAACAAGTCGTGTGCATGCGTGCATGTGTGTGCGCGCATTTCTTTACAAAGACAACTAAACGGTACTGCACTGAAACTGTCATTTGGACCTTGAACTGTTTGGGTCCCGATGAAGTCCATTTATTGTCACGGTTCATGAATTCACTGTCTCTCTCTCGCCTCGCGTGCAGTTGTTTGTGTGTGTGTGTCTGTGGGCGTGGTCACTGATCACTGCTGATCAGCAGCGCCAGCTGGTTTCAATCCGTTTGTCCCTTTATAAGTTCAGTAACTGTCTCATATTTGTCAGATCGTTGTGGTTTCCCCGGTGTGTTCCTGTGTTCGTGTTCGTGTTGGATCGTGTTCGTGTTGGATCGTGTTCGTGTTGGATTGTGTATTCCTTGTGCATTCGTCTCATCTGGATTCTTCACTTACACTGGATATCGAGCACTTCACTGGGTCATCACGGGACATCACCTACACCAGTCGCTCACCAAGGTCCCTGTGTCACCTTCCATCAAGCGCTGATCACTCGACCTGCACCTGTGGAGTGAATACCTGTGTTTTGTGTCTGACCATCGTGTCTGTGTACACCTGAATAAAGAGTCTTTTGCATTTACATCCGTCTCTGTGATCCGTTACAGAACGATCTGACCATCATTATGGATGTAGCAGAGACCACGTCTTGGGACGAATTCGCTGCTCGAAGTATTTCAAGGATGGACGCCCAAGAGGAGAGCATCGCCAATTCAGGTCGGGCGATTCAAGCGCTCGTGACACAGGTGTCCGAGCTCACCCAACTATTTCAACAACTCAGACTTCCCACTGCGCCACCCACACCGCCTGTTCAACCCATTCCACCGGAGCCGCTCCAGCAACGTGAACCTCGTCTTCCTACGCCAGAGGGCTATGCAGGTGAACCAGAGTATTGCAGGGCCTTTTTGACTCGGTGTTCGATGCATTTCTCGTTACAGCCACTGACGTTCAACCAGGAACAGACCAAGGTGGCCTTCGTTCTTACCCTGTTGTCTGGGAGGGCGGCTCTGTGGGGAACGGCGGTGTGGGAGAACCAAGACCCATGCTGCACCTCGTTCCTGGCACTCTCCGAGGAGATGAAACGAGTGTTCGATCGGGCGGTAGCGGGTAGGGAGGCGGCCAGACTACTCGCTGATCTCCGCCAAGGTAACGGCTCGGTGTCGGAATATTCCATTCAGTTCCGCACCCTGGCTGCAGAGTGCCGTTGGAACGAGGAGGCGCAGTGGGACCGATTCCTGCATGGGTTGGCTGATCGTGTCCAGAGGGAGATATATATGCTGGACCTCCCCACTAGCCTTAATGGACTGATCGAACTGGCATTAAGAGTTGACGCACGACTGGATCGCATGGGCCGCTTTCAGCAGAGGAACCCGTTTCGCGGCATGGAGACCCTGCGCGTCGACAATCTGGACACGGTCAGCCCCGCTTCCGATCCTGAACCCATGCAGGTGGGCAGAGCTCGGCTTTCCCGGGAGGAGAGAGAACGGCGGAGATCCCAGGGACTTTGTTTGTACTGTGGGAAGGCGGGCCACTTCATCTTCGCCTGCCCGGTAAAAGATCAAGCCCGGTAGTAACTATGAGGCTACTATCGGGTGGGATCTCCGCTGGAAAGACCTCATCATCACCATCATCTACTCTCCTTCCGGTAAGACTAAGGTGGGCGACTCACACGCACGACACTGAGGCTTTGGTGGATTCGGGAGCTGAAGGCAATTTTTTGGACTTTGGACTGGCTCAACGTCTTCATCTTCCCATCTCCAGGCTCACTCACACGATTTCAGTTAATGCTCTCAATGGACAACAACTTCCCCATATCTCTCACACTACTGAACCCATCACACTCATAACATCTGGCAACCACACTGAGACTATAACATTTCTCCTCATGGACTCTCCACTGGCACCCGTGGTGCTGGGTCACCCATGGTTACTGCAACACAATCCCAGAGTCGATTGGGGTCACAATTCTGTTTCCATGTGGAGTAATGCGTGTCATGAGTCATGTCTTGTATCAGCGTGTTCGTCCGTTCCTGTGTCTGTGTTTCAGGAGGAGGCGGTGAATTTGTCTAACGTGCCCGAGGAGTACCAGGATCTGAAGGAAGTGTTCAGTAAGTCTCGGGCTGCTTCTCTTCCTCCTCATCGTCCCTATGACTGTGCCATAGACTTAGTGCCAGGTCAGTCTCCACCTAAAGGCAAGTTATATTCACTTTCTGTTCCAGAGAGGGAGGCTATGGAGAAATATATTTCTGATTCTCTAGCTTCCAAATTCATTAGACCTTCCTCATCTCCAGCGGGGGTGGGGTTCTTTTTTGTGGGGAAGAAGGATGGATCTCTGCGACCGTGTATTGATTACCGGGGGTTGAACAACATCACGGTAAAGAATACTTATTCTTTGCTGTTGATGTCTTCAGCCTTCGAGCGATTACAGGGAGCATCCATTTTCACAAAATTGGATTTACGTAACGCTTATCATTTGGTTCGCATAAGGAAGGGCGATGAATGGAAGACCGCGTTCAATACCCCTAGGGGGCACTTTGAATATTTGGTCATGCCTTTCGGGCTGTCCAACTCCCCAGCGGTCTTCCAGGCACTCGTCAATGACGTGCTGAGAGATATGGTTGACCAATTCATTTATGTCTACCTGGATGACATTTTGATTTTTTCATCTTCTCTCCAGGAACACGTTCAGCACGTCAGACGAGTGCTTCAGAGGTTGCTAGAGAATGGGCTTTTTGTCAAGGCGGAGAAATGCGTTTTTCATGCACAGTCTGTTCCTTTCCTAGGGTACATCGTCTCATCTGAGGGAATGCGTATGGATCCTGACAAGGTTAAGGCTGTGATAGATTGGCCCAGTCCAGATTCCCGTAAGGCCCTACAGAGGTTTCTGGGGTTTGCCAATTTTTATCGGCGTTTTATTCGCAACTTCAGCCAACTAGCCGCGCCTCTGACTGCCTTGACCTCCCCCAGAACGACGTTCAGGTGGTCTGATGCAGCCGAGGCTGCATTTACCAAACTCAAGAGCCGCTTCAGTTCGGCTCCCATCCTCGTTGCCCCTGATCCCACACGTCAGTTCGTGGTGGAGGTCGACGCGTCAGAGGTGGGGGTAGGAGCAGTTCTCTCCCAACGCTCGCCTTCAGATGACAAGATGCATCCTTGCGCGTTTCTTTCTCATCGTTTATCTCCTGCCGAACGTAATTATGACATTGGTAACAGAGAGTTATTGGCAGTCAAGTTGGCACTGGAGGAATGGCGTCACTGGTTAGAAGGGTCAGGGGTACCTTTTATCGTTTGGACTGATCATAAGAACCTAGAATATATTAGAACCGCTAAAAGACTCAACTCTAGGCAGGCTCGGTGGGCACTTTTTTTCGGACGTTTTGACTTTTCTCTCTCGTACCGCCCGGGTTCTAAAAACATCAAACCCGATTCTTTATCTCGTATTTTTGACCTATCCGAACGCCCGGCTACTCCCGAGTGTATATTACCTGAGACATTAGTGGTCTCCACTCTCAGATGGGAGGTCGAATCGAAGGTCATGAAGGCCTTAGAAGGGGTAACGCCTCCGCCCGACTGCCCACCGAATCGTTTATTTGTGCCAGAGGGGTATCGGTCCGACGTCATTCGGTGGGGTCATTGCTCCAGTGTAGCTTGTCATCCTGGGGTCAATCGCACCAATTTTTTGGTCAAGCAACGATTCTGGTGGCCATTGATGGCTCGTGACATCCACAGTTTTGTTTTGGCTTGCTCGGCCTGTGCCACTGGTAAGACTTCCAATCGGCCCCCAGATGGGTTACTCCAATCGCTGTCGGTCCCTTCGAGACCCTGGTCCCACATTGCGCTAGATTTTATTACCGCCCTCCCGCCCTCCCAGGGCAAGACGGTCGTTTTGACTGTCGTGGACCGGTTCTCGAAGGCGGCCCATTTTATTCCCTTGCTTAAATTACCCTCCGCCAAGGAGACAGCGGTAGCTGTCATAGATCACGTCTTTCGCTTACATGGCCTCCCGACGGACGTGGTCTCCGACAGGGGTCCCCAATTTGTGTCCAAATTTTGGCAAGAGTTTTGTAAACTACTGGGGGCGACGGTCAGTCTTTCTTCTGGTTTTCACCCCCAAAGCAATGGTCAGACCGAGAGAGCCAACCAAGATTTGGAGAGAGTGTTGCGATGTCTGGTTTCCAGGAATCCTTCCTCCTGGAGTCAGCAACTCTCTATGGTGGAGTACGCCCACAATTCGTTGCCAGTGTCAGCCACGGGCCTCACTCCGTTTGAAGGTAGTCTAGGTTACCAGCCACCAGTCTTTGCTAGTACGGAATCCGAGGTCGCGGTCCCCTCTGCTCACGCCTTCGTCCAGAGGTGTCTTCACACTTGGAAAAGAGCCCGTGAGACTCTTCTCCAAGTGGGGGCACGCACCAAGGCTAAGGCCGATCGCCACCGGTCGAAGCCTCCCGTATACGTCGTGGGTCAAAAAGTGTGGCTTTCTACTAAGAACATTCCTCTCCGATCCGTATCTAATAAGCTTGCTCCCAAATTTATCGGCCCGTTTCCTGTCACCAAGATCATTAGTCCAGTGGCAGTCCGCCTCAAACTTCCTCCTGCGTACAGGAGAATTCATCCCGCCTTCCATGTATCAAAGATCAAACCTGTGTTTCATTCACGAATTAATCCGCCAGCCCCGGTTCCCCCCCCGCCGCGTCTCGTAGATGGGGAACCAACGTATTCGGTTAATCGTATTCTGGACTCGAGAAGGAGGGGACGCGGATTTCAGTACCTGGTGGACTGGGAGGGTTACGGTCCGGAGGAGAGAAGTTGGGTTCCTGCTAGAGACATTCTGGATCACTCCCTTATCGATGATTACAATCGACAGGTAAGGCTATCGGGGAACGCCAGGAGGCGTTCCTAGGGGAGAGGGTACTGTCACGGTTCATGAATTCACTGTCTCTCTCTCGCCTCGCGTGCAGTTGTTTGTGTGTGTGTGTCTGTGGGCGTGGTCACTGATCACTGCTGATCAGCAGCGCCAGCTGGTTTCAATCCGTTTGTCCCTTTATAAGTTCAGTAACTGTCTCATATTTGTCAGATCGTTGTGGTTTCCCCGGTGTGTTCCTGTGTTCGTGTTCGTGTTGGATCGTGTTCGTGTTGGATCGTGTTCGTGTTGGATTGTGTATTCCTTGTGCATTCGTCTCATCTGGATTCTTCACTTACACTGGATATCGAGCACTTCACTGGGTCATCACGGGACATCACCTACACCAGTCGCTCACCAAGGTCCCTGTGTCACCTTCCATCAAGCGCTGATCACTCGACCTGCACCTGTGGAGTGAATACCTGTGTTTTGTGTCTGACCATCGTGTCTGTGTACACCTGAATAAAGAGTCTTTTGCATTTACATCCGTCTCTGTGATCCATTACATTTATATGGAGAAAAATCCTAAAATCTTAATTTCTTTTCGACTGAAGAAAGAAAGACATGGACATCTTGGATGACATGGGGGTGAGTAAATTATCAGCAAAAGTTTTTTTAAAAGTGAACTAATCCTTTAAACTCATTCTCTCCCAAATAATTAATGTAAGTGCGAACCTATGAAATGTATAGGATTAAAAGGGTTTACTTCTCCTTCTCAGCAAGAATTAAGTGAGAGTCACAATTCCCTGCAAATTCCTTTTAGGGTCGGAAAATTCTTATCAGTCTTAATGTGTCCTGTAACAGGACACCGGCTTCTGCCAGTGTGTTAGCTTCATTTGAGATGTTCGTTTTGGGGGAAGTTTCATAGACCTTTATTGGGAGAGTGAGTTTGCTGAATTATTCATTAAATATAATGATTAATTTGTGTGTGTCTGATTGGACCAGATGCTACACCGCGTTTATTGCATTTCGTCTGCACGCTCTGAGGAGTAACATATTATATATAGTGGATTCTCCTACTGCATTAACTTCCATTTTTCTTAGTGATATTTATCACCAGTTTATCAGGAAGTGACGATTTTTCTATTCGACTGACTGGATGGAAACAGTGCTTTATTCGCAAATGTTTTATGCGATATTCCAATTTGGAGCATAAGTTAAATTCGCAACTTTGGATGGAAACATAACTATTAATGTAACACCGTACCCCCAATCGCTTATAAAAGTCATAGCACACCTCTCCTCAATGAGCCGGTCGATTTGACGCCTCACTCAGGGGTCTGTGACAAACGGTGTGGCACGAGTTACGCGCCAAACTTTGTGTGGTATCATTTTTGAGAGATAACACTTGTGTTGCCTTGCCTTTGGCAAGCACCACTAATAATAATAATAAACCGCCATAGAAGTCAATGGGGCAAGTTTTTGCAGCTCCTGCCCCCCAGCAGTTTTTTTTTTGTATCTTTATTCTATTGTATTTATTTGTGCTGCTTGTAAATTGTTTCTTATTTTATTACTGACTGTTTACTTGTCTTTTTTTTGTGAATTCAATTCAATGTTTAAAGGGACACTCCACCCATTTGCATTAAGCTTTCCATTGTTAGAAACCCAGTCAAACTATTGAATGGTCGTGCAACACTCTCTCATTTTCCCCTGAGATGAGAGAAATCCGCTATTTACCTTTTTCACTTCCTCCTACAATGACGCAAAAATCGTCATTTTACGTCATTGTAGGAGGAGGTGTAAGAGGGGGGGATTTCTGTAAAGACTACAAGCACTAGTTCCCACCCTTTCAAAACCGCCCATAGGGGGTTGGACCTAATGCGCTAACAGACCTATTACAGATCAGTGCCAGTGCGTTTGAAACTTTTTGAAAATATGGACGAAGGTCGAGCAAAACATACAAGATATTTAGTTTGTAAACGGTCAAATCATAGGAGATGTGTTGCTTTACAGCAGACAACTATGTCAGTGTGTGTTCTCAGTAGCCACTAGCTGCTAATAGAGTCGAGTCAGAAAGAACCGTATACCTCCAGGCAAATGCGTTTAGCGCTGCTAGCACTGCTAGTTCCAGATGTTCCTGGCTGTTCGTCGTCATCATCTGGCAAGGTAAATATCGACGGAATTGCGGTTTTCACAAGCGCGGGTCTCTTCAATCATAAGGGGTTGGGTTCGAAATCTTCTGGATTTAAATGTAACTTGGACTGCACACCGTCAGATGTTTTAGTGCTTCAATGGCTGTGTCCTCTCCGAACTTCGGGTTATTGATAGCCCGTAGGCACTTTTTGCACAAGTCCAAATCTTTGGGCATACCTGCCAACTTTTGAGTAACGTTATAGCTTGGAGTGATGATGAACAGGATGCTATCTGCACACGCACGGTCTCTCTGCCGTGCGCGCACGCTACGTGGTTTGGAGCACAGTCTGTCTCGCATGCACGAGGTCGCAAAGTAACTCTTCACTAGAAATTGTGTGAAATGATTTCCAGGCGGTAGTGTAGAGTGGAGCTCAACTCTAGTCTATATTGATGGGCGGAGTAGTGGGAGTGGCCTGCGGAGCTGAGCATTGCAATGCACTATGGGGATTGTTGTCTACAATCCACAAGCACTAAAAAGTCATTTTTTTGCCTTTTATCGGCCAAGAAGGACCTAAATTAGAAATTTATGCTACTATTCTACTACATATGACCCACTTTCAGTACATATTCTCCACCGGTGGAATTGCCCTTTAAAATCAAGCATGTGCTGTGTCAGCTATTGTGCAACAAAATTGCTCCATTGTTAAAACAAAAATGCACTACATTATAAAACGTTTAGGGGAGATAATTATTAAAAAAAAAAAAAAAAAAAAAAATTTCTAAAAATCAGGTTTTTAAACTAATTATAGAAGGATAAATACAGAAATGTCCCAATTTTTATCTTTGAGGGTTGTAAAAACTATGAACTTCATACAGAATAAACACAAAATAAAATCAAAAATTTCTAAAAACTATGACCCTCATATAGAATAAACATAAAATATCAACGTCAAAATTTTTTTGTAAAGGTTGAGCAGCTCCCTTCACTGATCATTTAATTATTTTGTACCCTATTAGTGAAAAGAGTCATATACTGTATTTCAGAAATGTATTTTTAATTTATGATTACAGTGAATTTATATACAGTATGAAGCATATACTGTAGGTTGTGCAGTTTTTGCTATATTTCCCATGTGAGGAAAATATGCAGCACTAACCAGTAAGTCATGATTTCTGTGATCACTGAGAGCCATACCGATAATGTGATAAATGCATGGCTTGGTAAAATGCATGATTTTGTCTTACTTTTAAAATCGATGCATAATGTGACCACATATGAAGCTACTCAAGCATAATTTACGCATAATACGCTTTTATTTTCCAAAACTTATCAGAGCACAGTTCATAAAGCAACGCAAGCATGAGTCTCAGCGTTGCCACAGGCAAAGTCTGTTTTCTTCCACTGTCACTTTTTCTCTTTCAGGTCACCTGAGGTCATGGCGGAACAAGAGTTATTTAAATTTAATTGTCAACTTGCTTATATCTAGCTACCAAAACAACACGTAATGTTTAACAGCTCAGACATCTGAAGCTAACTATTGCTCTCTTTAGTAATGAGGTTTACTGTAATGTGTGTTAAAGTATAAAATTAAAGTATTTTAAGTATAAAACTTGTTTGTTTGTTTGTTTCCTTTTGTTTTTTAAAGACAATTTACTTCAGCAAGGGCACATTAAATTGATGTAATTAAATTGTTACAAATGATTTCTATTTCAAAGAAATGCAGTTATTTCGAACATTCTATTTATCAAAGAATCCTAACAAAAAGTATCAGTTTCCACAAAATATTACGCAGCACATGTTTCAATTGTGATAATAAGAAATGCTTCCTGAGCTGCAAATGATTTATTAAGGACCATGTGACACTGAAGATTGGAGCACTGCAGAAAAATCAGCTTTGCCATCTCAGGAATAAATTACATTTTAAAATATATTAAAAAAGAAAACATCTGTTTTAAATTGTTATAATATTGCACAATCTGAATTTGTTTTCTCTATTTTTCAAAAAATAAATTCAGCCTTGGTGAGCATAAGAGACTTCTTTCATTTTTAAAAATCCAACCAACCCTGAACTTTTGAACAGTATGTTTCTGGTTGCAAAGAGAAAGATGGAGAGAAAGACAGAAATAAAAAGAGAAAAGGGAAATTAAATTTGGAAGACTAGAAAAGTCAACCGGTCTGAAAATGATAAGATTTAATTCAGCAAAGGTCTGCAGTGAATCCAAGGAGCCCAGTGAAGTAGAACAGATCCAGTGGAGTAAAATTCAGCTCTGGCACAAATGTGCAAGACAGGGACTTGGAGCTGTGTGTGGTGTTTGGTGTGTTGTGTGTGGTGCGTGTGTGCATGTTTTTTTCTATCCCGGTTAGGACTTCAACCTGAATCCTCACAGACTCATGGGGCCTTGTGTCACTGTTTGGACCTCATGAGGAAACAAGCTTATAAATCATACAGATTTTGTTTTTTTGTTAGTTTTTTTTGTTACATGTAAAAAAAAAAAATGTGTGATGGGCAGGTTTAGGGGTAGGGTTAGTGTAAATGGAGAGAATATACAGTTTGTACAGTATAAAAAAAGATGAGTCACAGACTCGCCTATCAAAAAACATTGGTAAGGGAACATAATGGCAGATTAAATAATTGTCAATATAGATGATCAAAAAAATCTTAGCTTTTCTCAATACTCTCAATACAATCATTAATACACACTCTCTGGGGACCCTATGGGTGACCCAGGATTTCTTCATGTGCCAATTAAAACTCAAGAAAGCATCGATAGAACTATAGATGAATTTATTTAATGTTAGTTTTGTGTTTGTTTTTCTGTCAAAAGGGGAGCATATTAAAACATGATGTTACCCATACAATGTTTTAAAAACAGCCTGGTTTTATCAGTGGCAAAGTCTGGCGAGTTTGAGTGAAAAGCAGATATCAGAGGTTCTCCTGTCCTCTTGCATCAAAGCTGTGCTTTCATCTGCCATAAAGCTTGGGGCAAAATCTGCTGACTTGCCGTCTCCATCCTCAAAGTCAACGGGTGAATCTGGTTGGGTAAAACCGGTTTGAGAGAAAAATTGTGCTTATGAGATTAAAAAAAGACCCCTTTATTTGATGTGCATAGACTGACAGAGCACTAATCATGTTAAGCTAAAAGGTCAATACTCCATGCAGAGTTGGCCCTTCCCTGCATCAATAGCGAATGTAGATCCTGTTTAAAACAGCAAGAGAAAAAGCCCTACCTGCATAGCTTTTATATGCACAGATAATTAGTTCTCCGAAATCTACCCTGAACACCTTCAGCTAGAGAATGCTGCGGATTTTCCTCAGGAATACAGTCAAGGGGAGGTCAAAGCTGATATCAGCTGCATGGCCCTGTGATACAGTAAGGAACGTGCTGCATCAGGTTGACCTTGATAACCTCAAAGCATGTGATGTATAGATCGTAGCCTAATTGAAATAAAAACAGACAAGATTACATTTTGTAATTGTACACACTCCATCCTATTTTCCACACAGTATCACTTGAGAATCATGTTGCTTGAGCTGTTATATTTCCATGTCATTTTTCCATATTAGATAATCTCTGTCATCAGTTAGTGATTAACAAGACACTTTCATTCCAGCAGGGATTAATATCAGATTCATTCTGGGACTTCCTAATCCTAATCTATATGCAGCCTGCAGAATGTTTCCAGCCACACCAGGGTGATAGCTGTCCTCATGTGGTTATTCATGACGGACAAATACCTTCTTTTTATTCTGGAATGTGTTGGGTTAAATCTGGTAACGAGTGCAGCTGCTTCAATTATTAATTTTTCTCATGTTGTTGCTCACACATCTGTTTGGTATAATGGGTCTTCTCAGAATCTCTACAAAATGCAACATCTAGTTCTAGGTCAGTGCTGAAATATTTATGAATATGCAAATATTTGTTTAGAAGGGTGCAAATGGAAGCCCAGTTCGAAATTGTGGGGCCATCCCTCATGAGATCCATCTAGTTGCATATTCATAAGCATCTATCAGACCTGTCCTGCATCACTTGGCGGAGTGATGGGGTTTGCAAAATAAATCGCAAACATGTGGTAAGCAGATAGATGATGTCATTATCATATCATTGATAGTCTTTAATAAAAAAAAAACGACATGTCTGCATATATATATATGTGTTCTCCGATGACGTGTATACTGGATAAAGGAGTGGGCAATAAGGTTGTCCAATAGCCAGACGAGTATCAATCTTCCCCCTTCTAGCAACCTGTCACTCAGATAAAATGATCACTAAGTGGCCGAGAGAGCTCAACGCGTTGCAACTAAAGAAAACAAATGCATATAGAAAAAAAAACACCCGCAAATTAAGTTTCACGACACATCCATATACAGAAACGCTCTGCAAATAACACAGACCACAACGGAAATGTTTCCAGGGGACCCCAATAAGTGACGAACCTGGCTGGGACGTGCTTACAGCTCAAAAGTCTACTTTATTTTATTTTATTTATTTTTTTGTTGTTGTTGTACAAAACATACAGAGATTACATTTTTATGACATACAACTTTGTACACAATATACAAAATGTATTAAAGGTGGGGTATGGGATTTGCAAAACGGCCGGCATATTTTGAAAATACACAACTCAAATGGTCCTACCTTCTTTCCTCCAACGCTGGCCCTGATTCGCGTGAGGGGGATGGGGGAGGGGGGGTACGACCATTTGATTGACGGACTTACTGTCCAATGATTCTAGGTGGTCTTGGAAATGATTGACTGGAGTTTTTCGAGTCCTGCACATTCCACAGATGATTAAATTGCTTCATTTTCATTTCAGTGCTTCTAACTCTGTAAGTGGCTGTAAGTGGGTTATGAATAGGATTTCAAGTGATTTTGAAAAAATGGACAAAAAAGAGAATCACATAACCCACCTTTAACAATAATTGCACTGTAAAAAAACTTAACTCATTATTTTGTGTTATCTTTTTGCATGTTTTTTTTTTTGTTTAACTAACTTATTTCGATAAGTTGAGGACAAGAAAACTTACAATTTCTTGTTGTCTGGACAATCTAGTTATCTCTACACAAAAAAATAAGTTGAAATAACTAAATTGCTAAAATATTTTTTACAGTGTGTGTTCAATGTCATCAGAATACAAATGAGAAAAGAACAATGAGCTGAAAACTAAAATAAATAAATAAAAAAGATAGAGAAAAAGAAAATATATATACATATATATATATTTGCAACCGTTATGTTTACAGCATTATATGTAAGAACAGCTATTCAGCTGATGGTGACCGTGCTGCGTTGTCATGGGAACATCCCAGGTGAAAATAATGAGGAAATTACATTGTCTTTCATTGCTCCCTTCATCAAGTGCGTTCCAAACGGCTACATAATGGCACACTAGTCCCCTGCTCACTCCAAAGTGCCCACTACACGGGCTCTGCCGTCTGCCCTACGAAGGGAGTAGGGTATAGGGATGCTCACGAGCAATAAGCGCGTCCCAGCCGGGTTCGTCACTTATTGGCGTCCCCTGGAAACATTTCCATTGTGGTCTGTGTTATTTGCAGCGCGTTTCTGTATTTGGTTGTGTTGTGAGTATTTGGAGCACACGTCTGTTGTGAAACTGATGAAAAAGATTTTTTCTATTTGCATGTGTTTTTTTTCTATTTGCATGTATTTTTTTCTACGTTGCGCTCTCTCAGCCACCGTAGATCACAGCAAATAGCAAACAATATTGACTCAACGATCCAATCAATTCCAAATGGACAAAATCAAGTCCTGTCATTATTATTCTTGTTCAAGAAGCCATTGGAATAATCATAGTTACTAGTTCTGAGCACATCAATGTCCAAGTGAAGTCGTATTTACAAGTAAAAAAAACAAGCTGCGTCATTGGAATGGGCATGTCAATTTGAAACCCTGATCTATAATACAATGTAATATAATATACATTAATATACAACATAACATAACATACAGTAACATTTAGAGATCAGAGAGTGGAAAGCAAGTCTGTAGTAAATGGTGTGAAGTGGTTAATCACTCAACTTTCACTCTTTGCTTTAACAAAAAACATTTAGTTTATATAGAAATTAATCAATTGTATCATTTTGCATTCAGGTGTAATTATTTGAGGTTTTGTGCACAATAACATTATTTTGTTTTGTTTAGGATACTTTAGTGTTATGTTTTCAGCTTGTGGGATGTTGTAATAACGAATGTCTGATTCAGAGGTATGAGCTTCCCATGAGCACTTAAAGGGAAGAAAAGACGGTTCCCACTCCACAGGGGGGAAAAAATGCGCTAGATGCAGCTGTGCAGCATTGAAAATGTTTTGTGTCCATTTCTCAAATATATAAAACTTCTTTCTTACTGAGATATCTTGCCTATGGACTCTATAATCTCAGATGTTTTAAACTAGTACATTTATTTAACATAATATTAATATACACTCACCGGCCACTTTATTAGGTACACCTGTCCAACTGCTCCTTAACACTTAATTTCTAAGCAGCCAATCACATGGCGGCAACTCAGTGCATTTAGGCATGTAGACATGGTCAAGACAATCTCCTGCAGTTCAAACCGAGCATCAGTATGGGGAAGAAAGGTGATTTGAGTGACTTTGAACGTGGCATGATTGTTGGTGCCAGAAGGGCTGGTCTGAGTATTTCAGAAACTGCTAATCTACTGGGATTTTCACGCACAACCATCTCTAGGGTTTACAGAGAATGGTCCGAAAAAGAAAAAACATCCAGTGAGCGGCAGTTCTGTGGGCGGAAATGCCTTGTTGATGCCAGAGGTCAGAGGAGAATGGCCAGACTGGTTCGAGCTGATAGAAGGGCAACAGTGACTCAAATAACCACCCGTTACAACCAAGGTGGGCAGAAGAGCATCTCTGAACGCACAGTACGTCGAACTTTGAGGCAGATGGGCTACAGCAGCAGAAGACCACACCGGGTGCCACTCCTTTCAGCTAAGAACAGGAAACTGAGGCTACAATTTGCACAAGCTCATCGAAATTGGACAATAGAAGATTGGAAAAACGTTGCCTGGTCTGATGAGTCTCGATTTCTGCTGCGACATTCGGATGGTAGGGTCAGAATTTGGCGTCTACAACATGAAAGCATGGATCCATCCTGCCTTGTATCAACGGTTCAGGCTGGTGGTGGTGGTGTCATGGTGTGGGGAATATTTTCTTGGCACTCTTTGGGCCCCTTGGTACCAATTGAGCATCGTTGCAACGCCACAGCCTACCTGAGTATTGTTGCTGACCATGTCCATCCCTTTATGACCACAATGTACCCAACTTCTGATGGCTACTTTCAGCAGGATAATGCGCCATGTCATAAAGCTGGAATCATCTCAGACTGGTTTCTTGAACATGACAATGAGTTCGCTGTACTCAAATGGCCTCCACAGTCACCAGATCTCAATCCAATAGAGCATCTTTGGGATGTGGTGGAACGGGAGATTCGCATCATGGATGTGCAGCCGACAAATCTGCGGCAACTGTGTGATGCCATCATGTCAATATGGACCAAACTCCCTGAGGAATGCTTCCAGCACCTTGTTGAATCTATGCCACGAAGAATTGAGGCAGTTCTGAAGGCAAAAGGGGGTCCAACCCGTTACTAGCATGGGGTACCTAATAAAGTGGCCGGTGAGTGTACATTTATATAACCATATGGGGATATAGGCTATGTGATAATGAGCTGATGAGTTGAATCAGGGGTGTTTGGTTAGGGAGACAAAAAAAAATGCAGTGTTGGGTCATTCAGGTGCAGGGTTGGGAAATTTTGAGTATTTACCTCTCCACATTTAAAAAAAAAAAATGGCTTAATATGTCAAACAATTGCATCAATCTTTCACATTCCGAATAGCAATGAAATACAGTCTGTTTCCACAAAAAATACACTTGTCATCAACATTAGGATTTATAACAGATATAAAAGCATGCCACAACACCATGTAAAATTCTCCAATGTAAATCAACAACATGTTTTATCAATGGTGGTTTATACAGCACCCTCAACACTGGTTTTACTTAATCTTTTGCAAGTTTACTTCTCCACACTGTATCAGTTCTTTTGTCTAACATTGTTTTATTATACACTTTCACAAAACATTTGTACATCAATTTACCCCCCATAACCTAACAGTCTACTGACAGTCTACTATAATATACTAATACTCTAATGAGAATTAGTTGACATGGAGTTGAAAAGTTATTTATAATTAGTAGAACGTCTAAAGTGACTATAGAAATAAAGTGTAACCTTTTTTCTTCCAAAGATCAATTATTTTTTGCTGCTTGGCGAGTTGATCTCTGCCCCAGCAAAGTAGCCACTGCATTAATATCATACATTTCAGGCCCGGCCATATCACCTATATGCTTCCAGGGCTCCAGACTAACTTTTTGCCTTGGTTGCACTGGTGCGCCTAACTTTTTTATTTAGGTGCACCAGCATGGGTATCATATGCACGCAATATTTTTGGCGTAAATGGCACGATAAATACATGAGCAAGTCAACCTTTGATATGTTGTGTCAACGTTTGTCCACATTCCTCTCTTATGACGACACAACATTTTGTTGGGCCATCTGTCCCTTTGCAGGTGCGCGTCGGGGTTGCTCTCATTATTAAACCGCGGAGACGAAGCCTAATGCCTCAGAAAATCTGCCTGTTTACATGACAGTCCCATTGGCACATATCTGATTTATTTCCACACATGAACGAGGCCTGAAAACCGATCTCAAAATATCCGAATGCATGTGTTTTTTTCCTGTTTACACGGTCATAAAACACATCCGATCTGTCACATATGAGCAAAAAATCAGAATTGGGTCACATTTCACTGACGGTGTAAATGGGTACTCAGGTCGCAATTTCAATCACACACCACGGAGCAGTGTAGGCCTACAGGAATATCTGGACCACAGCCAATCAGAGGCAAAGACCCACACCATCTCTGTCTCTGATTGGTTTAGACCACAATATGATCCAACCATGAGTGTGAGTTGCGACAAAGGAGAACAAGCGCTTCGTTTGTGGAGAGGGAGCGGATTTGCTGGTGCAACCTAGGAAAAACTTTAGTTGCACCCTTACACATTTTGGTTGCACTCTGGCTTCAATTTAACATTTTTGGAGGTGCGCAGTATCTGGGTAAGACCCATCATGCTCTCGCCTGTTACATCAAGCCTAGCTTCTTTAACCAGGGTCAACCAGAACAAAGACTCCATTTTCTCCAGTCTATGAATGACAAAATGTCTCCAACCTTTAAAAAGTGCACAATAGAAAGGTGGTAATCCATTAAGGCAAATGTTCTTGTGGTTCATCAAAAAAAGTGCAGACTTTCTACTCTTTGTAAGAATGTTTTGGCCATCATTCTCCACACCAGATCCGCAGACCCCTTCAAAAATGTTTGTACAAATTGTAAGTGGAAGGACGCTAGCCTTCTTTGTAAGTGTACCAGGCCCTGCCCACGCTCCTCTCTGGGCAAACAGAGCACACTTTAAGGAATCCAGTGTAGTTTGTCCCAGAAAAAAAAACAGGTGGGTCTACACTTATGCCACAATGTTGAGGCTACTAAATTATTAATTACTAGCACTCTTCTTCGAAAAGACATTTGTGTAAGGATCCATTTCCATTTTTTAAGTCTGCCCTCTATCTTTTCCACAATTCCCTCCCATTTTTTTTTGTTGTGCAACTTCATCACCAAGGTATACTGCCAAATATTTGAATATTCTCTCTTGTATGGAACCACGTATACATTGTTTCACATTACCATTAAATTATCTCCATAAATCACATTGTGCTATGTGTCTCTGTCAAATCACGAAGAACTCTGCTTGAAGCCGCATGAGGCTCTTCATCAGAGGTGTCCAAATCCGGTCCTGGAGGGCCACTGTCCTGCAGAGTTTAGCTCCAACCCCAATTGAACACACCTGAACCAGCTAATGAAGGTCTTACTATGCATGCTTGAAACTTCAAGGTAAGCTGAAGCTAAACTCTGCAGGACAGTGGCCTTCCAGGACCGGTTTTGGACACCCCTGCAATGGTTCCTATCCAACATATAATTTTCTGTGCAATTGAAGCCTCCACCCAAAAAAACATAGTTTTACAGCTCTGTAAAGTTGTATTATTATGAAAACCAATTCGTTCTATACCATTTGTAGGGGCATACACATTTATAAACACCATCTTACACTTTTCAAAAGTAGCCCATTTTATCATGAGCCTGCCAGCTATTACCTCTTCCACCTGACATGATACAGGCAAAAAAACTTTTTGCAAATAAAACAGCCTGTCCTCCTCTGTTAAAACTCATATGTGTTAGCAGCACTTCTCCCTCCCATTCCCTTTTCCAATCAATTGCATTCATGCAGTCACTATGAGTTTCCTGTACATACATTACATCTATATTCATTTGTTTTATTAACTCAAAGCAACATCCTTTTCTGAACATCTCTTGCACCATTTATATATTAAGTGAGCCCACCCTTATTGCACTAATTAATAAAAGTGTACAAAACTGGCACAAAATATTCCTTAAAAGAAAGGAACACATGTTGTTTCAAAACTATTTTCTGTTTGTAGCTCTTGCCTCAATTTAACAACAAACTTTTTTAGCCTGTAAATTTCTTGCACAGTGAATTGGTCAGTTCCTTCACCCCTCATTAGTGTTCCAACTGACTCAATAAACAATCTCTGATTAGGAAAATAATCCACAACATGTACGGTATTCATATTCTTTTTTCACAAATGAATTTTCACTCTATTTTCCTCTATTTTTACTGTCAGTTGCCTCATCTGATTCATCCACTGTGCTGTGTTCACAATCATCCCGTTTAACATCATGGTCACTATAATTCCTGGCTCTTTCCATTTTTGTCTTAACCCTTTTCCTCTTGATAGGAGTTTTGAAAATCTCTCCTGGGAATGTTTGTAGTTTAAAAGGAACCACAAATGCCTATATTACGTATATTTGAGACGCAAACCTGAATTCTTCTCATTGTTACATGTCATGTTTGAGGTCATTTGAAAACTCTTTGTCTGACGCAGCCAGATATATGTATTGGGTTACCGTAAAAAGTATGATTGCCTGTATAACATCTCTCCTGTTATGTTTAAGAATCTGTGGAAAGGAAAGATAGGTTCTGCCTCTGTCGTAATTTATGTAGATAAAGCTGTCAAACCAAACAAAGACAACTTTCCCGCTCAAGATTTCCTGAACAATGATTGGACAATCCGCTTCAGAGGAGGCGGAAACATCAGGTCTTCAAAAGGACTGGCCCTCTCCTCACTCTTTCTCTTGCCTCTTACCCCCCCGGCGTCAGGATGTGATTTCTTAGTGGTCTCCTCCGGAGATCTTTCATCTTTTTCTTTCTTTGTTTAATTCTAAGTTCTTTTAAGTACCCTACCGAGTTCATTTCCACCGACGAGGAATGAACTTAGCTTGAATTGTTTCTTTGGTAAATTTACCTCAAAGACCTTCAAACATGCGTTCGAAAGTCCGCGCTCTGAACCACCAGGAAACCACATGGACCACCACGCGCAACCGCTCAACGAACGAGCAGGCGCGCGCCCCAAAGACACACACACACGCACGCCTTCTCCTCAGCAAACTAAGAGACAGTGCAAGTATTTTATTTCTCATCCAGATTTATTATGCTGTACGGTTGTTGCCTCAAAAGGGGCGATCTTGTGATTCCTTGTTGTCAGGTCTGAGGTTCCGTTGTCCAGGTGAACTTTGCCAAACGGCTGACCCTTACGGATCTCCGTTTCTCTCTCTCTCCCTTTCTCTCTCTCTCTCTCTCTCTCTCCCTCACTCTCACACTCACTTCGATACGTACATGTTTCCATTGTCTGTCTTTGTCATTATGTTTGTAAATACATGTATTCCTGTAACGTAGTAAATGCATAGGCTAGTTATTTCTTATTAAAATTCATGATACTCATTTGATGGATTGACTGTCTGCTCATACTTCGGGTCACTGAAATGTCTAGATCAAAAGCTACGAGCTTTACAAATTAAAGATACTTTAAAGAGTATTTGTTTATAGGGCGGGAAGGCTAATTCTTGTGGCCACAGAATTAATTTTCCTAAACTCTATAATTTAATCGAGCTAATTAATTTTACCTGTTTGTGAAAAGTGGTCCGTGTAAATAATTGCAATCAACTTGTGGTTAATTACAAGGATTCACATGCATGCAGGTAACAGGAAATATCATCCCTTATCGGGAGATGTATTAACATGTAAGACTGATCTGATACAAACCTGTATGAATAATTATTAATTATGAATTATTAATTATGATATGCAAATTCCCCGTAATCAGATCTACCCCTGAGTCATTACACTGGGATAAAAGTAGGCCTATATTTTATTACCACCCCACTTTGAACCACACTTTCTCTATACTGTCGAGGAAAATAACGACAGCACTACTCATTCGTGACGCTAACATGAAACTCTCACACACGACGGCCTTTCCAACCGCGAGACGACACCTTTCAACCGAGCAATTCATCACCGGCACGATTTTAATTCCGTGCCTGCGTGAGATTCTCTCAAACGCCACTCGATCTAAAACCGCCGGCGTCGCCATTGCCGGTGTTCAATGCACCTGGCCAGCAAACGCTGGCAGTCTGCGTTCTCGGCTTATAACCTCGCACAAAGACTTTCTTTTCTACACAACAACTCAAACTTTAAAATCCTTCCCAAAAAACTTTGTAAATAAACACAAGGAGAAAAACATTTTTAGAAAAAGGGACAGAAAAACTCTCTCACACAGCCTCCGCCCACACTCACTCCCAACATCCGCTCAGAGAGAGAGAGAGAGAGAGAGAGAGAGAGACGAACAGAACAGAATAAAACAAGAGGAAGGCAGATGTTTAAAGTCAGATATCAAAGTCTGTCAGCTGCTATTTCACCATTTGAAGTGAAATTACTAAAGGATTGAGCAATTAAGTGAACTCTCGGTTTGACATGCAAATTTTCACATATCTGTTTCAGTCTTGACCCAACAGTATTCAAACTCTCTCCCATACTTTCTCTCCCGCTCTTCATCTCGATGCGATCCATCTTCACCACTGAGAGCAATGAAGCCGAGCCGAGTTCATATAGCCATGCACTTGGTTGATGTTGTGTGGGTGAATTGCTGGAAGAATGCAGGACAAAAAGAGAAAAAATAAATAAATAAAAAATCATATGAAAATGCAGAACACGTATTGGCAATCACAGGCATCGCCTGGCTCAATCTATCACTCTATATTTTTTACAGCCTTAAGGCAAAATGTGGGCACAATAAGTAATGTGTGCACACAACACATGCAGGCTCCACTATTCCACTGTAGCTGCATTTAAATGCAAACTAATTAATTAGTTAAATGCCAATAAAACACTTAACGTGCTTTATTGTATAGAGTAAAATACTTTTAACTTCAAATTTATAGACTGCATAGAAAATATCCCCTTAGGCCTGTTTCACACCACTTGCAAAATTAACATAAGCAGTGTATATTCATTTATTTTAATATTTTAATATTAATAGCTTACAGAATTCACACTGCATACTTTAGCAGTGTGGTGCTGTTTTTTTTTGGGGGGGGGGGTTATGGCAGAGAGCATTAAATTAATCAGAAAACACATTTACAATGCACTGTTAATTTATTTACCAGTACATTCATTATGCTTTTATGAAGTAATATAAAATAATGGAGAGAAGTATGCACCCAGTTGAAAAAAAATTACATCTGTATAGTAAATCTGACTAAATCAATTATTTAAGCCATTTATATCTACACTTTGGGGTTTAACTCACACTTAGATTCATTTAGATGTGATCTACCACTTCATGTCTATAAGATTTCTGAATGACCGTGTTTATAATTCTCAATGGTGCACTCCCTTTAACCATTTAATATTTATGGATATAAATAAAAGAAATATTGGATGTACTTAAAACAGAAATCACTACTTTTTTGTAGGTCTGCAGAGAAATGTTGTCATTGTGAAATCACAACGCTGTTAACTCTTCATTTATGTGGTGTGAAGGCCTTAGAATTACATACAGCAGAAAAATGTAATATACACATATCTGGAGTCTAAGCTTGACGACGATATCACTGTTTTACAGCAGAACTGCTTTATAGATGAAAACTATTTAATAATTGATTATCTTTACAACAGAACTGAATCAACACTGAACTGACTTCAGCTGAACAATGACACTGTTTCCTTTTAGAGCCGCTCTTCAGCCAAAGGGAACATATTTGCATCATTGAATCATTTTCCTGTCATCACTGTAAATCTGCTTTTTCAATCTGTACTGTGTACAGCACTATATAGATAAAGGTGACGACTCTCTTGGTGAACTGAAAGTGTGACTAAATAATGTGCATCTTAATTAATCAGTACTCACATTACTCATCTGTCAAGATCTCAGGTCATTTGTGTCTGAGAGAAATTTGATCACAACTCAACATGGCTGCCACTAAGCAACAACAACCAATCTGGATGATTCATGCCCTGTCATGTGACTCGTTTCACATCTCATCCAATTCAGCTGTGACTTACTGCATGCTGCCTTCACGTGCTATCGGAAATTTCCTACCCCCCACTTCTGAAGTGCTTTGTTGTCAAAAGAACATGAATCATGAAGGACACCAGGGGTGTATTCCAGAAAGCAGGTTATGTGACTTACCCGGGTATGTTTAAGAGTAAGTAAGTGGATAACCTCAACTTTCGGTTCCAAAAACTGAGGTAACTTTCAGGGTATGTTAGTAGTCATAGCAACTCACTCTCTGAACTTAACCTGCTCCGGAGCAGGTTATGTTCCAGGGTTAGTTTGTTTCAGAGAGGTGACGGAGCATAGCGTGCCCTTTTGAAGACGATCCAGTGGATGGAAGCACACATAATACGAAATATTTTCCGCCGTGAGAGGGTGATACGACCACGTATCGATGTGTTTTCGTATATCCAAATGAATATTTGCGGGAGTGTTGCCGTTTTTCAAAAGAAAGGTTAATTTATTTAAGGAAGATTTTGAAACCATACCAACATAGCAAACGTGACACATCGCGGATTAGCGCTTAACACGGAGCACATTTTGTGCATTGCCCTTTGCTTATTTGCGACAGGGAATTTTTTTTTTTATACAATAGGCGATGCAGAGCATGTGGGAAAGGCAACTGTGTGTAGGGCTGTACGTACAGTATGCATTGCACTCAAACGGTTCCTACACACTTTTGTGGAGTTGCCTGGCCATAAACCACTGAGGGTCATTAAAGTTGAATTCCACAGAGTGGCGGGTTTGTCCGTTCTATGATATTCTATGACAGACCATTTTAGTTAAATAGCACTACTTAATCTATCCATACTGCATACAGTCACAATCATTTTACATGTTTCTAATTATAACTTTCAATTTCAGGGTTCCCAAATGTGATTGGGTTCATTGATGGAACCCACATTACCATTAAAGCTCCTTCAGTCAATGAAGGAGACTATGTTAATAGGAAATCAATCCATAGCATCAATGAGCAGGTGACAATAGATTTTTTGGGTGCTAAATGTTTGGGTGTTTAAACCATTAAATCACCCTCATTACTGGTCCCCACTTACTAGGTAATATGTGATGCAACCCACCTCATCACTAATGTTGAAGCCAAATGGCCAGGGTCTGTACATGATGCCAGAATGTTTAGAGAGTCATCATTGTGCCACAAATTTCAACAGGGTATGTTTTGCCTTACACAATTAATTTTAATTTTTTTATGCAATTATACACTTTAACTACCTATAGGACACTTCAATGGTTACTTGCTGGGGGACAGAGGGTCTGCCCTATATGATGACACCCTACCCTGAACCTGAGCCTGGACCACAGGCACAATTCAACCTGGCCCACAGCAGAACATGAGTCAAGGTGGAAATGACCATAGGCATCCTGAAGGCAAGGTTTCAGTGCCTGCATGGGCTCAGGGTCAGCCCAGAAAGGTCATGTGACATCACAGCTGCTTGTGTTGTTCTTCACAACATTGCCACACTAAGAGGTGAGAGGGCCTCCCTTCTCTTGATGAAAATGGCCAAGAGGAACCCCCAGTGAACCAAAGAGGGTATGAGACATGATTTGCCAAAATCACTTTAATTAAAACCAGTTAACAGTCAAGTGTTGGTCATTGTTTCTTTATTTCCTGTAACAAAAGACATTTGTATTTATTGCTTTAGATTTCATTCAACAACAAATGACAGATTAATGTTCACATACTGTTTCCCACCTTAAGCTGGTGCTCCAGCAATTAAATTTCAAGTCTGGCCTTTTTTAGGTTGAGCCTTTTCTCCTCCATTTGAAGCTGTTTAAGATCCATCTCCTGTGACTTTTTCTGATTTGCTTTTGAAGGTGGACCTTATACAGCTCTTTGGCAGGCAACTAGAAAGACAGAATAATTAAACATGACTGAAAAAGTCTGTAATACAAACACAGACCAAATATTTAAATGAGGAAGGAGAACTGCAGAACATTTCTTATACTGCTAAGATTCTGTGTGGAGGTAGATGGACCCTCATCTGTATTACAATCTCCTGCCATATTCTGTAAAATGACAATTTATTTATTCTCTTGTGTAAAAAAAGGGGGAATGCATTCTATGCACCTCTATGGGCCTCCCCACATTTTCTGTTTCTGTCACAGCAGAAGTGGTCTCTTCATCGTCATCCTACAGTGAAAATAAGGAAGGATGCTTAGCAAACAGAAGCCTAAAGACAATAATCATTTACAACTGTGACAGAGAGTGGTGTTGCAGGAGGATCCAATAATAATGTGGCCATCAGCAACTGCAAGATAATTAAACCAATAAGATAAGCATGCATATTCAATACTTAAACAAATACAACTAATAAAGAAGGACATCTAAAGTACTAGTAATAAGATTACAGTATACAGCATATGCAGTCAAAGCAGCATGCATACTGCACAAGTGAATCAATGACTAAAATGCATTCAAAATGCCTTTTTTTTTTAAATGGTGACATTGTTGATGATTTTCTTTATTAAAACACTGACAAAAACAGTGAAAACATCAATAAATCTTAAGTATTAATATGGTACACCTACATTTTACTAAGCCACTTGTCTTGGTAGCTGAGTCTGACGAACTGCCCCCTGGAACCCCTTCGCCCACAGGTCGCCCTTTATTAAGGGACAGTGCAGCTCCTCAGCTGGGGTGAGGGAAGGTGGAGGTGGACCCCCACCTGTTTTACGGTTACGGGCCTCAGCCTTCTTTCTATTGGCTACATAGAAAACTAAATTACATTAAATACTAAATTACATGGCTTCAGTAACAAGTTTAGTAAGTTTAGAAAATATTACTTTGCTGGAGAATGTTTTTGTTTTCCAATTATGTGCATTACTACTGTAATAGAAATGTATGGAGGCCAACAAATACTTTTCTATTTTTACTACATGCCCCAAATAATTTTAGTGTCACAATGATTAAGGGGAAAATAGCCCATTTATAATTTTCTAAACTCACACATTTACACATTGTCCGTTATTTTTTGCCAAGCCAACGCTCTTTCTTTTGCTGATGCAGAAGTATTGTTTTTTTTATTGTTTTTTTTTTATAATGGGCTTATAGTCTTCATAAGCAAGCATTAAAACCTCCAACTCAGTTTCACGGAAGTATGTAGCTCGCTTTTTTCTCCCTTGGTTTCCATGGTGACTCCTGAAATCGGCGATCCATTGAAAATGTCTTTATGTACTCGCCGTGCGCGCGCATTAACGCTGGGTTACCAATAGGAGGTTGATTAAACTAACTCCTCACAGGTGTTTTGGAACCGACATACCCAGAGTAAGCAAGTTTGGGGTTAACCAACCAAGAGTTCAAGGTTTATCTGACGGTAAGTTAACCTTGCTTTCTGGAATACACCCCTGGGGCCCGTTTCAGAAAGGAGGTTAAGTGAAAACTCTGAGTATGTTAACCCTGAAATGAGGGAAACTCTGGGTTTTCTGTTTCAGAATGGGAGGTAAATCACACTCTATAAAGCAGAGTAAGTCAAGCCCGTTTCTGAAAGAGAGGAGTCAGTTACCATGGTGACTTACTCTGTGAACCTAACCTGTGGTGCGTTTCCCGAAAGCATCGTTAGCCAACTATGGTCGCAAGTTCCGTCGTTACCAATAGAGTTCAATGGAAATTGCGACCAACTTGCGACCATAGTTGGCTAACGATGCTTTCGGGAAACGCACCCCTGGTCGGGAGCAGGTTTTCTTCGGTAAACCCAGAGTTTCTTGCGGTCTCCTCCCCTTTTTTAAAGAGGAAGCAGTGTTTAAACACCAACATTAATACTACAATTTATCTAAACATTATTTAAGGAATATATATATTGTTTGTCCATGGTTTAATTGACTAAATCTGTTTTGCAGCACTTTGCCAAAAAATAAAAGGATTAAAACGTTTGCTAAACTTTTATTTGATTTCCACCGTTTTTGATAAATTATTTGTATTAAATCATAAAAAAATAAAAATAAATCTGAATAAAAAACATTTAATAGAATTCAATTATTTTAAACATTTTAACAAGTTATTAATGATAAAAAATAAGTTGTTAATCTAATTCATAATCAATTATTGAAATTAGTTGATTAGATATGTTTATTGAACAAATGTTTAATTTATTTAACTGTCATTTTAACTTATAATAATAATAACCGTAATTTAATAATGCAGTTTATATATTTAATAATTGTTTAATTTTCTGAGACGGTTATCATACTGTGAAACGGGAGAGAACCCCACCCCCGCAGTTAAACAAGTAACTCAGCAACTTTTACTCTTACATTTTAAATGAGCTACTTTTTACTTTTACTTGAGTAGATTTTTAGACCGGTACTTTTACTTGTACTTAAGTAAAATTTGATCAAAGTAATAGTATTTTTACTTGAGTAAAATATTTTATTACTCTTTCCACCTCCCGTAGTTCCAAACAAATTCTACAGAATTAAACTGGCATTACACACTGAAGTGTGTCCCTACTATTTATGAAGTTTAGGTCTACTATTTGTCATAATTGGTGTATTGAGTAGGCTACTTACAACTGCCTGGGGTTCTGTTGGGACAGGAGGCTCCAAAAGAAAGATATTACCATCAGAATATATTGGGACCAACAAAAAACCCAACCCAAAGTAAAATAAATGGAAATATCAAAAATACCCTATATAAAAAATAACACATATGTATATGTAACACATTACATTTTATGAAGGCCCTTGGATCTTCTGGAGTGACTGCTCTGAAGTCCCTCAGGAATTCCCTATAGCCAGAAATGCTGCTGCACTGCTAGACACTGGATGCTATTTAGTTATTTAATATGTCAAATGTTTGTACAGTCAGGCCTACACCCATGATATGCTCAAGCCTTACCTGAATGAATTATGTTTATATATTTTATTTTCAGCTGCTGCCACATTCTTTTAATGCCTGCAGGATTGTAAATTAGGTTAAATAACATACTGTTTTTACAGTTTCACCTCTGATATTATAGCCAAACAGTTGGGTAAGTTACTCTAAAATAGTTATTAATTACTAACTACAAATGACATCTTCAACAGTGTAATTAGATTAATGTAATAATTACTATCTTTAGAAAGTATTGGTTTACTTACCGGTATTAATAATTACTAAATCCTATATCAACCTCAACCACTTGAACAATACAAGGAGAGACAAGAAACTGCACTTTTAATGCTTTCAAATTAACAATATACAATTGCATGAATTATTCTTGAATTGACCAAAGTATGTAGAGGGAGAAGGTTACATAAAAAATATACCTTTTAAAAATGTATGTTAAATCCACTATTGTTTTATACTGAATTGTTCAATTTCATGCAGTAGCCTATTTAATGTAGGCTAATTACATTAGATTTTATTTTAAATCACAGAAGAATTAAGAGTAATCCCTTTAATGAAATTATAATATTTAGATTACTTGGTAATTAATTAAACTCAACACTGTATAACAGTAATTCCTCTTTTTGTCTGGCGCTGTTGCCATGGTGACTCGTAATATCTGCGCTCCATTGATAATGGCTTTTTATAGTTGTGGTGCACGCGCTTAACTCAGAGTCATTCAACTTAGAGTTGATTGAACCAACTCATTTCAGCTGTTCTGTAACCGAAAACTCAGAGTTTACCATCTCAGGGTAAGTCAACTCAGAGTTCAAGTTTTAACTCAGAGTTGGTTGAACCTCCTTATTGAAACAGGCCCCAGGGGCCTGTGGTAGTTGAAAAAACTCATGGTTACAGGATTAGTTTTGAGTTGACAAAACCAAACCAATCCAACCAGGCATTGTTGGTACCATGATGCTCAACTCATCCTGAGTTTAGAAGTTTAGGTGTGACATCAGTAGCAAACAACCAATCACATGCTGAGAAAGAGTGAAACTAAGATTCATTTCTCGCGAGAGAAGCGCGATTCACTGCAGAATATTACGAGATTAAAAAATATTAAGAATTTAAACAAATGTACACAGCAAGAAGAAAACAGCTATGAAACACAACAACTAAAAGAAAAGGTCTTGCTATCAGTGCAAGTAAAAGTTGTGAATTTAGTTAATACATTTGATAAAGGTTTAGAGAGAATTGAACATTTAAGCTCACGTGTAGTCATTTTATAGCTTTATCTATTGATTCTAAAGCGTATTTATATTACCTTTTATATATTTATTCCTTTAAACTGTGCGTAATAATAATTGATAAACTAAAATTGTACATGTGTGATCGATTAATAATTACATAAATAATATCTAAATCATACAAAATTATTATTCTAAATAAACATTACTAAATTTGCTATGTGACCTTTAAAGGATTAGTTCACTTTTAAAGGGGTCATGACATGGTTTTTTGTTTTGTTTTATTATGTTCCTTAGGTGCAATTATAGTATTACTATCGTTTTATGACCTTTTCCCACCCTCTTTCTCATCCTCTGATTCAAACAGTCTGTTTTGGAGGTGTTTCCCCTTTAAGAGTTCAGTGTTAACACCCACTGTTATGATTGGCTAACGTCAGTGCTTATGCATAAATTATTAACGTCCCCTTGTCAGTGTTTACAATAGTTAGCGGGTGCTGCCGATTGGTGAGAGCGAGGCGATGGCTCTTGCAATGATACAACTCTATTATATATGTTTGAGCCAGAATCAGATGAGGAATCAGAAGAAAATGAACCATCACCGCAAATAAGAATGGATCAGCCCGTGTCATGGAAAGTGTGAAACTATTTTGAATATGTCATTTGTAACCCGAGACACTTGAAACGTAATTATTATTGCGGTGTTCCACGGGCAAAATGCATGCACAGGCCATATTTGAAGATGCACCATTGATATGGCAAAAAGGTTCATTTTGAATCACATGCAGGCTACACAATGCTCTGCCACGTGAAACTTCGGTCTTCCGATCTTTTACCATTGTGTCAATTCTCAATTGATTTTGATTCATATGCGCAAGGGAGGGAGAGAGAGAGAGAGAGACCAAGACAGTTTGAAGGCGCGTGCGCGGCCAGGGCTCTTTCTCTCTCTCTCTCTGCTCGTTCTTTCAGTAACATGCGGCCTTTCACACTCATCCACATCACTCACCGATCAAATTAGGTGAGTGTATCAATGAGCTGTATTTAGAGCTTGATTAAATAAATGCTTCGTTTATAATGGGGAGGCCATCTTTAGCTATGAAACTTGCAGGAAGTTTTAATAGTACCTAGATCTCTTATATACCAATAGATCAAGGCAAATTTGGTTTCTCATGTCATGACCCCTTTTAAAAAAAAATTTGCTGATAATTTACTCACCCCCATGTCAAGATGTCCATGTCTTTCTTTCTTCAATCAAAAAGAAATTAAGGTTTTGATGAAAACATTACAGGATTTTTCTCCATTTAATGGACTTCATAGGACCCCAAACTCCAAGGTCCAACTTCAAGGTCCAAATTACAGTTTCAGTGCAGCTTCAAGTGGCTTTAAAGGATACCAGACGATGAATAAGGGTCTTATCTAGCGAAACGATCGGTCATTTCAAAAATAAATAAAAAAGTTTAAGTTTTATAAGCACAAATGCTCGCCTTGCTCTGTTCTGTGATGAGCGTTCATGACTCACGTAATACGCAATTACGTTCAAAAGGTCACGCTCGACGTACGCAGAAGTATCGAGTCAGTGTTTACAATTGTGAGGAAGGAGGACCTATTCAATATTCAAATATTCAATTTGACCTACACAAATTGAATATTTGAGACCTAAAGACCTACACATATTAAAATGTCTTTGTGTCAGTTTATAATGCCCATTTCGTGTGCTTATCCTGGGTGTTTTAATATTAAAAAGGCTAAAAGAGAATTTTCGTCAGGACAGAAGCGTGACCTATTGAACGTAATTGCTTATTACGTGACGTCGCAAACGCGCAAACAGAGCAAGGCGAGCATTTGTGCTTATAAAACTTTTTTTTAATTTATTTTGGAAATGACCGATCGTTTCGCTAGATAAGAGCCTTATTCATCGTCTGGTATCGTTTAAAGCCATTTGAAGCTGCACTGAAACTGTCATTTGGACCTTGAACCGTTTGGGGTCCTATGAAGTCCATTATATGGAGAAAAATCCTGGAATGTTTTCATCAAAAACCTTAATTTATTTTTGACTGAAGAAAGAAAGACATGGACATCTTGGATGACATGGGGGTGAGTAAATTATCAGCAACGTTTTTTTTTTTTAAAGTGAACTAATCCTTTCATTTGGAGTAGAAACAGGTGGAGTGACTTTATTGCATCAGACATGTGTCACTTTGCTCACAGTTGAGAGGTCCAAGTTCGGTTTGCAACCTCTTACCTGGAACATAACCTGCCCCGGACCAGGTTAACCCGTGGAGCGTAAGTTACTATGGCGATGAACACTGCAAAAAGCCAAACCACTTTCATGGTGCCTAAAACCATTGGCGCTAACTAAACTGAAACAAACCTGGCTATAGCCGCCTAAACCGGCTTCATGGTATAGGCCCCCGATTTATTCTTTATTGGGAAAGTCTTATAAAAGCCAAAATTATATTTAGCGTCCCATTTAATCTAAACATTCACCACGATAGTCAGCTTGCTGACCATTCTGGAATTTTGTTAATTTTCGATTTGTATAAAACAATACGCTTCAAATGTGAAATATGCATTACAAGACAAGGCAATGTAAACAAATTTTGTTTTCTATTCAGATACATTTTAAAATGTAACCTTTTCCTGTCATGACAAAGCTTCATTTTCAGCTGTCATCACTCCAGTCTTCAGTGTCACGTGATCCCTCAGAAATCATTCTAATTTGCTGGTGCTCAATTATTATTGGTCCTTAATTATTATTAATGGTTCTTACTATTATCAGTGCCAAAAAGAAAAACAAAATATTTTATAACATAGCCTAAATGTCTTTATATAAATGATTAATTTAATGCATCCTTGCTGAATAAAAATATTTTAAAAAATTGGTAACACTTTAGAATATGGTTCCTTCGTTAATGAATAACTACATAGGTACAAATGAGTAACACAATATTAAGAATCTAGTAACTACTATTAACTAACAAGAAACTCTGATTAACGAATTAGTAAGTAATAGCACTCACTATTAACTAATCAATAACAACTTTTTTTTTTTTATGCTTCCCAGATAACTACTGAAAACAATAACTAATGCAGGACAAATGACTAGACATATGACTCAAGTGTTACATACTTCTAAAGGAATTACTAAATATTTGGATCCGTATTCTAAAGTGTAGGGCATGGTAACTAACGACTCAAGTGTTACTACATACTTACATTCACTACATGCACTAAAACACTACATACAAGTGTTACTACATACATTACTAGCTAGTTACCATGATCTTCTCTTTAGAATACGGATCCAAATATTTAGTAATTCCCTTGAAAGTATGTAGTAACACTTGAGTCATTACTAGCTACCATGATTCTTATAGTAGGTACTAATGAAAAGCCAATCCTAAAGTGTAGAATTTTCTAATCACTCAGAAGATATTCACACACACACACACACACACACGAGCTAGGACACATACATAAAAACATATTTTTTTGAGAGGTATAGGTTAAATAATAAAATCACTGTATATGGTATTTGGATGGCTGATGACTCAATATGTTCCAGTCACCATGACTCTATATTGATTCAATGCGAGTCCAGAGGAATGCTGGAAAATTGGCCACAGGACAAGTAAGGTCGCGACAACTGCATTTAAAAATCCATTTCTTTAAAATTGTTCAGTTGATAAATAGTTCTCTAGGAGATAGCATAGGTTAATTATTAAAAGTTTTCCCAAATCATAAGTCTGATATGCTATAAAATATTGATAATGTATACAATCTTGTGTTGTTTACAGTTAGTCATTTGTCCTGCATTAGTTATTGATTAGTTTTGCATGAATTATGAAACTTTTTCAGTAGTTATCTGGGAAGCATATAAGAAATAGTTATTGATTAGTTAATAGTGAACTACCACTTTCATGTGTGTGCTATTACTTACTAATTCGTTAATCAGAGTTTCTTGTTGTTTGTTAATAGTAGTTACTAGATTCTCAATATTGTGTTACTCATTTGTTCCTGTGTAGTTATTCATTAACGAAGGAACCGTATTCTAAAGTGTTACCAGTTTTTGCTCACATACCTGTATTTATTTCCTGTTTTCGGTCGAAGTCCACAATAGTCGATTGTCAAGTTCGCGCACACGATCATCAAACTCAAAAACCTTCTCCGTGTGTTCAACTTCTGATTCGGATGAACTATCCATTTGTGCTGATATTCCCAGAACACCACACAGCACCGTCATTAGCTGACAGCTGACAGTCAGAGTCTCCACTGTTGCTTAGTTATCAATGATCGCGCACGCGAACTCCACAATCGACTACTGTGGACTTCGACCGAAAACAGGAAATAAATACAGGGATGTGAGCTGGCTGAATTAACATAATTTGTATTCATATCTTTCACATCTACTGCAGTCAGATTGACCATGTTCACTCTTAATAACACCACTCACATGGCTGTGCACTTGTAATGACATATCAAGGATGTTAAGAGGCTAAAAGCAGGTTTAAAACTTGCCCCATTGAAGTCAACATGGTGCACATTTTAAAAAGACGATAACACGGTGTAGGCAAGGCCGATTTTTGTCGTTGTTCTCTGTACTGACAGCACTCCAAATGTACAAAAAATGTCAAACAGGTTTTTATGAAAGTTCCTGCTAAAGAACAAAGAAGCAATGAATCAATGCAAGTTGTTTACATTGTTGTATTTCTCTTGAGGGTTGTCTTTGGTCCATCACTATCCAATGGGGTTTGGCCGGTTATGGACCACTTTGCCCCTGCTGGCAGATTTTATACAATATTTGGATCCAAAAAGCATCTTTCAGCCTGATGTGTATTCTGACTGCATAAAATCTTTCAGCAGTATTGGATGTTTTACTAGTGCTGATTTTATTTTTATTTCTTTTTTTGAGTGCTCTTTTATAAAAGCATAAATTCGTTGACATTTATTTTTACCTGTCTGCTGCCTTTCACATCACGGATCAAGATAGACACTCAGCTTGGGTTTGTGGGATTGGAGGCATTTTTATGTGCCATCAGGCAATCAGCATTGTAGTAATGTTATTTTCCTGCGGCTTCAGATAAGATGTGTGCAGGACTGCACAGACCGATTGGCTTCTGACTTGAAAGCAGTCACTGTTACGTATGCCATCAAAGTACCGCAAGAGTGATTCGAGGGCAGTCAGCTGGCTCTTTCTGCACAGTTTCTTCAGAGTGACTGCACAGCTATGATGATGACACAGATGTTTCTGTTTGTATTCTGACACCTTCAGTTGCACTAATGCTAACAAATCCATGTTTTTAAAACAGTAAAAACTCCATTCATGTAACCTAGTGTTATATTGTCAAATAAAACTGGCTGATTTTGGTATAAAACTCTATTCTGGTAGATAGATCTGATAGATATTAGGCAACACATAAAATATTAAATGAAAAGTGTTTCTGTTGCTACATAAAAACATTGTGTATTTGACAAATATTGTTTCCAATCCACAAAGCACTGCATAAGCGTAGCCGGAAGCAGAAAGTGTCCGACTTCATGTCTCTGTAAAAGTATCAGTAAAATGTGGACATATCATTGATCAAGTGGCATTTTTACAGCTCAAATGATTGGCTAAAAAAAAAATGGATGCAAAAACTGTAGATTTCAACTCACCAGCTGAGCAATTTATTTTTGAGGTTTTATACATCCTTACGTACAAGTGTAAATTAAAGAGTTTGTTCACCCAAAAATTAAAATTCTATCATTAATTACTCACCCTCACGTCGTTCTAAACCCGTTCATCTTCGGAACATAAAATCTTTTTGATGAAATTTCTATCCCTCCATTGACAGCTATACGCTTTAAAGGGGTCATATAATGCCATTTTTGTACAAGTTAATATGATTCTTTAGGGTCTGAATGAAAAGTTTGTAATATACTTTAATAAAAAAATATCATTAGTATTGTAAGAAAACACTTACCTAGTTACCTAATTTTACCTAGTCAAAAACTGCTCTGTTTTCAGCACGCCATTTAAGTGCATGTGTCTTAAAATGATAATGAGCTTTGCTCACCCCGCCCCTCTGTTCTGTGGGGTGTTTTGACACAACACACATCGAGTGTTGCCTTGACAACAGTTGATGTTATATTTTGGAGAAAGACTGGCAGTGGGAGTCTCTGAGAACACATCTGTGCAACTGTATCAATTTGAACCGGAGTCGGACCCGGAACAAGATGAAGGCACCGAAGTTGTTCGACAATTAAGGCCCGAACAGGACGTTTCTGAATGGTTGGTTAACGTAATGTCACTTTGATCTATCTTTGTATGTACTGGCATAGAGTAGTGAGATACAGGGTGTAGATGAGGGTGCCTTTAGCGTCAGTTAGATGACGCTCATCCTCGAGCGTCATCTAAATGACGCTTTTGACCATGCGTCTAAATTAGACGCACACGGAACCCTTTAGCGTCAATATGAGATGTGCTTACCTACCCATACCTAAACCTACCCATAACGGAAGCGTCATCCAACTGACGCTAAAGGCACCCTTTAGCGTCAGTTATTGAAGCATGGTCAAAAGTCTCAATTTAATGACGCCTTGGGGTGAGAATGCGTTGTCAATTCATATGGATTAGTTTTACGATCTCTTTATGAACTTTTTGAAGCGTCAAAGTGGTAGTTGCGTAGCTGTCAATGGAGGGACAGAAAGCTCTCAGATTTAATCAAAAAGATCTTCATTTATGTTCCAAGTGAGGGTGAGGGAGACATGAGGGTGAGTACATGAGGGTGAGAACTTAATGACTGAATTTTCCTTTTTGGGTGAACTATCCCTTTAAGAACCATCAAATTTTTGGTTGAGTAATAGGCCAATCCGTGCATAACTACACATCTTGTGTCCCAGGTTGTTGTTGTTGTTGTTTTTTCAACATGAGTTTGCTGTAGGCTACATTTACACAGGGCTATGGTTATCCCAGCATGCTGTCAGTGGGTTTTTGTGCCAAAGAATTTCATGCAAAGGTAAATGGGGTGGGCGTGGAAGATTTACTAAAGTAGGTTCCGGACCCAATCCTAGGGGGTCCTGGAGTCAGATCCACACAGTTCCAGCACAAATTAAAATAATTGGAATCTAGACTTGGTGGCTGATATAGGCTACCTTTTTTTACCCAAGATTACAATGACAAACCACAAGATACAGATGATTCTCACATTGAGAAAATTTTTATATTCATGTGTTCTTTAGTGGCAATACGTGAAACTAAACCCATACACAGACAACTGGGGTTGCTTAGACACGGAATAACAGAACTGGGTCAAATAACTCTATCACAGGTGATTCTCTATTGGGAATGTTTTGCAGTCTAGGAAAATTCTTAATCTGTTTCTGGGAGGCTTGCTCATCTGCAAATCACCTCAAATTAAATGGACTTTTTTTGAATCAGCTCTGATATCATCATATTACCACAGCCTAAACCCTGATCAGCCTGCGTCCAGCGCTAAAATAGCCTCTGTCTCACATACAAGAAACAGCAAATCAACACAGATTCATTCAATTTAAAATTGCTGTTCATACAAAAAAAAATCCAAACACTGTGAATGAATGATAGCTTCCACAAAATTGACCACCTCTTATTTTCCTACCATAACCACACCTGGACAGTGTCAGAATAAATCACCCCTTCTTCCACATAAAGTTTTCAGTTATTTTTATAAATCGATCTTTTGGTTGCAGAGGGCGATAAAGGCAGGACAGGTACAGATTAGTGCATAATTCTGTTAGAGAGCAGTGTAAATCCTGGCATTTTTATGTTGTTCATTCCCTCTCACGCACTTGTTCAGTCGGTTGGGTTGGATTATACAGAGTGATGTCACAACAGCATGTTTCTCTCTCTCTTTATCAAGCAACAGTGGTGGGCGTTCAGCTAGAACTATTGCATAAGCTTCAATCTAATACTGTACTTTAATACTTATATTGGAGTGTTGATGATACTGCCTGCTTTTTGCCCCAGAAAAATATCTGCACCCGGTTTTAAGAAGACAAACAACGACATAAAAGTACACTTTTATTCTCTGGAATAAAATGTCTACTTCATAAATTGTATTGTTTAAGCAGCTTTTATCTTGTTTTAGCTGTTTTACTTTTTTTAAATCTTGTTTTAAGAATGATTAAATATTTTTAATCATTTATTTTACTAGAAAATAAAATTAAAATAAAAACGTCATTCTCACATATTCAAGATATATAAAATTCCAATTTTATTTTTTATTCATCAAACATTTTGATTTTAATATTTTTACTCAGTTTGCATATTAACTTGTCATTAGATTCCATGCATACAAAGAGTGGAGAGGGACAGATAAAAACAAAAATAGAGGGATAGAATAAAAGTTTAAAAAGACAAGGACAGATAAAGCTAAAAAACTAAAACTAAAACTAAAAATAGCAGGAGAGGACAGAGACCCACAAGAGAAGGAATCCCATACGTTCATACATTTTGGCTGGGGATTGTGGGAAAGCAGCAATCCAGGTGTATTGCTTTCTCAATGAGAGTAACAGTGGCAAACCAGGTGAGGTCATTTTAAAGCAGTAAACTTCATAGCAAACTCTTTTGTACAGTGTTAGTAAAGTTTTGGTCACATTTGTGGCCAGACATTGTAGAGATATGCTGATGTCCATGGCATCATTTTGACAACGTTGTTATTCATTCTTCACTGAATGATCAACATCAGTGAAACACACTCAATATATATTTATATACAGTAATAGTGCAACAGTGCCCGCCCCCGTTTTTAGCGCCATTGGTTCCAGAAGTATTTTTTCCCTTTCATTTTTCCCATTGGGATTTGAAACAATTCTTTGTTAAAGCGTTAAACCACGAACCAAGCCAACCAGCTATTAGATGAATCACAACATTACAAACTTTTATTTACTTGAAAGTTCTCAAGTACTCAGTAATCAGACAAAAGGACAAATACAAGACAGTGTACTTAACAGCTTTATTGAGGGAAAGAACTACAATCCCATTAAGCATTGCAAATGACATAATCCCTCGACATGTTTCCCAGCAGAGCTCAGGCACAATTTGATTGCTACAATTTTCTGAAGGTTGGCATTTTCTGTATAGCATCATGGCAAATGTAGTTTTTCACCAGGAATTCAACTGTTAAACATGGTTATTTAAAAAAAATCTGTTGAAATAATGCGAACAGATGACTTCAGCAAAAGCATATACCATTGCTTACCAACCTCAGAGCTCACAACATGTCTGTATTTAAAGGTTTTTTTATCATTACAAATGCATTTCCCTTAAGAAAATGATTAGAGTTTATACTTCCGGAACCCGACTGTTGCACTTCATATTTATCATTCACACCTTCATTTTTGCTTTGTTTTTCAGACAAAGATATTGATATAAAATCATTACACAAAGTATGATTTACATAGATTTGTTGATATAAACACTGTAAACATTAAAACAAGAAATTCATACATACAAGTACTTCTGACCAATGATGAAAAAAGTGCTTTATAAAAGACAATGATAATAATTTCCTGTTTGTTTTAATTGAGGCAACAAATCACAGTTTCAGGGCTGCATCCTGACAACATATTTTGGTTATCAGTTATTTTATTTTTTCTAAATCAAGTTTGCTTAGTTGTGTTCTCTTCACCTCACATGCATATACACTCACGCTGTTCACACAGAGTCCACCTTGACCTGATTGTTGTTGGTCATGAGTGGCGAGGGTTTGCTCTTGAGTCTTTCTTGCGCTTCATTTGAACTTTCCCCAAAGAATATCCTCGCAGTACATACCGACACCACGATGCGCTTATATTCGCGACGGAAGTTCTGGTTCAACACTCCATAGACGATTGCATTGAGGCAACTGTTAAAGTATGCCATGAAATAACTTGCCACAAAGAGCCATTCGGGTATCAAAGGAACCACACGCTCTGGAGAAATCGCTACCGCCAGCCCAATGAAGTTTAATGGTGCCCAGCACACGGCAAAGAGCACAAAAACAACAAACATTGTGACAAAGTTTCGTATGTCGTGAGGCGTGAGCTTGGGACGATTGTCAGGCTTGACTCGTCGACGCACCTGTATGACAAGAACCCAAATTCGTAGGTAACAGTAGGTGACGATCATGATTGGAAGGATGAAATGGAAGAAGACAACGGCGATTGTGTACGCCGAGCTCGCCGACTGCTCAAAGGTACAGGAATAAACTCGCGGGTCATACTGCAAAGAGCCCACGAACAAGTTGGGCACGATTGCGAGCACCGTCAAAGCCCAGATTAACAGTACGTAGCAGACTGACTTTTTGTTACTGTAGAGCTTGTCATACTTCAGGCTGTGGCATATATAGCAGTAGCGATTAATTGCGATGCCGGTGATGTTGAAAATGGAGCCGATTACACTGACGCCCATCAGGAAGCCGCTAAGTTGGCAGTGCATGTATCCCAGGTTCCAGCCCTGGTTAAATATGGAGGTCAGCACCAGTGGATACGGGTAGATGGCCACCACCAGGTCCGCCACTGCCAAACTCACCACAAAGATGTTACCTGAGGGACAGACAGAAAGAGAGAGTAAAGGGTAAGGAGTCTTTGACTGCATCCAAAAGCAAAGACAGCTTACATGTTGGCTTGCTGCCCTTACAGTAAATAATAAGTTGAGTTAACTTAAGTTAAAGCAACCAGCTGCAAAGTTTTTTGGGGGATTTTCAATTTAAGTAGTTTTGATCAAACACAGAACATTGTATTATTTAAGTGCAGAACAACAACAAAAAAGGAATAGAGTAAAATAGAGTGTCTAACAAAATAGAAGTTGGATTTTTTTACAGTCAGGCAATGACTTTACAGGCAGCGTTTGTGCATGAAGGTTCTTCCTGAAACTGATTTCAGACAGATTTCTGAGGCAGCATAACCATTTAATGATCTATAGCAAAATAGAGAGCTTTGGTGATAATTGTAATACAAATGTTTCACTAGAAATGACATGAAAAGTGGGAAAAAATGGCCAAACATTTTCACTTACACAAACTGACCACAAAACGCCATTTACAGATGCCATTTTTATTTTTTCGCTTTACTGTCACAATAATCAAAACGAAATGTGGAATATCATGGGCAGTGAAGGATACATCTATCCAGACTTCAAAAAGCAATGTGCATTGTTGCCTTCTTACCTCATATGCTGCCTATGGAGGAAGTATTTTTCAGCTTTCAGAAGCAGCCTATACATAGTAATTATTTTTTTTTTTTATCAAGTAAACAGAATTTGTTTACTAAGTCTTTCAGGAGACTTTTATTTCCTCATAAACATATGCATGAGCCGCACTCCAAACATTTGCCTCCTTCGATCCACAGAATGCACGCTCTATAACGGAGGGTGCACATGTGTTTAATGTGAGAGTGTGCAATTATTAGTTTCCCCTATTGTGTGGATGCTTAGGCATGGCCTATAGCTGACGGCCTCATTAGAGAAAGAACATGGGAGGTTTTAATGAATGCACATCTTTAATTGCCGCCAGACACAAGGACTTGACATTGTGTATAAAAGCTGAAATAATTAACTAACATTGAAATCAAGAGGGAAACACTAAAGGCAGTTGCAGCTCAGCTGAGCTGTACTCTGGATAGCTCCCTTCTCTCAGAAGATTGTGTAAGAAAACATATTTGAATAGCAACGCAGAGGCTTTATGTCTCATTCATGAACACAACACATGGAGTTATTACAATAGCACTACGTTCACAAAACGGAAAGAAAAGGCACAAAAGAGAACTCTTTAATATGTCATTTATCTCTCATAAACAAAAACAAAACTATTTAGAAAGACAAAATTTCCTCAGATTCTTCTGAGCTAAATACATAGTATTCATAAGGGATCAGTTTACCAAGATACCAAACACTGCAATCATCAACCTGGACCATCAAATGCTTTTCTTCCTATTTGACAATTGTCTCCTTTGTGTCTATATCCTAATTCAGGGGTTATGAAACTGGGGTCGCCACAAGAGGGTGCAATGGAGTTTGCAGAAGAAAAGCCAATTATTTAGTTTTGAAACAACATTATAATGTCAATATTTTCTCAAACAGTTTAAATAGATCTTTGTAGATGAATATTTTTTTCATGAACATCTTTGTACATGCAATTTTAGGAAGGGGGTCACTCAGAAAGAGATCACATTTATTGTAAAGAAAAAGAAAAAAAAGTTGCTACTAAACAACTGAGAATCACTATTAGGTCTCGTAGAGTTAAGGATAACGTCACTAGAGTGCATATCATCTTTAAGGTGGATTTGCAGTGAAAAGGTCTTATTTGCCTTTGGGACAAACCTTTGGAAATCTGGATGTTGATAAGTCATTGAGAAATGGGCACATGAACCCTTCCGTGTGTGTCAGCTGTCTCGCAGCCCCCTCGCAACATCAGCACGTGTCAGTAGTGTTGTCAAAGCGTAGAACAGAAGCACTAATTTGTGAGTAGTGGCAGTCAGTCTTGACGATTAGCTTGCAGTGGCCTAAAGCAAAGCTGTCACTCAAACATCCCCTTGAGCACACCGTTGACATGCCATCCACATAAGGGGACATACACACAAACATTCTCACTATTTGCACAAATATCATCCATGCTTTTCAGGCAAATAACCTTGGCTGTTCTTAAATACCAGACGTCATTTCTTAGAGCATCCTCCTTGGAGGCAGAATACTTACAATCTAATGTAAAGCTTAAAGGGATAGTTCACTCATGTTCTGTCATTTACACACCCTCGATCGCGTCATTCTAAGCTTCAAGATCATAAAGGAAGATATTTTGAAAACATTTATTTTAGTTATGGCCCAATTTCTTTCTTTGTTATAGAGAATGTGAAGCTAAATTCACACCGTGTTGAGTTCTGGGTAACTGCTTTGTTTATATGCCATATTGGGAGGATTGTGCTGCCTTTCTGGACTTTAGGGCAGTATTATGATTTTCTGCGTCGCCATTGTATACTGTAAAAAAGTTGCTGCCGTAAATTTTTAAGTACAATCAACTTGGATGTTTAAGTTATTTCAACTTCAATTACATTAAACCGACTAAATAAATTAGTTGAATCTTTTATAACTTATGAAAAAAAGTTGAAAATTGCTTAAGTTATTTTGATGAACGCCGGATAGTAATTCTACTAATAATGTCGCTGATTAAACCCACTGCCCATCACTCAATAAAATAATCACAATGCTGAGTGTTTTTGTATATTGTTTGGTTTAATAATTAGCATTACATTTGCGAGTATGACTCTCGTTCGGCTTGTGAATTAGCAGAACTTGCACACAGACACTTCAAAACTGTTCACAAGCTTCTATGTATTTGATTTTGGTTGACATTTGTTGAAATAAATACAAAAATAATGTGTGATGGTGTAATATTTACAATGACAACAATAAAAATTCAGTTACATTTACATGTTTCCAACAAAGTAGAGCTTGAAACAATTTAAGTAGAGACCAAAAGGCATATATTGACAAAAAAACATCTTGTTACACAGAAGAAAGAACGTCATAAAGGTTTTGGAATAACAAAGGAGAGTTGGTGATCACAACATTTTCCTTTTTGAGGTGATTTATCCCTTTAGAGATCTCCTATCTGAATCTAAACATACACTTACCCATGGAGACATTCAAATGTTCACAAAACAAGTTTGTTTTGAATCTCCAAGCAAATACCTCGAATGGAGCCATTACAGGTTAAGTCTTGATGCACACTGACAGCAGAGGTTACTTGGGTTGTCTCCATGACAACTTCCCTGGTGCACTCAGCTTATTTGTGACTAAGAGGGGTAGGCGATGGAGACTAGGCATCCTTCGTTCTTACGGACGGAAGGAGGAATGGAAGAAATCAAAGAATTGCCCTTGACAAAGTCAAACTGTCAAGTCCCAGGGGAATGTAATGCCATCGGCCTGGCTTTTCTTCCATTCTGCAAGTTTGGATTATCTAAGCGATTAAGGTGTCACTCAAACCATTTTATTTAGCTTAGAGGTTGTTAAAACTCTGAACTTGTTCCAGTTGGGTCCCAAAATCTGAAATGTTTTCCCTTGTGGGATTTCAGGATGTGAGTGGTACCCAGACAGACAAGTGACGGAAGAATATTACAGGAAAGATATGAGACTCAGTACTTTTAATGAGTCTGTGACTGCCGTGAAACAAATGGCCCCTGACATTCCCTCTAACCTCTAAACACTTTGTAATCTTCCAGCATTGGTGAAACACATTAGCATGTGCATATCATCTTCTCTTTTCAGAGTCTTCCATCTAACGTATGGAATGACCCTTTACATGTTAAAATTCAGGGCTGTTTCAGACATGGCCCGACTCGTGAGGTACGGCCAATATCCTTGTGACCACATCATTTTAATTGGAGTGGGATGCCTTGGGTCAGCGCTCAATAGGTCAGCAGGTTGCAATATCGACAAGGTCAAAAAGTGTGGCAGCATCCTTCCGGCAGGTCATTATGTATAACCTTCAGGATAATGCAAATTAATATATGTTAAATACCTCATGAATATGACTACATTTCAATATGTCAAGGCATGCCGTTTTAAAGATGCATCAACTGAGGATGACAGCACTGTAATTGCACACATACACTTACCTAAATGATTATTAGGAACACCTGTTCAATTTCTCATTAATGCAATTATCTAATCAACCAATCACATGGCAGTTGCTTCAATGCATTTAGGGGTCTGGTCCTGGTCAAGACAATCTCCTGAACTCTAAACTGAATGTCAGAATGGGAAAGAAAGGTGATTTAAGCAATTTTAACCAAGGCATGGTTGTTGGTGCCAGACGGGCCGGTCTGAGTATTTCACAATCTGCTCAGTTACTGGGATTTTCACGCACAACCATTTCTAGTGTTTACAAAGAATGGTGTGAAAAGGGAAAAACATCCAGTATGCGGCAGTCCTGTGGGCGAAAATGCCTTGTTGATGCTAGAGGTCAGAGGAGAATGGGCCGACTGATTCTAGCTGATAGAAGAGCAACTTTGACTGAAATAACCACTCGTTACAACCGAGGTATGCAGCAAAGCATTTGTGAAGCCACAACATGCACAACCTTGAGGCGGATGGGCTACAACAACAGAAGACCCCACCGGGTACCACTCATCTCCACTACATATAGGAAAAAGAGGCTACAATTTGCAAGAGCTCACCAAAATTGGACAGTTGAAGACTGGAAAAATGTTGCCTGGTCTGATGAGTCTCGATTTCTGTTGAGACATTCAGATGGTAGAGTCAGAATTTGGCGTAAACAGAATGAGAACATGGATCCATCATGCCTTGTTACCACTGTGCAGGCTGGTGGTGGTGGTGTAATGGTGTGGGGGATGTTTTCTTGGCACACTTTAGGCCCCTTAGTGCCAATTGGGCATCGTTTAAATGCCACGGCCTACCTGAGCATTGTTTCTGACCATGTCCATCCCTTTATGGCCACCATGTACCCATCCTCTGATGGCTACTTCCAGCAGGATAATGCACCATCTCACAAAGCTCGAATCATTTCAAATTGGTTTCTTGTACATGACAATGAGTTCACTGTACTAAAATGGCCCCCACAGTCACCAGATCTCAACCCAATAAAGCATCTTTGGGATGTGGTGGAACAGGAGCTTCGTCCCCTGGATGTGCATCCCACAAATCTCCATCAACTGCTATCCTATCAATATGGGCCAACATTTCTAAAGAATGCTTTCAGCACCTTGTTGAATCAATGCCACATAGAATTAAGGCAGTTCTGAAGGCGAAAGGGGGTCAAACACAGTATTAGTATGGTGTTCCTAATAATCCTTTAGGTGAGTGTACATGTAAAACAGAAATATACCCGGTCACCATTTATGTCTGAGTTGGATGTAATTGCCCAAACCATAAACTGTGCTGCCAAGATGTAGTAACAAAAGATCTTGCGATACTACAAAATCCTGTGATAGGATCGATTATCTCGCGAGATGTTAACACGTTCTCCCCATAGATTCCAGAACTTTGAACAACAACAACCACGAGGAGAGGAGGGAGTTGTATTGATATTGTTAAAAATCAACTGTTGGGTAAGTACATTTTGTATTATTAGATTAACATGCTTGAGTTTTACTTGTTTGACATGAATGAACCGAAAGAAATTATGCCCACATTGTCAACTGAAATTTACTGAGTTTGGCTAAAATTAGCTAGTAGGCTAAAAGTTACTTTGAACGTATACAACGGTATACCAGTATAAAGTATGTTTAATGATATAGTCAAAGTTATTACTGTAACTTATTAATGTAACCTTTGAGAGTTTCTTTTAGAAAGTAAATTATCTGAAACAATGAAATGTTTAGCTGGATTTGAAAATGTATGTTTTCAGTAACTGCTTTAAAAATAATCTTTTTATATCTTTTATACAATAAAATAATTGTGTTTTTATTAATGTTGATTACCTTTTTCTATGTTTCATTCATGATTCATTCATCTTGTTCCATGGTTTTTTAAATTTAGCTGTAGACCATACAAATATTTTGAAAATAAGTGCATATCATTTACCTCAAATTTAAAATTTTATTTATTTTAAAAATAATTATATTCTCTTCCCTTAGATGCTGTGAAGAGGTGGAGCCCAAACGCTACAGACTCTGATCCAGCAATGGCAGAACACCTGAAACACCTCCAGGAAGAGCTGGGGTTGTGGATACAAACAATTAACCAAACAGGGATAGTTCACCCAAAAATGAAAATTGTCATAATTTACTCAACCTCATGTTTCAAACCTGTATACCTATCTATGTTATGCTAAACACAAAGATGTTTGGAAGAATGTTTGTAACCAAGCAGATGTCGCTTACCATTAACTACCATAATAATTTTTTCTCCAATAATAGTCAATGGTTCTATTTGCTTGGTTACAAACATTCTTCAAAATATCAAGTTCAAATAAGTTCAGCAGAAGAAAGAAACTCATACAGGTTTGGAACACGAGGGTGAGTAAATGAAAGAAATTTCATTTTTGGGTGAACTATCCCTTTATATAATAATTTGGTATTTTGTAATTGGTATTTTAGTTTGGTTAAAAAATTGAGAGATTTTGGCTGTTCAAGATCAATAAAATGTTGTGCTAAATCAGAATATGCTTCTTTTTTGCTTATGTCCACAACTAATGTGTTCTTGTTTGTGATGTACACGTGATTAAAACGTTTTATTGACGTTCAGGTCTGACTGGACCAATTTTTGACCTTTTTAGAACCTTTGTCGTGTAAACCTCAAGACTTCATTGCCTTTCACGATGTTACACAATAGGTGTGTGATTATTTTACATACAGGCTTATACATTTAAATTATGCAGCAACACATTTAAACACAGATGACGACGCATTTAGACGTCCAGGGACGCGCAGAAGAGACGTGGAATTCACGGTCAGATGACGTCGAAGACGTCCGTTCAACTTTCATTTTGGAACTATTTTTCAACCATGACGGGACGTGTCGAACGGACGTCTTTTCAACGGTCATTAAATGTCCAAATGTTTGCTGGGCTATTAGTATATATGGGGATGGTTAGGAAGGATGGACAGAGTATACCTAATAAAGCACTTTTTATTTCATTAATATATTATGTTGTGTAGCCTATTTTTATTTGCGACACTTTGGCCTAATTGTTTGCCATTCTTTTTTAATTTCATATTTTGTTACCTTATAAGGCTTTGTTTTTAAAATAGGGAAATTAGTTTGGCTGTAATGCTCAGTCACTTGCAAAATAGTAAAACCAACAAAGAGAATTGTGATAAAATTGTGAATGGTGATTTTCCTGAAAAAAAAAAATAATGATATGATATTTTTGCCACGCCTAATGGCTGCTGCCAATAATGTTCTCCAATTATAACGATATCAAAATTTTTACATCAAAAAGAAATGGAAGTATATGGAAGTAATAAGCAATTTTTTATCCTGTTTTTGACCCACGCTTTCAAACATTCTGTTTTGGTGGGCAGGTCACATTAAAGACTTGCAAGTAAACGCCCACTGCTATGATTGGGTATCAGTTTTGCATATTAAAATAATTTAAAATGTCCCTGCCATTACATGTGTGGAATTGTTTTGAAAACTTCCGGTGTTTAAAAATATAGTTGAAACATTTGCCAATGTTTTTATATCAAGTACAGAGAATTTGATATAAACACTCTGAACATATCAAACGATCTGTAACAGACAAAGCAATATTGACACATGTTAAAAACATTGTTACTCATGTGTGTTGCGACCATAGACTGTAAAAAAGGTTGCGACCTTATTCTCGGATCCAATGTAGTTGGCACTGAATAAGTCTCTCTGAAAAGCCTGTATCAAACTGTCTTGTTTAAAAACAATGGATCAGTGTCTTACTGACGTGATTTGACTGGAACTTCGTTAAAAATAAAGTTCATCCATGCTTTCTTAATGTTAGGATCACAAGGATGGCAATCCAAAGACTGTATTCCACAAGTTACAAGCCTTTTTTCAAGATTTACGCATTTCAATTAATAGTAAAATGGTGTTTTTAATATGCTTTAGGACACACCATGTGCAAATTCATAAGTCAACACCATTGCTGAGCATTTTCCCCTTAAAACTGCAGTGAACCAAAGACAAGTCTCAAAATCACGGTTTGAAATCACTGGTGTTTCTGACGTCACAAACTACCTTGTAACCAATCATGCCAATGTGAGTGAGTGGAGGCGTGAACCATGTATTCTAAATTAGGCAAGAGTTACATTCAAGCTATTTTAAGGCATGAAGAAAATTTTTCAAAGGGAAAAAAAAAACGTTTAAATGTGTCATTTTGGTGACCAAAGATGAGTTTTAAGGGATACAATTATTGACTACAGGGGGACTTTAAGAATTTGGTATGAGTAAAAAAAAACTAGAGCTTAATAGAACATTTTGTATAAATCTTCATGGAACAAAGGAATGGACCATTTAGTTTATGTGATTGGTATTTATAAATAAATAAATAAAATAAAGCTTTACATTTTAGCTTAAGATTAACTAAATGTTTAATTTTTTACTCATTTAAAAGTCTTAATTCATAATATGAATAATATGTAAGGATTATTCAATTCAATTTGATGGAACTTTACTATTAATTGAAAAGCAAAAAAAAAAAAAAAAAGCATGTAGTAGTAAAAATTTACTACTACATGACGTGCAGATCAGTGGACGGGCTAAAGAGGCAACTGAGGCTAAAGAGGCATAGTGTCCCACTATGATGTAACAATGTGACAAAATCTGAAACAAGTAGTTTCAATAAAAACGTTTTTTTTTTTAAAGTACGTTTTGAGCTCTGGATATTTTTATAGTACAATGACCTCTTACATGTCAAAAGATCAAGGAAAATGTGATTTCTCTGAAAATGAAAATCTAGGTTTTCAGCTAATTATCAACCAATTACCCTCTCTTTCAGCACCCACATACAGTAGTTGGCTATGGTCTTTCTGAGACAAAAATAGGACAGTGAACCTGTGACAGAAATAGTCTCCAGTTTTTTTTTTTTTTTTTTCAAGCTGATTACTGTGTCAGCAGAAGCCCTTTCACCTATGCAGTTTACCATAGCGGGAAGCCTGCATGATGTTTTTCGATTTGGGCTGATACTGATATCATGTTTATAAACGAGAAAGGCAGTCAGACAGTAATGATGAGCCTCAATCTCTCCCTCATGCTCTGTGTACAGGGATAGGGAATTTTGAGTATGTTTGAAAACAAAAGAAACACTTTGAAGTCTTTATGAATATCAATAGAAGCACCTCAGAAGTTCATATGAAGAGAGGAAAAGAAGCATGACAGGACACTGAATTTTTCTTATGCATCTGAATGGAAATTGTTCTCTTTTTTACGGTCATGCCATGGACTGGGCACAAGGGCACACATACAAAGCACCAAGGTCAAATCAGTCATTTGGGTTTAGCGCAGCACTCAGAGGCAACACGGTGTTACATTGAGGACTGTGAACACAGTAATCTGATTTACTCCCTTCAGTAAACACCATTGAAATTCAAAACCACCAACACCTCCAACCATGATACCATGCCAGTGTTTCCCACAGAATTAGATTCTATTTGCGGTGGTGTGGTGTTTGGCGACGCAGGGATTAAGGCACAACAAAAGGGTTAAATATATCATATATTTTTATTCTGTGCTTGTTGCTTGCTGATGTCCTGTCTACAAGTCACAGAAAAATCTGCTTTTCTTTTTAATAGTCATTATTATAATATATCACACATTTAAACTAAAGTTATACATTTTTAAATACAAATGTAAATAAAATAAAGATAAATAAATATGTACCAGTGAAGAAACCTATATCACTACAACCAATATAATTTATTTTAAAAAGCCATCTGAAAATTAATTAATAGTTTTTTTTTAAATGATAAGATAACAAACCATGACGTATGAGTCATTAGCTTTATATTTATGCATTTTGGCAAAAGCTTTCATCCAAAGAAATCTAGATTGCATTCAAAGTGGACATTTCATGCAATACCTGAAAATCAAACCAATGGCTTTCATATATATAAAAAATAAAGAAAAAAGATATTTAGGTATTTATATTAAAGGTATTTAAAAAAAAACAAAAAAAACAAACAATTATATACATTTAAATATATATATATATATATATATATATATATATATATATATATATTATATATATATATATATATATATATAAAAAAATTTTAAATTTTTTTAATGTATATTGAAATGTTATTTATTTATTTCCTGTGGTGGTAAAGTCGACTTTTCAGCATCATTACTCATTATTGAAGGGGGTGGATTCTGGAGTGCTTATGATCAAGGTCTTAATCAATATTTTTCCTTCTAAATATCAAATGAGTTGAATGACTTCTCTAAGCTTTTGTGATTTTACTTCGTTATAGAACTTACCTGTGTGATTACTGAAATGTTCTTTTCATGTATTCTCTAATGTCTGCATTTGATATCTGAGAGGTGACTGAAGGGTCTGGCCCATGCCATGACAGCAACAGAGCTTGCTTCCAGAAATATGGACATATATCTGTTCTGACAACTATAGGTCACAAGGGTCATTGGAACCAATAGTTTAAGTGACAATTTCTTAGTTAAAGCATTTACTTTACTGCTCTATATTAAAGTGTCCTCTCACTGAGAGAAAGAACATGTTCTTTCTGGATCGGGATGTTTTGGGAAGAGTCTCCTGTTTATAGTTAGAGGCTGACCAAATCCAACCTGTGTGTCTGTGTGTGTGTTAGTATTCTTGGTTACAGGTTAAGGAACAAGTGGCATTATTGGAGATTGACTGACTTGTTTTCATCGACATGCTGGCGCCTATACACACAGTCTTGTGACCTCAGAGGGCCAATCGTACCTAACTCAGGGTCCTGGTGGCAGCTGTGCAGACAATGGAGATGTGCAACTGCCAGATGTGCAATCAGGCCATGTGTGGAAATTTACTATGTTTATGTATTCCTTAGCCAATCAGAATCATTCAACGTGAAGGAATGACGTAGCTTAGACTTAGCTATGAACTCCTTATGAGTCATGAAGCTGACTTCTACCTGATGAAACAGGAAACTATCTTCAGTAAAAAAAAAAATCGGTAACACTTTATTTGAAGGGGTGTGCATAAGACTGACATGACACTGTCATAAACATGACATAACACCTGTCATGAACATGAAGGAGTCTTTATGAATGTTTATGACTGTTGTCATTAAGTGTCATTCGGTAAATTATGACACTTTTAATGCAAAGTTGACATTGTTTAAAATGTCTTTGTTATGACAACTTGACATTAACAAAGACAAAAAATGTCTTTGTTATGACAACTTGACATTACCCAAGACAAAAATGTCTTGATTATGACAACTTGACATTAACCAAGAAATCATAACCTGAAAGCAAAACATTACACGCAGAAGACAACATTCCTCCGCCCAGGCGAGCAACCACCAAGAAAAGGTGTTAACACCAATTCTCGGCCAGGACAACTGGAAGCTGCTAGGGACTGGAAGATGCTGGCTGATCTTGATCAACGGCTTATTTTTCCACCTGAGATTGCCACCACTAACCTACGACCAGACATTGTTTTGTGGTCTGGATCAGCACGCATTGTTCAACTGATAGAGTTGACAGTGCCATGGGAGGATGCTGTAGATGAGGCATATGAGAGGAAGAAACTGCGGTATGCTCATTTGGCCACTGAAGCAGAACAGCGAGGATGGAGAGTCCAGGTTTATCCAGTGGAAGTGGGTTGTCGAGGTTTTGTGGCACACTCTACAACCCGGTTCCTCAGGGACGTCGGATTCAGCGGCCAAGAGTTGCGTCGCACAGTAAAGAACTTATCTGAAGCAGCAGAAAGGAGCAGCAACTGGCTGTGGTTGAGACGGAAAGATTCTAGCTGGCAAGGTACAGGCCGCCACGCTACGGTTTCGTAGAATTCTTGAAAAACTTGAAGAGTCTGTTGGTTTATTTGTATAGGTTCTATAGTATAGGTTGTATAGTATACTATACAATTTGTATAGGTTGTATAGTATAGAATGACGGGTGGTTGGGTAGATATTGTGTTTTGCGTTAGGTGGTATGCCATACGGAACCGTTGCCACTGTAACTGCTTTAACGCACCAGTGGGGCTCGACAGCCTTAATCAATCGGGTTGGCGCGTATGGTTGGGTTGCGGAGAGATAGTGAGATTGTGGTTAGGTCTCAGCAGCAGGAGGGATGTAGAGGTCAGTAAGCTGGGCTGAGTTGAGTGGGGGACGGAGGGGGGTGACTCTGGGACGCCAGAGTCACTGTCGAGCCCTCTTGAGGTGTCGTGGGCTAGTCGACGAAACACTGAGGACGGAAGGTGCCCACTTGAAGACCCTAGAGATGTCCCCTACTCGGCTCAATCCAGACGGTTGTCGTGTTGGTCCACTAGGGAGACCACACTGTAGTTGCAGCCGTCGTGTGTGCTGACGCGCCAAGTACACTGCAGCCGTTAACGCCGGACAGAAGGGGAGTCACACCCTCATATGGAAAGAAGCGTAAATGGATGGAGAAGCATAGTTTACTGTAAAGCTACGTCTTAGTGTTGCTTATCTTGGCGAAAGCCGAGTACAAATCAGCATGAAGTTTTAACATCTACTCTCGTGTAATGGAAATCATGAAGATCTGGATACGTCCAGTGACTGCGGTGAATAGTGCTGCTGGCAACAAGGGAAAGACCTTGTGACAGCCTGGAGAGACAGCTGACAGGAGGAAATAGACCCCAATGGGGCTGGTAAGGGTTAGCTACCCTTGTCGGCAGTATCCAGCTTCGTGTTTACAGGATGCTGGAGACACCCGCCCAAGGCTTCTAAGAAATTAAAGAGAAAAATACCCCTAGAGTCTGCGAGAGCGGGGGCGGAAGATGACTCGATGTTGGACAACATGGTTAACGACTTAGGAATGGAAACGGATATGAGTATGGAGAGTAAGACTAGTTCAAGATCTGCAGTTAGTAAAGTCATTGAACTCCAAGTTTGTGTCTGTGGCTGGAGCAAGGCGACAACGGTCAGGGGTTTGAAGGTTCATCAAGGGAAAATGAAATGCTTGAGGGAGAAGGGACAAGGGCCTCGCATTGATCAGTACTTCTTACGAAGTCAGTCAAGTCAGTCGAATGAAATCCAGCGACAGGAAGCAAACCACAGCTCGCAGGATATCAGCACCCCTGTCATAGAGGAGAGGAGGGCTTGCACAGTTAGTGATGAACATATTCATACTTGTGAAACCGGTCAGACTAACCAGCATAAGAGAGAAAAGAACCTCAACGGGCATAGGCCTGGAGTTAGATGGCCAAGAGCTTGTGAGAAAACTGCATGGGATACGGTAAACACAGATCTATGCTTTGCATTGGAAAGATTAACTGGTACAGTTGAAAAGAAGCTGGATAAATTTGGGGACATCATTTACGCATATGGAAGTGAGAGGTTTGGTGTGGAAAAAAGGAAGGAAAAAGTACAAACTGCTCCTGGAATGTCTAGACGGCAGCAGAAAATTGAAGGGTTAGTTAGAGAAAGGAGACAGTTGAGGAAGCAATGGAAAAGAGCAGAACAAAGTCAGAAGGAGGGACTCAATCTCTTACAAAGGGACATAAAAGATAAGCTGGCAACATTACGCAGAGCTGAGCGTCTACGGAAACGCTACAAAAAGAAGGAACGTGCGAGGGCTAATTTCTATAAAGACCCATTCAAATTCGTAAAGAAGTTATTCACCAGTGAGAAGAATGGCACTTTAAAAGCATCTAGAGTTGAGCTAGAGAGATATTTGGAGGAAACGCATACAGATGCAAAAAGGCATGAGCATATGTCAATTCCATCAGACATACCACCTATCAACCCACCAGAATACCAAATGGAGGTCTGTGCACCTAAGTGGAAAGAGGTAGAGCAGGCTGTGAGAAAGGCAAGGGCTTCATCATCTCCAGGGCCTAATGGAGTTCCGTACAGAGTGTACAAGAGTGCTTCAGGAGTTCTGCGAATTCTGTGGAAATTGTTAAAAGTGGCATGGGAAAAACAGGTTGTACCTAGAGCATGGCGCAGAGCAGGTGGAGTCTTTATACCTAAAGAAAAAGATGCTACAAGCATCAGTCAGTTTCGTCCTATTTCACTATTAAACGTCGAAGGTAAGATTTTCTTCAGCATTATTGCCCAGAGATTGTCCACCTACCTATTAAAGAATGGCTTCATTGACACTTCAGTTCAAAAAGCGGGCATTCCAGGGTTCTCAGGATGCTTAGAACACATCAATGTTATCTGGCAACGAATTCAGTCAGCTAAAAAGGAGAGGAAGGAGCTCCATGTGACATTCCTGGATTTGGCCAATGCATATGGTTCAGTGCCACATGAGCTTCTTTGGGCAGCATTTGATTTTTTCAGAGTACCAATGTCAATAACAAATTTAGTGAAAGCCTATTTTGGAGATTTGCAATTTAGTTTCTCAACTCCAAAATTCAGCACTGCATGGCAATGCTTAGAGGTTGGAATAATGGCAGGATGCACAATTTCTCCACTGGCTTTTACCATGGCAATGGAAGTAATCATTAGGGCATCAAGATGGGTAGTAGGAGGAGAGCGCTTGGCTTCTGGGTTGCGACTACCACCAATCAGAGCATACATGGATGACATGACAACCATGACTACAACAGTAGCCTGCACTAATCGGTTATTGGGGAAGTTAACAGATAATATTGAATGGGCACGAATGCAATTTAAGCCCTCTAAATCAAGGAGCATCTCCATAGTTAAAGGAAAGGTAGTAGATAAAACATTCTTCATTAATGGTGAGGCAATACCAACAGTTTCTGAGAAGCCAGTGAAGAGTCTTGGGAGATGGTACGATGGAGATCTAAAGGACACAGTTCGAGTGGGAGAAGTTAGACAACAAGCAGTGGAAGGGTTGAAGAGCATAAACAGCTGTGCTCTACCTGGCAAACTAAAACTCTGGTGCTTTCAGTTTGGTCTACTGCCGAGGTTGCTGTGGCCACTGACTGTGTACGAGGTTTCTTTGACAACAGTGGATAAGCTGGAAGCGTTAATAAGTTCATACATCAGGAAATGGTTGGGAGTTCCACGCTGCCTCAGCAGAGTGGGACTTTATAGTAAAGGAATATTGCAGCTGCCAGTCTCTGCTTTAACCGAGGAGTTTAAGTGTGCCAAGGTCAGACTGGAAATGACATTAGTAGAGTCACGTGACAAATGTGTAAGGGAGGCAGCCCCTGTGTTAAAAACTGGTAGAAAGTGGTCAGCAAAGAAATCTGTAGTAGAGGCAAAGGCTGACCTTCAAATAGGGGATATCGTGGGACAGGTACAGCATGGAAGAGGGGGTTTTGGGCTCAGGTTAGCTCCTCCTAAATGGCACAAGGCAGGCCCAGCTCAAAGGAGGAAGCTGGTAGTCAACGAGGTGCGAAAGCAGGAGGAGAGGATGAGGAGTATAAAGGCCATTTCCCAGGCCAAGCAGGGAGAGTGGATGAGATGGGAGAGTGTGGAACAACGCAAAATGGGCTGGCAAGACCTTTGGTCAATGGAAGAGAGTAGGATCAGTTTCCTTATTAGGTCAACATATGATGTTCTCCCATCACCGCAGAACCTAAACCTCTGGGTAGGAGAGGATCCCTCTTGTCCTTTGTGTTCATCACCTGCCACATTAAGGCACATTTTGACAGGATGTAAGGTGGCTCTTAGCCAAGGTCGGTTTACTTGGCGCCATGACCAAGTACTGAGATGTTTGGCTTTAGCATTGGAAGGCAAGCGTAGTATGACCAATAAGTTGCCGCATGTTCTAGCAAAACATTACACGCAGAAGACAACATTCCTCCGCCCAGGCGAGCAACCACCAAGAAAAGGTGTTAACACCAATTCTCGGCCAGGACAACTGGAAGCTGCTAGGGACTGGAAGATGCTGGCTGATCTTGATCAACGGCTTATTTTTCCACCTGAGATTGCCACCACTAACCTACGACCAGACATTGTTTTGTGGTCTGGATCAGCACGCATTGTTCAACTGATAGAGTTGACAGTGCCATGGGAGGATGCTGTAGATGAGGCATATGAGAGGAAGAAACTGCGGTATGCTCATTTGGCCACTGAAGCAGAACAGCGAGGATGGAGAGTCCAGGTTTATCCAGTGGAAGTGGGTTGTCGAGGTTTTGTGGCACACTCTACAACCCGGTTCCTCAGGGACGTCGGATTCAGCGGCCAAGAGTTGCGTCGCACAGTAAAGAACTTATCTGAAGCAGCAGAAAGGAGCAGCAACTGGCTGTGGTTGAGACGGAAAGATTCTAGCTGGCAAGGTACAGGCCGCCACGCTACGGTTTCGTAGAATTCTTGAAAAACTTGAAGAGTCTGTTGGTTTATTTGTATAGGTTCTATAGTATAGGTTGTATAGTATACTATACAATTTGTATAGGTTGTATAGTATAGAATGACGGGTGGTTGGGTAGATATTGTGTTTTGCGTTAGGTGGTATGCCATACGGAACCGTTGCCACTGTAACTGCTTTAACGCACCAGTGGGGCTCGACAGCCTTAATCAATCGGGTTGGCGCGTATGGTTGGGTTGCGGAGAGATAGTGAGATTGTGGTTAGGTCTCAGCAGCAGGAGGGATGTAGAGGTCAGTAAGCTGGGCTGAGTTGAGTGGGGGACGGAGGGGGGGTGACTCTGGGACGCCAGAGTCACTGTCGAGCCCTCTTGAGGTGTCGTGGGCTAGTCGACGAAACACTGAGGACGGAAGGTGCCCACTTGAAGACCCTAGAGATGTCCCCTACTCGGCTCAATCCAGACGGTTGTCGTGTTGGTCCACTAGGGAGACCACACTGTAGTTGCAGCCGTCGTGTGTGCTGACGCGCCAAGTACACTGCAGCCGTTAACGCCGGACAGAAGGGGAGTCACACCCTCATATGGAAAGAAGCGTAAATGGATGGAGAAGCATAGTTTACTGTAAAGCTACGTCTTAGTGTTGCTTATCTTGGCGAAAGCCGAGTACAAATCAGCATGAAGTTTTAACATCTACTCTCGTGTAATGGAAATCATTCTCAAACTATAATCGAGATAATTCTCACTGGTCTTTTAAATGTGTATGTGTATAACATCCGGATACAGGTGGCATGTTAATGCCAAGTGTAAACGCAGATTCATTTAAAAAAAACGAGAATTGCGAACTACAGGAAAAGATCACAGCGGCGGGTTTTGCTCTGACAGCCTGCTTATGGGGCGGGCAGGAAAGGAAATCGTTAGGAAAGATTAGATGAATGTGATCATTTATTTTTCGGCCTGAAATCACTGATACAACCTTTAATAATAACAATATTACTATTAGCAACATATATGGACCAAACTTTGATGATGAAAAATGTCTCAATATTATCCGATTTTTTACAATCAGCTGTAATCATAAGGGGTGACTTCAACAGTTATTAATCCAATATTGTACAAATATAATGCTTCAAATCAGATGAACCCTGGCACTCTACAGAAATTATAAAACAATGATAGATTTTGGCATTGGGAATTTGGCGATAACTGGAGATAACCCAACAGTAAGAGAATAAACACTTCTCTCCAGTTCAGTTCATAAATCATATTCCCGCATAGATTTTTTCTTAAGTAATTCCACTATGTCTGGTATTTCAAACAAAACAATTGAACACATTATCATTTCAGTTCATGCACCAATTACTCTCATTCTTTACAACAATGGAAACGTAAAAACCTCACACAGATGACATATGAACATATCACTACTCCAAGACCCAAAATGTAATGAATATTTTAAAAGAAAGTGGACATCCTTCATTAACATAAACAACACCCATGACATATCCGCTACAACACTATGGGAGACAGCCAAAGTAGTAATGAGAGGAAATATTATATCATACTCTACATTTAAACATAAAAAAAAGAACAAAAATTGGAAAAAGTAAAATAAAATTATTACTCCAAACTTACTCACAAAACCCCAATGAACAAATATTAAATTAGATAAATCAAACAAAGAATCAACTTGAAGGTAACCTATTACAAATAAAAAAGTAGAATTTCAAAAACAACGCCTATGGTCCATACATTTTAAATATAAGCGTAATAAGAAAAAAAAAAAAAACATATACCAATAATTAAAAACGGAAGATAAACAAAAATCGGTACAATAACGATACAAAACACAATGATAAAGAGGTCGGTATTTGCATAACATAACACTCTCCCAAGAGTCCCAACTAAACCTAATCCAGAAAGAAGAATTAGAAAAAACAATATGACGAATATAAGAAAGCTCTCTTTGCATTACCAAACAATAAATCACCAGGTTTATACGGCTTCCCCCCAGAATTTTACATAAAATTTTTGGTAAACTATTTCACCAGTTTTTAGATGTCAGTAGAAATTAAAAACAGCTCGTCTATCCCACAGCATATGAACACAGCACTAATATCTGTCTTACTCAAACCAAATAAAGATCCATCATTATGCACAAGTTACAGACCCATATCCCGTATCAATACTAACATGAAAATACTAAGTAAAACCTTAGCCTCACGGTTAGAAACGGTAATTTCAAGTCTTATTCAACCAGACCAAACAGGTTTCATTAAAGAATGTCACTCATCAGACAACATACGTCGCTTATTTAATATCATGAATATCAACAAACTACAATTATTGTACCAGACGCGGAAAAAGCATTTGACAAAGTCAATTCGAATTTTCTTTTTGCAACAATAGAAAAATTTGGTTTTGGACAATCATTCATTCATTGGCTTCAGTTATCACTAACGACATCATTTCACCGTCATTTCAGTTGCAACGAGGGACCAGACAAGGATGTCCACTCTCTCCAATCCTATTCGCATTCTTCATAGAGCCCTTAGCAGCCGCAATTAGACAAAATTATTATATCAAATAAAATCACTCATAAAATCTCACTATATGCAGATGATATTTTACTGTACCTACAAAAAATCAGAAAAGTAAGTTATCATTATCATTAATGATTTTTCTGAAATATCAGATAACAGGTCAAAATCTACAATTCTACCAATAAATAAAACATTACAATGTATAGAACATCAGAATTTCATTTAGCCTCTAAATTCCCATAGGAACATAGGCCATTGACAAAGTTCTTCCATCCTCTCCGGTCTTGGGCCCTCCTCTCCAGATGTTGCCACGTCAGCCCTTCTTTCTTCATCTCCTGTTCTGTGTTTCTTCTCCAGGTGGTTCTTGGCCTGCCTCTCTTCCTCCTGCCCTGTGGATTCCATGTCAGCGCCTGTTTGGTGATTGATTTCTTTCTCCTGAGTGTGTGCCCTATCCACTTCCATTTCCTCCTCCGGATTTGCATTTCTATTGGGTCTTGTTTGGTGAATTCCCACAGGTTGGCGTTAGAGATGGTGTTGGGCCAGTATATTCCTAGGAGGCGTCTGAGGCACCGGTTGTTGAAGGTCTGCAGCTTATTGAGTATGGTGGTGGTGATTCTCCAGGTTTCTGAGCCATAAAGTAGAGTGGTCTTTACGTTTGAGTTGAAGATTTGCATTTTGGTCTTGAGTGACAAGTTTTTTGCCTTCCAAATATTGTTGAGCATGTTGAATGTTGTCCTTGCTTTTCCGATCCTGGCTTGGACATCGTCCTCCGTTGCCACCTTCCCTTGAAATGATGCTACCGAGGTATGTGAAGCTGTTTACATTCTCAAGTGCATTTTGATACATGGTTATGGGTGTGTTGTTCTTGCTGTTGATACGCAATACTTTAGTTTTGGAAGAGTTCCTTTTGAGGCCGAGCAGAGCAGCTGTTTCCTCCAGTTTTTCAGATTTTTGCTGCATCTGTTGGTGTGTGTGAGCCAGTAATGCCAGATCATCAGCAAAATCGAGATCTTCTAGCTGCTCGGTCAAGCTCCACTGTATGCCGGTTCGTCTATTTTTGGTTGTTTCTTTCATCACCCAGTCTATGCAAAGGAGGAAAAGAAAGGGTGAGAGTAGGCACCCTTGCCGCACACCCGTCAGGACCTCAAATGCCTCTGATATGCATCCTTAATGGAGGACTTGACATCTCGTCCCTTGATAGGTGCTCCTTATGATGTTGATAATCTTTGCTGGGATCCCGTAATGAGCCATCAGTTTCCACAGCCTTTCCCTATCCACACTGTCAAAGGCTTTTTCGAAATCTATGAAATTCACATAGATAGGCGAATTCCATTCGATGGACTGTTCAGTAATAATCCTGAGGGTGGCAATTTGGTCTCCACAGGATCTGTTGTTCCTGAAGCCAGCCTGATTTTCCCTCAGGTTCCCCTTCTGGAGCCTCTCGAGCAGGATATGGTTGAGCATCTTTCCAGGTGTTGAAAGGAGCATTATTCCTCTGTAGTTTTTGCACTGCCGGAGGTCTCCTTTCTTGCGGATTTTCACGATGTGGCCATCTCTCCAGTCAGCTGGGACATCATCCTCCCAGATGGTTTTCATGAGGTGGTAGAGCATGGAGGAGGTTTCAGTGTCGGCCTTAAGAGCTTCTGCTGGAATCCCGTCTGGTCCCTCTGCTTTCCCTCCTTTCAAGGCCTTAATGGCTTTTCTAATTTCCATCTTGGTGGGGGGGTTGCAGTTAATCTCCAATGGGTTTGGGGCTATTGTGATATCTGCTGTCAGTTGAGGAGGCTGCCTGTTGAGCAGGTCTCTGAAGTATTCAGACCATCTCTTCAACTGGTCTTCCTTGGTTATGAGAAGTAAACCCTGTGAGTTGTTAATGTGTGCCTGTACGTGTCTGAATTTGCCTGTGAGCTTTCTTGTTTAGGTCTTTCAGGTTGTTCTTTCCTGCTGCTTCTTCTGCCTGTTGTGCTAGGTCCTCAAGAAATTTCTTCTTGTCTCTCCTTACACTTCTTTATTTGCTGTTGCATATTCTTTCTGTGCTGCTGCCTTGGTCGCTCTGGTTTTACTTCTGTTTACTGCCTCTTTTTTCTTCCTCCTCTCCCTCACTTTGTTATCTGTATCTCTAGATAGCCAGGGCTTACTGTCTGTCTTCCTCCTCCCTACTACCTCTTTGCATGTGTCTTTCCACAAGGTTTTCAGACCTTTCCATATCTCTTCCACTTTACTTGGGGTTTCTATTTCTAGGGCTTGGTACCGATTGTGTAGTGCCACTTTGTAGAGTTCGGATGTACCTATCCTTGAATTTGACCCTTTCTTCCCTGTGCTTCATGCATTTTAACTTCAGCTGTATCTTTGCTGTGAGGAGGTGGTGGTCAGATCCTGCATCTGCTCCTCTTCTGACTCTGACATCCAGCAGGGAGTGTCTAAACTTCTGACTTATGCTATCTGATTTTTAGAAATCCTATTTAATCAGAATATCCTATTTAATCTGAATTTCATTCCATTACTTAAATATATAGAAGATGATTTAAAACGTTGGATGATTTTGTCATTATCTCTTATAGGAAGAATCTCTACATTAAAAATGGTCATATTACCAAAAATTAACTACCTATTTACAATGATACCAATCCAACCCACAAAAAAAATGGTTAGACACATTCAATATCAAGATAAATAAATTCTACTGGAAAACTAAAAAAACAAGAATAAACATTACCACATAACAGAAAAACAAAGATATGGGAGGATTAGGGGCACCCAACTTTCACCATATCTAACTGCACAATTACAATATCTCTGCAAATGGATAAATGGCAATCATACCCATTACCCATGGTTAGACTTAGAACAGGTAGATTGTAAAAAAAATTATCCGACTTACTTAACATTACAGATGAAATTTAAGCTCATAGTTTATACAATAACATGACAATTCGTACAACATTAGTAGCATGGTGAAAAAGTAATCAAATAACTCAATAACACCACACTCCTTTTCTCCTATATCATAACACAGATTTTACCAATAATAAATCTTCACTTATTAATGAAAAATTGAAAATTGCTGGCAACACACATTTACATAATCTGTTCTTTGATAATAATTTCATACATTTTTCAGAATTAATAGAAAAATATAATTTAGGCAAAGATCATTTTTATTACATACAAATTAATCATGCTATTAGAACTAAGATTGGCAACCTTCATCCTAAAACTCCACCTCTTATTGAAAAAAAAGAAATCCGCAACACAGAAAAAAATTACTATCCAAATTATACACTATATTAAAACACACTATTAATAAATACAGATACAACATATACAATACCAACTAAACAATGGGAAAATTACCTTAACATAATCACAGATGTCAATTTTTGGAAACAAGTTAGTTTAAGCAGAAATACCAAAGTACAACTAATCCAATTTAAAGTATGGGTGTGTATGTTTGTAGGTGTATATGTATATATGTAAATGTATGTATGTATTCCGCAATTTCTTTCTTTTCTATAAACCCATCATTGATGCCACTAACACAACTATATCACAATCATAATTACATATTTAGAATTTTTCTATTTTTCTAAAACAAATCTATTTTCTTTTCTGCTTTTCTCTTCTATATTTCCCCATCT